>OY992881.1:43859405-44141019 GCA_963921405.1 Cepaea hortensis
TGCGTAATGATGTACACCATGAGTTTCGGCCTTTGGCGGCAGTCTCTCATTGTCGTGATGAATTCCAGAACGTTTGAGCATATCTTCAGTACCTTTAAAGCGTTTCCTCTGGCGTTTCCTGGGAGCGTTTACCACAGCGCAACTCGCCGTAAAAGATATTAGATTAGTGAACCTGTGATCCAGCATGCGAATCAGGTGACCAGCCCAGCGAATCTGAATTCGCAGACGAAAATGAGCTCAACAACTGCGCAGTGCCGACTGATCTATGAATACACGAGTCAATCCTCAGTGAGTCTTATGACATGTACAAGAGTCCTGTACTTACTTGAAGGAAGCTACAGGAGATTGCAACAGGCAGGGCGGTTTGGTATAAACGTGGATGAGGGCCTATGCTTAAATTGAGAATTCATTCGTTCAGTAGAATTTCCTTTGCAGAACCTCGCTCCCATAACAACATTCAGGAAAACCTCTCGATCATAAGCAAGATGTCCCGCATCCGATACACCCATCTGGAGATCATCCGCCACATCCTGTTCGCATCTTCTCTTTGGCCTTCCTCTTCCTCTCTTCCCAGGCATATACCCCTCCATTATTGTTCTCTCCAAACTTTCGTGGCGTTTCAAGTGACCAAACTATTTCAATTTTCTTTGTTTTATCGTCTTTAATAGCCAACCTTCTTCAATATTCAGCTCTTGAAGTATGGATGCATTTGTTCTTTTCTTTACCCAAGATATTCTTAGAACTCGTCTATAACATGCATATTCAAAGGCATTTATGCGCTATAACATTTGTTTAGTAAGTTTCCAGGTCTCACAGGCGTATGTTGCAATATGAAAGATGCATGCTCTTAAAAATATAATTTTTGTAGTTCTGTCTGTCCCATTCCATAATTTATTCAGTTGTTTTAGTCTTTGAAGAGCAATTGATAGTCGTCGTTTAATTTCTTTCATTGTGTCACCGTTGTTGGTAATCAATGACCCAAGATATTCAAAATTTTCCACCACCTCCAATTTTTCCTCATTAACATAAATTTCTTTCTCCATAATATTTTTATCTGTTTGCATTATCTTTGCTTTTGCTATGTTAAAATATAAGTTGTGATTTTCACTATTCAGTTGGGTTGAGGCTATTAGGTTTTCTATTCCATTCTGTCTTGTGGAGAATACAGGGCATAATATATGAATTTGAATTCAGCGATGACTAACAGTGACAGCTGAACAGTGAATGTAGACACTTAGATAAGTGCACGGTACACACAGAAGTTACCTTGATGATCTGGTCCTGCCAGTATAGAGAACATTGTTCTTACAACAGCAGAGGTCAAACAGCTTGGTATCAGGATGACCGGAACTGTATCAATATAAATGATTGCATTATATTATCTCGTGTATATGTGGTAGAGTATGAATTTTTGTGTGCAGGGTGGGGGGGTTCCTTGTGTGTTGGTGCGGGTTTGCGAGTACCGATGTGTATGCTAATACGATAGTATAGGTGTGAGGGTGCTAGTACGAGAGTATAGGTGTGTGGATGCTGGTGTGTGAGTACCCGTGAGAGGGTGCGAACGTAAAAGTATTAATGTACGTGTTAACGTGAGAGAACAAGGGTGAGAGCGTGTGCGGTAGATGTATGGATGCAAAACAGGGAGGATACTGAAGTTAGTTAGTTAGTTAGTCGACAGATCATCCTCATTGCACATCGAACCATTCAGTCCATAAGTGCTCGGATCCCCTCCTCAGCAAATCCCGCAACGTGTAGCGGCTAACGACGCCAGTTCTGTGTTGGTTTATAAATCTTCTTTGGCTTCCTGCGTAGTGTTCTTGTTTTACCATCCCTCTTTTAATTTGCTGCTCTCGCAGTCTGGCCATTGTTGTAGATTCACAGTCATCACTTGGTTCTCGCAAAAGTCTTACTTCTCGTAGAGCATTCAGAATGTCGGCCTGGTCCATGGCGCGTCCGCCCTCCACAGTAGCCTCACCTGCGAGCTTGTCAGCCCGCTCATTTCCTTGTACTCCCGCATGCCCTGGCACGAAGATGAAACTAATCTTTGCCAGTCGAGACCGCTCCAAAGGCAGCAACCATTCTCTTCGGATCGACCCCTCCTCTATCCTCTTGATCATGTTCATTGAGTCGCTAAGGAAACAAGCCCTAGTGAATGTCTGTGTCTCGAGCCATGTTATTGCTTTACTTACTGCCATGACTTCCATGGTCAGGCTACTTGTGGTTTCAGTGAAAGCACCAGAGTCCTCCTTCACAATTCTCCCTCCGGCCCGAGCTGTAAAGGCACATGAGCTTCTCACATGTCGGACAACCGACCCATCTGTGTAGATGACCGCGTCACCGTCTAGCGAATTCTCGAAAATCAACGCTTGTACTTGTGACGGGATGAGTCTAGATCACTATGCAAACACCCCCACTACTGCGTTAGTGGAATTACTATTTACATTCTGGATTCAGTAGGCAGCTAAATTACTAATAATGACGTCATATTGGCGACGCAGACATTTGCTGCACTAAAACTACACACTGTACTATTGGGGACAGCACATTTCCAGGTCATCATCAAATGATGTCACAAGGGAAATCCCCTGTCTTCAACCCTTATTAATATCAAGTCTAATGACTGGGGATATAGGTCCGTCACTCCCTAGCAACGGGAATACGGCGATATGCTATTAGTACTGCGGCACCGGAAATTGTGACTAACAACTTCCGTCCAGTTCACAACGACCATAGCGGCTGTGCTAAGCAGACCTTATATGAAGTGAGCTGCCATATCCAATTGCATCCTTGGTAGATTATACCAAAACCTATCTTAAGTGCTGCACTAAGACTGGGGGTGAGTGTAGTAACATAATAATTATGATTATAGTAAGAAGTGTGTACACATGTATATTCTGATATTGGGAAAACACAAACTTTCCCGACCTTGTATATTTATGACACGTGGTATTTGAAAGGGGAGACATTGAGAGAAAACATGTGAGGCCTAGATATGTTTATAGATAAAAATATATAGATATAATGTATAAACCTTACTGATTATTTTCATATGCATTTTGTGAATGTATTTACGTGGTTGAAAATATGATAACATGATTTTGCCATGTGGGCAGAAGTAGAAGAGACATGTGGAACATGATTCTCACATGCCAGCAATATTACTAGGTGATTTATATTCAAACATAAGTTTGCTTACCCCTGATTCACCGCCATGCCGAACTACACGACACTGACGGTCATAAGTTCAAAGCAAATACTATGTGGTGAGGAATCAGAATTTGGGGAGTAAATAACTCAACAAGGGATAACTGAGACATCCTAAAGCCCAATGCCTGGAATATCTCAGCCCTCTTGCTTGCCTGCTGGCCTTCTTATCTTTTAGCTCGTATATTATGTGGGGTATACTTCACGACTTCGTGGCGACACTTGATTGCTTTATGCCTAATGATTGATGTGGGATTAGGTTGAATTATTTTTGGCCTTTCCTTAGCTATCTAGGGAACCATCCTGGCTGCCCAGGACTTCTTCCTCACCATGGTGTTAAGGAATGCACCAGTAATTATTGCAACTGAGTCACTTCAGGTTTTACAACCATGTACATTTTGTAATGCCTTTTTCAAACAAAGATTTGTCTACATGTTCTACTCCAGTGGACCATGTGGTCTTAGGTGTCCACTTCTGGACCCTTTTTCACCTTGTATCACCATGTCATACAATGTATAGCCAAGCTAATAGGTGCTATTGGCCCTTTGCTTTTGATACAGAATAGCAGAGAGGAATTATGTTTTGTTCCTATTCTGCATCTGACACATACACAACAGACACACAACACCAACACTCAGACACATTGTTATTGTCAAGACACTAAGGAGTCTGCAACTGTTTGTTTGATTTAAGGAGCCTCGCTGCTGATACTGCTGACACCTAACTGGTCCGGTTACCGAAACTTACAGCCACAAACTAGTGGAGACGGAACCTGGAATCCGGAGGAGCATCGTACACCTGTCGAATGCCAGGGTCGACTCCAAGACATAATCCAAACGAAAGCCAGCACTATTCCTAAACGAGATCAGATTATCTCAGGTGACTCTGTGTCTACATGTGTTCTGAGTGTGTCACTGTCTGGATGGTGTGAATGATGATATGCGATCTAGCTAAGCATCAGAAAACTGTTTTATTGTTGTACCTGTAACATAATTGTAACTGTCATAGTTCACCAATTGAACGACAATTTTCATTATCTCTTTTACTATTAAAGAGTATTATTGTTTTATACTTTCACCAACGTACTCCACTCGTGATCATTTTGAACGCAAGGTGTGCGCGTGAGTGCGTGAAAGTATTTAAAACAGGGGGCTCCATCAATTGACGAAGGATCACCGACAGATAAACTAGACATTCGTGTTAGGTCTTCCTACATACACGAGTGTTCTTCACCTTCTGCCTTTGTCTACCAAGTGAATCCCAGTCTCTCCTATCGGGACCATCCCTTTAGACATTCTTGTAACGAGCCATAATTTCTAGAGACTGTCGGCAAACTCTTGGATAGGGATTTCTGTCTATTTCAATAGAAACACACTAACGGTCGGTGACAACTGTGGTCTCGGTCCGGGATCTACCCAGCTAATTAGAAACAATATTTTTAATAAATTATGTTACTTGGTAAAAAAAAAAATTTTTTCTCATCTCAGTAAAGGGTAGAGTAGTTTAGGAAACTCTGTAATTAGTTGTTTCCATTCGATTGAGAGAGTGAAAGTGTGTTTTGTATCATTGTTTGTACTAATCATTTTTGTGTATGTACTAATAAGATTTGTAAATTATTGCAATTGTATTAGTATAACTTGAATTGGGAAGTAGTATAATATTGATATAGAAATTGTAGTCCACTGATCACTCACCCTCTCAGTCAAAACTCAGTCATGAGTTCATCAGCAGATTTGCACGCAGCAGCGGTAGCTATGGGGTTATCGGAGCCCGAAGCAGCCAAATATGTCCATGATATGGAGAGGGAGTTAAGGAAAGAAGACAGGGAAGATAAAATACGTAGGCATGAACTCGAGCTTAAGAAACTGGAAGCAGCAACAGAACTTAAGAAAATCGAGGCTTAGAAAGAACTTAGGCAGTTACAGGAAAACGATAAGATCCGACAGCACGAGTTGAGGATGAAAGAGCTAGAAAACCAAGCTCTATCAGCAACCTGTTCTAATGCCAGCTCTCCGGCACCCAGCATTGAAAC
The DNA here is from genome assembly GCA_963921405.1 of Cepaea hortensis. Classification (NCBI taxonomy): domain Eukaryota; kingdom Metazoa; phylum Mollusca; class Gastropoda; order Stylommatophora; family Helicidae; genus Cepaea; species Cepaea hortensis. The sequence continues at coordinate 43,864,642 of OY992881.1, forward strand.
CCAGCTACATTCGACTTCTCACGTGGGTCCTATGAGTTTTCCTTTGATGCCGTTCGAGGAAACTCAGGAACAATTGGATAGTTACCTTCAGAAATTCGAGAAATTAGCTGAGTCATTTGGGTTGGTTAGGGAACACTGGAACTTGAAGCTTTCTCAGGCACTGACGGACAAGCGTATGTAGTCTTTCAGGGACTACCTCCAGGCCATGAACATTCTTATGAAAGTTTGAAATCGGCTTTATTGAAGAGATATGAGTTAACCTCAGCTGCTTATCAGCGGAAATTCCGAACCGCAAGACGTCTGAAGGGTGAGTCATTCTCACAATTGTCCGCTCGTCTACAGAGTTATCTCTGTAAATGGGAGACATTGGGAGAGTATGAACACTCCTATGCGGGCTTGCGGGAGATGGTTTTGTGTGAGCAGCTGAGGAACTGTATGTCGAAGCCAATGGAAACTTTCATCATTGAACAAGGGGCACAAACACTGGGGGAAATGATAGTCTTGGCTGAAAGATATTTGACTGCCCATGGGGACTCGGTCCCAACGCAACCTCCCCAACCTCAACAGAACCCACCTCCAAACAATCAGGGACAAACCCTTAGCAATATACCAGCAGACCAGAGGCAACCTCAGCAGCAGCATAACAAAAAACAAACCACATCTGGGGCTAGAAAACCATACTGCACGAATTGTCATAATAATTCCCACAGTACGGCAGACTGCAAGCGCAGAGCAAAACCCCAGATTGCGGCTTGCTTCTCGATAGGGAAGAAAACCACTACACTACCACCGCCTCCCGAAATGAGAGGACATCGAGTGGTAGAGAAGATCAATGTCAATGGACAGTTGGTCGAGTGTCTGCATGATACGGGTTTAACGTATGATGCCATAATAGCATCGCACTTAGTAAAACCGGGTCAGTTGACGCAAAATATGGTTGAAGTTATGGGTGCGACAAGAAGTTCGCCTACCCTAACTTTACCAATAGCCCAAGTGTTAGTTAACTCTAGATTTGTAAAGGGAACTATATCGGCAGCAGTGATGACTGATCCTATCTATGACATGATACTGGGAAGTAAATATGTTTATTTAGGGGAACCATCCACTCCCATGATAGTAGGGAGTGCACTGACCCATGTCCCAACTCTAACACCTGGCTGTAACCAACTTCCTAGTGCTAGGAAGACTCTCCAGAGAGGGAATTTTTTTTTCCTCAAAACGTTCGCTAGCGGTAGGGGACAAAGTGTTACTCTTAAGATCTAGTGGGACTAATAAGGAGACTGAGTTGCAAGGACCATTCCCCATAATGGAGAAAGTGTCCAACACCAAATATAAAATCTTCATGAAAGGTAAGATGAAAATCTACCACATTAAATTGCTCCGCAAATATTATGACAGAGCAAAAGAACGACCAGTACATCTGGTAGCTCTAAATGATGTTCAGAAAGTAGGGAGGAGGGAAGAACCTCTTAGCTTTCCATACCCACCTCTGACTGGATCCTCACTAAACTTATCTGGAGAAACGCCAGGTCATACCAAAGTACCAAGCCAGCCCCGGAGTCGAAAGAAGTCTAATAGATCCTTCTCTAGAGGGGAACAATTGGTTCAGATATAATCTGGTGAGAATGCATGGTCGATCTAGGATCATCCACCCTAAAAGTTCGCTGAGCCGTACTTTTCTCTAGGGACGGCATATGTGACGGGATGAGTCTAGATCACTATGCAAACACCCCCACTACTGCGTTAGTGGAATTACTATTTACATTCTGGATTCAGTAGGCAGCTAAATTACTAATAATGACGTCATATTGGCGACGCAGACATTTGCTGCACTAAAACTACACACTGTACTATTGGGGACAGCACATTTCCAGGTCATCATCAAATGATGTCACAAGGGAAATCCCCTGTCTTCAACCCTTATTAATATCAAGTCTAATGACTGGGGATATAGGTCCGTCACTCCCTAGCAACGGGAATACGGCGATATGCTATTAGTACTGCGGCACCGGAAATTGTGACTAACAACTTCCGTCCGGTTCACAACGACCATAGCGGCTGTGCTAAGCAGACCTTATATGAAGTGAGCTGCCATATCCAATTGCATCCTTGGTAGATTATACCAAAACCTATCTTAAGTGCTGCACTAAGACTGGGGGTGAGTGTAGTAACATAATAATTATGATTATAGTAAGAAGTGTGTACACATGTATATTCTGATATTGGGAAAACACAAACTTTCCCGACCATGTATATTTATGACACGTGGTATTTGAAAGGGGAGACATTGAGAGAAAACATGTGAGGCCTAGATATATTTATAGATAAAAATATATAGATATAATGTATAAACCTTACTGATTATTTTCATATGCATTTTGTGAATGTATTTACGTGGTTGAAAATATGATAACATGATTTTGCCATGTGGGCAGAAGTAGAAGAGACATGTGGAACATGATTCTCACATGCCAGCAATATTACTAGGTGATTTATATTCAAACATAAATTTGCTTACCCCTGATTCACCGCCATGCCGAACTACACGACACTGACGGTCATAAGTTCAAAGCAAATACTATGTGGTGAGGAATCAGAATTTGGGGAGTAAATAACTCAACAAGGGATAACTGAGACATCCTAAAGCCCAATGCCTGGAATATCTCAGCCCTCTTGCTTGCCTGCTGGCCTTCTTATCTTTTAGCTCGTATATTATGTGGGGTATACCTCACGACTTCGTGGCGACACTTGATTGCTTTATGCCTAATGATTGATGTGGGATTAGGTTGAATTATTTTTGGCCTTTCCTTAGCTATCTAGGGAACCATCCTGGCTGCCCAGGACTTCTTCCTCACCATGGTGTTAAGGAATGCACCAGTAATTATTGCAACTGAGTCACTTCAGGTTTTACAACCATGTACATTTTGTAATGCCTTTTTCAAACAAAGATTTGTCTACATGTTCTACTCCAGTGGACCATGTGGTCTTAGGTGTCCACTTCTGGACCCTTTTTCACCTTGTATCACCATGTCATACAATGTATAGCCAAGCTAATAGGTGCTATTGGCCCTTTGCTTTTGATACAGAATAGCAGAGAGGAATTATGTTTTGTTCCTATTCTGCATCTGACACATACACAACAGACACACAACACCAACACTCAGACACATTGTTATTGTCAAGACACTAAGGAGTCTGCAACTGTTTGTTTGATTTAAGGAGCCTCGCTGCTGATACTGCTGACACCTAACTGGTCCGGTTACCGAAACTTACAGCCACAAACTAGTGGAGACGGAACCTGGAATCCGGAGGAGCATCGTACACCTGTCGAATGCCAGGGTCGACTCCAAGACATAATCCAAACGAAAGCCAGCACTATTCCTAAACGAGATCAGATTATCTCAGGTGACTCTGTGTCTACATGTGTTCTGAGTGTGTCACTGTCTGGATGGTGTGAATGATGATATGCGATCTAGCTAAGCATCAGAAAACTGTTTTATTGTTGTACCTGTAACATAATTGTAACTGTCATAGTTCACCACTTGAACGACAATTTTCATTATCTCTTTTACTATTAAAGAGTATTATTGTTTTATACTTTCACCAACGTACTCCACTCGTGATCATTTTGAACGCAAGGTGTGCGCGTGAGTGCGTGAAAGTATTTAAAACAGGGGGCTCCATCAATTGACGAAGGATCACCGACAGATAAACTAGACATTCGTGTTAGGTCTTCCTACATACACGAGTGTTCTTCACCTTCTGCCTTTGTCTACCAAGTGAATCCCAGTCTCTCCTATCGGGACCATCCCTTTAGACATTCTTGTAACGAGCCATAATTTCTAGAGACTGTCGGCAAACTCTTGGATAGGGATTTCTGTCTATTTCAATAGAAACACACTAACGGTCGGTGACAACTGTGGTCTCGGTCCGGGATCTACCCAGCTAATTAGAAACAATATTTTTAATAAATTATGTTACTTGGTACAAAAATTTTTTTTTTCTCATCTCAGTAAAGGGTAGAGTAGTTTAGGAAACTCTGTAATTAGTTGTTTCCATTCGATTGAGAGAGTGAAAGTGTGTTTTGTATCATTGTTTGTACTAACCATTTTTGTGTATGTACTAATAAGATTTGTAAATTATTGCAATTGTATTAGTATAACTTGAATTGGGAAGTAGTATAATATTGATATAGAAATTGTAGTCCACTGATCACTCACCCTCTCAGTCAAAACTCAGTCATGAGTTCATCAGCAGATTTGCACGCAGCAGCGGTAGCTATGGGGTTATCGGAGCCCGAAGCAGCCAAATATGTCCATGATATGGAGAGGGAGTTAAGGAAAGAAGACAGGGAAGATAAAATACGTAGGCATGAACTCGAGCTTAAGAAACTGGAAGCAGCAACAGAACTTAAGAAAATCGAGGCTTAGAAAGAACTTAGGCAGTTACAGGAAAACGATAAGATCCGACAGCACGAGTTGAGGATGAAAGAGCTAGAAAACCAAGCTCTATCAGCAACCTGTTCTAATGCCAGCTCTCCGGCACCCAGCATTGAAACCCAGCTACATTCGACTTCTCACGTGGGTCCTATGAGTTTTCCTTTGATGCCGTTCGAGGAAACTCAGGAACAATTGGATAGTTACCTTCAGAAATTCGAGAAATTAGCTGAGTCATTTGGGTTGGTTAGGGAACACTGGAACTTGAAGCTTTCTCAGGCACTGACGGGACAAGCGTATGTAGTCTTTCAGGGACTACCTCCAGGCCATGAACATTCTTATGAAAGTTTGAAATCGGCTTTATTGAAGAGATATGAGTTAACCTCAGCTGCTTATCAGCGGAAATTCCGAACCGCAAGACGTCTGAAGGGTGAGTCATTCTCACAATTGTCCGCTCGTCTACAGAGTTATCTCTGTAAATGGGAGACATTGGGAGAGTATGAACACTCCTATGCGGGCTTGCGGGAGATGGTTTTGTGTGAGCAGCTGAGGAACTGTATGTCGAAGCCAATGGAAACTTTCATCATTGAACAAGGGGCACAAACACTGGGGGAAATGATAGTCTTGGCTGAAAGATATTTGACTGCCCATGGGGACTCGGTCCCAACGCAACCTCCCCAACCTCAACAGAACCCACCTCCAAACAATCAGGGACAAACCCTTAGCAATATACCAGCAGACCAGAGGCAACCTCAGCAGCAGCATAACAAAAAACAAACCACATCTGGGGCTAGAAAACCATACTGCACGAATTGTCATAATAATTCCCACAGTACGGCAGACTGCAAGCGCAGAGCAAAACCCCAGATTGCGGCTTGCTTCTCGATAGGGAAGAAAACCACTACACTACCACCGCCTCCCGAAATGAGAGGACATCGAGTGGTAGAGAAGATCAATGTCAATGGACAGTTGGTCGAGTGTCTGCATGATACGGGTTTAACGTATGATGCCATAATAGCATCGCACTTAGTAAAACCGGGTCAGTTGACGCAAAATATGGTTGAAGTTATGGGTGCGACAAGAAGTTCGCCTACCCTAACTTTACCAATAGCCCAAGTGTTAGTTAACTCTAGATTTGTAAAGGGAACTATATCGGCAGCAGTGATGACTGATCCTATCTATGACATGATACTGGGAAGTAAATATGTTTATTTAGGGGAACCATCCACTCCCATGATAGTAGGGAGTGCACTGACCCATGTCCCAACTCTAACACCTGGCTGTAACCAACTTCCTAGTGCTAGGAAGACTCTCCAGAGAGGGAATTTTTTTTCCTCAAAACGTTCGCTAGCGGTAGGGGACAAAGTGTTACTCTTAAGATCTAGTGGGACTAATAAGGAGACTGAGTTGCAAGGACCATTCCCCATAATGGAGAAAGTGTCCAACACCAAATATAAAATCTTCATGAAAGGTAAGATGAAAATCTACCACATTAAATTGCTCCGCAAATATTATGACAGAGCAAAAGAACGACCAGTACATCTGGTAGCTCTAAATGATGTTCAGAAAGTAGGGAGGAGGGAAGAACCTCTTAGCTTTCCATACCCACCTCTGACTGGATCCTCACTAAACTTATCTGGAGAAACGCCAGGTCATACCAAAGTACCAAGCCAGCCCCGGAGTCGAAAGAAGTCTAATAGATCCTTCTCTAGAGGGGAACAATTGGTTCAGATATAATCTGGTGAGAATGCATAGTCGATCTAGGCTCATCCACCCTAAAAGTTCGCTGAGCCGTACTTTTCTCTAGGGACGGCATATGTGACGGGATGAGTCTAGATCACTATGCAAACACCCCCACTACTGCGTTAGTGGAATTACTATTTACATTCTGGATTCAGTAGGCAGCTAAATTACTAATAATGACGTCATATTGGCGACGCAGACATTTGCTGCACTAAAACTACACACTGTACTATTGGGGACAGCACATTTCCAGGTCATCATCAAATGATGTCACAAGGGAAATCCCCTGTCTTCAACCCTTATTAATATCAAGTCTAATGACTGGGGATATAGGTCCGTCACTCCCTAGCAACGGGAATACGGCGATATGCTATTAGTACTGCGGCACCGGAAATTGTGACTAACAACTTCCGTCCGGTTCACAACGACCATAGCGACTGTGCTAAGCAGACCTTATATGAAGTGAGCTGCCATATCCAATTGCATCCTTGGTAGATTATACCAAAACCTATCTTAAGTGCTGCACTAAGACTGGGGGTGAGTGTAGTAACATAATAATTATGATTATAGTAAGAAGTGTGTACACATGTATATTCTGATATTGGGAAAACACAAACTTTCCCGACCATGTATATTTATGACACGTGGTATTTGAAAGGGGAGACATTGAGAGAAAACATGTGAGGCCTAGATATATTTATAGATAAAAATATATAGATATAATGTATAAACCTTACTGATTATTTTCATATGCATTTTGTGAATGTATTTACGTGGTTGAAAATATGATAACATGATTTTGCCATGTGGGCAGAAGTAGAAGAGACATGTGGAACATGATTCTAACATGCCAGCAATATTACTAGGTGATTTATATTCAAACATAAATTTGCTTACCCCTGATTCACCGCCATGCCGAACTACACGACACTGACGGTCATAAGTTCAAAGCAAATACTATGTGGTGAGGAATCAGAATTTGGGGAGTAAATAACTCAACAAGGGATAACTGAGACATCCTAAAGCCCAATGCCTGGAATATCTCAGCCCTCTTGCTTGCCTGCTGGCCTTCTTATCTTTTAGCTCGTATATTATGTGGGGTATACCTCACGACTTCGTGGCGACACTTGATTGCTTTATGCCTAATGATTGATGTGGGATTAGGTTGAATTATTTTTGGCCTTTCCTTAGCTATCTAGGGAACCATCCTGGCTGCCCAGGACTTCTTCCTCACCATGGTGTTAAGGAATGCACCAGTAATTATTGCAACTGAGTCACTTCAGGTTTTACAACCATGTACATTTTGTAATGCCTTTTTCAAACAAAGATTTGTCTACATGTTCTACTCCAGTGGACCATGTGGTCTTAGGTGTCCACTTCTGGACCCTTTTTCACCTTGTATCACCATGTCATACAATGTATAGCCAAGCTAATAGGTGCTATTGGCCCTTTGCTTTTGATACAGAATAGCAGAGAGGAATTATGTTTTGTTCCTATTCTGCATCTGACACATACACAACAGACACACAACACCAACACTCAGACACATTGTTATTGTCAAGACACTAAGGAGTCTGCAACTGTTTGTTTGATTTAAGGAGCCTCGCTGCTGATACTGCTGACACCTAACTGGTCCGGTTACCGAAACTTACAGCCACAAACTAGTGGAGACGGAACCTGGAATCCGGAGGAGCATCGTACACCTGTCGAATGCCAGGGTCGACTCCAAGACATAATCCAAACGAAAGCCAGCACTATTCCTAAACGAGATCAGATTATCTCAGGTGACTCTGTGTCTACATGTGTTCTGAGTGTGTCACTGTCTGGATGGTGTGAATGATGATATGCGATCTAGCTAAGCATCAGAAAACTGTTTTATTGTTGTACCTGTAACATAATTGTAACTGTCATAGTTCACCACTTGAACGACAATTTTCATTATCTCTTTTACTATTAAAGAGTATTATTGTTTTATACTTTCACCAACGTACTCCACTCGTGATCATTTTGAACGCAAGGTGTGCGCGTGAGTGCGTGAAAGTATTTAAAACAGGGGGCTCCATCAATTGACGAAGGATCACCGACAGATAAACTAGACATTCGTGTTAGGTCTTCCTACATACACGAGTGTTCTTCACCTTCTGCCTTTGTCTACCAAGTGAATCCCAGTCTCTCCTATCGGGACCATCCCTTTAGACATTCTTGTAACGAGCCATAATTTCTAGAGACTGTCGGCAAACTCTTGGATAGGGATTTCTGTCTATTTCAATAGAAACACACTAACGGTCGGTGACAACTGTGGTCTCGGTCCGGGATCTACCCAGCTAATTAGAAACAATATTTTTAATAAATTATGTTACTTGGTACAAAAAAATTTTTTTTCTCATCTCAGTAAAGGGTAGAGTAGTTTAGGAAACTCTGTAATTAGTTGTTTCCATTCGATTGAGAGAGTGAAAGTGTGTTTTGTATCATTGTTTGTACTAACCATTTTTGTGTATGTACTAATAAGATTTGTAAATTATTGCAATTGTATTAGTATAACTTGAATTGGGAAGTAGTATAATATTGATATAGAAATTGTAATCCACTGATCACTCACCCTCTCAGTCAAAACTCAGTCATGAGTTCATCAGCAGATTTGCACGCAGCAGCGGTAGCTATGGGGTTATCGGAGCCCGAAGCAGCCAAATATGTCCATGATATGGAGAGGGAGTTAAGGAAAGAAGACAGGGAAGATAAAATACGTAGGCATGAACTCGAGCTTAAGAAACTGGAAGCAGCAACAGAACTTAAGAAAATCGAGGCTTAGAAAGAACTTAGGCAGTTACAGGAAAACGATAAGATCCGACAGCACGAGTTGAGGATGAAAGAGCTAGAAAACCAAGCTCTATCAGCAACCTGTTCTAATGCCAGCTCTCCGGCACCCAGCATTGAAACCCAGCTACATTCGACTTCTCACGTGGGTCCTATGAGTTTTCCTTTGATGCCGTTCGAGGAAACTCAGGAACAATTGGATAGTTACCTTCAGAAATTCGAGAAATTAGCTGAGTCATTTGGGTTGGTTAGGGAACACTGGAACTTGAAGCTTTCTCAGGCACTGACGGGACAAGCGTATGTAGTCTTTCAGGGACTACCTCCAGGCCATGAACATTCTTATGAAAGTTTGAAATCGGCTTTATTGAAGAGATATGAGTTAACCTCAGCTGCTTATCAGCGGAAATTCCGAACCGCAAGACGTCTGAAGGGTGAGTCATTCTCACAATTGTCCGCTCGTCTACAGAGTTATCTCTGTAAATGGGAGACATTGGGAGAGTATGAACACTCCTATGCGGGCTTGCGGGAGATGGTTTTGTGTGAGCAGCTGAGGAACTGTATGTCGAAGCCAATGGAAACTTTCATCATTGAACAAGGGGCACAAACACTGGGGGAAATGATAGTCTTGGCTGAAAGATATTTGACTGCCCATGGGGACTCGGTCCCAACGCAACCTCCCCAACCTCAACAGAACCCACCTCCAAACAATCAGGGACAAACCCTTAGCAATATACCAGCAGACCAGAGGCAACCTCAGCAGCAGCATAACAAAAAACAAACCACATCTGGGGCTAGAAAACCATACTGCACGAATTGTCATAATAATTCCCACAGTACGGCAGACTGCAAGCGCAGAGCAAAACCCCAGATTGCGGCTTGCTTCTCGATAGGGAAGAAAACCACTACACTACCACCGCCTCCCGAAATGAGAGGACATCGAGTGGTAGAGAAGATCAATGTCAATGGACAGTTGGTCGAGTGTCTGCATGATACGGGTTTAACGTATGATGCCATAATAGCATCGCACTTAGTAAAACCGGGTCAGTTGACGCAAAATATGGTTGAAGTTATGGGTGCGACAAGAAGTTCGCCTACCCTAACTTTACCAATAGCCCAAGTGTTAGTTAACTCTAGATTTGTAAAGGGAACTATATCGGCAGCAGTGATGACTGATCCTATCTATGACATGATACTGGGAAGTAAATATGTTTATTTAGGGGAACCATCCACTCCCATGATAGTAGGGAGTGCACTGACCCATGTCCCAACTCTAACACCTGGCTGTAACCAACTTCCTAGTGCTAGGAAGACTCTCCAGAGAGGGAATTTTTTTTCCTCAAAACGTTCGCTAGCGGTAGGGGACAAAGTGTTACTCTTAAGATCTAGTGGGACTAATAAGGAGACTGAGTTGCAAGGACCATTCCCCATAATGGAGAAAGTGTCCAACACCAAATATAAAATCTTCATGAAAGGTAAGATGAAAATCTACCACATTAAATTGCTCCGCAAATATTATGACAGAGCAAAAGAACGACCAGTACATCTGGTAGCTCTAAATGATGTTCAGAAAGTAGGGAGGAGGGAAGAACCTCTTAGCTTTCCATACCCACCTCTGACTGGATCCTCACTAAACTTATCTGGAGAAACGCCAGGTCATACCAAAGTACCAAGCCAGCCCCGGAGTCGAAAGAAGTCTAATAGATCCTTCTCTAGAGGGGAACAATTGGTTCAGATATAATCTGGTGAGAATGCATAGTCGATCTAGGCTCATCCACCCTAAAAGTTCGCTGAGCCGTACTTTTCTCTAGGGACGGCATATGTGACGGGATGAGTCTAGATCACTATGCAAACACCCCCACTACTGCGTTAGTGGAATTACTATTTACATTCTGGATTCAGTAGGCAGCTAAATTACTAATAATGACGTCATATTGGCGACGCAGACATTTGCTGCACTAAAACTACACACTGTACTATTGGGGACAGCACATTTCCAGGTCATCATCAAATGATGTCACAAGGGAAATCCCCTGTCTTCAACCCTTATTAATATCAAGTCTAATGACTGGGGATATAGGTCCGTCACTCCCTAGCAACGGGAATACGGCGATATGCTATTAGTACTGCGGCACCGGAAATTGTGACTAACAACTTCCGTCCGGTTCACAACGACCATAGCGGCTGTGCTAAGCAGACCTTATATGAAGTGAGCTGCCATATCCAATTGCATCCTTGGTAGATTATACCAAAACCTATCTTAAGTGCTGCACTAAGACTGGGGGTGAGTGTAGTAACATAATAATTATGATTATAGTAAGAAGTGTGTACACATGTATATTCTGATATTGGGAAAACACAAACTTTCCCGACCATGTATATTTATGACACGTGGTATTTGAAAGGGGAGACATTGAGAGAAAACATGTGAGGCCTAGATATATTTATAGATAAAAATATATAGATATAATGTATAAACCTTACTGATTATTTTCATATGCATTTTGTGAATGTATTTACGTGGTTGAAAATATGATAACATGATTTTGCCATGTGGGCAGAAGTAGAAGAGACATGTGGAACATGATTCTCACATGCCAGCAATATTACTAGGTGCTTTATATTCAAACATAAATTTGCTTACCCCTGATTCACCGCCATGCCGAACTACACGACACTGACGGTCATAAGTTCAAAGCAAATACTATGTGGTGAGGAATCAGAATTTGGGGAGTAAATAACTCAACAAGGGATAACTGAGACATCCTAAAGCCCAATGCCTGGAATATCTCAGCCCTCTTGCTTGCCTGCTGGCCTTCTTATCTTTTAGCTCGTATATTATGTGGGGTATACCTCACGACTTCGTGGCGACACTTGATTGCTTTATGCCTAATGATTGATGTGGGATTAGGTTGAATTATTTTTGGCCTTTCCTTAGCTATCTAGGGAACCATCCTGGCTGCCCAGGACTTCTTCCTCACCATGGTGTTAAGGAATGCACCAGTAATTATTGCAACTGAGTCACTTCAGGTTTTACAACCATGTACATTTTGTAATGCCTTTTTCAAACAAAGATTTGTCTACATGTTCTACTCCAGTGGACCATGTGGTCTTAGGTGTCCACTTCTGGACCCTTTTTCACCTTGTATCACCATGTCATACAATGTATAGCCAAGCTAATAGGTGCTATTGGCCCTTTGCTTTTGATACAGAATAGCAGAGAGGAATTATGTTTTGTTCCTATTCTGCATCTGACACATACACAACAGACACACAACACCAACACTCAGACACATTGTTATTGTCAAGACACTAAGGAGTCTGCAACTGTTTGTTTGATTTAAGGAGCCTCGCTGCTGATACTGCTGACACCTAACTGGTCCGGTTACCGAAACTTACAGCCACAAACTAGTGGAGACGGAACCTGGAATCCGGAGGAGCATCGTACACCTGTCGAATGCCAGGGTCGACTCCAAGACATAATCCAAACGAAAGCCAGCACTATTCCTAAACGAGATCAGATTATCTCAGGTGACTCTGTGTCTACATGTGTTCTGAGTGTGTCACTGTCTGGATGGTGTGAATGATGATATGCGATCTAGCTAAGCATCAGAAAACTGTTTTATTGTTGTACCTGTAACATAATTGTAACTGTCATAGTTCACCACTTGAACGACAATTTTCATTATCTCTTTTACTATTAAAGAGTATTATTGTTTTATACTTTCACCAACGTACTCCACTCGTGATCATTTTGAACGCAAGGTGTGCGCGTGAGTGCGTGAAAGTATTTAAAACAGGGGGCTCCATCAATTGACGAAGGATCACCGACAGATAAACTAGACATTCGTGTTAGGTCTTCCTACATACACGAGTGTTCTTCACCTTCTGCCTTTGTCTACCAAGTGAATCCCAGTCTCTCCTATCGGGACCATCCCTTTAGACATTCTTGTAACGAGCCATAATTTCTAGAGACTGTCGGCAAACTCTTGGATAGGGATTTCTGTCTATTTCAATAGAAACACCCTAACGGTCGGTGACAGTACTTCAGCCTCAACAGCAGCCGGATTTTCTTGTCTGCATTTTCTATCTAGTTGGATGCAAACTGAAAAGGATGTGCAGTAGTCTGTTGGCACTTGCACCCACTCCTCGCCAGGTTCTAAGTCCTCAAGTGAACACACCTGTTGAAGAATATCTTCGGCTTGACCCATCCACGACCGTCCTCTTTTTAACCTGCTGCCCTTCACCTTCCTAATTTCACTATGCAGTGGATGTTGTGTGTTTGCGTTAATTCTGAGGTAGGCGCGTGCCCTGCAACCTTGTATTCTCTCTTCAATGGTTGGAAAACCAAGAAGGTAGCGCATCGCCCTGCATGCTGTATCTCTTGTACATCCAAGAATAATGCGCATAGCTTCATTCTGTATCCTTTCCATCCTTTCTATCTGCTTATGGCTGAGAGTCAGGATTGCCATTGCATACTCCAAAACAGACATGACCAACCCCTCGTACAGAAGACATAGATCGCGCTGCTCACAGTTTGCTGCCGCCATCACCCGCATCGCTGCCAAACCCCGCTTGGCCTTTGTTATCACCTGGTCTATGTGCACATTATAAGCAAGGCTTCGATCAAACCGTATCCCCAGGTAATTCATTGCCTGCGTTCTTTCCCCCGTCTCTGAACACAGCATTACAGATGGTGTTGGAGTGTTGACAATATGATTATTCAACGAGAACCAAGTCACTGTTGCATTTGTTGGCTTGACCATTGCCCCAGCTTCATCACACCAAGTACTTATGCGATTGAGTTCGGTTTGTAGTTCCACAGCAACCTCCTCTCTATCCTTCCCCTGACGATACACTAAAACATCATCGGCATATGACAATGTCCTGCCAGGTCCAGTGATCTGCTCACTGGTGATTCTCACTGTGTAGGCGTTGAACAGTACCGGAGATAATGGTGATCCCTGTGGTAGGCCAGGATATATTGTTGTTGGTTCCGAAGTCCAACTGCCACATCTAAAAACTACTTTCCGTTGGAAGAGGGCTGCAGCGATCCAACTAAGGAGGAATGGACTTACGTTTAGTTCGAGAAGCTGAAACATTAAAAAATCCAGTGGTACTCTGTTGTATGCGTCCTCAAGATCAATCGCTGCAGCAACGGTTTCAGTGCCTGAGTGGAAACCTTCATAGACATCCTGGGCAAAGACTGCTGCATTGGTCCAGGTTTCTCTCTTTGGACGGTACCCACCCAGGGTGGGTGGGAAAACACCTTGCCTCTCTAGTTGGCTTGATATTTTCCTGGCAATTACCTTCTTCAGCAGCTTACCTATTGTATTCTGCATGGTTATAATTCGATATCCCTGAATTTTTTTGTGGTCTTTGTCAGGCTTCGGCAAGGGAATCAGATAGCTGTGTAACCATTCCTCCTTGATGCTAGCACTCAATATACTGTTGTTGTACATGTCTGCTAGTTTCTCTAGCTCATTGTCGGTACACCTATTTATGTCGTCGTATCTTATGCCATCTGGACCTGGAGCACTGTTTTTTGATCGTCGAAGCACAGCCTTGATTTCTTTCATTGCCACTGTGTCTTCATCCGAAGTGTTCTGGGCCTTGCATGTGTCTGAGGTGACCTCCTTGGCCAGATTTCGGCCTCCCATGTCTGTCTGGTTGCTTTGCTCAAGGTAGCGTTCAAAGAGGGCTTTGCCCTTGTCCTCGTCAGTCCTCTGCCAGATGAGGTCAGCACCTTGGAAGTCAGAAATGCTCTTATTCTTGACTACACCACTCATGCTTTTATGTAGTCGCCAGAACCATTTCAGTGACTTGTCTGTGCTTACCCTTTGACACACCTCTGCCCATTTTTCGCTTTTAACAACCTTGACCAGTTTTTTGAAGTAGCTTACTTTTGTGTACATCTCTCTTTCTAAGTGCAAGCAGGGACTAGGATGACCAGCTCTGTTCTTCTTGGCATTTTGCCATCTCCTTACAGTACTACGCTTATCCACCCAAGCCTTCTCCACCTCGAAACTCCACCACGGTGGCTGCTCCCAGCTTTTTTTCCTGCCCTGAAACGTTCTGCGCTTGTCACGTCTTATTTTACTCACCACATCTTGCCCTGTACTGTCATACTGGAACGTCTTTACCTTTAGCTTGTGCTGCCTGGTTCTGCCTTTCTCCACCAGTATGCTGCACGGGTGGTGGTCGCTGCCATGGTGTCCTAGGACACCCCATCTACACACTGTAGTGAGTGAAGGTGAAACTAGCGCCAGATCAATAGCACTGTCCTCATCGCCCGGACGGCTTGCTGTCCTGGTGACACAGCCACTGTTGATACAAACAAGGTCGATGGTTTCCAGTGCAGTCTCGAGCTCCTCCCCCTGTGTATTGGAGGAAGTGTTTCCCCATGATCTGCCTTTAGCGTTGAAGTCACCACAGAAAATAACATTTCTCTCGTGGCCTAATATGCCACTTAAGCACTGCCACTTCTGGGCGTCCACACTGGCATTGCGGGCATAAACATTAACCACCACGAATGGTATACTCAAATGAACTCTCAACGCCTGTATTTGTATATCGTCACTGTCCCAACTGGACATGTCTAGCTCTGACGCCACCATGCTGTCGCGAACGAGAATCGCCATTCCCAGATGTCGTCTGTTGTAGAAACATTTGAAGCCGGCAATTTGGAGTAGCTGATCGCCCAGTCTCGTCTCCTGGGTACTGAAGTATTAGTACGTGTGCGATAGCATTGTTGTGTGGTTGATGGTGTGAGAATACGTATAAATGGAATTCAGCTATAACAGTACCGGCTGTTAAATATGATGTGTGGGTACGGGTGTGGGAGGTGTAAATATATGTGTTATTAATTTGGCATACATAAACAGATGCACGCGCTCACAAACACACAGGCATGCCAACACAAACATACACACATACATTCATGCACGTATGCATACATGTACTCACGCGAGCATACGCACACAGGCACACACACACATACATACACACACACACACACACACATATATATATATATATATATATATATATATATATATATATATATATATATATATATATATATATATATATATAAAACGGACAGGTCTACTTGTTACTGAACTGACCTAAATAGAACTGCCAGGACTCCTGTATGAAAGCTTCCAACACAAAGGCACCTGCATTAAAGGCAACGCCGAGCATGCCAATCTGTTCAATCGCCATGCACATCTGCAGCAGTTTGTACAGTACTAGAGCAAGGAAGTACCCACCGGCTGACCGAATGGCAGAGTAGTTCCCTATCTGGACTGAGTCCCAACAGAATGGATAATGCATCTGGTACAAGGAATCTATCGAGCCGATATTCAGGTCGTTGGCAATGCCAGTTACAAAAATTGAAAGGCACATACAGAATGTTACCCGCCGTCTAACAGGACCGTCCAGGAAATAGAATCCAAAAATGTTTCTCAAGTGAGTTAGTGGGCTGACTCCTTTTATAGACCGACGTTGTTGTAGAGTTTCTGGGAGAAAAATCAGCGGGACGACGAAAGCAACAAAATTCATTCCACTTAGGAAAAGAGCCGCTTCAAAGAATCCATAATTCTTAATGAGGTATCCACTAGCAATGTTGATAACTGCGGAGATTGTGGACGCTGTGCACGTCACAGAGTAGATCCAAAATGTTCTATTCTTACTGGAGGAGCTGAGGTCAGCTGTAAATGCGTAGAGTGCCAACAGGATACCGTATAAGGAGCCGGTCAGACCGTCGATGCCATAAGCCAGGTAGATGTAGTTAAGATCAAGGTTGAACCTATAAAAAACATATGTAAGATTTATACTGTAAAAGCGGTTAATGACATCATAATCAAGTAGACGATCCTTTGTAGAATCCGCTCTCGTGACGGTCCCCTGAAAAGTCTCCGCTCTCATCCCGGCCCACTGAAAAGTCTCCGTATCCTATGCCAGTTCCCCAGTTTCATGCACCCTCATACTCAAGGTGTCTGGAATGTCGTATGTCCATCTTCGCAGCCTCTTTTCCCAGGAATCATGCCTTCCATCACTGCTCTTTCTAAGCCACTGTGCCGTTCAATATGGCCAAACTATTTCAGTTTCCCAGATATGATGCTGTTGATGAGTTAGTTTCCTTTTATGTTCAGGTTGTGTCGAGTATCGGAAGTTTTCTTCTTTTTGATCCAACTGATTCTTTAAAAATAACACAAAAATGTAATATTTGGTGGTGGATGGAGTGTGATGGCAGCCGATAGATTGTTGTTGAGACGATAGGCAGATTATCTCATCAGTAGAGACAATGGCTATGACCACCGACTAGCACAGTCACTGCCCAGAAGAAAAGCAACAGCAAACTACCTTCTGCAAAACTTGCCAAGAAACCCAACAACCATGAGATGGGTGCAGGATGTGGTGTCTCCAGATGGGTTTATCAGATGCGGGGCATCTTGCTTAAAACCGAGAAGTGTTCCTGAATGTTGTTATGGGAGAGAGGTTTTGCAAGGGACATGCTACTGAATGAATGATGTAACATTTACATTTTAAAATTTTATTTGAACTTGTTTTCTGATGTTGTGCCATAGATTCTTAATACTATTTAATCCCTGCATTGCATTTCCACTTAATACAGTTATGTGAACGACTGGCACCATAGCTTACACGTTAAATTCTGTTCAGCACAGATTACATTCATTGCCTTCCGGACATGTCCATATTATGGCATCTTATTTCCACTTAGTAATTCACTTGTCATGCTTAGTTTGTGTAGAACTCGTGTATTTGTCTCCCCACATAAGCAAATAATATAACATGTGTGGTTTCGGTATACGTGCATTTTGAGCCTCCCAAAATGTGTATGATAGAGAATTATTTAGTTAGGTGAAGATTTCACTACACATGTTGTCTCAGTGAGAAGTCGTCTCTACGCTTGTTACCACTTCGGCAAGGTGAAGATGTCATTAAATTAGTTACTTCAGCTGGGTGAAGACGTAGATTAGGTACTGCAGAGAGATGAAGACGTTATCGCACTAGTTACTTCAGTGAGGTGAAGATGTCATTACACTAGTTACTTCAACGGGTACTGTGACGTCATTAGATTAGTTACTACAACGTGGTCAAGACGTCATTAGACTAGTTACTTCAATCAGATGAAGACTTCCTTACACTAGTTACTTTAGTAAGGTGTAGACTTCATTAGACAAATCATTTCAGTGAGGTAAAGGCGTTTACTAGACTAGTTACTTCAGCGAGTGAAGACGTCATTAGAACAGATACTACAGAGGAGTGAAGACATTATTGTACTTGTTACTTTAGCGAAATGAAAGCACCGTTAAACATGTTATTTCAGTGAGGCGAAGACATCATTAGACCGGGTACTACAGAAGGGTGAATACGTAATTGTTGTAGTTACTTCGTCGAGGTGAAGACGTAATTAAACTAGTTACTTTAGCGAGGTCAAGACGTCAGTACACATATTACTTTAGCGAGGAGAGGACTTTAGTACACATAATACTTTGTCGAGATAAAGACATCACTATTTATGTTATATTATTATTTTCTTTCTTTCTTTTATTTTGTTTCCCCACTGTACTTGGGCTACGCTCATGTAAGCTTAGTATTCTCTTCAACAAAACCCTAGGTATTATAACTCTATGGTCTGCCTGTATACGTTTCTGTTTCGCCTTCTCGTGTTCTCATTGCGCGTGGCATCATATCCAGTTGCAGCATCCACAGCTTTTATATCGTGTATACATGGTATACATGAGAGTTTGGAGAGAACCATAATGAAGGGGTATATGCCTGGGAAGAGAGGAAGAGGAAGGCCAAATAGAAGATGGGTGCAGGATGTGGCGGATGATCTCCAGATGGGTGTATCGGACGCGAGAAGGTTGTTAATGGAGCTAGGTTCTGCAAAGGACATTGTCAGAGTCTCGCCCAGAATTATAACGCGTTGTCTGCACCAACGCCCGACAATGCAACGCTTATCTATTATAAGCACTACAGCTATAACGCGGCGTCTTCAACAACGCCAGGCAATCAACGCTGAGCGATACTAAGCAGTCGGCGGTCAGCTGGAACACAGCGTGAACATTGAGGGGTCACGCGGGCTGACTCAAGCACAACTGTGGTGTGTGCTGAAAGTCCAGCCAGACTAGGCTTGGTGGCCGTAAGAGACTGACGTGTGGAAGCGGCTTGATTGTTTTATGCATGTCTTGAGAGCTAGCCTGTATGACCGTTGGAGATGGAACGCCTGTCTGTGTGACTTGTGAGTGGAGTGCATTGATGTATTATTATATTGATGTATTGATTGCTTGCATTTATGATCTATTGGTTATTGTGAATTGTGATTGCGCGAAGCTTGTATTGTTTCTGATGTGTGCAGTGCGCGAATAAATAGCGCGGATTATATTATCGGTTGTTAGCCTCGTGTTATTTGATAAGCATAATTAGTATCACACTTGTCAGGATACGAGCCATACTTCTTGCCCTAAGCAAGACTTTGACAAGTGCGAACGTGGGGTCTACGTCCTCATTATATTTGAACAGTGAAATACGAAAAATAGAGTGTTAAATAATTGTAAACATGGCGACTGTTGTCGAGTTTTTTGTGTGAATCAATTATTGGTATAAAGTGCGAGTTTTGAACAAATGCGAGCGTGTAGGGTAGAATTTAATAGATAGATACCATCTTTTGAGTTAATTTATCGAAACTATGAGTGCGTTTTTGGACTTAGTAAATTTCAACCGAGTTATTGAAGTGATAAAAACAAAATGGCGGCCATGTCCTTGAATGTCATTGAGTAGAAGTAGTGTTAGCGGAACGTTTGGAAAGTGTGAAAAGAGAGTTGTTGAGTGTGGTGATACGACTAACAACAATACTTGACGACATACAAACCTACAAAAACTTAAGTGACATTGCATACACCACACACTTGCACATGTTCTAATTTCTCTTGCTCCAAAAATAACAGGTTGTTTGGTGTCATCTACACCTGTCCCTTGTAAACTCCGAAATTTTTTGGTCGACCTGAATTAAAAACCACTGTGGTTTCGGGCAGTACTGAGCAGCCAAAGTGAATGGTAATTTTGATAAATTGACAGATCTTATTTTGAGAGATAAAATTATCACATCTCTCCCACCTCCATTTTCGAAATTTCTATTAGAATGCCAGTGTGAAAGTGTACAACAGATTGAAAGTCGTGGCTCAGGGTATTTTTCAGCCAATAAGCAATGTTTCATTACTGGTCTGACTAGCACAGACTTTGTAGCAGCCGCTACATATGATAGATCTAAGTCAGTGCCCTACAACAAACAAAAGCCCTATAGGCAATCTACTGAACAGCTTAACAAATGCAAATATTGTCATTTGTCACACCACGAAACTGATATGTGTGACCAACATCCTGGTTACATGTCGTACTTACAAAACTACATAGCGAAGCAAGACAAAGAAAGAAAGATATACAGACGGAACACCAAATGCTTACTTTGTAAGGCGTTCGGCCACTGGCGGAAAGATTGTAAAGCCAAAGCTATGTCCAGAAAGGCGAATGCAGCTATGATTGATAGTTCTTCATCAGAAGATGAAAGTGTAGAAGATCAAACTGTAAACGCAGCACATTCTATTGATGTGTTTCAACACGACAAATGTACTATCTGTGATCAATTTCATGAGGATGGCATTTTGACATGTGGCCATTCCATTCCTGTTACAAATGAGGAAGCCAATTTAGTAGTCAACTCCCAACGTAAATTAAATATCCACCATGGATATATTAACGGCAGAGCTGCCACCGTTTTACGGGATAGCGGCAGTACCCTCATTGGCATTAAGAGAGACTATATCTTGCCATCACAATATAGTGGTAAATATGTGACATGCAGAACTTTCTCGGGTAACATCGAGAGATACCCGCTTGCATGGGCATACGTAAGTACACCATTCCTCACCGGAAAGGTCAAATGCGCAGCATTGACCAATCCTTGTTGCGATGTCATCATTGGTAACCTTCCAGAGGTGAATGATATGCCACATGACGGTATTATATCCACCATCACTTGTAACATTGATAATACCATTCCACCGCCATCACAAATCACCATTCATGATGTATTACCACCTGTAAATGAATGTATGTATGCCAATTCGGCAATGTCATCACAGGAATGTAGTTGTGTAAATGTAACACCAAGTTGTAATGTACATGATAACCTTGATGTTACAAATGCAGTAACCAGATCTACTGCTCAAATGCAAGATCGAATCGATCAGACAGAGGCGTTACAGCTAATAAGCCCAGTTGTAACATCTCCTTAAACAACCAGGGAGAAATTTATAACAGCTCAAAAAGCTGATCGATCGGTGCAAAAGTATTTTAAATTAATAGGCCAAAAGCCACGAGTAGCAAAGAACGCTAAATAGTATTTTGCTCTGAAAAACGGAATTCTGACACGGTACTATACCAAAGGTTCTAGCACTACAGAACAAACGGTGCTACCTTCAGAAAACCGCAACCAAGCATTGCAGCTAGCGCATGACATACCCTTTGCAGGGCATATGGCATATGCTAAAACACGAGCAAGATTACTTACTCAATTCTATTGGCCTAAATTTTGCAGTGAGACCAAATTGTATTGCAGGTCGTGTGACATCTGCCAAAAGCTTGTTAAAAAGGGGAAACACCCGCAAGCAGAACTGCAAATCACTGATTTGGCAAGTAGACCGTTTGAAAAGATCTCGGTCGATATAGTTGGTCCTCTTAACCACATAACATCAAGAGGAAACAAATATATTGTTACAATAATTGACTTATGTAGTCGGTGGCCAGAAGCCATTCCGATGAAGAATATAACTTCCAAAGACATCATGGAAGTATTCTTCCATATTTTTGCAAGGGTAGGATTCCCTGATACCATCCTTTCAGATCGGGGTAGCCAGTTTATTGCCGCAGCTACACAAGCATTTACTAAGATGTTGGGGGTGAAGCAATGCTTTAACAGCCCGTACCACCCACACTCCACAGGTATCATAGAAAAGATCAACGGCGATCTTAAATATATGCTCTCAAAAGTAACCCAAGAACATCCCGAAGACTGGGACACGTATCTACCTGCTATGTTATTTGCATATAGGGAAGTGCCACATTCCAGCACTGGATTCTCACCATTTGAAATAGTGTATGGTGCCAAACCACGCAGCCCATTATCATTGTACCAGTCTATGCTGACTGAAAGTAAAACCATATTTACACCCATTTCATCGTATGAACATGTAATATCATTGCGCGATAGAATCATGAAATCATGTGTGTTAGCAAAAGAAGCACTACAAAAATCTGGTGCTATCTACCGACAATACGCTAACAGAGGAAATAGAACCATTACTCTGACGCCAGGACAGGACGTTCTTCTCTTATTGCCAAGTGACAGACATCTTCTTACAGACTCATGGCAAGGACCGTTTAAAGTGTTACGACAAATTTCGACAGTAGATTACGAAATTGCAGTTAGGGACAAACACAAGATTTTTCATATTAACATGCTTAAACCATATTACCACAGGGACGATGAACAAGTAGAGACTACAGCAAGCACAACAATAGTGGACCAGACAGACGACAACGATACTGACGAGATACCAACACCAGTACTGGACACGACAATCAACCTACAGGACATAAAGGTATATCCCAAACTGACGCAGACACAGACTGACAGTTGCAGACAAGTATTACAAGACTACAGTACAATTTTTTCTAACAACCCAGGACAAACAGACTTAGTGCATCATCATATTATTTTGACATCTGACATCCCAATAAAATGCAGACCATATTCCATTCCTATACACTACAAAGACAAATTACACCAAGAAATTATTGACTTAGAAGCAAACCATATCATCCGACGTTCACAATCACATTTTTGTTCACCCATTGTCATTGTGAAGAAAAAGGACAACACAATAAGACTCTGTGTTGACTATAGGAAACTCAACAGCATTACACAGTTGGATTTAGAACCAATGAGCAACTGTGAAGACATACTAACTGAACTGACTGACTCACGTTACTTTACTAAACTGGACATGACAAAAGGTTACTGGCAAATACCTGTACATGCTGACAGTATATATCTGACAGCATTTGCCACACCCTGGGGACTATACGAATGGTGCAAGTTGCCATTCGGGCTAGTTAATGCTCCAGCAACCTTTGTCAGAATGACAAGACCACTTTTGACAGGCATTTCCAACATCATCTGGTACATGGACGACATTTGCATACATACAAGGAACATGACAGACCACATAACAGCACTACAGCAGACATTCGACAGGATTAGACAACATGGACTGACAATAAAACCATCCAAAGTTGATATAGCCTTTCACGAAATTACATTTTTGGGCTATAAGATCTCAAATGGCTTCATATCAACTGACGATAAAATCATGTCTAGAATTTTGAAATTGTCGCTTCCGACAACCAAAAAAGAGTTGCGAAGTGTGTTAGGTCTTTTGAATTACTATAGACAATTTATCCCTCATTTTGCTGAATTTACCAAATGTCTCACTGATTTACTAACAAACAAACATCCAAAAGTTATTGTAAATAGCGAATGTTTAAGGCCTGCATTTGCGAAAATACTATCTTATTTTTCCAGTGAACCTATTCTAAAATTACCTGATCTTAGCACTATTTTCAGGCTAAGATGCGATGCGAGCTCCGTAGCCATTGGAGGGGTACTGCTTCAAGAGCACGACCAAATATTGTACCCGGTATACTACGTCTCCCGGAATTAAACACCAGTGAACGAAATTACAGCACGCCGGAACTTGAAGCCCTCGCTCTTGTGTTTTCGGTACGAAAACTTTCGAGATTTCTTTTAGGTAAACACTTCATTATTGAAACAGACAATAGCCCTTTGACATTCATCACCAGTGGTACCCCAAGTAACCACAGAGTGGCCAGATGGTCCCTTCTTCTACAGGACTATAGCTTCGAAATCAGACATATACGAGGCTCACATAACTCTCTGGCCGATCTTCTATCGAGATGTTCATACGACTCACCCAATAGCCAGGTAACACCCGAGCACATTGGAGATGGTGTATAAACTGCAACGTAAATAGTGCTCAACAACACAGCGAATTGTGACTTTATGTTAGTTACGCTGTGAAGAACAGTGTCATAGGGAAGATTTAATCTCCCATTGTAAATATATTATGTACATATTATTATTATTATTATTATTATGTGAATGAATGGGTCGTATAATTGTGAGAAATGTGAAAGTATGCCATTACTATTGTAAATATGTAGTATTATAAGAAATAGACACCACAAGTGTCACAGGACAGTACTACAGGTCCCAAAAGACTTACTGAGCTTGAACAGCGCCAAGTAATCCTGAGTACAGCTACAAAGATGGTCCACGACGTTTTAACAAGTACGAATGATGACCTTGACAACCTAATCCGAGGATAAGACGGAAGAAGCTATCCAACAGCTGATGACAAGATCTGGGTGCTCCGTATATTTAAAGTACATCTAAAACGAGAGACCTTGAATGTGCAACAACACAGCTCTACACTTCCGTTAGATGTCCATATTAATTTGAAAGTTAGCATACCATAATAAAATGTTTATAAATTTATGACAATTGTATGAAAATTTGGGTATAAAACATTTCCATATACGAATTTGTATATGTCGAGTTTTGTTAGATGTAATCTCAGCATCGTAGCTTGATTTACTTTTTCACAAGAGTGACCTTTTGTGCACTTTTGTCAAGGAGGATCAAATTATGACACTAAGAAAGAAAATGTTACCTGTAATTTATTTTGTTGAAAGCATGATAAAATTACTGTCCCTAACTTTTGTTCCAGAACCAAGGGACATAACTAAATATTGTTGGTGATGTGTAAATATGTATTGAAACTACCATGTTTTCCTAATAGGTATCACGTCAATGTGACGTCATGTGTATATGGGAAAACTTACCAAAACTGAAGACCTTCATTGGATATTCTATTAGATAAGGGTAGATGTCCAATGTCGGAGTTATCTTATAGGTAGATACTCATAGACTCACCTGATTATTTGTAATTTTTCTTTTTGGTGGAGAGGTAAGGGCAAGTTAGCCGTAACTACCGGACTGGCTGTGTCTCAGCGAGGTAAAAACCATGGAATTGATTGTACTTGACAAGTATGCTTGATGGATAGGCATGGGGATTATATGCATATTGTTTACTAATCACCTGTACATATTAAGACAAACTAAAGAGTTACGTCAAATGAAGTGCAAAGTTCGATTCTGACAAGATAAAGAACAGCTATATAGAGTACATGAAAGGAAAACCTTTCATGAGAATGAGGGGGGGGGGGGGAGAATGTCAGAGTCTCACCCAGAATTATAACGCGTTGTCTGCACCAACGCCCGACAATGCAACGCTTATCTATTATAAGCACTACAGCTATAACGCGGCGTCTTCAACAACGCCAGGCAATCAACGCTGAGCGATACTAAGCAGTCGGTGGTCAGCTGGAACACAGCGTGAACATTGAGGGGTCACGCGGGCTGACTCAAGCACAACTGTGGTGTGTGCTGAAAGTCCAGCCAGACTAGGCTTGGTGGCCGTAAGAGACTGACGTGTGGAAGCGGCTTGAGTGTTTTATGCATGTCTTGAGAGCTAGCCTGTATGACCGTTGGAGATGGAACGCCTGTCTGTGTGACTTGTGAGTGGAGTGCATTGATGTATTATTATATTGATGTATTGATTGCTTGCATTTATGATCTATTGGTTATTGTGAATTGTGATTGCGCGAAGCTTGTATTGTTTCTGATGTGTGCAGTGCGCGAATAAATAGCGCGGATTATATTATCGGTTGTTAGCCTCGTGTTATTTGATAAGCATAATTAGTATCACACTTGTCAGGATACGAGCCATACTTCTTGCCCTAAGCAAGACTTTGACAGACATGCTATTAAATTAATGATTGAATGAATACATGGTGAACAATCCACTAGTTTCTGAGATTGAAGAGGCGAAGGAGTTGTCTTCAACTCACTCCAACTGGAAACATTGTAAGGAGATGCATGCAATGTTTTTTTTTTCAGGGCTCAAAGGGCTTGAACACCAAAGCATGGGACTTGAAAATCGATCCAATGTCCCAGAGGATTCACCAGTCAACCAAGCAACCAACCAGCCAACCTGTCAACCAATCAACATCATTTTCTCACATCGTCGTTCAACATTCTCTCACGTCTTGTCAACGTTATACACACTAAATACACGCACTTACTTGATAACAAAGCAAATGATTAATGTCCTAACAAAGTTGGTAAATACTGGAAGTAACAGGAGTAAGCGCCGACCTACATAGTCGGTGTACGAGCCTAACAGGAGGCAGGCAACAAATCCAGGAATTGTCTGTGCCAGAACGAAGTAGCTCAGCTGCTCTGAAGCCTGGATACAAGGAGATCGTTACTCGTTAGTGTTGTTCTAAACGACCACATTTGTGTGATTACCATAACTGCAAACACATTAACACGAGCGTACATCAAAAAGTTATACATCACAATTATTATCTCTTTAACCGTTAATAACATACAATTGAAATGTAGTCACAATCTTCATGCACATGTGCGGCAAACACAATAACCATCAAGTTTAACGGCTTTACGCCATCTTGAAACAAAAGCATGTATCCCAGATCTGTACCACATTGTGTTCCTGTTCTCATAACCATTTCTTCACTGCATTAGTCACCCCCTCGTTGTCTTCACATTTTGTCCCACGGATAGAATTCTTAAGGGGGCCGAAAAGATGAAAATCAGATGGTGCCAGGGTCGGACTGTAAGGTG
This sequence comes from Cepaea hortensis, assembly GCA_963921405.1. NCBI lineage: Eukaryota > Metazoa > Mollusca > Gastropoda > Stylommatophora > Helicidae > Cepaea > Cepaea hortensis. Next base: position 43,891,510 of record OY992881.1, read on the forward strand.
GATGGGGGAAGCAATCAACACAATGTGGTGGAATATATTGCAGTACATTCCTCCACATTTACTCGATTGCCTCCCCTGTTTGCAAACTTATGTGAGAATCTGCATTGTCTTGAAGGAGAAGCAATTGCTCTCGTTTCTTGTGAGGCCTAATCCTGCAGTAACGAGGATTAAGTTTTGTGAGTGCTGTGGTGTAAATTTCCGAATTGATGGTTCCGCCTTTTGGCTGCACATCCACGAGAATAACCTCATCAATGTCCCAAAAACGGTGAGCATGACTTGCTGATGGAATTGTGTTGCATTTTTTTTCTCCCTGTTGACTGAGTATGATGCCATTCCGTTGACTTTCTGCCTCCGGCGCAAAATGGTGAACCCAAGTTTCGTCTCCTGTCACAATATTTGGACCCCCCCCCCCCCAAAAAAAAAAAAAAAAAAATCCCTTTCTGTCTCGAACCGCCACAACAATTCCGAACAAATAGTTTTCCTTTGGACCTTATGGTCCACTATGAGAGCTTGAGGAACCCAATATATGTCGTGTGTGTGTATGTGTGTGTGCGTGCGTGCGTGTGTGTGCATGTGTGCGTGCGTGTGTGTGTGTGTGAGCGCGCGCGCGCGTGCGTGCGCGCTCGCGTGTGCTCACTTGTGTCGTTGTGAAATGTAAAGCTTTGCGAAAGTTGAGGATTTTATTTAAATAAAATTTTGAAACTCATATCTTATATATAAATTAGGATGTCCGTATCTCTGTCTGTATGTATGTATGTATGTATGGCCTTTATTTGTTCGCGAACGGCCCATCCGATTGAGATGAAATTTTCTACACGCCTTCCTTTCATTCCAGAGCTGTCAACTGTGATATTTTGTTAGTGTGAAATCGCCTGCTTACTCAGTATTATTTCATTTTTCATTTTTCATCATAATTTCATATATCTCAGGGGACCTAACTCTGTAAAAGTTATTTCAAGGGGCATAACTTTTCTGTATAACTTATAGTCATATTGTGGCATCGTTTTCAAAGATTTATAAACTCTTTGTCCATAGTTATGTACCGGCATATGAGTTATAATAAATAATGATACAATCTGTAAGGCATTTTCAAAGTTTTCATAAAAATGATGCACAATGCATAACATTGTAACTCATCTTTTTTTGCTTAAGAAGTTACTGTAGTCATGCAGGTGATTAGAAAGAGTTTTCATTAAAAATAATGGATGGTGTGTGGTAGAACGTTCTTTTAAGTTACATTTTTTTTTGTTGTATGAATTTAATGAAGCCGGACAGGGTCAGGCAGACAGATAGACAGACAGACAGACAGATAGACAGTCGGGAACAGGAACTTATATGACTACTTATATAAATTAAATGAGATGCTTCACACCAGGAGCTGGGCGATGTCGGGCCGGGTCAGACAGACAGACAGACAGACAGACAGACAGATAGTCGGTAACGGGAACGGGAACTTATATGACTACTTATATGAATTAAATGAGATGCTTCCCACCAGGGACTGGGCGAAGCCGGGCAGGGTCAGCTAGTATTTCATAAATCAGCCCTAAAATGCATTGAACCATTGAATATAATTGTTAACTAAAAGTGTTCAAAGTCAATTATATGAACTAACTAGGCCTGCCCAGTAAGATTTCACTCAGTATTGAAGAAGAGTGGTTACTAAGGCAAATAAAAACAAACGAAACGTCTTGAGCATGCTCGAAAATATTAATGTCACATCTTTATAATAATCATCATCAACTGCAGTGCAGACTGGTGTAGGCGCTTATGTTTCTCCACATATCTTTGTTGCTCTGGATCACCTCTGATGATGATGATATCTACGTCACCGTCTCAGTCCATCCAGCCTCATCTCTCTTGGTCTGCCTCTACTTCTTTCCCCACTGATCTTTGCAATTGTAACGATGATTTCCAATGCCACTCTTCTCACTACATGGCCAAAGAAAGCTCTTTGTCTCTTTCTTGTACTTGGCTGAGGGTTAGTTAATAAGTAAGTCACAAATCGCTGTAGAAAAATAACTAAATATGATAACAACTTGAAACCAGTTTATTTTTATACATACATTGTCACTTTATTTCTCAGCGTAATTTCCACCAACATTGATGCACTCATCCTATTGTTTTATCAGTCCTCACAAACCGGCTGAATAGAACTGCGTGCTCTGTTTTCTAAACCAAGTTTACACTTCACATTTAACTTCGGCGTCATTCGCGAAATGTCTCCCGCCAAGGTGGGCTGTCAGTGTTTATGCTGACAAATGTTTATCCCGTAAAGCGGTGCATAGCGGGGTAGAAAAAGTTACGAGAGCGAGTCAATAAGTAAGTCACAAAGTTATGTGGGATGGAGGGTAAATGAAAACAAAGCACAAAGTTCTATGCAGCCGGTTTAGGAAGACTGATAAAACGATGAGATAATGCATTAATGTTGGTGGAAATTATATTGAGAAATAAAGGGACAATGTATATATAAAATTAAACTGGTTTCAAATTGTTATCATATTTAGTTATTTTTCTACAGCCATTTGTGACTTACTTATTAACTTACCCTCGTATATAACACAGACCTACAAAAGTATTGGTTTTGGGTGCCAAACATTTTACACCTGATTTTGCATAAATGAGGCCTGCTAAATCCAAATATCACATGTATTTGTCTGTGGCACCTCTAGTGTTTTTTTTTTTAGATACGCGTATTTATATATGTAATTAATATTATTACAGTATGTTCTGTATAAGGCTCGGGGGGGGGGGGGGGGGGGGAACAACAATTGCTAAAAACTATCTAGTCTATCGACGCGGTGTGTGTAGAGGAGAAGCCGAGTTAATGAAGACCACATCATAGATGGCCGGCCCCCTGGCCGAGAGGTTAGCAGCTTTCTCCATTAACCTCAAATACTCTCGTGGGTGACGTGAGCGCGACGAGAATTAGAAGTGGTTCCAATCGCGCCAGTGACTTATGAGAGTATGGAGCCGGTCGCTCAGAAAGTCGTGGCGTGCTGATGAGCGTAATCTAGCCTAGGAATCAACATACAGCTGAAAGATGCTGGTGTTGACCGCAATATCCTGAAACAGGATGGAAAAGCGAAAAAAAAACAACAACAACAACATAGATGGATTCAAGATTTGAAAGACAATTTCCACATGACAGCAACAGAGACAGAACATTGGGCTTAACATCTCAGCTCATCTTGTTCACCTTGCGGTCTCGCGGTGAAGTATAACCAGCAGGAGGGTGCCCGTTTATGGGATTATATATCGAGATTCCCATGGACTCGTATTTTATATGTACATCATTTACATTGTCGGCCTCTTCTTCAGGTTTTATTTGGTCTGTGCATCTTTGCTTGTTGTGGTATGCTGTCATCTGGTAGTCTAGCTTATGATGCAAAGTATTTTCGAAAAACTGTTATTTCGGCAAAGTCCGGTATTGGAAAAGATACTGAATGATGATTTTGGATATTTTATAATAGCAGGCGCTCTGGTGTAATGAATATAACGTTAAGCTGATAATGGCATGAATGCGGTAGGATGAGCGTTCGATGACAGCTCTCGTCGTTCGCTACGAGAAGAAAAAACTGACCACCTATTTCCATCTGCACTCAGGCTAGCAAACTGTGATAGTCCTAAAACTGCACATGCCCAGAGATGTAATGAGTTAACTACTTCTATACTTCAATGCTTATGAACTTGATACGGGTAAAAGTCTCCCAAAAATGTTAGTTGCATATCCTTTACAGGACGTCGCAGTCAACTTCAGTGACATATGCCTGGGTCATTGACAGTAAGGTGAGTGACCTGGCTACGAGAAAAACAACCAGCCATGAGAAATAATGGTGCGGGTGTGAGCAGACCCCAGGGTGGATGGGGAGAGACAGTTTTGGGCTGGGGTGTAATGTTGTTGGGAGCCCAGGAAGGGGCTACACAGCAGGGTTAAAAGACAGTGGAAAACTTTGACTTGGGCAGTGAAAGCTGAGACCGACTGAGGTTCGGTTCGTGTGAAGTCAAGGGACTTCGGGGAGTTGATGTTTTAGCGCCGAGCGGATCGGTAAGCTAATGAAGTGGGAGCTTTAGACTGACTGCGGTCAGATCTGTGGTTGTGTTGTGCTCCCAGTTGTGAATACAGGCTTGAAACCCAGTGGGGGTTGGATAGTTAATGGAGGCCTGAACCCAGAGTGGGTTTATAGTTAGTGGAGACGAGACCCATGTGTGTGGGTGTATTGTGTGAGGTCCAGCTGTGGATAGGAGCTGGATTACCTGTCTTATGGATTTGAGATGAAGCAGGCCGTGAGAAGACAGTGATGTGTATGTGTTAAATTGTGAGGAGGATATTTATATTCTATGGATTATATTGTGTCTGGATATATAAGGATGTTCAGTTTGTCCGTGTTCTTTCTGTATTAAAGGATCATGTGCGCCAACTCAATCTTGTTTACTGACTGATGGATGTGTATTACTGGGGTGAGTTGCATTGTGAGACAGTTAGATAGCTCAATTGACACACCAGGAGCATCGTTACCTAGACAACGACCATCTCGCGCACTTATCATAAAGAACATCGTGAGACTCAGCATCTTTTAGCTTTTCGTGATTTCTTGTCAACTGAAGAGGTGGAATGAGTGTATAAGAGAATTATATGATGGAGTAAGGGCAGAATTAACAGAAGAAAGTAACTTAGAAGGCCCACCTATTCTAAAAGAGGAAGTCGCTGACGCTATAAAACATATGAAGAAAGGAAAAACAGCTGGGCCAGATGAAATCACAATATAAGAATTAGAAGTATTGGGAGAATTTGGAGTAGATATATTAACCAAAATGTTGGATGATATTTACAGCAGTGGATATTTACCGAGCGATATGCTCAAATCTGTATTTATAGCTATACCAATACGACCAGGAGCAATTGAATGTGAAGATGTTCGTACGATTAATCTCATAAACCATATCACTAAGCTTCTGCTCAGAATCATTATGAGAAGAACCGGAAAGAAAATAAAAATAGAAATTAGTGAAGAACAGTATGGATTTGTGGAGGGAAAGGGCACAAACAATGCAATATATATATATATTACGGACACTAGAAAGGTCAATAGAGAAACAGAAAGACATATATTTGTGCTTCATAGATTATATTAAGGCATTTGATAAAGTAAAACATGACGAACTGATTAAAATGTTAGAAGATATCAACATTGATAGGAAAGATTTAAGAATAATAAAGAATATTTACTGGAATCAAGTAGCAGCAATTAAAATGGTAAATAAAGAGGGTTGTTACGACCAGATAAAGTTAGGAGTACGACAGGGGTGTGTCTTGTCACCAGATCTTTTCTCCCTGTATAGCGAAGTAATAATGAGAGAGATAAAAGAGATGCCATGAATACTAGTTGGAGGTTATAATATAAATAATATACGCTATGCAGATGACACAGTATTGGTGGCGGATAATTCAACAGACCTACAAAAATTGTTGGACATTGTAGTAACAGAGAGTGCAAGGAAAGAACTCTCCTTGAATATCCAAGAAAGCAATAACAGTGGTGATATCAAAGAAAATGGTGACACCAAAATGTGACATAGAAATAGAAGTGAAAATTCTTAACCAAATGGATAATTTTAAATACCTAGGGGCATTTATAACATCAGATGGAAGATGTACAACAGAAATTAAGAGCAGAATAGGGCAAGCAACGGCCGCATTTCGGAAAATGAAGAGTATCTTATGCGATAAGTCACTATCACTGAATGTAAGAAAGAGAGTGCTAAAATGCTATGTAGAACCAGTTTTGCTGTATGGCGGTGAATCTTGGAATGTAAATGAATAAATTAAGAAGAAATTAGAAGCAACAGAGATGTGGTTCCTGAGACGAATGTTGCGAAGTCCTTGGATTGCCAGAGTAACTAACAACGACTGTCTGATACAGGCTAATGAAACTAGAACATTATATACAACAATAAGGAAGAGACAAACATCTTTCTTCGGTCATGTGATGAGAAGAGAGGCATTGGAGAACATCGTGACAACTGGAAAGATCGAGGGGAAGAGAGGCAGAGGCAGACCAAGAGAAATGATGCTGGATGGATTGAGACGGTGGCATAGGGGAATATCAGCAGCAGAGTTGATCCAGAACACCAACGACCGAGATCTGTGGAGAGCCATGAACGCCTACGCGAGCTGGCAGGGCACTTTATGATAATGAGTTTGCCATTGCTTTCTGGACGACCAACACTCATACCATTTTATGAAAACCAACGCAAGGCGGTCTGTTTTCATATCGCCCACGGATATGTTACGAACACGTGTATGCGAGATTACGAATTGCGTCCGTAACGCCTTAGCCACAGAGCAGGCCTAAAAGTAAGAGTTGTAAAACACAAACAATACATGGTGAATAAGAACCTGTGCTTGGGGATCATCCCATGCTTGTGTGTCGGAGCTGTTTCCGCTCTCAGTGCAAACGCTGGTTTTAGTTGTGTTTCTGGAGCCAGTCTCATCTTCCAGCCTCTTCACAATGTACTGGGTTAGCAGAGATTCCCTGATTCCAAATACTGATCTGTAAACAAGAAATTAGTTTCAGACGAGGAAGCTTGTTTGAAACATGCCTTCAGAAATGCAACACATTGTGGGGATCACGGAAGCCTCATTGGAAGATATTGCGTGGTGGCGTCAAGTGTTATACCATGTCCCTATTCTGAGACACAACCTAATGATATGGTATGACCAGTTGTCTTCCTCGCTGCCTTCCCTTACCAGGACAATTCAAAGCAGTCAGAAAATTAAACGGTGTTCGGTTTAAAAAGTTAGTTGCATATCCTTTACGGACGTAGCAGTCAACCCCAGCATTTTTTTTTTCTGCTGTTCGTGATTCCTGGGCAAGTTTACGTTCAGTAGTTTGCCATTGCTTTCTGTACTACCAGCACCCATATCATTTCATAAAAAACAACACAGCTGTGTTTCGAACGCGGTATGCGGGATTACAAACTGCGCCAGCAGCCTCTTCGCCACGGAGCGCAAGCCTACGTAGTGGCTGGCACGCTTGCCTTTTGACCCAGTAGTCATGTGTTCGAATAACACATCAAAGCAGACTTCCTAAGCTAACTTGATCTCTCAGGTCGACTTAGCCTAAAATGAGTACCAAGAAATGTTCTGGCAAGTAAAGGCGGCTGTGTGATAATGCTCATAACACACATTGAGTGCTGAAGAATCTATAGGGTGTATTTTTAATGATTGAGCAGTGTTTGAAAATATTGCCGGTTCAAGGTTTGTATACACCCTCTGTAAAGTTCATGCAACATAATAGGTAAATACAAAACTTGGACCGGCAATATTTTCAAACAATGCAGCCTGTATAAAATAATGAGCTAGCTCAAGTATGTATTAAGGCGTGTGAAAAGGCCAGTTATTGATTTGTAAGCTTAACTGGATATCAGGAAATATCTTGGAAAGTAAAGGCGTCCAGCGTGACCACAGCACCCACCAAGTGCCGATTGGTTAATAAGATATGGATCCAACACTTTATGACCAATATGCCTTAAGAGAGTAAACAGTGTCCTTTACTTTACTAACTATAGCTCATATTCAGTCAGTTCATCACGAAGGCTCTGCTATTGCTCCATTATATTTATGCTCGAGAATACCCGACCTGTATAGTAATAATGAATAAACTATCATTCCAATGGAAGCCGACTACTAGCCAATTGAATTTTTTTCAATTTTTTTTTTTTTTTACTTTACTTGTTGTGTCATCATGGACCATAATCATGGACTATAATCATGGACTATAAGTAAAGACACCCCCCCCCCTTTTTCTCTCCCTTTACACGCCTTAAGGAACTTTGAGCATATGGTGCTAAACCCATTTTTATAGACCTATCGGCATTCTTAAACCATCGAACGTAGACTTGCCAAGACATCAACAACAGCAGTAAAATGCTGGTGGTGACTGCGATGTCCTGTAAAAAGGACATGCACTCCCCCCCCCCACCCCCCAAAAAAAGTAAACAATATCGACACTCAGTTGGTAATGTAGTCAATATCACAGCTGTAACCTCCACTTCTCAAAACATTTCCTGGTACCTATCTTAGGCTGCATCGACCTGGGAATATATGCCAATTTTTACAAATTTGAATTCGTCTCAATGTGGATTAAACTCATGACCACGGAACGGGCAGGCGAGAGTCTAGCCACTACGCTACGACGGCTCCCGTTTCCCCTACACACATCTCATACTAAACCGACAACAGCACAAACGAGCGCGCGAAATATGATATGTATAATATTTATAATACTTACATTGCAAAGGCAGGAATAAACGCAGCTATTATCCTAGCTCTGAGGACAGAATATTGCTGTTTGTCGCCAGCGCCTGTCCTTGGCAGCAACTGTGCTGACTCTTTTTCAGATGTGCCTTTCATTTGTGTGTGGGGTTTGTTTTTTTTTTCAAATTGTTTTTCGATCTATTTTGTTTTTCTTCAGAGTGTGATCAAATACCTGACAGGAGAGGTTGAAGATGCTCCATGTTGAATCGTCACGACAAACCGCTATTGTGCGTGGCTTTATACTGTACCATATTATATTTGTTAATTAAACTGTGCGTAACGATAGCATAATTTTAAAACAGCCGCCTAGTTGTGTTGGTTTTAATACTTAAGTGCCCCGCCTGATTACGATCTTCGTACAAATAAACAAAGATACTTGTTTATTCAAGACATTGTGCTTCGGTTGTTGCCCTTTGTGCTAACAGTCGTGATAACGTGGGGCTAATTAGGCTAGTGGGCCAATTGTATTACACTTATGTATGCTACATGTGACAACATAGTCGTTTAGTGGTTGGATCAACGTCGCGGCACACGGTTTAACCCATAAGTGCTCCGGTTTCCTCCTAACTCAAACCTGAGTCTGGAGAAACTCAGCTCAATGCACGAACTCCATTGCATCGGCGAGGATCCTGAAATACTTTGGGTAGATTTTTAACTCGAAATTGTGCCCGGGCAGCGCCGTTAGGCTACTCTTTTTCGATTTCCAACTGCCAAGGGATTTTTTACGTGCGCAACAATACACACGGGCGTCCGATCTCACTACCCAGAGACCAGGGGACATTTTATTACTGGAAGTCCAGGTGGATTTATTAAATAAATCCCGGTCCTCACCGGGGCCTGAACCCGGTACCTTTCGCACTCGAGGCGGACACCATACCTTGAGACCACTCAGCCCCCCACCTATAAATAATAGGATTCTCGCCATAAATGTGACAACATATTCACGGCTATGGAAAAGGGCCAATGAAGTGTCAAGGATTTGAAAATTAAATTTTTTTAAAGGCGGGAAAATATACATGAAAGTTCCCTGAGTTAAAGCTAGAAGGAAAGAGATCATTAAAAAAACAGCACAGAGATGCACTCGAAAACAGGCGCAGCATTGGAATCCTATTATTATTTTTATTATTATTATTATTATTATTATTATTATTATTATTATTATTGTCTGTTCGAGGCACTAAAGAAGACTGGCTGCCAACCAACTCTTCTGTCCATTGTAGAATCGTTCTACACAGGCATGAAGGGTATAATCAAGTTTGATGGTGCAACTTATGAAGAGTTTTAAATCAAGAGTGGAGTTAAGTAAGGTTGTTGTACTAGCTCCCACCCTCTTTGGAATATACTTTTCACTTCTACTAAAATATGCCTTTCGTGATCAGGATGGTGGTATATACATTGACTCGCGCTCAGATGGCGACCTTTACAATGCTCAGAGATTGAAGGCCAAGACCAAAATTAGCAGGGTACTGATCAGAGAGTTGCTTATTGCAGATGATGCTGTAATTGCAACCCAATATGAGAAATAATTACAACGTCTACTATCTCCAATGCTTGTTCTGAATTTGGTTTAACAATTAGCAAAAACGAAGACACATATTATGTCACAAGGTGCACATACGGTATCATCAGTCTTTATTGACGACGCCGAACTGGAGATCCATCCATCATGTTCCATGCCGATAAACGGGGCGGTCATGTTTTGCTATTTCACTCGATCACCAGAGTCGTGGATCAGCTCCGTGTTCTTGTCTCGACCATACCATGTGGCCAAGCCATTCAGGTATTTACTTCTCGGACTTCCCCTTGGTCTCTCCCCTTCGATCTGCCAGTTGTCACCAAGTTCTCCAAGTCATTTCTTCTCATAACATGTCCAAAAATTATGACTGTCTACGTCTAATTACTCAAATCAGTTTACGATCTTCGTTTGTTTCTTGAAGGACTTGTTCGTTGGTCTTTCTGGCTGTCCATGGTATTCTTTGCACTTTCCTCAGAAACCACATTTCCACAGCCATCGGATGTTTTTCGGCTTGACTGTTCATTGTCCACTCTTCACATCCATACAAAAGTACAGGTTCTATGTAGCACTTCAACACTATTTTTCTAGTTTCAATTGATGTCTTTTTATTGGTCAGTATGTTTTTCATCTTGCAAACGGCCACACATCGAGTGGCAGTTGGTCTGTAAAAACAAATATGGGGGATATATTCCCATTTTACATATCTAGGATCAGAGGTAAATAGCAAATTATCCCTAGATCAGGAAATCATCATCATGATTGGTAAGGCAGCAACAACAATGAACAGGTTAACAAAAAGAGTCTGGGAGAACAGGAAGCTTACTGTCAAAACAAAATTCCTTATCTATCAAGCCTGTATCTTTAGTACTCTTCTTTACGGCAATGAAACCTGGTGAACATACTCACACCAAGAGAAACGTTTAAATAACTTTCACATGCGGTGTCTGAGAAGAATACTTGGTATTAAATGGCAAGACAAAATCACAAATACTGAAGTATTGGAAAGATCAGGTTGAGTGACGGTTTGTTCCATGCTCAGTCTTCGTAGACTTAGATAGGATACGTTAGGGGGAAGGATGATGGTAGAATACAAAATGACATCTTTTTAAGTGAATTACAGATGGGTAAGAGATCTCAGGTTCGGCCTCTACTACAATACAAAGATGTGTGTAAACGGGACATGATTGATACAGGCACTGATAACGCACATTGGGAGCAAGTCGCCGCTGAACGTATTGCATAGAGGGCAAACATCAGAAATGGAATAAAGACAAAGGAGGAAATCATTGCAGATAAGTCACACACCGAGCGTGCGAGACGTAAGATGATGCATGATGGTTGACACAAACTCTTTTGTACCAAACTAAGATTTGTCGTTGTCTAGATCATAGTGCTCCTTCTATATTACTGCAGAATGGAAGCTGAGCTAGCCACCTGTCTTAAACCACAAGTCACCACTGTAACACACATCCAAAAGTCAGTGAACAAGAGTACGTTTGCGCACATAATATCCTTTAATTGTGAATGAACACGGACACACAACATATAAATCCAGGAACAATAATTCTCTCAGAATATATCTTCATCACAACTTAAAACTCAAAGAACACTGCCTCTCAAGGCCTACTTAATCTCCTCCAACATGACAGGTATACTAGCCTCTCTCCAGGCCCGAATTCACTCGATCCACCCTACTCTGGGTCTCGAATTCAACTCACTATCCCTCAAAACCACAGTGCGGAGTTCTCTACCTAACCCCGTCACTATTCAACCCTTTTCCAACCGCCGACCTCACTGTCCGGTCTCCAAAACTCTACTGTCCATCCGACCCTCTCGGGATTTCTCCTTCAATTGTCCCCATCAATGTTTTCACTGTCTTTTTAACCCTTCTTGCAGCCCCTCCCCAGGCTTCACACAACACTACTCCCCAGCTCAACTGTCTGCCCCATAAATTACACTAGCCAGCTGACTTCTCCTCAACTGCCCCTTCCATCACTTTCCTCTCATTTGCCTCTTCCGGGGACTTACTACCCGGCCCCATTTTACCTCGTGAACTTGTTTATGTGTACCATTGCTATCAGGAAACTCACCTTAATGTTACTGACCCTAGGCATGTGTCACTACCCCCTCCTCAAAAGAAAACATCGTTTTCAAATGTTGGGAGACTAATATTTATCAAATATATGACCCAGACACATTGCCTGGGTAGCCGTAAGTATGACTCCATCTCACTCCAGCTATCACACTAAATAATACATCGAATAATCATAGTAAACTCCCATATTACCCACACATCAATACAACCAACCTTCCATCGTGTGTACCGATGCGTGAGCTAATCCCTCGCATAATAATCAACATATCATCGAAAAACATTCTATTTATGTACCTCAGGTCTATTAATATCTTCAAGACCACACAAACAATGTAACTTTGCTAATAATTGTCCATGAATACATGTCAAGGCGCTCCATTGCCTTTGTCTTCCCTCGCCCAATATATTGTATCACTAACCTACCATAATAACCCATGCCAGATAGGATATAGAACCCCCTGTTACTTGTTTATATGGTCTCATGCCCTTGGTAATTCCTTGACAGCAGGTCTGCCATGGTGTTGTCTTCGCCCCGCATAGGCATCGGAACAAACGCGTATTCCTGCAACAATATGCTCCAGCGATGAACCCGTGCATTCTTCATCGCTGCCGTATGGATGAATGTAAGTGGTCTGTTGTCAGTTTGTAGAATGAATTTCTGCCCAACCTGGAGAGTGTGTATACCGACCATACAATCGCCAGGGCCTCACGTTCTAATGTTGAGTAATGTTCCTCCGGTTGCGATAGTTTCCTGCTGACGTATAGTACTGGGTGCATGATGAGGTTCTTTTCTTGCATCAAACATCCTCCGATTCCTGTCGATGATGCGTCTACCCGGAGGGTAAATTGTTAGTTAGTTAGTTAGTCGACAGATCATCCTCGTTGCACATCGGACCATTCAGTCCATAAGTGCTCGGATCCCCTCCTCAGCAAATCCCGCAGCGTGTAGCGGCTAACCACGCCAGTTCTGTGTTGGTTTATCAATCTTCTTTGGCTTCCTGCGTAGTGTTCTTGTTTGGCCACCCCTCTTTTAATTTGCTGCTCTCGCAGTCTGGCCATTGTTGTAGATTCACAGTCATCACTTGGTTCTTGCAAAAATGTCCCACTTCTCGTAGAGCATTCAGAATGTCAGCCTGGTCCATGGCGCGTCCGCCCTCCACAGTAGCCTCACCTGCGAGCTTGTCAGCCCGCTCATTTCCTTGTACTCCCGCATGCCCTGGCACGAAGATGAAACTAATCTTTGCCAGCCGAGACCGCTCCAGAGGCAGCAACCATTCTCTTCGGATCGACCCCTCCTCTATCCTCTTGATCATGTTCATTGAGTCGCTAAGGAAACAAGCCCTAGTGAATGTCTGTGTCTCGAGCCATGTTATTGCTTTACTTACTGCCATGACTTCCATGGTCAGGCTACTTGTGGTTTCAGTGAAAGCACCAGAGTCCTCCTTCACAATTCTCCCTCCGGCCCGAGCTGTAAAGGCCCATGAGCTTCTCACATGTCGGACGACCGACCCATCTGTGTAGATGACCGCGTCACTGTCTAGCGAATTCTCGAAAATCAACGCTTGTACTTCAGCCTCCACAGCAGCCGGATTTTCTTGTCTGCATTTTCTATCTAGTTGGATGCAAACTGAAAAGGATGTGCAGAAGTCTGTTGGCACTTGCACCCACTCCTCGCCAGGTTCTAAGTCCTCAAGTGAACACACCTGTTGAAGAATGTCTTCGGCTTGACCCATCCACGACCGTCCTCTTTTTAACCTGCTGCCCTTCACCTTCCTAATTTCACTATGCAGTGGATGCTGTGTGTTTGCGTTAATTCTGAGGTAGGCGCGTGCCCTGCAAACTTGCATTCTCTCTTCAATGGTTGGAAAATCAAGAAGGTAGCGCATCGCCCTGCATGCTGTACCTCTTGTACATCCAAGAATAATGCGCATAGCTTCATTCTGTATCCTTTCCATCCTTTCTATCTGCTTATGGCTGACAGTCAGGATTGCCATTGCATACTCCAAAACAGACATGACCAGCCCCTCGTACAGAAGACATAGATGGCGCTGCTCACAGTTTGCTGCCGCCATCACCCGCATCGCTGCCAAACCCCGCTTGGCCTTTGCTATCACCCGGTCTATGTGCACATTATAAGCAAGGCTTCGATCAAACCGTATCCCCAGGTAATTCATTGCCTGCGTTCTTTCCACCGTCTCTGAACACAGCATTACAGTTGGTGTTGGATTGTTGACAATATGATTATTCAACGAGAACCAAGTCACTGTTGCCTTTGTTGGGTTGACCATTGCCCCAGCTTCATCACACCAAGTACTTATGCGATTGAGTTCGGTTTGTAGTTCCACAGCAACCTCATCTCTATCCTTACCCTGACGATACACTAAAACATCATCGGCATATGACAATGTCCTGCCAGGTCCAGTGATCTGCTCACTGGTGATTCTCACTGTGTAGGCGTTGAACAGTACCGGAGATAATGGTGATCCCTGTGGTAGGCCAGGATATATTGTTGTTGGTTCCGAAGTCCAACTGCCACATCTAAAAACTACTTTCCGTTGGAAGAGGGTAAATTGTTGATTCAGATTAGGGAGTATTAAAATGGGATAACTGGAAAATACTAGCTTAATCTTTCTAAGTGCATCATCACACTGCTGCGTCCATACAACTTTGTTAGGTTTGCCCTTTTCTGTCAACTCGGACAACATTGATGTGATGGCAGAAAAGTTTTTTTATAAACTTATTATAGACGTTTGCTAACCCGAGTGGGCTCCTAACTTGCTTCTTCGTGTTAGATATTTAGATATCCAGAATCTTTTTCACATTTGTATCTTCTGGTTTCAATACCCCGCTGCCAATAACATGTCCAAGGAAACGTATTTCGTCATATGCAATGTGGACTTTGCACGGCTTCACAGTCAAGTTATGTTGTCTCAAACTCTTAAACAAGGATTCTAATCCTGCCACGTGAACTTCCATGATTTTACTGAACAGGCAAATGTCGTCTATATAATTGATAACATCCGTACGTCCCTGTAACAGTGTCCTCATCATCCTCACGAACGTTGCTGGTGAGTTAACTAGCCCAAACGGCATGTAATTCCACTGAAATAGAACCTGTGGGTTAGCGGTTTGGCTGTTTCATTCATGGGTATTTGCCAGTACCCCTTTGCCAAATCCAACTTGCTAAAATACTTTGCAGAAGATATATGCGTCAGTAAATCATCAGTACTGAACATGGGCTCCGGATCTACAACAGTGATGCTGTTCAATCTCCTGAAATCTATACACAATCGCAAGTTAATGTCCTTCTTTCTAATGACTACCATGGGGAATTAGTATGGGGAGTCTTATCTGGAAATTATCCCCATTTTCAGTAACTCTGTTATATCACTGTCTACCGCTGCTCTTTAATGGTGTGGGATAGGGTATGGTTTCACTCTAATTGGTTGGTCCTCTGTTAGCTTGATGTCATGTGTCCTCAAGTCTGTCTTTCCTGGTATATCCGTCAGTACATCAGAGTATTTCTGTAATATCTTGACTAGCCTTGCTTTGTCACTAAGTTCCAGGCTGTCATTAATGGACACATCTTTCCATGTTTCTGTCTGTCTCAGTGCCACGATTGGTAAGTGCATTTGCACGTTTTTGTCGCTTGATGCTTCTTCGTCAATGACAACAGAACACTCTGTCTGACTTGCCTCCTCGTCCATAATTGCCTCTGTGACGGGCTGTAAGGCTTCTGGTGGTGGAACGAATTGTCTTAACATGTTAACATGATACACTTTGTGTTTCCCTTTCACCTCCACCCTGTAGTCCACATCTGATACTTTACTGACAATTATGAATAGGTCTTGCCAAGTCACTAACAACTTATTAGATATATCTGGTAGCAGAAGTAACACCTCCTCATTATCTTGGAAAGATATCAGCTTTGACTTTCTATTAGCATACTGTCTATACCTAACCCCCGACATTTCCAGTGCATCACGTGCATTCTGACATGCGTTAATAATTCGGTCTCTAATATTCACTACTAAGTCATACGACGAGATCGTATTATTATCGTTACTCTTCCCTGTTATTAACTCTTTCAATATGGTCATGGGGCCTCTTGGGTTTGCCCCATACAACAACTCAAATGGTGAGAATCCAGTGTTTTCTTGTGGTACTTCTCTATATGCGAAGAGGATAGCTGGTAAGTACTTATCCCAATCACTTGGTTGCTCTGCAGTGACTTTAGCTAACATCTGCTTAAGAGACCTGTTAATTTTTTTCACAAATTCCGTTGCTCATTGGGTGATAAACTGATGGGAAAACTTGTGTAATGTTCAACAGTCTGTTCACTTCTTTCATCATCTGAGAGGTAAATTGTCGACCATTGTCTGATAACATTTCGTTAGGGAAACCTAACCTTGAAAATATCGTTAGCAATGCTTCCGCTACGGCCTCTGTCGTAATGTGTTTTAACGGAACGGCCTCTTGCCACCTGGTGCAGAAATCAACCATGGTCAAGGTATACCTATGACCCCTGTTGGACATCACTGCTAATGGCCCAATGATGTCAACGGCCACTTTTTGAAACGGTCTGACTTTCATGTCTGTAGCTTGTACCGGTGCTTTTGCCGTCTTTCCTTTTAGATACATTTTCTGACACATTGTACAGGATCTACAATATATTTTTATATCTTTGTTAAACCCTGGCCAATAAAACTGGGATAGGACTCTATGTTGTGTACGCGCTATTCCCATGTGCCCTGCAAATGGAATGTCATGCGCCGTTCTCATAATCCTCTCTCTATATGCTAAAGGTACTACTACTTGCCTATGTGTAGTTTTGTCATCTGAAAACCAGCGAGTGAGAATATTGTTCTTCATTTCGAAGTACCATCTACCCTTCTTTGATTGCATATGTTCTACTTTACTACACCCTTGGAAATATTTGTCCAGAGTGGTATCTTGTCTCTGGGAGTCACTAAAACTCTGTTTGAGATCCATTCTCACCTGCTCAGTTGTACTATCCTTGTCCTCAGTCCCTGTGTCTACTTCGCGTGTCATCTCTTCCTCAACTATCGTATCTAATCTTGTTTGTCTTCTAGTAACTACCGCGTTGCTTCTCACCTCATATTTTTGATACCATTCCTCGATTTCTTCTTCTGTACACTCTTTCACTGTTGGTATATTTCCAATGATCAGATCTGCCACTGGTGAGTCGAGTACACATGCTATCATTCTTCCTGTGATAAATGGTGTTGTCACTGTGATCTTGGCCAATGGGTAAAATTCCACTGATCCATTAAATATTATACACTTGACCGTTTTGCCTATGTAATCCGAGGTATTTACCAACGTCTTTCTCACTCCTATGGTCGTACATCCAGAATCCCTGAGGGTTAACGCTGGCCTGTCATTTACAAATCCACGGTGAAGCTTCAGACTCCCTCCGACATGTACTGATGACATCGCTGGGAATGGGTGCCCACATATCAGTATAGGTTTACTGGTTGTGTCGAACAGAGGCTTACATCCCTCGCAACTCTCACTGTTAAGCGTCTCAATAACTTGGGCTGCATTCGCGTGCTCAATTTTTTCACTAATACAATCAAAACTGTAATGGCCTTTTTTCCCACATTTAAAACAAGTGATCTCCCTTTTACTGTTGTTCGTTGGTCCATTTGATGGTTGTGCATCACAATCTGCCATTTTATGCTTCCAGCTCCCACAATTCCAACATCCGGCATAACCACTTGGTCGTCTCTTAAAATTCCCTTTTTTGTATGGGTACCTTCCTGCTTTGCCAAAATGGGTGCCACGGAGACCATTGTCTTTAGGTCTTTGTTGCTCGTACCTCTGTGCTGAGTCCACACTTTTCGATCTTGGTCTAATAACTCGATTCTGGTCCTGTTTAGTGTATGCTGCACAGACTATTTCCTCACTCATTTCTCTACCAATAGAACTGTTTGGATGTGCAGTCATGTAGTTTTGCCCTAACTGTGACATTATGTCTATGTCCTTTGGCTTACGTTCCTCAAAGAAAGCTACTAAGTTTGTATTGCATGCAGATACTACCTTGTCTCTTAACATTAAATCCACTAATTTATTAAAATCTTTCCCTACCTCTGTAAGCTCCATCCATTTGTTAAATGTGTTCTTTACTGTGTTAACAAAATCTGTGAAATCTTGATTTGTTTCTGGTCTTAAGTGTCTAAACTTTGTTCTATATCCATGCTCAGTTAGTTGGAACTTCGTAAGCAGACGTTGACGCAAAATAGTGTAGTTGTTTCTTTCTTCCACAGGTAAATTAAACATTGTATCTAGGGCCTTACCCGTAAGAAACACGCTAAGCCGCATCGCATACTCTTCTTCTGGAATGCCTAAAGTTTTCGCAGATGCTTGAAATCTGTCAAGATTCGATTCAAGGTTGTCTCGGTCCGTAAAATATGGCAGTTATAGTCGCTGTGACTACTGCGAAGGTCTTCTGCCTTCCTCAATTTTACCCTTCGATGCAAATTCTAACCTTTTTATAGCAATTTCCACTTCCATCTTAATCTTCTCTTTCTCGATTTCCGCTGCATTTGTTTGTTTAACTTTTCAAGTTCCAATTGTGTCATCTCTAGTTTCAATTGTGTCTCTTTCTCTTCCTGTAGACGCTTAGCTTCAGCTACATTTTCTTCCTGTAGGTGTTTTGCCTCGCGTTCATTATGCCTCTCCTCTCTTTCAATCTGTTTTTGTTCTTTTGCTTCGGCATACTCCTGTAACTCTTTACCCTTCAGGCCTAGCCGTTCACCTGCTTCAATATATTCCATTAAAGTAGGCATCTTGTACGTGTGGATACTTTGCTGTCTGTCAGACAACTATAAATGTAAAAACTCTGCTGTTAATCTTTGTGTACTTTCCCTAAGTACACCTCCACTCCCTGTGTACGCAAATTCATAGTGCTAAAATAGCACTTTGTACTCACCGAGTCACTCTATAAGCACTAGGTAGTGAGGTGGGGAATATTACCTATACTCCCTTATATCTATATATCTATGACCACAAGTTCATAATGTCCCTGGAAATATTGTTAAACATACATATAAATACATATACAAACAAATGGATGATAACAGTAAGTGGTGTCTATAAAACGCTAGACGCATAGGCTGGTGACACGCACACAGATGATTACATAGAAATAAAAACCACTAACATTGACATGCCCATGTAAAAACACAACTGTGCGCGTAATATATAAATATATACTGACACCGACCACTAGACAGTAGAAATGACGAAAGATCACAATAATAACATATATCCGACCACAACAAATATCATATGTAAATATAACGAAGAGAAAGAAAGAGAAAACAAAACAAAATTTATAGCATCAAAATATACACAAATCTGACGTCAGACAACTCGGCTCTAGATATTGGTTAGGACTTCAATGCCACTGCACGACACGCTAACTCATTAGCGTTTTCCCTATAAAAAATATCTTAAGCACCAGAAATACCCACGTTTTGCAAGGCCTATCCTGATGTAGATAGAGATCGCAAAAAGTGCCTATCCAACAACTACATGTAATTTTATATATATATATATATATATATATATATATATATATATATATATATATATATATATATATATATATATATATATATATATATATATATATATATATATATATATATATATATATATATATATATAAGTACACAAACGATAACGACAGTTAAGACGATGAGAGCAACGAAAATGTCCAGATGGCTGGCCGACAAATATGTGCTTATTAATCCGTCGCCAAAAGTTCGTTTTTCATAGTTTCCCACAATATGCTGGAAATATCTGTGTTAAATTTTCCGAAATGTCTACGACGCTAGATTCCCAAAACGACTGATTGATTTGTTGAGTGGTTACTGAATTTCACGTGGTGAACATAAATTCCAACTGTCGACAAAAGTTGAAGATGATAGTGATTATCCACAATGTTCTGTGTCGACACAGTCCGTAGTTGTATCAATTATGTGATAGTCTCACGTTTAAAGACAAAGTTCAACACAAAAAATGGCAGCGAATGTCCAGCGCTTTAAATTTTTATATATAACTCCTTATTGGCAAAGAAATACGACCATGGTTAAAAGCCACGTTAAAAAGGTTTGCTCATAACAGAATAATGATGGCAAAGGGCTTTGAACAAAGACGAACATAAAGTCTGGCTTTCTTTCAAAACAACCTTGTTTTGTTCATTCACAATGAGTCATCTTGACCACAATAGGTCGTGGAAATTTCCTCAGTAACTGCTTACTGTTAAACAGCCTTGCCTCCCAAGGTCAACCTAATTTCTCTTTATCACCCTCAGTGAAAAATCCTCAGTAAACACAGTTTCCACACAACCTTTTCAGCCACAACTCTGGCTGCGGTGGGGTACTGTTCCTACCCCCTTCGGTCACCTGTCCTCGTAAACAGCGCTGACCCGATTTGTCCGTGGAAACTCACAATTTCCACCGTCCTCCCCCGTTGTGTTACCTGTGGTGAAATCTTCACCTGTCGACTCGTGACCACACCGTGCGGCGCATCAGCACACACACACCTGTCAATATCTTTGAATTTTCAATCCTGTCTTCGTCACACACACATACACACACACACACACACCTGCCAGGGTATCATCCAGCCAGTATCATGGCGCCGACTTTTCTGTGCCTTGTCTGCTGGCGCTGTTTGTGACTAATGACTAGTCCGTCACCGTTACTCTCCCTGCGTGTGTCTTCTTAACGCGAGCTGACAGTTTCCCCGATGTGCCGTCTTACACACACACCCACGATATTCCCACCACCTTCTGGATTAATCCTGGTTTTCCGTTAACTGTCTGCTAGCAAATTCACCTGTAATGACCTTCTCGTGAACTATGTGCTAGCCAGTTCCCGCACGGACAAAACCCAGTGTTTATCCCGTGGACACGCTCCGCTGTCCACCCTCTCTCTCTCTCTCTCTCTCTCTCTCTCTCTCTCTCTCTCTCTCACTCTCTCTCTCTCTCTCTCTCTCTCTCTCTCTCTCTGAGTGAGAAATGTTATTTTTATCTGGTTTCTGCTGAACTCTGTCTTACTTCCCGGACACTTTTGGCATTGACTGTCTACTGAAAATGGTGTTTATCCCTTGTGCCATAATTGTCGTTGTAATTGGGTCTCCGAATAACGTCTCTGATCTTAGTATCCTCACTAATCGACGAGTTCACAGATAAACAGAATGACAACAATGTCTCTAATGGCATGGGTTTCTTGATCGGAGAAGCTCTCAGATAACATCAATATTACACGGTGTTCCTTGACCGAATGTAGCTGTCAGAAAATCTTTACTAAGCGACGAGCTCCCAGTTAATCAATATATCCCCGTCGTTCTTGACCGGAGAGACACCAGTTAATATCACGAAGTTCTTGATGATAGGTGCGTGATATTGGTCGTTGTCTAGGTAACGATATTCCTGGTGTGTCAATTGAGCTCTCTCACTGTCTTACACTATGACTCACCCCCGCAGTGCATATTCACCAGTCAGTAAACAAGATCGATTTTGGCGCACATAATCCTTTAATACAGAAATAACACAGACCCACGGAACATATTTATATATCCAGAAACAATATATATAACCCATAGAATATCCATATCCTCCTCACAACATTAACACGCACACATCGCTGTCTTCTCACGGCCTGCTGAATCTCAAATTCACACGACCGGTAATCCAGCTCCTATCCACCGCTGGACCTCACACATCACAACCCACACACTGGGTCTAGCCTCTGCTAATGATATCCAACCCACTCTGGGTTCAAGCCTTCATTCAACACTGGGAGAACAACACAACCCAAGAACTGACCCACCGTCAGTCTAAACTCCCACGTCCTCGACAACCGATCCGTTTGGCGTCAAAACATCAACTGCCCCAAGTCCTCTGACTTCACCCAGAACTAAACTCTCTCTCCCCATCCATCCCCTGGGGGTTTCCACTCACACCCGCCCCATTATTTCTCATGGTTGATTGTTTATCTCGTAGCCAGGTCACTCACCTCAATGTCAATGACCCAGGCATATGTCACACACACACACACACACACACACACACACACACACACATATATATATATATATATATATATATATATATATATATATATATATATATATATATATACATTGCATAGGCACAGGTACAGTACAAGTAGTCCCAAACACTATCGCTGCTGACAACCGGGCTCAGTCTTTAATACTTAGCCTCAGAATTCAATCAATCAATCATGTGCCATGCCGGAAAGCGTGGGCGGTCATGACTCGCCATTTCACTCGATCACCAGTGTCGTGGATCAGCTCAGTGTTCCTGTCTCGTCCATGCCATGTGGCCAAGCCAACCAGGTATTTTCCTCTCGGTCTTCCTCTTGGTCTGTTCCCTTCGATCTTGCCAGTTGTCACCAAGTTCTCCAATCCATTTCTCCTCATAACATGTCCAAAAAATTTTGACTGTCTACGTCTAATTTCTCTAATCAGTTTACGATGTTCATTTGTCTCCTGTAGTACTTGGTCATTGGTTTTTCTGTCTGTCTGTCTTTGCATTTACCTCAGAAACCACATTTCTGCAGCCATCAGATGCTTTTCAGCTTGACTGCTCATTGTCCAAGTTTCACATCCATACAAAAGAACAAGCTCTATGTATCTCCTCAACACTCTTTTTCTCGTTTCAATTGACATCTTTTTATTGGTTATTATGTTTTTCATCTTGCTAAAGGCTACTTTCGCCATGGCGATTCTTGTTCTAATCTCTTCAAGGCATCTCCCATCAGATGTTATGATTGTTCCAAGATAATTGTACCGATTCACTTGTTGGAGAATATTTCCATTTACTTGTATATTACATTGTGGCACTTCTTTCTTCCTAGTGACGACCATAACCTGAGTCTTTTTACAATTTAATTCTAACCCCAGTTGCTCACTGTGTACAACAACCGCATCTACTAATTGTTGCAGGTCCTGCGCATTGTCTGCAATTAATACTGTATCATCTGCATATCTAATGTTATTGATGTTTTGTCCTCCAATGCTGATTCCATTTATATCCTCTACATTTCTTTAAATATGTTCACTGTATAGGGAAAAAAGATCTGGAGACATCACACATCCCTGCCAAACACCTCTCTTTATTTGCTGATACTGTCCCACTTCATTATCAATCCTTATTGCAGCTTGTTGTTTCCAATATATGTTTTTATAAGTCTAATGTCTTTCCCATCAATTTGTAGATCTGCAAGCATATCCACCATGTTGACATGTCTAACTCTATCACAAGCCTTTGTATAGTCAATAAAGCAAAGATGTATATCCTTGTTTACTTCTATAGCACGTTCAATAACTGTTCCCACCATATACACAGCATTTACTGTACCCTTTCCTTCTACAAACCCGCATTGTTCTTCCCCTATTTCAGGTTGTATCTTCTTCCTCACTCTTTGCATGATAATTCTTAGCAAAATCTTTGTGATGTGACTCATTATACTAATTGTTCTATGTTGATCACATTCGAAGGTTCCTGATTTCTTTGGGATTGCAATAAATACAGAGTTACATAATTCAGGAGGTATATCTCCAGTATCATATAATGTGTTCAGCAGTCTGGTGACTTGCTCTAGTCCAAATTCTTCTAAAGCTTTAATCATTTCTGTTGTGATGTTATCTGCACCGGGGGCCTTGCCAGCTTTCATATGCTTAAGAACATTTCGAACCTCCATCTCCAAAATTGACGGTCCGTCATTATTAAATCTAATATCATACTGTTCGTCTCTGTTATCATCATAAAGGTGTTTCACATAATCTGTCCATACATGTAGAATCTGGTCTTTTTCTATTATGATTTTGCCATCTTTAGTTTTTAGACACCCTGTGGATGTACGTGTTCTTTTATTAGTAAATTCCTGAATTCTTTTGTGCACTAATTTGGTATTTTGACTGTTGTGTTGGTTTTCAATTTCTAAGCACTTTTCCTCAAGCCATGCTTCTTTTGCCTCCTTACATAATATTCTGACTTGTCTGTGAATTTCTTCATATTTGACAGAATTATTTTTGTTGAGTCTTCTTGTTTCCATGAGGTGTAAAATTTCTTCAGTCATCCATTTCTTGCGACCCACTTTCTTTAATTTTGGAATAGTTGTTTCTGCAGCCACATTGATTGAATTCTTCAACGTTTCCCATTGATCATCCACATCCTGGAATAGGATCTCTAGATCAGACAATATTTCAAATCTGTTCTGTACTTCTATGGTGAATTTGTTTTGTATTTCCTTGTCATTACTCAATGTACACAAATCATATTTAGTGTTTCCTGTTATATACTTGACTTTCTTCAACCTTATCCTCAATGTTCCTGTGAGTAATCTGTGGTCACTATAACAATCAACACTGGGAACTGTTTTTGCTACTGTTAGCGTGTTTCTAATTCTTCTGCTAATGAGAATGTAGTCAATCTGGTTTCTAATCCTGCTATCAGGACTCCTCCATGTCCATAATCTTCTAGGGTGTTGCTTAAACCAGGTGTTTTCTACAGTCATTTCCTGTTATTTTGCCCACTCTACGAGTCTGTATTCTCTTTCATTTCTCTCTCCTAAACCATAGTTTCCTACTGTGTATCTATCCCCTTGATTTCCTACTTTTGCATTGAAGTCCCCTATTATGATGTTTATTTCTGAATTTTTACATTTCTTTAAGGCAGACTCTATGTCATTATAAAATTCTTCTACACTATCTTCACTGGATTCTCCTGTTGAGGCATATGCTTGAATAATATTTATGCTAAAAGGTCTGCCACTTAATTTAACTAGTAGAACTCTGTCCGACACGGCCCAATACCCTTGAACAGATTTTGATGTTTTCCGGTCCAAAATAATCGCCACTCCCCTATGACGATCTTCAACTCCAGAATAAATAATCTTGAAATCTTCATCTATCTTGATGACTGCTCCTGTTCATCTCGTTTCGCACATACCTAAAATATTATTTTTTTTCCTTTCAATTTCTTGTTTTATGTTCTCTAATTTTTCGTCGTCGTTTAACGTCCTAACGTTCCAAGTTGCTAATTTTAACGTCTCTGTCCTTGTCTTGTGATGATCAGTCTTTAAGCGAATCATGATGTACTAGGCACTTTTAACGAGGTAGTTTGCCGTTGCTTTCCTCTATGGCAGTGGCCTTACTGGTCGGAGACCGCAGCCATTGACTCAAGAAGAGCTCCTCTGCCTGCCGTCGTGAAACTCGAGACCATGACCAACAAATATCTGTCGGCTGCCCTCAAAATTTCATCCACCACTCAGAATTACTATCACTGAAAAACACAGGGCGCAGTTCTCTCGCTAACTCCGCTATCATTCAATTTCCCAGACCGCCGACCTCCACTGTCGAGTCCCAAAACACAACTGTCCCCATCAATGTTTTCCATTGTTTGTTTTTTTTACCCTTCTTTGCAACCCTCCCTGGGGAATGCCCTTTAACTCCGTGAAATTGTTTATGTTGTAGCATTGCTACCCAGGGCGATCACCTCGCCGGTTAGTTCCGTCTAAACACGTTACACTACTTTAAGCTTTTTCTCATACATACTTCTCACATTCCACGTTCCTATTCTCACTGTGGTCCTTAGTCTGACACAGGGGATTTCCTTGGTAACACAGTCGGGATTACATCCGTCATCACGATTACAAGAACTGGCCCCTATGTGACACTCTACCCACTCTACCATAATAATGGTAAATTATCTCGAACGACAACTAGATAAAAACAACAACAACAACAACAACAACAACATCCCCATATGTATGGCACGTTACACCCACTTTGGGTATTCATGATGCCCATGTTAAACATTGCATCAACGAGTCATGTATTATTGATTATTTTTCATGCCTTTTAATGCTTATTGTTCTTTTGTTGTCAAAGAATTCCTTCATAAGAGATGTTGAATGAAAGAATGTATGAGTGGAAATAGAGAAGAAGGGCAGAATGTCAGACAGGCCTGCGTGCCCAATTCTTAACCCTTGGAAAATAAAGACTTACTTACTTACTTATTACTTACTTACTTACTTACTTACTTAACTTACTTACTTACTTACTTACTTACTTACTTACTTACTTACTGACTGACTGACTGACTGACTGACTGACTGACTGACTGACTGACTGACTGACTTACTTACTTACTTACTTACTCTACCCCAGTGTTATCTGATCTGCCTGGCCTGGAGGTCTCGCCACCAGATCTCTTTCTTATTATGTTTATTTTCATGGTTGTTATGGTTTCTTGGCAAGTTTTGCAGAAGGTAGTTTGCCGTTGCTTTCCTTTTGGGCAGTGACTGTACTAGTCGGTGGTCATAGCCATTGTCTCTACTGATGAAATAATCTGCCTATCGCCGCAGAGTGCAGGCCATAACCACCAACAATCTGTCGTCTGCTCTCACACTCCATCCACCACCTGTTTCCGTATCTTCACGTAACCCTGATTGGGGGGGGGGGGGGGCTAAACGAGTACTCCACCTTGTCCTAGGGTGTCCAATGGCAAACTACTGAACGTAAAACTTGCATAGTGCATCAACAGCAGCTGGAAAATGCTGGTTTTGGCTGCAACGTCCTGTAAGGGATATGCAACATGTAAAAAAAAAAAAACATCAATATTTATCTCCAGATGGGTATATATATACTGTATCGGACGCGGGACATCTTGCTTATTACCGAGAAGTTTCCCCGACGTCTGTTATGGGAGCCAAGTTCTGCAAAAGGCATGCTATTGAATGAATATATGAGTCAGACCATGTCATGCGACGTTGATGATTAGTCTATCCACAGAGTTCTGTCTCATATTCTATTTAGGCACTCTTCCGAATGTTTTGCGTATCCTTTTACAGGACTTAGCTGTCAACAGCAGCATCTTTCAGCTGTCTGTTGATCTCTTGGCAAGATTACGCTCAGTAGTTTGCCATTGCTTTCTGAGCGGCCGGCTCAGTATCCGCAAGTCACGAGCGGGGGTCGAACCACCTCAGTTCTCGCTCCGCTGCGAGACTCTGCGTGATAAACGGGATTACAGAGAGAAAGTGTTGTAACCCCACAGCCAGAGAGACCGGCACTCTTCCGAATATCGGTCCCAAATTAGTGAAAAGTATCCCTTACAGAGCCTCTATAGTTGATTATGCTCGTTTCGGTGCGGTATGTTGATTCAGGGGCGATGTGTGTGGTGGTCTCCTAGACCGATCCATATTGGTAGGCTATACACTCCGGCGAAAGTGAGGACCCTCCGGCCCCAGAAACATGTATTGCATCCATCGATCTGTCTAGCAGTCCACCACACAATTGAAGGGTTACGGTTATGAACACCAAGTGAAAAGGAAACAACGATACCAAGGCAGCACTAGTCGCGCATTGTTTAACGCAATGCATATTTTGCAGTTTCAGTAGCGCCACAATCACAAAGAACATGGTTTCGAAAAGTATTTACAACTTTTGTGCCGCAATTTCCACATATAACTGTCAAATATTATTAGTACGTGTTTCAATTTTCTCAGTTCTATATTTTAATTCGTAGTGTTTAATAATCTTTTTACATCACCCAATGAGGCCCTGTAAGGGATACATTTTACAAAGAAAAAATAATTTGGGATCGTTATTCGGAAGAGCGCATTATATTCATTACGGATTCAAAAAGTATGCTTAGTAAGGTGGAGAAAGGAATGTTTCGTGTGGAATTGCTATCGTCGCTTCGGAGGTTACAACTTGTGAGAATTGTATGGATATTTTGTCCTGGCCATGGGGGATGCGGGGGGGGGGGGGAGATGAAACCTCTTGCAGATTGCCTATGGACAAGGGGATGTTGGTCGGCTTGTGGGCCCAGGTAGAGAAGGCGGGGGAACAGATTGTGAACCCATATGTCGAAAGAATGAGATTGATGGGGATCGGCAGGGGTTCTGGAAGAATCTCAAAACTGAGAGGGAAGACCAGAACTTTAAATCAGATAGTGGTGGGAACAATTATTAGTATCACTCTTCGCTGGTTGTTGAACGAAGGGACGGAGCGCGTTTGGGAATGTCCTCAGTGCAGTGATGTCGGTTCTTAACCCAAATTTACACTTTAAAAGCGGTCTGCAATTTTACTTCCTATATAATTTATAATCTAGAGAAAGTTGTAAGGAAGGTAAAGGAGGAATGTGATATTGGAGGAACATCCAAGCTGCTTGGTTATGCAGATGATATAGATATTATAGGGCAAAGTGAACAAAAGACATTGGAAATATTGACTCACTTAAAG
Organism: Cepaea hortensis; assembly: GCA_963921405.1. Taxonomy (NCBI): domain Eukaryota; kingdom Metazoa; phylum Mollusca; class Gastropoda; order Stylommatophora; family Helicidae; genus Cepaea; species Cepaea hortensis. The sequence goes on from OY992881.1 coordinate 43,919,749, forward strand.
GGAAAAGCCCAACAGATGGGGCTGGTTATCAACCAAGATAAGACAGAATATATGGTAATTTCAAGAGACGGAATGGCTAGAAACTCTGGCCACATACAAATAGATAATATGACCGTTAAAAGAACGGAAACATACAAATACCTGGGTACAATCTTCAACTGCTCCAACATCATAAGGGAAGAAATACAAACTAGAATCAACTCTGGAAATAAGATATACTATGCACTACAACATCTACTAAAATCAAAGGCGCTATCTCGTAACACCAAAATCACAATATACAAAACACTGATCAGACCAGTTGTGCTGTATGGCTCTGAAACCTGGAGTACAACGAAAGGAGACGAAGCCTTGTTACAAACCTTTGAGAACAAAATTTTAAGACGCATCTTTGGACCCATTAGGGATACACAAAGTGGAGAGTGGAAAAGAAGAAGTAACAAAGACATTTATGATCTGTTTAAGTCCCCGCTAATCACTGGTATCATGAAGGCTAATAGACTACAATGGTTGGGGCATATAGAAAGAATGGAAGATAATAGGGAAACAAAACTCGCTTACACTCAGGAAATAAATGACCGTAGACCCCGAGGTAGACCAAGAAGGCGGTGGAGAGATAATACATGTACAGACCTACAAGCACTTGGAATCAACGACTGGCAAGAGAAGGTCCACCAGAGAGACGAATGGAGACGGATTGTATTTGCAGCAAAGAACCTCAATGGCTCGGAACGCTGAAGAAGAAGAAGAAGAAGAAGATATAATTTAGTTAACTGAATGTTCAAAATATGGTACGTTGTTGTACCTTTCAAAGAAAGAAAAAACCGGACATGCGTATGCATGTAGTACCTAATTATCAATGCGTTATGATTAAAAGCATTTAATAAGTGTAATATTATTTCTGTTAAAAAATGATGTTGACAATTATTTATGAGACCTTAACTAAGAAAATTTTAATGAAATAAAAGTTCTTTGATAAAATTTCACAGCAAAAAATATATTTGTAGTTATAAATAAAATTTCTATATTAAATCCCTTATAACTACAATCCTAAATTGATAATAATACTATTATATTAAGTATTTTATTATATCACTTTTAAGACATGAGCAGCAGATTATTTCCCTTATAATATAATTAAATATATGCAAATGAGAGTAAAACGACTAGAGAAAGGGGAGTCAGAAGAAGAAGGAGACGGACTAAAGCAGGCTTCTTGTCATCTTGTACTTTATTTTCCTATAGAAGACATCCGCAATGGCAGCTCATCGCCAACCCTCAAGTGGTTGTTTTATTCGCATGGTAAATTACTTTGCGGGCAACAACTCTTCGTGTCGCTGTGATAAGCAGTAATCATTAGTTATGTTATGAATAGGTAGCCGGCTCTTTCATTATGGGGCTGTTGATGAACTGGGGGATATCAAATATCTGCAGTTTACTCCATGTTGTTGGGTGCACGTTGCACAATGCATTTTAAAATTTAAATTAAGCTTTACTAGAACACAATCACAAGTGACAGAATGTACGTTGTGGCTAAAACCTTCGTCAGCATACAAACAATAAAAATACACTGATACAACTAATGGTGTCGTCCACTGTTACACGCCGAGGGCGACATTGACGGGGTAATCCGAGTACATATTGACAGAAGGGTTCGAAGTGCAGTGAGGAATTTTGATGACTAACAAACCAACCAGCCCAGCAACAAATCAACCAGGAAGCAGACTAATTAACTATCTAACCAACTTACTAACAAACCAACCTGCCAACTAAGCTACTAATCAACTAGCCACCTACCTTTCTAACTAACTAACTAACCAATTAATCTTCTTCAGATCCAGCGATTAAGTATTTTAAGTATTCTTGTTGTTTAGTCTCTCTCTCTCTCTCTCTCTCTCTCTCTCTCTCTCTCTCTCTCTCTCTCTCTCTCTCTCTCTCTCTCTCTCTCTCTCTCTCTCTCTCTCTATTTTTGTTCATTGATAAAAACTTTAGAGTTTGTATGCATCCTTGCGTGTTTTTCCATTCGTCTAGCTTCTTAGTCATATTTTATGTTTATTAGAACTTAATGGTATGATTACTTTCCGTACTTAGGGGAGTCATGGCAAATCCCCACAACAACGGGAGAAGACTTTGGGGAGTCATAGCAAATCCCCACAACAACGGGAGAAGACTTGGGGGAGTCATAGCAAATCCCCACAACAACGGGAGAAGACTTAGGAGAGTCATAGCAAATCCCCACAACAACGGGAGAAGACTTTGGGGAGTCATAGCAAATCCCCACAACAACGGGAGAAGACTTAGGAGAGTCATAGCAAATCCCCACAACAACGGGAGAAGACTTTGGGGAGTCATAGCAAATCCCCACAACAACGGGAGAAGACTTTGGGGAGTCATAGCAAATCCCCACAACAACGGGAGAAGACTTAGGAGAGTCATAGCAAATCCCCACAACAACGGGAGAAGACTTTGGGGGAGTCATAGCAAATCCCCACAACAACGGGAGAAGACTTTGGGGAGTCATAGCAAATCCCCACAACAACGGGAGAAGACTTTGGGGAGTCATAGCAAATCCCCACAACAACGGGAGAAGACTTTGGGGAGTCATAGCAAATCCCCACAACAACGGGAGAAGACTTTGGGGAGTCATAGCAAATCCCCACAACAACGGGAGAAGACTTTGGGGAGTCATAGCAAATCCCCACAACAACGGGAGAAGACTTAGGAGAGTCATAGCAAATCCCCACAACAACGGGAGAAGACTTGGGGGAGTCATAGCAAATCCCCACAACAACGGGAGAAGACTTAGGAGAGTCATAGCAAATCCCCACAACAACGGGAGAAGACTTGGGGGAGTCATAGCAAATCCCCACAACAACGGGAGAAGACTTTGGGGAGTCATAGCAAATCCCCACAACAACGGGAGAAGACTTTGGGGAGTCATAGCAAATCCCCACAACAACGGGAGAAGACTTGGGGGAGTCATAGCAAATCCCCACAACAACGGGAGAAGACTTAGGAGAGTCATAGCAAATCCCCACAACAACGGGAGAAGACTTAGGAGAGTCATAGCAAATCCCCACAACAACGGGAGAAGACTTTGGGGAGTCATAGCAAATCCCCACAACAACGGGAGAAGACTTTGGGGAGTCATAGCAAATCCCCACAACAACGGGAGAAGACTTTGGGGAGTCATAGCAAATCCCCACAACAACGGGAGAAGACTTTGGGGAGTCATAGCAAATCCCCACAACAACGGGAGAAGACTTGGGGGAGTCATAGCAAATCCCCACAACAACGGGAGAAGACTTGGGGGAGTCATAGCAAATCCCCACAACAACGGGAGAAGACTTTGGGGAGTCATAGCAAATCCCCACAACAACGGGGGAAGTCTTGGGGGAGTCATAGCAAATCCCAACAACAACGGGAGAAGACTTTGGGGAGTCATAGCAAATCCCCACAACAACGGGAGAAGACTTTGGGGAGTCATAGCAAATCCCCATAACAACGGGAGAAGATTTAAGGGAGTCATAGCAAATCTCCATAACGATGGGAGAAGACTTTGGGGAGTCATAGCAAATCCCCACAACAACGGGAGAAGACTTTGGGGAGTCATAGCAAATCCCCACAACAACGGGGGAAGTCTTGGGGGAGTCATAGCAAATCCCCACAACAACGGGAGAAGACTTTGGGGAGTCATAGCAAATCCCCACAACAACGGGAGAAGACTTTGGGGAGTCATAGCAAATCCCCATAACAACGGGAGAAGATTTAAGGGAGTCATAGCAAATCTCCATAACGATGGGAGAAGACTTTGGGGAGTCATAGCAAATCCCCACAACAACGGGAGAAGACTTTGGGGAGTCATAGCAAATCCCCACAACAACGGGAGAAGACTTTGGGGAGTCATAGCAAATCCCCACAACAACGGGAGAAGACTTGGGGGAGTCATAGCAAATCCCAACAACAACGGGAGAAGACTTAGGAGAGACAAAGGAAATCCCCACAATGATGGAAGACATTCAGCACCCACGCATTGCATTCACGGTTGGATACCTGACGTGAATGATCGAAAGCTTCACGCAGTATCTTGTTCTTCTTCTCCTTCTTGTCTTCGTTGCTCATTGGCAGGGAGCACCCGCAGGCATACATCGTTGCATGCATAAGGCCTTTGTCGGAATGCCAGCACAACAGTCGGCCCCTACAATTAGAGTTCATCAAGTTGCTCGGCAAGTCCACTGAGAAGAAATAATGCTTACGCAACAATATTTAGTTGTAGTTCATATATATCCCCTAAGTCACCAACAGCCGTTGAATGAACTCACTGTTAACCTGATCCTGTGAGAAATTACTGACATTACAGCGACACGCAGAGTTGTTGCCCCTCAACAGCATTTTCCCTTCGAAAACTTCAACAGTTTTTTTAGGGTTGACGATGAAAGACCACCCTCCTGTTTCTTTTACAGAAAATTAACCCTTAAGAGGATTAGAAGAAGACGGAGGGGTTTGAGGAAAAAAAAGACGAAAAACATGTGTTTTAAGGTTTTCTTCTTCTTCTTCTTCTTCTTCTTCTTCTTCTTCTTCTTCTTCTTCTTCTTCTTCTTCTTCTTCTTCTTCTTCTTCTTCTTCTAGCCGTTAATCAATTAATTATATTTTAAGGGACGTAATTCCCATTTGATAAAAAAGGGGAGTAATAGAAATATTATAAACACTTTTAAATTTGTTCTAATTTCTATTGCAGATTTGAAATATTTTCCGGATTATTTTGTTTTTATTTTTATATTTTTATAACCGAAAAAGGACTTCGTATAGATATTAATTTTATGTTTATAAATACTATATAAACTACTCTACTAATAACAATCAATAAAAACTTGTAACACACATATTATTTTTATTTATATTTGTACGAAAAGCCATAATAATAATTTTGTTTGGCAAGACCGGCATTGCATGCGAAAGCATGCGTGATTTCTTTTTTATTCTTTGAGAGGTACATCTGAGATGTACTTAATTTTAAACATTCAATAACAAGGTCAGGAAATACTCTACGGTCAGACATTCATCATCATCATCATCTTCCACTTCTGCCGCCAAGCGCCGTGGGGAGGAATAATTTGCATTCCAGCGCCCGGTGGGCGGCACTGGATGGTGTCATTCCGTGTGATTGTAGGCATTGTACAATGTCTTCGATGTCAATCCAGTCTTCTTGGGCGTCCTCTTGGTCTCGTCACATATGATATTTGATGTAAGGCCAGTGATGGTAGTTGTTGGTGTTGCATTCTAACGACATGGCCAAACCACTTGATCTTCTGCCTTTCAATAAATGTGGCACAAGGTGTTGATCTCACCGTCTGTCTGATATCAGCATTTCTTACTCGGTCTCGGATTGATAGGTTGGCAGCTCTCCTCAGGCATCTCATCTCGCAGGTGTTGATTCTGTGAAAGTGTGATTTTGATAAAGTCTAAGTCTGAGATTGGTAGCATAGGGTTGGTGTGAATATGTTGTTTATTATTTGTCGTTTTGCGGACATGGGTATATATTTGGATGTTTCAGTAAGGGCAATAGTTGATATGTAACTGCACTATTTTTTTTTTTTTTTTTTGACATCTGATTTCGATTTCTCTGTCCAATCTGCCATCTTCTGTGATCATACTTCCAATATATTTGAATTCTTTAACTTGTGTCAGAGTTGTGCTATTTATCTGTATGGTGGACCAAGCGATCTGCTAACTTGCATTACTTCGGTTTTGGCTGTGTTTATACTCATATTGTATCTGCTGCAGGTTGAACTCAGATTATTAATTTGATTTTGTAGTCTGCCCTCATCGCTGTAAAACAGGCACTGATCGTCTGCAAATAGGGGTTCTTTTATTTTCTGTGGATCAGTTGTTTCATCTGGACTAAAGAGTTCTAAATTTCCTGAATCTGTCCATGTAGATATTAAATAGCAGAGGCTGCCGGTCAAGATGGCGACTGATGGTCGTGTTGTTTTATGACCGTTAACTTTTTCGCGTAGGAGATGGATTTTTTTCATCTTTTGCGTGTAATTTGTGTGCCAGAATGTAAAACCATGAGCTTCTACTCAAGATCTGCGTCGATGCTACGGAGTTTCTTGCATAGAGTGAAGCAATCCTTGGGTGAATTTTTCGAAGTGTATGTGTCGTTCTGTGGTGTTCGGTTTTTTCAACATGGCGGAACAACGTGTATTCTCTGAGCGGTGGGCAGTCATCCTAACAAGGCGACGTGGGCGCCGGGCAGGCAGCAAACCGCAAGGTAAGCGTGGCGAATTAAGACGTTTTAGACTCAAATATGACCGTCTGGGCCTCAGGGATACTCGTATTCTATATTGGAACTGCGCAAGCGTAAAACAACGGGGCCCTATTCTAGAAAACCTGATTTATAGGAATGACATTGTAGCGCTCCAGGAGACGAGACTGGGTGATCAGCTACTCCAAATTGCCGGCTTCAAATGTTTCTACAACAGACGACATCTGGGAATGGCGATTCTCATTCTCGACAATATGGTGGTTTCAGAGCTAGACATGTCCAGTTGGGACAGTGACGACATACAAATACAGGCGGTAAGAGTTCAATCCGGTCTACTATTCACGTTGGTTATTGTTTATGCCCGCAACGTGAGTATGGCTTTCCAGAAGTGGCAGTGCTTAAGTGACATATTAGGTCACGAGAGAAATATTATTTTCTGTCGCGATTTCAACGCTAAAGGTAAATAATGGGGAAACATTTCCTCCAACACACATGGGGAGGAGCTCGAGACTGCACTTGAAACCTTTGACCTGGTTTGTATCAACAGTGGCTGTGTCACCAGGACAGCAAGCCGTCCAAGTGATGAGGACAGTGCTATTGACCTGGCGCTGGTTTCTCCTTCACTCACTACAGTGTGTAGATGGGGTGTCCTAGAGCACCACGACAGCGACCACCACCCTTGCAGCATATTGGTGGAGAAAGGCAGAACCAGGCACCACAAATTAACGGTCAAAACTTTCCAGTTTGACAATACAGGGCAAGATGCGGTGAGTAAAATAAGACGTAACAAGCGCAGAAAGCTTCAGGCAGGGAGAATAAAACTAGGAGCTTGGTGGAATTTCGAGGTGGAGAAGGCCTGGATGGATAAGCGTAGTGCTGTAAGGAGATGGCAAAATGCCAAGAAGAACAGAGCTGGCCATCCTAGTCCCTGCATGCACTTAGAAAGAGAGATGCACACAAAAGTAAGCTATGTAAAAAAAAAAAAAAAAAAAAACACTGGTCAAGGTGGTCAAAAGTGAAAAATGGTCAGAGGTATGTCAAAGAGTAAGCAAAGACAAGTCACTGAAATTGTTCTGGCGACTACATAAAAGCATGAGTGGGGTAGTCAAGAATAAGAGCATTTCTGACATCCAAGGTGCTGACCTCATCTGGCAGAGGACTGATGAGGACAAGGGCAAAGCCCTCTTTGAACGCTATCTAGAGCAGAGCAACCAGACAGACATGCGAGGCCGAAATCTTGCTTAGGAGGTCACCTCAGACAGGTGCAAGGCCCAGAACATTTCGGATGGAGGCACAGTGACAGTGAAAGAAATCAAGGTTGTGCTTCGACGATAAAAAAAAAACAGCACTCCAGGGCCAGATGGCATAAAATACGACAACATCAATAGGTGTACCGACAACGAGCTAGAGAAACTAGCAGACAAGTACAACAACAGTATATAGGGAGTGCTAGCATCAAGGAGTAGTGGTTACACAGCTATCTGAATCCCTTGTCGAAGCCAGGCAAAGACCACACAAAAATTAAAGGATATCGAGTTATAACCACGGAGAATACAACAGACAAGCTACTGGAGAAGTTAATTGCCAGAAAAAATATCCAGCCAGCGAGAGGGGCAAGGTGTTTTCCCACCTACCCTGGGTGGGTACCGTCCAAAAAGAGAAACCTGGACCAGTGCAGCAGTTTTTGCCCATGATGTCTACGAAGGTTTCCACTCAGGCATTGAAATCTTTGCTGCAGCGATTGATCTTGAGGAAGCATATAACAGAGTTCCATTGGATTTTTAAATGCTTCAGCTTCTTGAACTCAATGTAAGTCCATTCCTCCTTAGTTGAATCGCTGCAGCCCTCTTCCAACGGAAAGTAGTTTTTAGATGTGGCAGTTGGACTTCGGAACCAACAACAATATTTCCTGGCCTACCACAGGGATCACCATTATCTCCAGTGCTGTTCAACGCCTACACTGTGAGAATCACCATCGAGCAGATCTATGGACTGGGAAGGACACTGTCATATGCCGACGATGTTTTAGTGTATCGTCAGGGGAAGGATAGGAATCAGGTTGCTGTGGAACTACAAGCCGAACTCAATCGCATAAGTATTTGGTGTGTTGAAGCTGGGGCAATGGTCAACCCAACACAGGTAACAGTGAATGGTTCTCGTTGAATAATCATATTGTCAACACTCCAACGCCAACTGTTAATCTGTATTCAGAGACGGTGGAAAGAATGCAGGCAATGAATTACCTGGGGATACGTTTTGATCGAAGCCTTGCTTATAATGAGCACACAGACTAGGTGATAACAAAAGCCAAGTGGGGGTTAGCTGCGATGCGGGTGATGGCGGCAGCAAAATGTGAGCAGCGCCATCTATGTCTTCTGTATGAGGGGCTGGTTATGTCTGTTTTTGTGTATGCACTGGCAATCATGACTCTCAGCCGTAAGCAGATGGAAAGGATACAGAATGAAGCCATGTGCATTATTCTTGGATGTACAGGAGATACAGCATGCAGGTCGATGTGCTACCTTCTTGATTTTTCAACCATTGAAGACAGAATACAAATTTGCAGAGCACTTGCCTACCTCAGCGTTAACGCAAACACACAACATCCACTGCATAGTGAAATTATGAAGGTAAAGGGCAGCAGGTTAAAAAGAGGACGGTCGTGGATGGGTAAAGCCGAAGACATTCTTCAACAGGTGTGTTCACTTGAGGACTTAGAACCTGGCGAGGAGTGGTTACAAGTGCCAACAGATTTCTATACGTCCTTTTCAGTTTGCTTCCAACTAGACAGAAAATGCAGACAAGAAAATCCGGCTGCTGTGGAGGCGGAAGTACAAGCATTGATTTTCGAGAATTCGCTAGACGGTGATGCTGTCATTTACACAGATGGGTCGGTCGTCCGACATGTGAGAAGCTCATGGGCCTTTACGGCTCAGGCCGGAGGGAGAATTGTGAAGGAGTCTGGTGCTTTTGCTGAGACCACAAGAAGCCTGACTATGGAAGTCGTGGCAGTAAGTAAAGCAGTAACATGGCTCGAGACACAGACATTCACTAGGGCATGTTTCCTTAGTGACTCAATGAGCATGCTTAAGAAGATATAGATGGGGTGGATCCGAAGAGAATGGTTGCTGCCTCTGGTGCGGTCTCGGCTGCCAAAGATTAGTTTCATCTTCGTGCCAAGGCATGCGGGAGTACAAGGAAATGAGCGGGCTGACAAGCTCGCAGGTAAGGCTACTGTGGAGGGCAGACGCGCCATGGACCAGGCTGACATTTTTAATGCTCTACGAGAAGTAAGGATATTGCGAGAACCAAGTGATGACTGTGAGTCTACAACCATGCCCAGACTGTGAGAACAGTAAATTAAAGTAGGGGTGACCAAACAAGAACACTACGCAGGAAGCCAAAGAAGATTGATAAACCTCACAGAACTGGTATCGTTAGCCGCTACACGCTGCGGGATTTGCTGAGGAGGGGATCCGAGCACTTATGGACTGAATGGTTCGATGTGCAATGAGGATGATCTGTCGACTAACTAACTATTAAATAGCAGCGGAGAGAGCATACATCCTTGTTTCACTCCTGTATTGACTATGAACATATCTGAAGTGATACACCTTCTTGTGTTCTTACTGCACTTCGGCTCGAGTGGTACATGGCAATGATGTTTTCTAGCAATTGCCCTTGTATCTCATAGTCTTCAAGGATGGTCCATAATTTGTATCTGTCCTACTCTGTCGAAAGCCTTTTCCTGATCCACAAACACAATACTCTGCCGATCACTATATTTTATAGTTTTTTCACATATTTGTCTAAGTGTAAATAGTGTATCAGTGTAACTTTTACCTTTCTGAAAACCGAATTGTACTTTGCTTAACTGTTGTTCAACTATGGGTCTAGCTCTTCGTTCCAATAGTTTTGCATACATTTTCCCTATATGGCTCAGGAGTGATATACCTCTGTATGTTTCGCACTCTCTCATATTGCCTTTCTTTTTCCATATTGGTACTATTATTTGCCTGTTGCCAATCATCTGGGACTTTTCTTTCTTCCCCTGCTATGGTATATTAAAAAAGTCTTGTTAGCCATTTAACTCCTGTTTTCCCACAGGCCTGAATAGCTTCTGTGGTTATTCCATCTGGAACCGGTGATTTGTTTTTAGGACTTTTCTGTATTGACTTCTACAGGGACGAAATTTGGTTCTTGTTGTCCATGACTTTCAGGCACAAAAGTGAGGTTTTCTATGTTATGTGTGGGGTTAAGTAGTTCTTGAAAGTATTCTGCCCACCTTGCTGGTCTTTGTTGTGGATTAAATATTGGATTGGTATACCTCTTTTGGTGTTTATGATGGTGGTTGGGTTGTAGCAAGCATCTCTGTTTCTCACTGTATTGACACGTTTATAAAATTCTCATGGGTAGTCTTTGCTAAGGGTCGCCTTCTAGTCACCGTATATTCTCCAGGATTCAATCTTAGATTCTCTTAATTGTTCGTTTGGCATTTCGCGTGCTATTCTATAAGTAACATAGTCTTGTTCAGATTTGGTTGTGGTCCATTTTTTTTAACGCTACCGTCATTTTGAAAATGCTATCTTTAACTTCGTTGTTCCACCAAGCTGTTCTTAATCTTTTGTCCTGCCCTACTTTCTTTGTTCCACATTTATTTTATAGTGTGGCGAGCATGGCAGCCATGAAAATTGCCCATTCCTTATCTACGCTTGAGTAGTCATCGGGGATGTTCGGTGTGTTTCCGGCGTGAACGCTGAAAGAGTTGCGTTTTTCTGCTTATTTATTTATTTGGAAAGGGGGTTTGGGATCGTTGATAAAGACTAATTGAAACGTTCGCCTCTATCAATGTTTGTCACGAACAGCCGTCGGATGAACTCACTGTTAACCTAATCCTGTGAGAAATTATTACTGCTACTGCCATAACAACAGCGACTCGTAGAGTTGTTGCCCCGTTTTATTTTTTTCTCTTCGAAAAACATCAACTGCCACTTGGGGGTTGACGATTGGAGGCCACCCTTCAGTGTTTTTTACAGCACATTAACGCTTAGTGGATTAGTAAAAGAAGAAGGATGTGAAGGACAACAAGAGGTGAAAGCCATATGTTCTAAGGATGTCTGTGTTTGCTTCTTCGTCCTCCATCCTTTCAGCTATTTAATTTTATTGAAAGGGAAATAAATCACATTTAAACTACAGGGGAGGTAATCAATTACTATAAGCACTATAAAATTTATTCTAATTTCTAATTGCAGAATGAAAATCTTTTCCAAATTTTTACTTGTTTTATTTTTATCAAAGAAATCTATTTTTCACTTGTAATCTTAATGTTAATAATTTAAACTCTAATGTATACTGTTTATATGAATTCTGTTGAATGTAATTTTTAATATGCATTTTAATTTAACGAGTTATTTATTTTTAAAACCATAATAAGCTTCGTTGTGTAAGACCGGCACTGCATGCGAAAGCATGCGTGATTTCTTGATAATTCTTTGAGAGGTACACTCTGATGTACTTTATTTTGAACATTCAATAATTCATTCATTCATCATTCATTCAGTAGTATATCCTTTGTAGAACCTCGCTCCCATAACAACCATCCGGAAAACTTCTCGATCATAAGCAAGATGTCCCGCGTCTGATACACCCATCTGGAGACATCCGCCACATACTGCAGCAATCTTCTCTTTGGCCTTCCTCGTACTCTCTTCCCAGGCATTTACCCCTCCATTATTGTTCTCTCCAAACTTTCGTCACGTTTCAAGTGACCAAAATAGCCTATTTCAATTTTCTTTGTTTTATGGGAGGCACTATTCGCAATGGGATTGCGAATATAAAAAATTATATTCGCAATGGAATTGCAAATATAAAAAAATTATATTCGCAATCGATTTGCGGGAAGTAACAAACATGTCACATCGTCTGCTTACTAGTCAATTTTAGTTTGGGTCATTAAGAAGTCTAAGAGGATGGTTAATTTAAATAGGAATGTTCACTGTTGCGAGTTTAATTCTGCCGAATTCTCCGTATTTATTAATAAATCACTCTTCTTCTTCTAACCCTAACCCTCCTTTCCCAAGACAACAAAAGTAGAGGACAGATAAGAACAAAAAGACAAGTGTGCAGGTTCTTGTGTAGCAAGATAAACAACACCTAATACACAAAACCCGTAGAAAACATATGCCTAATGCGAAATCATCAGACTAGCATTGGTGTCACCGAATTCCTGAAAATGAATACAATAAAATGTTGCCTCCCCGGCGGGGAATCGAACCTCGAGCTCCCGTGCACCAGGCGGAGACACTAACCACTAAGCTACCGAGGACATTGGTAGATTAACAATATATTGTAATATGGACACACGCATAGGAATGATCACGTGACCTACTTCGATTGCGAATATAATTCTTTTATATTCGCAATTCCATTGCGAATGTAATTTTTTTATATTCGCAATTCCATTGCGAATAGTCACTTCGTTGTTTTATCGTCTTTAATTAATAGCCAACCTTCTTCAATATTCAACTCTTGAAGTATGGATGCATTTGTTCTTTTCTTTACCAAAGATATTCTTAGAACTCGTCTATAACATTTATATTCAAAGGCAATTATGCGTTGTTCAACTTGTTTAGTAAGAGTCCATGTCTCCATGTCTCACAGGCGTATGTTGCGATGGGAAAGATGCATGCCCTTAAAAATCTAATTTTTGTAGTTCTGTCTGTCCCACTCCATAATTTATTCAGCTGTTTTAGTCTTTGAAGAGCAATTGATAGTCGCCGTTTAATTTCTTTCATTGTGTCGCCATTGTTGGTAATCGATGACCCAAGATATTCAAAATTTTCCACCACCTCCAATTTTTCCCCATTAACGTATATTTCTTTCTCCATAGTAGTTTTATCTGTATGCATTATCTTTGTTTTTGCTGTTCAGATATAGTATAAGTTGTGATTTTCACGATTCAATTGGGTTGAGGCTATTAGGTGTTCTATGCCATTCTGTGTTGTGGATAGTAATACTGTATCATCAGCATATCGAATCTCTGGTATGTCATTCAATAATTCAATTCAATAACTCCATCCATCCATCATGTGCCATGCCGGTAAGCGTGGGCGGTCATGTTCTGCCATCTCACTCAATCACCAGAGTCGTGGATCAGCTCCGTGTTTCTGTCTCGACCGTGCCACGAGGTCAAGCCATCCAGGTATTTGCTTCTAGGTCTTCCTCTTGGTCTGTTCCCTTCGATCTTACCAGTTGTCACCAAGTTCTCCAATTCATTTCTTCTCATAATATGCCATAAAAATTTTGTCTGTCTGCGTCTAATGTCTCTAATCAGTTTACAATCTTCATTTGTTTCTTGAAGGGCTTGTTCATTGGTCTTTCTGGCTGTTAATGGTATTCTTTGAATTTTCCTTAGAAACCACATTTCTACAGCCATCAAATGTTTTTCAGCTTGACTGCTCATTGTCCAAGCTTCACATCCATATGGGGACGCAGAGGTGTTTCCAAGGCACCAGGGCCAGGTTTTATACTGGCCAAGACCTATTGACGCATCCTCGTCGAGCGTCCTGGGCAACAGGTCCCTTCGGGGTCCTGGCTAAAGTCAGTAGGATCGCCAATTCCTCTGAAGTCGGAGAGTGTTTGCCTGTACGGCGAGGAACCACCAGTCTGCACCTTCACTCACCTAATAAAGGTCAGAATTGGGTTGCTCTCACCAGGTGTGTTCTCTATTCAACAGGTTCCACTCAATTGTTCCACGTTATTCTACCAAGAAGCTAGCAACAAAGTCATAGAAAGTGATGGCTCGAGTATTGAAAGCAGAGTTTACTGAGAGGCTTTTGCACTGGGCCCATAACCCAGATGGTCTGCAGGAACCTAGCCTCTGCTGAGCAGGACATGATGATTATAAGTGTGTTTTCTTAAGTGATAGTTTACATCACAGTAAATTCAGGACACTGAACATAATACCTGTACCAGGAACACTAGTAGATATAACTACCTGGAACAGTAACGTTGTGTGTTAACATTAGGAAAATCTTACAAGAAGTGACACACGAACATTTAGGTTTTCCAAAGTGACATTAAATTAATTTAATAATATTTGTAATATTAATAAATATAAATAAATTTAATATTAATAATATTTGTAGGATTCTCTGATCACAGAACCTTTAATTAACAGAGTAGTTACATTGTGTGTGTTTGAATGAGGATCAATATTGGACTGTTTCCACTATTGAAGACCAAGCATCCGGAGTGTTCACGAGCTATCTGAAGAAGTCGACACTTGGCCTGAGAGACACATCACTTGGGTGAGGTTTCCTGTCCCTGATATGGTGTGGCCAGTACGATGACGAAGCAGACTGTGCTCCTTGGCTGTTTGGTCTGCATACACACTAGATTGTACGACAGACATTCTACTCATACACTTTGCACATACACGACACTTTTCTCTATTAAACTAAATTGTTGTTTTGTTAGAGCCAGTGTTGTTTAGTGTGTTTTTGGAAAAGAATGAGAGGGGGCTTGATACAGTAATAAAAGAGAGAGAGAGAGGGAGGGATCCAGGGACCGACGGGGTTTTGTAGACAGAAATCAAGAAGATCCTCAAGATAGTGATATGGGGGTAAAAGGATGTCGATGTTGATTCCCCTCATCCCAGGGACGACATATACCATATAAAACAAAATACGACACCATCTTTTGTCTTTAGGCAGTCTGCTGATGTATGTGTTCTTTGATTAGTAAGCTCCTGGATTCTTTTGTGCATTAGTTTCGCATTTTTACTGTTGTGTTGTTTTTCAATTTCTCTGCAATTTGCCTCCCTTCATAAGGTTCTGACTTTTCTGTGAATTTCTTCATATTTGGCAGGATTATTTTTGTTCTGTCTTCTTGTTTCCATTAGTTGTAAAATTTCTTCAGTCATCCATGTCTTACAGACCACTTTCTTTAATTTTGGAATAGTTTTTTTTTCTCCTGCACAACTGATTAAATTCTTCAGCATTTCCCATTGATCATCTACATCTTGAAATAGGATCTCTAGATCAGACAATAAATCAAATTTGTTCTTTACTTCTATGTTAAAATTATCTTGTACTTCTTTGTCAGTTTTCAATTTTCACAAGTCATATTTAGGGTTTCCTGCTGTATACTTGACTTTCTTTAACTTTACCCTCAATGTGCCTGTAATAACTAGGTCAGAAATTACTCTGCGGTCAGACAGATTGGAAAGTTAAATATTTGTAAACATTGAGTAGTAATAAGACGCATCTTTGGGCCCATTAGGGATACACAAAGTGGAGAGTGGAAAAGAAGAAGCAACAAAGACATCTATGATCTAAGTCCCCGCTAATTACTGGTATCGTGAAGGCTAATAGACTGCAATGGCTGGGGCATATAGAAAGAATGGAAGATAATAGGGAAACAAAACTCGCTTACACTCAGGAAATAAATGACTGTAGACCTCGAGGTAGACCAAGAAGACGGTGGAGAGATAATATACATACAGACCTACAAGCACTTGGAATCAGCAACTGGCAAGAGAAGGTCAACCAGAGAGATGAATGGAGACGGCTTGTGTCTGCAGCAATGAACATCGATGGCTCGGAATGCTGAAGAAGAAGAATATTGAGTAGTCAATAGTCTCAGATCACTTAATTAAGAACATGTATTGGGAACTTTTCGACAGATTAGGCAGAATTAACATGTAATTATGACGACACAAACAATAGATTGCACGATTTATTTATTGCCTAGCATAATTTCTCTACGTCTCATCATGCGCATACTGCATTGATCACAGAGTCAAGGCGAATTTACGCTCAGTAGTTTGCCATTGCTTTCTGAGCGACCGGCTCACATACCACTACCAATTCTCACGCACGTCATGTTACTCACGAGAGTATATGGGATTGCGGAGAAAGTTGTGTATCGCCTAGGCCAGGGAGACTGGCAGATGGAAGGTTACTGGGAGGAATATATTTATCCCACTGCTCTATTCTCTTGACTGAAATTACCCCTTTAGACCGTTCATGGTTGACACAGAAGTCTAAATCCATCATACTGAGACTATTTCTTCTTGGTATATCAATCACCAAACCACAATTTGAGACATATTGCAGACCAGAAACAAACTCTTGCCATTCAGTTCATTACCATCTACCTGAATTCTCATCAACTATGGTCTATTTTTTCACACCAGATTTAACTGTTTCATGTCAAACCACCCTTAAATTATTTAATGTATGCCTTCAAATTACTTCTCATTCAACTTCTTTTTGAAATATAAGAACAATGTAATTTCTATCGATGGTATCAGTATCTATGGTAGATCCAATTTAATTCCGACTTCATTCTTCTAATGTGATGTTACTGTCTTGTAACTTCCAAGTAGGCAATTTTTTACCAGTAACAAGCAAATATTCTTTTTCTTCTTTGTTCCACTTTCAAGGGAAGTGTCAAGCCCAATATGCACAGCAAACGTCAATGCGTCTGTAAACCCTTCACCACAGAGCTGGTTTACCAGCCCTAACCTGAGATTTAACCCTGTACCTTCTGGGTCAGAGGTGGACACCATAACATATCACCTTAGTTTTATCTTTAATATCAGTAACAACCAACTGATGCCAACTCTAAACTCTTCATGTAAGTGCTTATGTGCTTCCTTTTTTTAGAATCTCATTTTTTTTTTCCATATCCTATTTACAGGACATCACTGTCAACACCAGCATTTTACTGCTGTTGTTGATGTCTTCGAGAGTTTTATGTTCAGTAGTTTGCCATTGCTTTCTGAACGACCGGCTCCCATACCAATACGTTAAAACCCAGCGTGACGCAGTCTGCTGCCAAATCGGTCGCAGTTGTGTTTTGAACGCGGGCAAGTGGACTTACAAATCACGTCCGCAAGCCCTTAGCCATGGAGACTCATTACTGAGAGTAAATTAACATACAAATTACCACTAGAATACGGCTCAACTGCATGGTGTTCGGCATCAAAAACCACACTACAAGAGCTGGACAAGGTGCAAAATCAAGCTCTTAAAGTCACCACAGGAGGGATGAGATCAACCCCTATAGTGGAAATGGAGAAGATGGGGAGGACACAAGCACTGAGAGAGCGCAGAGATATGAAAACGCTAATACAAGCAGGAAAGTTCCTCAGCTTGCCAGGCCACCCTATGAAGAACAGATTTGAAAACATAGCTATGGGGCAGTTGAAAAGAAGTAGTTTTATCCACCAGGCCAAACAACTCTGCAGAGAAACCACCGATCTGCCCACAGTTGGTATCCCCCTAACAACTATTTCAGAGCGAACTCCATGGAAAGATGAACATTGACGATCATTACAAATCCAGACAAAAATGAGAGGAATATTTGACAAGGAAGAACAGAACAGTTTGCAGTGCAGAACAGCCACTCTCAGCTTCCTTGAGAAGAATACTCACAGGACCTCTGGATCCGAGTCTACACAGATGGGTCAGCACAAAATGATGTTCGAAATGGAGAAGCAGGAGTGTACACAGAATACCCAAATAATACTAGGGACACAGCCAGAGTACCGACAGGAAAGTACTGCCATAACCATGATGCTGAAATTGAGGCAATCAAGATAGCAACAGAGAAATTACTAAATACCAGCAATGGTACACAACCTGTGGTGCTATTGACAGATGCAAAATCAGTACCCGAGGTGCTCCTATCTGGGAAATTGCCAGTACCAAGGACACTACTTTTTGAACTTAACAGTCAGCATAAGGTCACCATACAGTGGATACCATCCGACTGTGGAGTACCCAGAAACGACAGAGCTGATCAATTGGCTAAGGAAGGAGCCAAAGAAGAACAGCCTGATGTGCCCGTTACATACCATCCAAAGAAAAGAATAACCAAATGAGTCAGAAAGCCACCAAAAATTGCTCAAGATGACTACCACGTTATGGACAGACCAGAATAAGTCATTATTCTGCGCCTCAGAACAGGACACAATAGATTACGCAACCACATGTATACAATATTCAAGATTGGTGAAACAGCCATGTGCACATGTGGATTGGCGTCGCAGACAGCAGAGCACACACTCCAAGACTGCCCAAAATATAACATATCTAGGCAAACCTTCTGGCCTAGAGAGACGACAGTGGAAGATAAACTCTATGGACCGCTGTATGAACTATAAAAGACAGTTAAATTCATACAAGAGACATCACTGCAGTTATAGACATATTTCAGGCGAATGAAAGAAGAAGCAGAAGAAGAAGAAGAAGAAGAAGAAGAAGAAGAAGAAGAAGAAGAAGAAGAAGAAGAAGAAGAAAAATCAAGAAGTGCCTGGTAGAAACATAGGTATTGAATACAAGCCTTTTAATTTATTTAATCTTGATTTGTAGTCTTAAATACTAAAGCTATTCTAAGTGGAGTTTGGTATATTTGTACTAGTTTTAGGTATTTAAGGTGCTCGGAGTTTACTAAGAGTTCATATATATATGTATAGAGAGAGAGAGAGAGAGAGAGAGAGAGAGAGAGAGAGAGAGAGAGAGAGAGAGAGAGAGAGAGAGAGAGAGAGAGAGAATTGCATGTGCAAAAGCCAACCAGGCATTAAAAAGAAAAATAAATCAAAACACTAGCACAAAAATCAAAAATTTTAATTTCATAATTATCACATTCTAACTGAAAAATTACAAACACTTCCTGGTAATTTGATTAACAATAATTAATACTAGTAATTTAAAATACGTAACATGGTGAATATATTTATCACTATCATGCATGCTTTTTTTAAAACTACGTGATATGGCAATACTAGTATCCACACTGAATTAATATTGTAGGATACATTTGCAATTTTACATCATAAATGTATAAACAGCCATAACAGACTTTTTCATTTCCCCCCCTATCTTACTGTGTTGCTTTACTTTTCCTTAATAATTTTCTTGTTCTTTGTTTTACACATTTTTTGTCACTTGCAAACAGAAGAAGAAATTATAACGGCACAGAATAAAAAAAAAAACAGAACAGCATTGCGAAAATATAAAAAGTAATTATATTATTCACCACAATGCTGATGATTCATCAGTTATGAAAAGAAATGACTATTGAGAATTACAGGTACACATACATATGTGAACAAGAATGTAATTGATTTTGTGTGTGTGTGTCTGTGTGTGCGTGCGAGAGAGAGAGAGAGAGAGAGAGAGAGAGAGAGAGAGAGAGAGAGAGAGAGAGAGAGAGAGAGAGAGAGAGAGAGAGAGAGAGAGAGAGAGAGAGAGAGAGAGAGAGAGAGAGAGAGAGAGAGAGAGAGAGAGAGATTTAGTCTTCACCACTGCATGATGAGAGCTGAGGAAGCACAGAGACTAGCACACTCGCCTGCCATGCCGGTGGTCACAAAAACTGTTTAGAGTTTTAAAAACAAACTTTCAAAAAAGTAATTAAAAATAACACATAGTTTGAATTACTTGTTCGACTGTTTAACAAAAAGTAAATTGTATGTCCTTTACAGGATATTGCAATCAACCCTAGCATTTGGCTGTTTGTGATTTACCAGGTAATTTTACGTTCTATAGTTTGTCATTGCTTTCTGATCAGTCGACGCCTCATATTATCCGAATCTATGCAAATCAATCTGCTTTCAAATCACTCCCTGCTGATGTAGAAATCTTGATATTTTGGGTAACTGAAATACAGTTTCACTAACCTCAAAGCCACACACACCAACTATATGACTGTAGTCTGATATCCTGGTATAGTAACTCTCACTAACCTCAAAGCCACACACACCAACTGTATGACTGTAGGCTGATATCCTGGTATAGCAACTATAATTGTCCATTTTTATTCTGTCAAATTTGTCCTCTCTCTACTTCTGTCTTCTACTTCTATGAACACCAATAAATACTCGTGAGTTTGTTTATGTGCTGTGTTAGAGACCTCAAAGGATCCACAACAATCAATTTTTGTAAGAGATCTTTGTTGGTTTTCTTGCATTGCCTTGAGTTTCTACCTATTTGACAATATATTATCAAAAGTCATAATTTTGTCAACTCATTACTCGTATTTATTTGTCGCTGCCCACATAGAGGTCACACAGCTATTAGTGAATGCACTTAGGAACCAAATGTTTCCAATCACCTTGCATTTCTGTGCACCTAATACAGTATAATATTTATGCTGTAAACTCATATTAAAACATACAACTAAAGATCATATATCTCAACAGAAATACAAAACCTGCTTCCTTGTACTCTATCAAAATATTTTAACTAGTTAACTATTTAATGTTTCCTTTAACATATTCTTCACTAATTGCCCACAGTCGTTTTGCAGTTTCATCATCCTGGGCTTTAGAAGAAGGGGACACAATCTTACAATCCCTGGAGATGTAAGACAACAGTATTAAATAAAATGTATCAAATAAAATTATAGGAAATATAACATCATGCCAACAAGAAACCCATCATTAGGGTAACTAACTGTACTGTTTATATAAGTAAAAGACATGGAAACCTTTGTGCTGGAAACAATGGTACTAATAGGAACATATGCAATGTACTCATGGCATGAAGGGTCGTGTCCGAAGTATTATTTCTCAGACACTCTCATTCTGGATTTTGTCTTCCAGTGTTTTTGTTTTCAATAATGAACATCTATGTCTCATATAGTGTCCAAACTAGTACAGAATATTTTTGGTATACTTTTTAATACAGTGGTACCTCGGGTTACGACCTTAATTCGTTCCAGAACTCGGTTCATAACCCGAAACGTTTGTAACCCCAAACATTGAAATCAATGAAATAAAGACAATCTGTTTCAAGATCAAAGTATCGTTCTTTCTAATTAACACGCAGTCGTTTACCTGACAAAACACAAAGAATATGTGTACTTTACGTATTAAATAAAGAGAAAGAAAACAACCAAATGAATTAAATGTCCCGGTAAGGTTAACCCAGTCAACAAATGCCCGCAGAAGTCGGATGTGTCGGCCTAACGGCGCAAGAACGCAGCTCTGCTGTAAACAGGCACAACGCAATCACATCCGAAAAAAAAAAAACTCTGGATGAACGAAGAAGAAGAAGAAGAATTAAATGTAAAGTAAAAAGAGATTTAGTCTATCTTTATTACCAAGAAAACGATCATGGAAAATTTTTCACTTTCTTTGTTATTCTGAATCATTAGTTTCAGGAGTATCTTGTCACTGTATCTTGGCAGCCGATTGGGAATATTTCTGCACCAAGAAACTATCAAGGGAAATTTGTCGCTTCCTTTGCTGGAGAATCTTTCTGAAGTGGGCCATCGTGTTATCATTCATCAGGTTTACTGCCCTGTTAGCAACAAGTTTGTTCAGATGATGGTTCACAATGAAGTCTTCGACGTCCGCCCACTTGTTGAAAATTTCTTTAATCCTGGCAGGTGAAACAGTCACTGACTCCTCAACATTGGATGACTGCTCCATCCTTTAATGTCTTTAGCTGTTCATTCTGAAGATCCGCAAGCTCATCTGTAGTACTGTTTGTACTGTACACAATCGTTTGTCTCCAATGTTACACCTTGCTCTCTCTTTCTCTCTCTAGATGTGTGGGTGGGTGGGGGAGGTGTGGGTGGGTGGGGGAATATGTGAGTGGATGAGGGATGTGTGTGGGTCGGTGGGGTGTGTGTTTGTGTGTGTGGGTGATGGATGTGTGTATGAGTGGGTGTGTGGATGTGTGGGTAGGGGTATGTGGATGGGTGTGTGGGTATGTGTGTAGAGGGTGTGTAGGGGACGAGTGTATTGGTTGGGGGATGGGTGTGGCTGATGTATATATGGATGTGGGAGGTGTGTATGGGGTAGGAGATATGTGTGTGTGGGTGGGAGATGTCTGAGAGTATAGGAGAAGTGTGTTTGAGTGGAGGATGTGTGGGATGTGTGTGTGGATATGTGTGTGTGGGTGGGGAGATGTGTGCAGGTGGGGGATGTGTGTGTGGTGGGGAATGTGTGAATGGGTGGATGGGGAAATGTATGAGTGGGTGGAGTGATGTGTGTATGAATAGGGCATGTGTGAGTGGGGAATATGTGGGTGGGTGAGGGATGTGTGGGAGGGGGATGTGTGTTTGGGTTGGTGTGTTTGTGTGGGTGTTGGTTTGTAGTGGTATGTGTGTGTTGGCAGGTGGGGGATGTGTGGGTGTTGGTAGGTGGGGGAGTGTGTGTGGGTTGGGATGTATGTGTGGTTGGTGGGGTGTGTGGATGGATGTGAAATGTGTGGGTGGGTGGGAAAATGTGTGTTGTGATGTGTGTGTGTGAATGGGAAGATGTGTGGGTATGGGTGGGTGATGTGTGAGTGGGTGAGGGATGTGTGTGTGGGTTGATGCAGGATGTGTGTGTAGGAGTGGTATGTGTGTGTGGTTGGGAGTGTGTGGGTGGGTGGGCAGAGCCTGTGTGTAGGCGAGTTTGTGTGGGTTGGGGTATGTGTGAGTGGGGAGTTGTGTGTTGGTGGAGATGTGTATGAGGGATGTTTGTGTGGGAAGGTGTGAGATGTCTGGGTTGGTGAGGGGATGTGTGAGTGGGTGGAGGGATGTGTGGTGGGTGGGGCGGGGTATGGGTGGGTTATGTGTGAGTGGGTGAGGGATGTGTGTGTGGGTTGGTGCGGGATGTCTGTATTGGAGTTGGAATGTGCCACATAACATGATAATGTGCACTGTTTATGCTTACAACATTCATTTAACAATGTTTATTTTTCCTATGTATCATGCACTGTTGATGAATGAAAGATGAGTGATTGGAAGGGCTGAATGTAAGATGGGCCTGCGTGCCCAATTTGTAACCCTTTTAAAATAAAGTTCAATTAAATTAAATTTTCTCTCTCTCTCTCTCTCTCTCTCTCTCTCGCCTTTGTTCGTAACCTGAGGCACTGTTCGTTACCCGAGACATACAATTTTCGAAGTTGTTGTTGGTAACCTGAATTGTTCATGACCTGAGGCGTTCGTAACCCGAGGTACCACTGTAGTTGTCTATTTATCTGGAGTAGATCAGATCCACCTCTGGCTTGTCTCATGGTGTTGAACGTTAGGATTTGTACAAATTCATTTTTATAAAATGTTGCATGTCCTTTGCAGAACATTGCGATCAACCCCAGGTTGATTTTCCAGGAAAATGTACATTCAGTAGTTAAATAAACGAAGGCAGAAAAATGATATATTCCCCTTATCCTGGGGTGGTGGCGCAGACATCTAGCCTTCTCCGACAGCGGTGAGAAACTTGGAGGTGGCATACACATGTTAAATATCCCTCGGCAATTGGAAAGTGTATACAGCAGGCCAAATAGGCTGCTGACCTACATTTTCAAATTACAAAAAGCAAAAACACAACAAGTAAAATACAGGTGCCATAGCAGGAACGTGCTGTGGGATGTGAAGTGTTAGGACCACGACATTTTCATAGGCCTGAGAGCACAGAGGAATAAAGGGCCATTTTTCCCTCCTGTAGCAGATGATGAGTGCTGGCATTGAACCCTTGTCTGACCATGCTCAAGCCATTGTCTGCATAACATCTTAACCATTACACCAATGCGCAGAGAAGGCTATACACAAGAAAATGTACAGCACGTGTGATTCTGCTATAGACACATTTGGATCCTTGTTAGCCAAAATTCTCTTTGTGATCTACGGGGGGTATACTGAAACCCTTATGGAGATATATCCATGTGCAATGAATGTGATCCTTTACAAACCAAAACAAACTATTTATCCTCTAAGTCAGTGGTTCTCAACCGGTGGGGAATCCCCCCCCCCCCCCCCCCCCCGAGGAATATTAGGGTTTCCAGGGGGAGGGGGCGGAATGAAGACCATTTCAAGATCGTGTTAATACAAGAACTGATTACTTGATATTGTTTTTCCCTTCATACTTTACAGTTATGTATGTCTCATCCTTCTAAAATTCATTTATAAAGTAAGTAGACCCACACATCATGTTTTATGTGGATGTCTAGACTTGTGTTAGTATATGCTATTACATTTGCCTTCCACTTTTACGTAAACTGTGTAGGGGTGGGGGGATTTTTAGATAGGAAATATGAAAGGTGGGGAATGACGTTCTGAAAATACGGTGAAGGGGGGCACGGGCCAAATTTTTTATAGGAAGGGGGGGAATGGCGTTCTGAAAATATGGTGAAGGGGGGCACGGGCCAAATAAGGTTGAGAACCACTGCTCTAAGTCTTTTAGAACTTGTTCATGTGATATTTTTTGCTTGGATCAGACCTTGCATCCTGTGATAACACCAAAAATTAAAAGATGTCTCAGGTCTTTTCATCCGTTTTAGTCAAAGTTCAATTTTCAGAGCAATCCAGAACTGTAGGCCAGCTATGTATGTAAAACTAATGCCCCATCAACATATCCTGAGATTAAAATACTACATGCATACCTGAAATATTTTCCTGTGACTGTCTCCAGAGCTGGGTCTAATGCAAGGCAAAGAGTTGTTTGTGCACCTTCTAAGGCTGTCTTAAACAAAAAGTATCTAATAGGAAGAACTAACAATCTGCCTATGAATGTAGAGTCAATCAAAGGAACATGACGAGTTAGTTCTGTGTTCACTGATCCTGGGTGTAGACTGTTCACTGTTACACCAGTACCTGTAATATTAAGTTTCCTCAATAAATAACAATTTATAGTTTTGTTATGGAGAGCGACAAAAACAATTACTAATAAACTACATACATTAATTAATTGCTGCCTGCGCAGAACAGAAGGACTAAAATGTATGACAGAATCACCAATGTGGAGCTCATGGAGAGAACTAAACAAATTCCGCGGAATCAAGATAAGAGGAAAAGACCGTCATGCTGGACAGGACACATCGGGAAAACCAGATAATAGTATAACTAGAAGGTCCTTCGTGTATAACCAGCAGGAGCAACGGAACAGGGGGAGATCTAACACACAGAGAAGAGAATTAGAAACAAACATGAATCATATTGGACAGACATGGTGGGAACTGCAGAGGGTAGCAAAAGATAGCATGTCTTGGTGTTTGTTGGTTAAGGGTCTTTGCTCCTATGGGGGGATAAAGGGCAGCAGAAGAAGACATTTTTACAGATATATTGTTTTCAGAGCTTAATGTGAAATATCTAGAAATAAAAAGACGTAAAAGTAGTGTCATGGCAGATTACTACCATAAGGGTGTGAAACATTTTGCCCTCACATACACTAGGTCAATGGCATACTGAGGTGGGGTGACAGTTCTTTTATTTGTTATCTTTCCTTTACAGACAAGTCACAAACACTTCTGAAAACTATTCATTACTTATTTTATATGGCTGGGTTGACTTCAGAACTATACTAATTAGAAATTTGAAATACCTTCGGAATAGTTCATTTTAAGCACATGAAAAAGAAGATTGGCAGTGGCAGAAATGTTTTTGTCATGAGAAAATACAATTCTAGTATATGTAATAGTGGTAAGTAAAATCAGTGAAGAAGATGCACAGGATGGCACAGAGAATAAATATTTAATGCATAAGTACAAACAGTGCGACAAAATTATCAACTGTATTACAGCAACAGCCATCGGGACAAAAGCAATCCTCTTTTCTCGCTGAATTGCATTGATAAAACTAGACTTCAGTAACACATTATAAATTAGGCGAAGGTAATAGAAATTCAATTCCATTATATGTTACTTTATAATGAGAGCGTGATTCATGAAAACATACAAAACCTATTATATGCAACTTGACATAAATGTTAATTATTGTGAATTCTTATGCCTCTTCCTTATTTTTCATTCTCTTATTCTTCTTCTTCTTCCTAATCCCCATATTCTCCTGCTGTTGTTTGTGCCATCATCACTCTACAACTGCCACTGCTTCTTCTTCTTCTCTCCTATTGCTTCTGATTCTCCTCAAATGCCTCTTCTTCTTTCCTCCTATTTTTTTCCCTTCTATTTATTCTTCATCTTCTTCTTTTTATTCTTGTTCTTTTCCTCTTCTTTTCGCCTCTCATCTACAGGATGAAATGTTCATCACACACTATATGCTGCTATAACAGCAGATGAAAGCAGTAGTCTCTTTTATTTCAAGCTGAAAAATTACCCCTGAAAAACATTGTGCGATTCCACTGTCTTAATTTATAGCAGATTTTGAAAATTAGTTTAACCCTGTACATGTTGATTATTATGTGCCTTGTATGGCAAATGGAATTAAATGTACACTGAACAGAAGTTTACTGTATGAACATATTACATATCCTGACCTTGCAATCGTCTGGCCAGCTCTCTACCATGGAGTATGTTGGCTAGTTTACTCTGGGCATATGCTGCATTCCTGTTGTAGCTCTTTTCACTGTTGAGATCATCAAAGTTAATACTCCCAAAGTAGTGACCAAGTGAAGAGACAATTACTATACGGCTTGGAGCAGATGCCTTGATCTTGTCCAGTAGTAAGTTTGTCAATAAAAAGTGACCTAGGAAGAAAATGTAATACACATAATTAAATAACTGGTAAGCAATAATAACACAATACAAATGTGTTATTGATTTTTCTGATGCATTGAATACAATTTTATTACATATAAATCTAGTTGTCAAAAATTCAGAACATGAAAGAATCTCAACTTTAAATTATTTTTTTAAAATTAACTTGTTTAGCAGCTTCCTAAGTTGTTAAATAAGAATACAGATAGATGCAAAGAAACAAAATTTTAAATTGTTGAAACCGGATCACAGCATTAACCTTCAGGGCATCATTTATGTGCATACTGTACATGATGGACTTGGACTTCCGGTTTCAAGATGGCGAAGGACTGCCGTGTTGTTTTTGTGATCGTTAAGTTTTTCGCGTAAGAGATGGATTTATTAATTTCTTGCGTGTAATTTGTGTGCCAGGATGTAAAACCAGGAGTTTCTACTCAAGATCTGTGCCGATGCTACAGAGTTTCGTGCATCGAGTGAAGCAATCCTTGAGTGAATTTTTTCGCAGCATGTGTGGTTTCTGTGGTTTTTGGTTTTTCAACATGGCGGAACAATGTGTACTCTCCGAGCGGTCGGCAGTCAACCTAACGAGGCAACGTGGGCGCCGGGCAGGCAGAAAACGACAAGGTGGTTTAAGGCGTTTTAGACTCAAGTGTCACCGTCTGGGACTCAGGAATATCCATATTCTGTATTGGAGCTGTGCCAGCGTAAAACGGGGCTCTATTCTAGAAACCCTGGAATGACATTGTAGCACTCCAGGAGACAAGACTGGGTGATCAGCTACTCCCAATTGCCAGCTTCAAATGTTTCTACAACAGACAACATCTGGGAATGGCGATTCTCATTCGTGACAGCATGGTGGCGTCAGAGCTAGACATGTCCAGTTGGGACAGTGACGATATACAAATACAGGCGTTGAGAGTTCATTCCAGTATACCATTCGTGGTGGTTAATGTTTATGCCCGCAACCCGAGTATGGATTCCCAGAAGTGGCAGTGCTTAAGTGACATATTAGGTCACGAGAGAAATGTTATTTTCTGTGGCGATTTCAAAGCTAAAGGCAAATCATGGGGAAACATTTCCTCCAACACACAGGGGGAGGAGCTCAAGACTGCACTTGAAACCATTGACCTGGTTTGTATCAACAGTGGTTGTGTCACCAGGACAGCAAGCCATCCAGGCGATGAGGACAGTGCTATTGATCTGGCGCTGGTTTCTCCTTCACTCACTACAGTGTGTAGATGGGGTGTCCTAGGACACCACGGCAGCGACCACCACCCTTGCAGCATATTGGTGGAGAAAGGCAGAACCAGGCAGAACAAGCTAACGGTCAAGACTTTCCAGTATGACAGTACAGGGCAGGATGTGGTGAGTAAAATAAGACGTGACAAGCGCAGAAAGCTTCAGGGCAGGAAAAAAAGCTGGGAGCAGCCACCTTGGTGGAATTTCGAGGTGGATAAGGTTTGGGTGGATAAGCGCAGTGCTGTAAGGAGATGGCAAAATGCCAAGAAGAACAGAGCTGGCCATCCTAGTCCCTGCATGCACTTAGAAAGAGAGATGCACACAAAAGTAAGCTATTTAAAAAAACTGGTCAAGGTGGTTAAAAGTGAAAAACGGGCAGAGGTGTGTCAAAGAGTAAGCACAGACAAGTCACTGAAATTGTTCTGGCAACTACATAAAAGCATGAGTAGGGTAGTCAAGAATAAGAGCATTTCTGACTTCCAAGGTGCTGACCTCATCTGGCAGAGGACTGACGAGGACAAGGGCAAAGCCCTCTTTGAACGCTATCTAGAGCAGAGCAACCAGACAGACATGGGAGGCCGAAATCTTGCCAAGGAGGTCACCTCAGACAGGTGCAAGGCCCAGAACACTTCGGATGAAGACACAGTGACAGTGAAAGAAATCAAGACTGTGCTTCGACGATAAAAAAACAGCACTCCAGGGCCTGATGGCATAAGATATGATGACATCAATAGGTGTACCGACGAGCTACAGAAACTAGCAGTCATGTATAACAACAGTATAGGGAGTGCTAGGATCAAGGAGGAGTGGTTACACAGCTATCTGATTCCCTTGCCGAAGCCTGGAAAAGACCACACAAAAATTCAGGGATATTGAGTTATAACAAAGCAGAATACAATAGGCAAGCTGCTGGAGAAGTTAATTGCCAGGAAAATATCAAGCCAGCTAGAGAGGCAAGGTGTTTTCCCACCTACCCTGGGTGGGTACCGTCCAAAAAGAGAAACCTGGACCAATGCAGCAGTTCCCATGATGCCTATGAAGGTTTCCACTCAGGCATTGAAACCTTTGCTGCAGCATATTATCTTGAGGACACGTACAACAGAGTACCATTGGATTTTTTCAATGCTTCAGCTTCTTGAACTCAAAATAAGTCCATTCCTCCTTAGTTGGATCGCTGCAGCCCTCTTCCAACGGAAAGTAGTTTTTAGATGTGGCAGTTGGACATCGGAATCAACAACAATATATCCTGGCCTACCACAGGGATCACCATTATCTCCGATACTGTTAACGCCTACACAGTGAGAATCACCAGTGAGCAGATCACTGGACCTGGTAGGACTTTGTCATATGCCAATGATGTTTTAGTGTATCGTCAGGGTAAGGATAGAGAGCAGGTGCTATGGAACTACAAACCGAACTCAATTGCATAAGTACTGGGTGTGTGAAGCTGGGGCAATGGTCAACCCAACAAAGGCAACAGTGACTTGGTTCTCATTGAATAATCATATTGTCAACACTCCAACACCAACAGTAAAGCTGTGTTCAGAGACGGTGGAAAGAACGCAGGCAATGAATTATCTGGGGATACGGTTTGATCGAAGCCTTGCTTATAATGAGCACATAGACCAGGTGATAACAAAGGCCAAGCGGGGTTTGGCTGCGATGAGGGTGATGGGGACAGCAAACTGTGAGCAGCGCCATCTATGTCTTCTGTACGAAGGGCTGGTCATGTCTGTTTTTGAGTATGCAATGGCAATCCTGACTCCCAGCCGTAAGCAGATAGAAAGGATGGCTCCCCCGATGTGTCTCCACCTTGCCGTGGTGGGGGATCTTGAGTGTCCCACTGACCCCAAGCGCTGTGCCGATGGATATTAACTACATATTGGACAGCTCTTGGGATAGGGACCCGACTAAGAGAGACACAACCTGCTGCTCTGCAGGTAGACTGAGGATAGCAGTCAAAAGTTTAAATCAGGCGCACAAAGACAGAAGTTCTTGGTCCTGACACATACTCTAAGGCTCTCTGTCGAGGGTTGAGGCTGAATGCCTCTAAGCCATAAACCCTCGGATGTGAGAGACGGGCCGATACCCACCTACCGAAAAATGGAGGTGAGATACTGAGCACGCTACATGCCCAGTTCAGATACTTGTCCGAAGGCTCTCAGCTGGGGGATATGAGAGATCCCCGGATGAGAGGGCCTGGCTGTTTCTCGCTCACTGCTGCACAGAGGTAAGGTGCTGAGCCGGCAGCACATGTAGCCTACCTCGTGAGCGAGTACTGAAAGGTAGAAGTGCCCCAGTCGAATGAAATGGTTACGAAAACTGTCTGTATCTAACTCTAAGTGTAGACAAAGGTGGAAAAACATCTCAATAACACGAAATGGTAAGCACGGCTAGCGAATTCATTGCGTGGTCTGAAGTCAAAAGCAAAAGCTTAGCTAGTGGATGTCGCCTTCAGACTGGCCGTCCCTGGTGTGTGCTTGAGCGACCAGTGGCAAGCGAGATGCCCAACACATGGAAGTGAGGAACAATAGCAGCCATGAGCAGGACGTGGCAACTCCTCGGGTGAGCCCAGTCTCAGAGCAATATGTGCCGGCTCTGCAATTATGGAAGCCTCCTTGGATAGTGAGGGAATGCCCATGGTCTGCCCCTGCCTTCCCTTGAGGGTTGACCGCGATGTTGTTGACCATTCTATCTTGACCAGCTGAGATGTGGGCGACATAACAACAATAAGTCTAACGTGCCTCGAAACCCGAGGAAGGCTAACGTCATTAAAAATTCCCGCCGAAGTCGGAAGTGCCGTCCTACGGGTGGCAAAATAAAAATTGGCACTACGCATTTACGTCCGAGTGAAATGTGTCATCCGAATGTCTCTCGTGATAGGAACAGCTCTGACTACCTAGTTTCCGAATGCCGCTCTTGTTCGGAGCAGCTTTGACTAGGTAGTTTTCCAAATGTCTGTCGTGCCTGGAACAGCTCTGACGGGTACAACGACATGCACATGTCCGATTTGAAAACTCGCTGAGTGGATACCATCTGCAGACCTGTCTGGTTTGTGCGGGAACAGCCCGGGGTGAACGAAATGCCCAATATATTGAACTGAGGAATTAAAGCAGCCATGAGCAGGACGTGTCGGTTCTGCAATTATGGAAGCCACCCAGGAAGGCGGAAAATGCCATGGACTGTCCCTGCCTTCCTTTGAGGGACAACTGTGAAGTCTTCAACTTTTCCAACTTGACTAGCTGGGATGTGGACGGTACCACAAAAGTGAGTCTCCCAGGAATGCTAACCTGGTCAAAATTGCACTCTAAAAGTCGGATATGTTGGCCTAAGGGTTTCGATCCAAGGGTGCCTAACGAAACACATCGCAATCACATCTGAAAAAACACTCCGGATGAACGCAAAGAAGAAGAAAGGATGGAAAGGATACAGAATGAAGCTATGCACATTATTCTTGGATGTACAAGAGATACAGCACGCACGGCGATGCACTACCTTCTTGATTTTCCAACCATTGAAGAGAGAATACAAGTTTGCGGAGCACGCGCCTACCTCAGAGTTAACGCAAACACACAACATCCACTGCATAGTGAAATTATGAAGGTGAAGGGCAGCAGGTTAAAAAGAGGACGGTCGTGGATGGGTCAAGCCGAAGACATTCTTCAACAGGTGTGTTCACTTGAGGACTTAGAACCTGGCGAGGAGTGGGTACAAGTGCCAACAGATTTCTGCACATCCTTTTTAGTTTGCATCCAACTAGATAGAAAATGCAGACAAGAAAATCCGGCTGCTGTGGAGGCTGAAGTACAAGCATTGATTTTTGAGAATTCGCTAGACGGTGATGCTGTCATCTACACAGATGGGTCGGTCGTCTGACATGTGAGAAGCTCATGGGCCTTTACGGCGGTGAAGGAGGACTCTGGTGATTTCACTGAAACCACAAGTAGCCTGACTATGGAAGTCATGGCAGTAAGTAAAGCAATAACATGGCTCGAGACACAGACATTGACTAGGGCGTGTTTCCTTAGCAACTCAATGAACATGATCAAGAGGATAGAGGTGGGGTGGATCCGAAGAGAATGGTTGCTGTCTCTGGAGCGGTCTCGGCTGGCAAAGATTAGTTTCATCTTCGTGACAGGGCATGCGGGAGTACAAGGAAATGAGCGGGCTGACAAGCTCGCAAGTGAGGCTACGGTGGAGGGCGGACGCACCATGGACCAGGCTGACATTCTGAATGCTCTACGAGAACCAAGTGATGACTGTCAATCTTCAACCATGGCCAAACTATGAGAACAGCAAATTAAAAGAGGGGTGGCCAAACAAGAACACTATGCAGGAAGCCAAAGAAGATTGATAAAACAGCACAGAACTGGTGTCGTTAGCCGCTACACGCTGCGGGATTTGCTGAGGAGGGGATCCGAGCACTTATGGACTGAATGGTTCGATGTGCAATGAGGATGATCTGTCGACTAACTAACTAACATACATACTGTACATGATAATTTTCTCACAAAGATATTAGTTTTAAACAAGGTGATACATACAAGTATTTAAAGAAACAATAAAAGAAGTCTGTTAAAGAAATCATAAGGTGTGCCTATCAATCACAATAGTACACTAATTTTCACAAATGAAGCATTCTGCATTTGTTAATGAAATATGGTAGCACAGTTTTGTCTGCACATTCCTTTTATTTATTCTTTAGAGAAAACCAGGAAATTCAGACCAATAAAATATCCCATTTGTGTGAATTTTTAAATTTTACTGTAATTATTTATTTATTTTTATTTCCTCCACTCATGAATATAATATAATTTCTGATTATTTTTTCTGAGAAGAATTTACATTATTTAAATTGGTAGAGTCTGCAGATGTTACACATGATATTTTTATCCTTATTAAAACTGGTATTACAAAATAGCTGTTAAAATGCATGAGATAGCAGCAGGAACAAATAGAAGCAATGTTTCTGTAAATCTCTGATTGCATTAAACAAAACGATGATACCTATTAGAAATTACCTGATCAATGAAAAGTCTTGCAAATGAAGAAACTATGTGGATATTAATGATGACCCTGACATTACACATTCACAGATCGTTATGCTATATCAGATTTGCCTACACCAAATTGGTAAGTTGTTTCAGTTAAGGTGTTTCAGTTTGCATATAAACTTAGAAAAGTAACTAATTTCCTTTGTGCATTACATTTAACCAGCTCAGACCATATCCATTTAAATAATTAAAGCAGAAATAATAAACAGAAATAACAAAATGAAACAGTAAAAAGAACAAAACTGATGACATAATAATCATAATTTATGAAATTGTAATGTTACCAATGTGATTGACTCCCAGCATCATCTCTATTCCATCCTCTGTCAGCATCTTTGGACATGCCATTACTCCTGCATTGTTGATGAGTATGTCTATCTGGCTTTCACCTGACAAAAAATAAACAAAGGTATATTCAAAATAAAATGACCAACCATGATTATCAATATTAAGAAGAATCAACATCACTCCACTGGGGACAAGGCATAAGTACTGGAAGGCCCAGGTTAACGTCGGGTTACGTTCTTGGAAAACGCGACTTTAAGTGAAACGATGTATAGCGGAACACTATACAGGTGTATACACAGGTGATGATGTTATGGCGGAACGTAGCGACGTAAAGTGAAGTTATGTCACATTGTGACAACAACGTTATAGCGAAACAACGTAAACCGAAGTGACGTATCGCAGGGCCTTCCAGTACTCAATCTCCCTGCCAGCAGCAGTCGAAGGTTGTCCCTCTTGTGTGCTAGCAGTGAGTGTAACACAATAATGCAAATTACTAAACTTGAGATGTTTGATCATTTACTACAGTCTACCTTGCTAATCACACAAAGTAGGTGGTGGATTGAACTTGAGAGCAATCAACAGGTTGCTGTTGGTAATAGTCTCAATTTCACAACAGAAGGTAGAATATCGCTTTATAAAGACAGTGGCTATAGTCACTGGCTAGTATGGTCACTATCAAGAAGGAAAACAAATGGTATTCAGTCTTCTTAAATGATTCCTAGAAAAATATAACAGTCAAAGAAATTATGAAGAAAACCTGTAATTTGAATATAGAAAATAGATGTGGACAGTGGAGATTCTTTGAACATTTTATGAGGAGAGTTTGCATGGAGGGCAAGCATCAGAAATGGAATAAAGACAAAGGAGACAACTATTGCAGATAAGTCACACATCGAGCGCGTGAGACGTTAGATGGTGCATGATGGTGGAAATGACCATGTTTTGTATACTGTAGTGTGAAAGTGTCCCCATGTTTTGTATACTGTAAACTTGGAAACTTTGTGGTAACTGGCAGTCCAGTGGTCATGGATTCAAATCCACATTGATGCAGATTTTTACATTGACCTGGGATCCCAAACTGTCCCAGCCTAAAACTGGTACCAGGAAATGTCTTAGGAAGAAAAGGTGGCCAACATGATACTGACCCCACCACTGTGTGCCGTTTGGTCTACAAACATATGGGTCAAGCACAATGACCAATGTGCTTATGGCATGTAACAGGGTCCTTTGCTTGTTTTTTTTTTTTTAACTTGCTAAATAATGTATTGAATGTTACTGTAATAACCAAGGCAATGCAACAACGTAATGTAACAATGTCACAGCATTACTTTTACAGCATTTACATTGTCATGATGGTTGCAGGTTCTAAGACAACCACTGATTTCCTAATAGGACTGAACAGACAATCTACTTTTATATATATTCTAATTGTATTTATGATAGTATTGTTGGTTGGTCATGGTAGTATAGTTTGTTGTTGGTCTCGAGGAGACTGGGATTTTACTCAGTTTTAATGCAACAGTGATCAGGCCATCTAGGTCCTGAAAAGCACTGGCATCTGTAGGAGTGAGGTTGGTGTAGAGATTCTTCTCCCGATCCAATAGTCAAGAATCACAGCTACAGAGACTGTGTTAGAGAGTTCTCCTTCCCCTCTCCAAGCCCATTAAAGCAGCAGGGTGTGCGAGGCCCTTACTGTAACTTCTCTTTTGTGGAAAGGCAAATTCAGATGTAACCAGGCAGTGATTTAACACAGACTTAAGGTCTGGTGTCAAGGTCCCACTTGAGTAGACAGGGGACAGAATATAGATAGAGAAGAAACATAGAAACATGGGATGAATAAGGGAGAGAAGAGAAGGGACTCGAACATTCGAGAAAGACGAGTTAGTTGTCAAACTACGCAGTACGCCCAGCCACAACCCGGCAGAAGCGTGAAGGGTGAAACCCCACGAGGCGCACGAAGGGGCGAGCACACCGTGTCCACCTCACGAGAGTAGAGAGGGCAGGCGGCAACTGGACTTTGACGGAAGATGATGTAGCTTCTAGAGGGAGACACATGGATAGACATAACTTAGATACTTAAGATATTAGTGATAGACATAGTTGAGATGTTGTGTATAGATACTTGAATGCTTTGTATAATGAATTTGTATATAATATTATAAATACTGTGCGAGAAGATTATTCGCCAAATGACAGACATTGTAATAAAATAGTAACGACAATAATCGAACAGTTCTGTCTTAATTGTGCTCGCACTGTTCTACCTGTTTGAACCCGAGTTTACTATCCCTATTTCCCTGGTAATGTTTTCTCCATGGGTTTCAGGTTTAGGTATTTCATTGTCAGCAGATTCTATCCCGATGCATAGAGGGAGTCATAATAATATAAGTATCCACATTAAATATCAAATAAAGGATTATTAACTTTTACAGCGCTATGTAATTGACTTATGAAGACAATAATAGGGCAGTAGAATTCAATTCAAAACATATATAGTTAAAGACTCTTAACAATATTCAGATGTTTACTGTTCTCAGAAATGTGTTAACAGTTGTGAACTTACTCTCATTAATATCTTTGCAGAATGCTTTGATGGAAGCAAAAGAGGTCAGATCTAGTTTTTTCAGGATAACATTATTGTTGCCAGTTTCCTCAACAATTGCTTTCCTAGCTGCTTCACCTTTGACAGTGTTTCGACACGCCATGATAATGCGGCCTCCTGCAAGATGTATGCATATTCAATTCAGTATGTCTTTCACAAAGAAAGTAATAATTAATTCCATAAAGAAAAGTGTCTAACAAACATATACAAAATACAAATCGATTCTTCTTCTTTTCGTTCATTCGGAGTGTTTTTTCAGATGTGATTGCGGTGTCTGTTATGCGCCCTTGGGCCGAAACCCGTAGGCCAACACATCGACTTTAGCGTGCTTTTTTGACCAGGTAGCATTCCTGGGAGACTCTCACTTTTGTGGTGCCATCTACAACCATGCTGGCCAAGTTAGAACGGTCGAAGACAACGGTCATCCCTCAAAGGAAGGCAGGGACAATCCATAGCATTTTCCGCCATCCAAGGTTGCTTCCATAGTTGCAGGGCCGACACATAACGCCCTGGTTCTGGGCTAGCCGAGGGAATCGTCACGTCCTGCTCATGGCTGCTTTAAATCCTCACTTCAATATATTGGTCATTTCGTTTGCCCCGGGCCATTCCCGCACAAACCAGACAGGTTTGCAGACGGTATCCACTCAGCGAGTTTTCGGACATGTGCTTGTCGTTGCGCCCGTCAGAGCTGTTCCAGGCACGATAGACATTCGGAAAACTACCTAGTCAGAGCTGTTCCGAACAAGAGCGGCATTCGGAAACTAGGTAGTCAGAGCTGTTCCTAGCACGAGAGACATTCGGACGAGACATTTCACTCGGACGTAAATGCGTAGTGTCAATTTTTAGTTTGCCACCCGTAGGACGACACTTCCGGCTTCCGGCGGGCATTTTTTAATGAGGTTAGCCTTCCTCGGGTTTCGAGACTCTTGTTTCGGCTTCCACACAGCAAGCTTTCGCTTCGGGCTGCCACATAATGGATTCGCACAGGCGTTCCATTTCGTGTCAACGAGACAATTTTCCACCTTTGACTACACTCACTCCATGAGTGTGGTTACAGACTATCGGACGTCTGCGAGACGTGCGACCGAGGTGTTTTTCCACCTTTTGTACTCACGAGGTAGGCTACATGTGCTGCCGGCTCAGCACCTTACCTCCGTGCGTCTGTGGGCGAGTAACGGTCAGGCCCTTTCATCCGGGGATACCTCATATCCCCCAGCTAAGAGCCATCGAACGAATCTGCGCCGAGCATATAGCGTTCTCAGCACATCATCACAATTTTGATGTAGGTTTGTGTCGGCCAGGCTCTCACTTCCGAGAGTTGATGGCTTAGAGACGTTCAGCCATACACCTCAGATGGGAGCCTTAGAGGTTATGCCCGGACTGAGATTTAGGGATCGTTTGCCTGATTTTGACTGCTATCCTCAGTCTTACCTGCAGAGCAGCAGGTTGTGTCTCTCTTAGTCTGGTCCCTATCCCACGAGCCGTCCGATATGTAGTTTTCACCCATCGGCAAGCACATGGGGTCGATGGGACACGCAAGCTCCCCCACCATGGCAAGGTGGAGACACATCGGGGGAGAAATCGATTCAACAGATGGACCACTGGAGAGGAACAGTAGGGTGGTGTGCAAACATATTCTTTGTTCTGACCCAAAAAATATTAACTATCTGATTAGGAAGGACAAAACATCATTTGAGCTGACTTCAAACACACCATATCATCATCATATGCCATGCTGATAAGCGTGGGCTGTCATGTTTCACGATCTCACTTGATCACCAGAGTCATGGATCAGCCCAGTATTCTTGTCTCGACCATGCCACATAACCAAACCATCCAGGTATTTACTTCTCTGTCTTCCCCTTGTTCTCTTCCCCTTGATCTTCCAGCTGTCACCAAGTTCTCCAATTTATTTCTTCTCATAAAGTGACCAAAATCATGTTTTTGCAGTCTCATAGAAACACACCATATATCACTCAATTTAATTCAACTACAGCACACTGTAGAGTGGAAGTCACTGTAGCTCAGTGGCTAAAAACACTTGCCTTTTTGTCTTTAATGACCTGGAATCCGACCCCCAGGTTGATTTACTAGGCAATATTATGTTCAGTAGTTTGCCACTGCCTTCTTAACAACATCAACATTGAAGTCCTACTGACTGATCCCAATACCCCACCATCAGCGCACCGGAAGTTTAAACACAAGCGTATTAAGCCTCATGGCTATGCTAACCTCTGCAAAAACTTTAGTCTACCATAAAACCCAGACACACTTGCTGTTTTTATTTCCTGTTTAAAGATAATACTTTAGCCCCACTACACATGACTGTTTATCTAGCACTATTTCACACAGATTGCAACTCCACTTATCACTATTAGATCATACTGCATGTGAAATGTTATACAGGGGTTAAAATAATAGGCCATAGAAACCATATGCATTTCCCTCTGTGATTAGAGGTTGCAACTATGTATATTTGTGTCAGTCTTTTATTTGTGCTTAAAAGGTGCAACACAACATAAAAAAGGTAATGATAATCTCAAGAAAAGGGGTATTTCGGAAAATTAAACAGTACACCTTTGACAAATCTTGCTTGACCCCCACGGTTGTACTAGTTATACACAAACAATCTGGCACTAACGAGCCGTCTCTTCTTCTGCTGCCTTTCATCTCCCAATAGAGCATAGGATCTCATGCCAGGATCGCTATGAACATTATCGTAACTGGTTGGATTTTGCAGCTAAGGTTTTGTACAGGATGAGGTAGCCAGTCCCACGCCAACCCTGGGTCACCTCTTACAATATGCATGACACTAATGGGTAATGAACCTGAATCATGTGGGGAGGCTAACCCGGTCCACAAATACCAGGAAGCGGCTGGATGTGTCAGGTGAAAGGCACAAATATCACAGCTCTGCTGTAAACAGACACAATGTAATTATGTTCAGAACACACAAAAAAGAAAGAAAAAAATGAAGAAAAAGAAGAAGAACCTGATTCTCCACATTAGCAAGCAAACATAATAGTCTAAGCCACCCTAGTTCTTCATGTGTATACAATATATAATATCAAATAATATGCATTCATTATTATCCTAATTACCTCTTCTTGCAAGTTCCTTTGCAGTTTCCAGCCCAATGCCTGTATTAGAGCCTGTTATTATAACTGTCTTTCCTTTGATTGTTTCTTTTCCTGCGTACTGACCTCCTGCCATGTATTTCCTGTAACAGAGAACAATGTGTTATTAGTGTGTGCTGCATTAGATACCATCCTTCATCTTATACACAGTTGGTTTCTTATTTATTTGTATGGCTTGTGAGCTCCAGAACCTATGGACTGGGAGTGGGGATTGAAGCCTAGAAACGACACCACACAAAATATACATGTGCGTGTGTGCGTGCTGAATTCATGTGTGTGTGTAAAAAGAAAATATTAAAACAAAAAACACATTTTCAATGCTTCACTTTCCACTCACACTGATCATTCATTGATAGTGTTTGTCTACCAGAAGGATCACCATCATCAAGTGCCCTGCCAGCTGGCGTAGGCGTTCATGGCTCTCCACAGATCTCGGTTTTTGGTTTTCTGGATCAACTCTGCTGCTGATATTCCTCCGTGCCACCGTCTCAATCCATCCAGCATCACTTCTCTTGGTCTACCTCTGCCTCTCTTCCCCTCGATCTTTCCAGTTGTTACGATGTTCTCCAATGCCTCTCTTCTCATTATATGACCAAAGAAGTTGTTTGTCTCTTTCTTATTGTTGTATATAGTGTTCTAGTTTCATTAGCCTGTTCCAGAAGGATACTTTGAAATTTTCCTCTAAAAAAAAAACAATTAACAGAAACTTGTAAAGTGTGTTCTAGGTTGACATGCATTTTTAAGACTTTAAGACTGGTTACATTTTTTATGACAGAATATACTTCACTGTGAAGTATGTATGTGCAGATAATAAAATGCAAACTACTAAGAAAACAATGTTAGAGGGTGTGTGTCCTTACTTGAGTAACATCAAACCTCCAACAGCAACAACAATGGCTGCATCTGTACAGAGAGTGCATTCTGTATGATCTTTGGCACTGAAACAAAAACAAATTGAACAGATATTGTTAAATTATTATCTTTTTTTTTCTCATTTTGCATCCTCACTCCACATTGTCTCCAATAAAAGCAGTGGTTAGTTTCAGGTTCATGGCATTCCCATATAGTTTTTGGTGGAATGAAATTGTTTGATGCCATGTTTGTTTACTGTCATTTGGGCATTACTATAATATACTATTAATTTATAAATACTGATTAATGTCTAAATATATATATATATATATATATATATATATATATATATACACACAATAAAATGGTAATATATACCCAGGAATGCTAACCTGGTTAAAAAACACATGCAAAAGTTGGATGTGTTGACCTAAGGGTTTTGGCCCAAGGGTGCATAACGAGCCACACCCCAATTATGTCTGAAAAAACACTCAGGATAATGGCAGAAGAAGAAGAGGAAAAGAAAGAAGAAGAAGAAGAAGAAGAAGAAGAAGAAGAAGAAGAAGAAGAAGAAGAAGAAGAAGAAGAAGAAGAAGAAGAAGAAGAAGAAGAAGAAGAAGAAGAAGAAATGGTATTATTTAATACTTCAGGCTCAGTTTTAAAAGAATAATTTCATTATAAATCCACTTAAATATTGTTACTGAAAGTTGCTGGTATGCTGCCATTGGTTCTTAATACTGTTTTAAGTCTGTATTGCCATGGCGAGTATACATCTGACTTCTTTGGACAGTCCCGGCTGTTGTTTATTGATTTTCACTGTGTCTCTTGACAAACAGGATCAACTCTTCTAATTCCATATCCATAGCACTATTTGATAGGAGGACTGTGTTTCATTATTCTTTATGTTTGTTATTACATTTTCTGTAAAGATATTGAACAGATGAGGAGAGAAAATGCACTTTGGTCTATCTCCCTTCTGTGCCTCAAATCAGTTTGATGTTTATCTGGCTACTTTGACAGCTGCTTGATGTTCATGAATAGCTTACTACTTTACCTAGAGAACTTTCAGGAAAAACTAAGCAATATATTACCAAAACAACAATTCCTATATATGGGATCAATATTGCAAAGTAAATTAGTTAAAATAATTTAAGTCAAGTGTTGAAAGATAACTTGTTGAAAATGAAATGAAGGCGGGTAGCAGAATATGAATATTGCAATAGTAATAGTCTAAAATAAAAGGATTATACAATATAACAATATGTACACTTAATTATACACAATATAATGATATGAAATAGCAAAAATATTATACTACAAAAGACACAAAGTATATTATTATTAATATTATAATTCTATTAAATAACAATATTAATATTATATACTTAATATATATGCCAGTTATACTTATAACAGTGAATAACACCAGAAGGAATCAAGTCCAACCTGTATCAACTGTTGGTGATTTATTATGCAATTTTACGTTTAGTAGTTAATCAATACCTTTCTCTTTCTGAACGAGAATCAGAATATTTTTATTATTTAAGTCCAGCTGACCGCTGTGCCGAATGAACAAAACAAATTACGCCGGTCAGCAGAGAAGGTTGAATTGAGTAAACAACTGACACCACATTACTCGAGGCATTCCTATACGTGCTCAGTCCTTATCTTCAACAGCCAGCGAAGAGTCCCGTTATACTAATAGTAATAGTCACGTTATACCAATAGTACTAGTCTAGCTACAGTCTGATTATGTGTCCGCCTAACCTTTCCTCGGAGTACTAAGTATCAGCCAGATTTCTCTGGTCACTCTCTGCCGCACCATTCTCTCGAGACCAGTGTAAGTTTACGCGCGAACATCGACCTCTAGTGTAGTACACAACAGTTTTTGATTTTGTATGGAAGAGTCAGAAGAATATATATTTAATATTAATTTATTATACATGCTACCTAATTTAAACTGAAAGATTATTAAGTTAAGTCAAGTCTTGTTAAGAAAAACACTCATTCATAATCTTACCATAGAAGCCGCCTGCCTCCAACAAGAACGCCAATAAGTGCCAACGGCACCAAATAATTACCAACAGACATTTTTCTTCAGATATCGTAGCCTTCCTTAGCGACTGATCGGTGTAAAACAATGCGACTGTTAAAGCTTAAAACTCAAGCTCTTGCCGAACTGGAATCTGAGCGTTTGAGGCAAGCTTGATATCGTAAACCATTAAATGTAGGCCTAGTTCTGCGCACAATAGTATTACTATTAGTAGTAACTAGAACGTTTGTGGTGTGCATGATACTTGCAAAAAACTTATGAATTGATAACTGTGTGTGTGTGTTGTCGAAGAACCCGCACTCTAAATCAATCTGAATCTGTAATTGTCATCGTTGCAGTGTAATGTGTCAACCGCGACGAAAGAACAGGGGTTTTAACTTTTATGATCACCACAAGTAGTCCCACTGCAACAAATGTTTCGGCGTCTTTATATGCTTTACACTATCGGGGGGGGGGGGGGGGGGGGGGGGGGAGAGAGAGAGATTAGGGCTCACCCGGATTAATACTCTCGTGTGTCTTTCTCCAATTATACCTCTGAACCACCTTCAATACACACTAATTTTTGTTTTTAAATATACTCTTCAACACTCCTGTGTTACAAGTGAGTGGCACCTTGCCGTCTTGATAGACGAAAGTATGTGGGTTGGCACTTGACCAAAATTCAATGCACAATGCCTGGGCATAGCTTTAGAGAACATGTGTTGCGTTCACAGCATGTTCCCTCTCTCGGCCTTGCCTTGTTTACTCCAGAGGAAAGGATAACCTCTACGTCTGGAACAAGGCAGGCTGCAGACGCTGGCGGCTCAACATCAGACCTAAGAGAGCAGGAGGTAAATCTCATCTCCGAAAGCAGGAGGCGAGCAGTGGCCAGGCCCTCACATTCTGGGATTTGACTTAGAGACGTTCAGCCATATCCCGCAGATGAAGGCCTCATCTCAAGTGTCTGGACCTGTACGAGCGTGTACACCTGGACAATATTATTATATGCCACACACACACACACACACACACACACACACACACACATATATATATATATATATATATATATATATATATATATATATATAGCTGACATAGGCTAATGAAACTAGAACATTATATACAACAGTAAGCAAGATGCAAACAGCTTTTTTTGTCATGTGATGAGAAAAGAGGCATTGGGGAACATCGTGACAACTAGAAACATCGAGAGGAAGAGAGGCAAACCAAGAGAAATGATGCCGAATGGATTGAGACGTTGGCATGGAGGAATATCAACAGCGGAGTTGATCCAGAAAACCAAAGACCGAGAATTGTGGAGAGTCATGAACGCCTACGACAGCCGGCAAGGCACTTTATGATGATGATATGTATCTATCACCTCTATGGTCCATGTGATCATAGCCCCAGCTCTGCGAGTGGCTGTTGAAATCGCCATAAACAATCTTTTTTTTTAATTGTAGTGTGTGCAGTGCCTGTGGGCGGTCACTTGGACAGCAGCATATGTAGATGTGAATTGTCTGTCTTAAGTTTAAGTGTCTGATACTAGGCCCTTCCACGTAAACTTCAATT
The DNA here is from genome assembly GCA_963921405.1 of Cepaea hortensis. Lineage (NCBI taxonomy): Eukaryota > Metazoa > Mollusca > Gastropoda > Stylommatophora > Helicidae > Cepaea > Cepaea hortensis. The sequence continues at coordinate 43,963,228 of OY992881.1, forward strand.
TGGGAAGCAGTCATGTTAAAATTTATTTTTTTTTTTTTTTTTTTTTAGAAACAAAGGTCAGTATCCCACCATTTCGCCTGTCCTTTGGGTCAGAACGGTAACACGGGTAGCCTCTGATTTTGAAGGCTATATTTTCACTGAGGTGAGTTTCTTGCAAGCAACATACACTTCTTCTTGATCCAAGATGTATTTTAGCTCTATTTTTTTTTTACTCCCTCCGCATTCCAGTACATTGAGTTTAGTATTTGTTTCGTGTGGCCAGACGCTATATTCTCAGGTCCCCTGGCTGCACAGGACATCTAAAAAGGACCCCCAGTAGTTGTGGTTGGACCCTTTCGAGACATAGTGCCGGGCACTGCACCTGCCTAGGGGTCCAAAGCAGGGTGGGCACCATAAAGTTTTGCAGTAATCTACATATCTCATTGCGTAATTCCATGACATCCTGATTTCTGTGGTGCCCCTCCTGGCTGGTTGCTTCTGTCTTCAGCACCTGTCTTTTACTAGAGCAGACTGTGGTCTTACTCTAGTTTATGTTTGCTCGTGTATGTACGTGCATATACCCCCAGAGAATTCTGGTTATTTTTACGGTGCCAGAGACTCGCTGCCGAATCTCCCTAAATCCCTGGGGAGCTACAGGCCAGGAAAAGATACCTGGTCAAATGCAGCCACTTTTGCCTTTGACGTTTATGAGGGGTTCCAGAGTAGACAAGAAACGATGGCGGCAGCGCTTGATCTCGAGGATGCGTACAATAGAGTTCGATATGATATTTTGATGACCGCACTGATGGAAAAGGGGGTCAATCCCTGGTTGGTGAACTGGATAGCAGCCTTCCTGCACTCTCGTCGGGTTGCTCTCCGTCTGGGTGCATGGACCTCAGAGCCACATATTTTAACCCCAGGACTGCCACAGGGATCTGCAGTCTCACCGGTGCTCTTTAATGTGTATACGAGCAAGATTGCAAACCTAGAAGCACCAGGGGTTGGAAGGATACTAACATTTGCAGATAATATTCTTGCATATAGGCAGGGGAGAGATAGGGAGCACACAGCCCAGGAGTTACAGGTGACAGTAGACAAAGTGATTGACTGGTGCACTGAAATGAGTGCTGTCATCCACCCGGAAAAGGCGGCTGTTTTGTGGTGCTCTCTGGACAACAGGATTGTGAGAGCGGATGTCCCAAGCCTCACGATAGATGGTAGAAATGTCAGCAGAGAGAACAATCTGAAGTATCTGGGGATCACATTTGACAGGAGCCTATCCTTCAAGGACCATGTGGAGACGGTTGTGACAAGATCTCAAAAGGGACTCAGTGCACTTAAAACTATGGCTGCAATGGACACAGAGCAGAGAATGCTTTTCACACTATACCAGCATTTGATCCTCTCAGTTATGGATTAGGTCTGCTCACTGTCTCAGAGAGTCAGCTGGTGAAGTTAGAGCGCATACAGAACGAAGCTATGCGGGTCATTCTGGGATGCACTAGAGACACTCCAGTAGTGTGCATGCGTTACATCCTTGGTCTGCCGAGTGTTGCTGGTAGGCTCAAGGTGATGCAGGCGAAGGCATTCCTCAGAGTAGCTGCAGACACAGACCACCCACTGCATGAGGCGCTGGACGCAGTTAAGGGTCAGCGACTGATAAGAGGGAAATCATGGATGGCTCAGGCAGAGGATACGATCAGACAGCTGTGCCCCTTGGAGAACATTAGGCGTGGAGAGGAGAGGGTCAGAGTGCCAGCGGAGCAGTCAGAATTGCGCAGAGTTATAATCACATTAAGCCGGGAGTGCAGGGAGTGGCCAGCAGGGGCCACGGAAGTGAAAATCCAGCAACTAATTCAGGGCAATGCTCACTCGGGTGATGTGATTATCTACACAGATGATTCGGTGTCAAAAGGTGAGAAATGTGGCTGGGGGTTCATAGCCAAAGCCAATGGTCGACGTTTGGGGCAGGAGAGCCTGGCATATGATACCACAACATCCAGCTTAAGAATGGAGGTGGAGGCAATCACTGCGGCTCTCCGCTGGATGGAGAATACGACACACACACACACACACACACACACACACACACACACACACACACACATCGTGATTGTAACTGACTCAGAAAGCATGCTGACGAGGGTGAGGACGGGCAGTCTTCGTGCGGAGTGGCTTGCTTCACTTCGGAGGTCATGGGTGACAAGCATCGCCTGGATCTTTTCTCCGGGCATGCCGGTGTGCTGGGAAATGAACAGGCGGACAGATTGGCTGGCTCTGCAGAACTTGGTGGAGTATTGATACATGACAAGGCAGACGTGGTTGCGGCCTTGTGGGAGCACGTGCACACCTCGGAGGAGCAAATTGATTACCATGGTCTAGCAAGAATGAGACAGCGAGGAGTGACGAGGGGATCTGGCCGACGCTCAACGCTCAGAGAAAAGACGAGACGGACATATAATCAGATTGCTACTGGTACTATTAGTGTTGGAACTCTTCGCTGGCTGCTGATGATGGGGACGGAGCGCTTATGGGAATGCCCCGAATGCTGTGATGTCGATTCCTAAATCAATCAATCAATCAATCAATCTCTCTCTCTCTCTCTCTCTCTCTCTCTCTCTCTCTCTCTCTCTCTCTCTCTCTCTCTGTGTGTGTGTGTGTGTGTGTGACCACGCGCATCTTGCACCCACGAGCTTATATATGTCTATATGTTTGCTTGAATGTATGTTGCCATATATCAATTTACACATGCCTAGGTACTGATGGTTCAGGGCTAAATGGAAGGATGAATTCATTCACTCAATCATTAGCATGTGCTTTGCAGAACCTCGCTTCCATAACAACCTCCCGAAAAACTGCTTGGTCATAAGCAAGATGTCCCGCGCCCGATACACCCATCTTGACATCATCCGCCACATCCTGCACCCATCTTCTCGTTGGCCTTCCTCTTCCTCTCTTCCCGGGCATATACCCTTCCATGATTGTTCACTCAAAACAGTGACCAAAATAGTTCACTTTCCTTTGTCTTATTGTCTTTAGTAGTCAACGTTCTTCAATATTCAGATCTTGTCGTATGGATGCATTTGTTCTTCTCTGTATCCAAGATATTCTTAGAACCCGTCTTTGCGATATATTTTATTTTCACAAGCGTAATGTGCTGTAAATATTTCCCTGGCAACAATCCAAGAGTTCACCGCAACACGGGTTTGTTCTGTACCTCCACAATCCAAGATTTACAATGACTTATTGTGACGTCACCACCGGAACACAGCTAAACTAAATAAATACCGCATGCCGGCAATGAAACTGTCTGTTTGTTAACCAACCCAGCAAGAGGCGATTAGAAGATCTGAGATAGCAGACGGTGTGACGAAACGGACTAGAATCCGTCTGTCCTCTGTATTATTTCCCTTTGGTCGGAATACGACGAGTTGGTCTCCCTTTAGATAGTTGCTTTAACAAGGGACATCCCCGGTTAAAATAGTCCCTGACGTCATAAGTCCGGTGAGTTCGAGAAGCTTCTCGACGCTTCGCGAAGGGACTGGGCAATGTGCGTATGTGATGTTGCTGTCACGCTGGACTCACAATTGCATCAGGGAACACGGGATTCTGAAATTCTCCGTGACCCATGGGATTCACTAGGCCCGAGATGGAATTGTGAATGCGCACTTAGCTATCCGCTATCAGTCGCCAGTGAAACATCGTCAGATGCGGCCGTAGCTACTTACTGCTAGAAAATGACGTCTATTATCGCGGCCAGTGGGGGACATCTGCAGTCAAGAGATGTGACTCGAATATCCAAGGTAATGAAGTAATACGTTATTAATTAACGGTTATTCTTAAAAAAAATCGCCGGCAGTCGAAATATGTTTAAGCGTTGAAAACAACCAGAATTGCCACCGCACCGAGTAGAAGTTTACGCCCTGCCTATCTGCATTAATAATTAGCCGCTATCGATCGGCTAGGAATATTTAGGTCAGATGTCTCTAGTAGCTACAGGTGTTGTGTGTGTCAAAACATTAGGCCTATGTAAATTTGTCCCAGCTGATCTGTTGTGGAAATCTAATGTTATTGTAGCTGATAGAATTTACAGATGTTAGATTACCATTATATGCATTGTTAGGGAAATGTACGATGATGTTATCACTGCTATGTGTAAGTAGATTTGAGGTATTTTAACAGCTCTGAAGCCAGTGTGTTACCTATCTTGTTTAGTGAATACATTCTTAGGACGGTGAGGAATGTTTCCACTAGTTAGATTGTGGGCTGATAAAGGCAGTAATAGTGATAAGTGATTAGCTTGAGCTAGCCAGTAATGTTGGTTTGCTTAGCTAGTAAGTGCTATAATAGTATGCCTTAAGTAAGTGGTGTATTTTAATTCATGGAATCAAGGTGTTTTTATTTCCATTGGGAGATGAAGGTAAGTATTTGCTAAGTTAGGTAACCAGTGCTATTCCACCTTTATATAGAAATGTTTTGTATTTACTTGATAGAGGTAGATAGGAACTATTGATGAATATCTGATGTCACTACGTGTTTATATGCCCGTCCGGCTGAGTCACTATGCGTGACTGATCGTGCGTATGTCTGCCAGAGATCCCTGGACGAGAAAGCTGTGGCTTTTGTTTGAGTTTGTTAATTAGTTATTAACAATTCTTGTTTATAATTTGTTAGTGCTATGTTAATGAATTATGGTGTAGATAATTTATTAATGTAAAATAGTCATTAACGAGTTAGGTTTAATTAATTGATCAGTGGGTTAAGTGATTGATTAATTGTTGAGTTGTATGAGTGAGGAGGATATGTCAGGCTGGGCACCTCCTAGATAATGTAATCTCTACACTGAAAGTTAAGTAGGTGTATTTTATGATTGTGGTTGGTTAATTGAAGTGGAGGAGTGAAAGAACACCAGGTAGAGGATACAATGACAGAGTCAAACAGTCTACTCTGGTGCTATCTGGCCAGCTGTGCCCAGACGAGTTACTTGACTATATACTTGTGTACTATGGCTTTCTCTGACACCCTCATGCCTGTACCATGTAGTTAAGAGTTGATCTATGCTGGTGGTGATCTCATATAACATATATGATATATGTGTATTCCTCTGATGCATGAGTCAAGGTTGAGATGCATGTTAGTCTTAAGTTGTAGCCAGGTACTCACACCGACCTCCATGTTTCAGGATCTGTTATATATCTAATGGAGACTCATGAGTTCAACCATAAACTCAATGGGACCAGCCCACTCCAGTGCCAATCAACGGATGGTTGAGGCATTACTGTGAGCGGTCATCTGAATCTGCCAGAGTCAACGCATGAGAGAAACTGAGTGTAGAATGATACGGTGGGTCTAAGCTAAGACCACAGCTACGAGTCCAACGTAGAGTTAGTCAAGCGATCCAGGTAGGGTTCAGGACTGAAGCATCTCAGGATATACACCGGTAAGATACTGGTGCAGTTCTACAATTACCCAGTGATGACCTGTGAACTCTCAATAAAATGAATTCCAGTTGTGTTGATGAGAGTGAATGCTGTTTACCAGTCACGACAATGGCCAGTTTATTATGTTTCCGGCCCGGCTGGGTCGTCATGGGACATATTGTATAAACTCATGTTAACTACTGTGTGAATCTACAGTTGTGAACCGTACTGAAGCCGAAACTTGGTCAAGTGACCTAAAACAGGGATTTGCTAGTCTTGTGAACACCGGAGTGACATTCGTGTTTGGGTAGGGATCTACCCCATTCCTAGGTGTTGGTGAACAATAAGTGTCAGTGTGAAGGTAGTAGATACCTACAGAACTGTGTATAATAGTGTCAGCGTGAGGGTAGTAGATACCTACAGAACTGTGTAGAACAGAGACATGTGAATTAGTTGAGTTCTTACATTCACCTGTTGGAGCATTAAATTGTGCCAATGTTGTTATATGGAGCCAGCGCTCTAGTTATAGGTTGCAGACAGTTTTCCCATTAAGTTGAGAAGCCGAAGAGCAACCAGGCTCTTAGATACGAGTATATTGTGCTATAGTACTTTTCTTCAGTGGGGGACATCTAGAATTCTAGGATCGGCCCAGACGTCATCAGCGGAGAGGAACTTGTGAGTTATTACGTCATCGAGGGATGACCAGCAAACTTTGGTGAAGTGTCTGTCAGGCATTAGTCATACGCCTGACCAGTCCGAGATCTTACTTATAGTGGAAGGAGATAACTTCAGAAGGGACTACGCCTTGGAGTTTCTTTGCACTGGAGGTTCCTCGCGTGAGTCGTTAGCCACGACAGGACGACAGCACGAACTGAAGTCACATGCTCCGTTAGAAAGACTGATCATTGATAGATCTTCTCGCTGTTCTCCAGCAGCTATATACAGATTGTCTTCTATCCAGGCTTTTCAGCCATCCCTCTGTTAGTTCAGTTGACGTATTCAGAAATTAAATTTTGCTTTGTTAGCCATGGCTTTGAGTACTAGTATGACTGTTGTCTTGTCCGAGCCCCCTGTGGGTAGGAATCCATAAGGGGGAGGGGAAGGTCAGCTGTCCCGGCTTGTGTGGGGCCTTGTAGATGTAAAGTCCTATTGGGGTGGTTGGAGCAAAGGCTGGGGATATTAACTATAGTAACATACCTGTCCAAGCCCCGGGGGTCTTGTTACAGACGGAGTGATGAAATATGCCTAAACATAATATTTAAATATAAGTATTACAAATTTAAAAAAATAGGAAACATCAGCCTACAACATCGCATTCATATTCGGAAACCTGTCGCCAAAGTGTTGGAAGCCATCCTATCATTCGGATGAAGGTAGTGGTCATACTCAGATAGATCCAGACCTGACTTTGTGAATGTAGTAATATCAGCTTGACTGAATGCAGTAGTCACATAACTGAGTGAGGCAGCTGAGATAGTGAGGCCAAATACTATTCCACAGCAACTTCATGCAAATCTTCTCCACCCTTCCAGGACAGGTATCACATATCCATTAGTCTAGGTAAATTGGTGAGAAAAGCAGTGAGCCATAATAAATCTAACCGGGAAACAAAAAACAAAAAAAGAACACTCAAGAACATAGTCTACACTGACTGAATGCTACAGAGATCCAAGAACTGGATGGGAGAGCAACCAGGGTGTACCCAGTTTACTTCCACAGATTATAAGTAGGCCAGCAGAAGAGGCCCAATATTTATAATTAAGAACGGATACAGCTCTGAGGACAATGTATGATACAGTGGCACAGCCAGGAGATAGATAATTAGATAGAGATGAATATGTAAATGATCTTGTAATTGTACTGCATTGATTGTTGTATTTTATGACAATTTATAATCAATAGCTCCATTTATCTTAATATACAAAATGAAATGTATGTATGTATTTATGTCCGTCCGTTCTTTATGCGTTCGCGAACGGTCCATCCAATTGAGATGAAATTTTCTACACGTCTTCTTCTCATTCCAGTGCAACCAACTGTCATAGTTTTTTTTAGTGTACTATCAGCTATTTACTTACTAAAATTTAATTTTGTAATTACATGACTGAACATAAGAAAATATAAAACAAGGGACATAACTTTTAGTAGCATTGTTATATCTTAAGTTAAGCCCCCTGGCTATAGATAGATAGATAGATAGATAGATAGATAGATAGATAGATAGATAGATAGATAGATAGATAGATAGATAGATAGATCCCCGCCAGGGACTGGGCGAGGCCGGGCTGGGTCAGACAGACAGACAGACAGACAGACAGACAGACAGACAGTCGGGAACGGGAACTTATATGACTACTTATATGAATTAAATGAGATGCTTCCCACCAGGGACTGGGTGAAGCCGGGCCGGGTCAGACAGACAGACAGACAGACAGACAGATCCCCGCCAGGGTCTGGGTGAAGCCGGGCCGGGTCAGACAGACAGATAGACAGTCGGGAACGGGAACTTATATGACTACTTACATGAATTAAATGAGATGCTCCCCACCAGGAGCTGGGCGAAGCCGGGCCGGGTCAGACAGACAGACAAGACAGACAAACAGACAGACAGACAGACAAGACAGACAAACAGACAGACAGACAGATAGATAGATAGATAGATAGATAGATAGATAGATAGATAGATAGATAGATAGATAGATAGATAGATAGATAGACAGATAGATAGATAGACAGATAGACAGACAGGTAGACAGATAGATAGATAGATAGATAGATAGATAGATAGATAGATAGATAGATAGATAGATAGATAGATAGATAGATAGATAGATCCCCGCAAGGGCCTGGGCGAAGCCGGGCCGGGTTAGCTAGTATATAATAAATTATGAAAATTACGGGTTCTTCTTCTTCTTCTTCTTCTTCTTCTTTCGTTCGCTTGAAATATGTCTATAACTGCAGTGCTGTCTCTTGTATGAATTGAACTGTCTTTTTCAGTTCACACAGCGGTCCATAGAGTTTATCTTCCACTGTCGTCTCCCTAGGCCAGAAGGTTTGCCTAGATATGTTATATTTTGGGCAGTCTTGGAGTATGTGCTCTGCTGTCTGCGACGCCAATCCACATGTACACATGGCTGTTTCACCAATCTTGAATTTTGTATACATGTGGTTGCGTAATCTACTGTGCCCTGTTCTGAGACGCAGAATAATGACTTGTTCTGGTCTATCCATAACGTGGTAGTCATCTTGAGCAGGTTTTGGTGGCTTTCTGACTGATTTGATCATTCTTTTCTTTTGGTGGTATGTTACAGGCACATCAGGCTGTTCTTCTTTGGCTCCTTCCTTAGCCAATTGATCAGCTCTGTCGTTCCCGGGTACTCCACAGTGGGATGGTATCCACTGTATGGTGACCTTATGCTGACTGCTAAGTTCAGAAAGTAGTGTCCTTAGTACTGGCAATTTCCCAGACAGGAGCGCCTCGAGTACTGATTTTGCATCTGTCAATAGCACCACAGGTTGTGTACCATTGCTGGTATTTAGTAATTTCTCTGTTGCTATCTTGATTGCCTCAATTTCAGCATCGTAGTTATGGCAGTACTTTCCTGTCGGTACTCTAGCTGTGTCCCTGGTATTATTTGGGTATTCTATGTACACTCCCGCTCCTCCACTTCGAACAGCATTTTGTGCTGACCCATCTGTGTAGACTCGGATCCAGAGGTCCTGTGGGTATTCTTCATCAAGGAAGCTGAGAGTGGCTGTTCTGCGCTGCACACTGTTCTGATCTTCCTTGTCAAATATTCCTCTCATTTTTGTCTGGATTTGTAATGATCGTCAATGTTCATCTTTCCATGGAGTTCGCTCTGGAATAATTGTTAGGGGGATACCAACTGTGGGCAGATCGGTGGTTTCTCTGCAGAGTCGTTTGGCCTGGTGGATAAAACTACTTCTTTTCAACTGCCCCATAGCTATGTTTTCAAATCTGTTCTTCATAGGGCGGTCTGGCAAGCTGAGGAACTTTCCTGCTTGTATTAGCGTTTTCATATCTCTGCGCTCTCTCAGTGCTTGTGTCCTCCCCATCTTCTCCATTTCCACTATAGGGGTTGATCTCATCCCTCCTGTGGTGACTCTAAGTGCTTGATTTTGCACTTTGTCCAGCTTTTGTAGTGTGGTTTTTGCTGCCGAACACCATGCAGTTGACCCGTATTCCAGGTGTGGTCGTATGCTCTGTTGATAAACTTTGCTAAGTATTTTCCCACTGGCTCCCCATGTGGTTCCACTTAGCTTTCTCAGGATGGCTATTTTCCTTCTGGCTTTTGCTACTGCTTTGTTGATGTGCTTTCTCCATGTCAGCCTGCCATCAAATGTTACTCCAAGGTATGTTGGTTCTTTATCTTCTCGTAGGGGTGTTCCATTTATCTGGATGGTCCCTGCCTTTTGTTTTGGAGAGAGGGTAAATAGGGTGGTGCTGCACTTGTCAGTGTTTATGCTGACACACCATCTATTTGCCCATGCAACAAATGTATCTACAGCTCTTTGTAGTAATCTGGTGGCCACTGATGCATGTTCATTTGTGCTCCATAGAACCAGGTCATCGGCATACATTGCGGCTTTAATTCCATGCGGTAGATTAGCAACGAGATCATTGATGAAGATTAGAAAGAGTGTGGGGGACAATACTCCGCCCTGGGGAACTCCGTGACGCAGTAGTACTTTCTTGCTCTTTAGTCCGTCTATCTGTACTCGGGCTCTTCTGTTGTGCAAGTATGCTTTCACCCATTTGTACATTCTTCCATTGACTTTGCAGTTTCTCAGTTTATTCATCAGACCTTCTTTCCAGACTTTGTCAAAGGCTTTCTTCAAATCTATCCATGCCGCAAGCACCAGCTTCTTCTCTTGGAATGCATCCTCAATTTCTTGAGAGAGGTAGGTTGTCTGATCTTCCGTAGAGTAGCACTGCCTAAAGCCAGCCTGCTGTGGCACAAGGATGTTTTTACTTTCAATGTACCACTGCAGTCTGTGATTGATGATGCGCTCCAGTGTTTTGCAGAGACAGCTGGTGAGGCTAATTGGTCTGTAGCTAGAGGCAATGGAACTATCTTTCCCTGATTTTAGGAGGGGTATCATGATTGCTTCTCTCCAGGCTTGTGGAACACTGCCTAAGGTCCAACTGTTATTGAAGATCTGCAATAGCTTTGCTTTGGGCTCTGTTCCTAGGTTCCTGATCATTTCATTGGAGATACCATCAGATCCTGGTGACTTTCTCATTTTCAGTTTTGATATGGTTAGATCCAGTTCGCTGATTGTGATGGGTGCCTCCAGAACCTCATGTACTATTTCCTTCTGTCCTGTATGTTGCCGTTTCTCTTGAATCTCTTGTTGTTTCTCTGGACTGATTTTGATATTGTTATCTTGTGCGAATGAGTCCGCAAAATGGTCAGCTGCTTGCTTTCTTGTTAAGATGTTTCCATCTTTATGTAGTGCAATTTTTGAGTTTCTCCCTGTGCCCTCATCGTTAAGTTGTTTTATTAGCTTCCACAATTTCCTTGTGTCTCTTTCAAAGTTCAGAGACTCTGTTTTTTCCTGCCAGCTTTTCCGTCTAGCCTGCAGCTTGGCCCTTTGAAATTTGGCTTTTGCATGTTGGAATTTATTGTGGTGCTCTTGGCTGGGTGTGGCCTCTGCTTGCTTTCTACATACTTCCACATCATTATGCAACTGTTCACTAGTCCAGTAGGGTTTATATTGTTTACGGGCTCCTCTTGGTACTGTTTCTCGCGCTGCCTGTAGTATGCATTTCCCAAACTCTTCAACTACTTTGTTTATGTCTTTCTCAGTGTTCAGGTTTCTAACCAGTATGCTGGTGCGATGATTGTACACTGCCCAGTCTGCTTTCTAGTAGTTCCACCTCGAGAGGGTGCTGCTTTCACTTACAAGCTCATTTTCTACAGTTAGAAAGACTGGTCGATGGTCACTGCCACCTAGTTGTTTCCCAACAATTCGTGTAATGTTCCACTCCAGGTCTGGCGAATGAAAAGCCAGGTCAGGTGTAGTTGTAGAGTGCCATGATCTCGAGTAGAAAGTATGTGGGTCGGACGGCTTGTTAACCAAGATGAATCTATTCTCATCCTGCCAGTCTTCCAGTCTCTCTCCTCTCTGGTCCATGTGATCATAGCCCCAACTCTGCGAGTGGCTGTTGAAATCGCCGCACACAATCATTTTTTCTGTTAATGGTAGTGTGTCCAGTGCCTGTGGACGGTCACTTGGACAGTAGTAATTGATCAGATGTAGGTCTGTATAGCCTGTTTTAAGTTTAAGTGTCTGATACTCAGCCCCTTCCATATAGACTTCTATTTGGGAAGCAGTGATGTTATTTTTTACAAGGGTAAGTATCCCACCTTTTCGCCTGTCCTTTCGGTCAGATCGGTAACACTGGTAGCCTCTGATTTTGAAGGCTATATTTTCGTTGAGGTGAGTTTCTTGCAAGCAACATATGCTTACTTTTTCTTTGTCCAGGATGTTTTCTAATTCTACTTTTTTGTTGCTGACTCCCTCCGCATTCCAGTGCATTATTTTAAGTCTTAGTTTATTATGGCCAGTTGTTCTATTCTCATGTCCCCTGGCTCCACAAGACATCTGAGAAGGACCTCCAGTAGTTGGGGTTGGACCCTTTCGAGACATAGGGCCAGGCACTGCACCTGCCTGGGGGTCCAAAGCAGGGCGAGCACCATAACGTTTAGCAGCAGTCGACATATTCCATTTTGCGTAATTGCGTGGCATCCTGATTTCTGTGGTGCGCCTCCTGGCTGGTTGCCTCCGTCTTCAGCACCTTTCCTTTGCTAGAGCAGACTGTGGTCTCACTCGAGTTTAGATGTGTACACACGCACACACGTGTCTGCACATGCATGTATGTGTATACACATCTAGAGCACACTGGTTATTTTCCGGCGCCAGATACTCGCCGTCGCCCCTTCTCCTGTTAGTTAAAACAGTTCCGCCACGTGAAGGCCAGGAGTTGGACTTTTGCTGCAGAGGTTATGTATTCACGAGCCATTGGGGTATTTAAGCAATGTTGGGCGCTCACCCCAACACTGCGCCCCGGCTACATACAGCAATTTGGAACCAAATTACGGGTTATTTTCTCTTTTGAGAGTTCTCTTGTCGTAGTAAAATTGTTGTACGTAACAACCCTAGATTGTAATTTACCGTATTTAGTTTGTAGAGGAGAGGCAAGGAACCACCTAGGTTATTTTTGAAACTCAGTAAAAACTTCATTGTATTCCTGGAGGTATTCCTTGGTTCTCTGACACTATTTATGGTCCCAAGCCAATGGGCCAGTAACAGCTAAATCAATTATAACTGGCAGAATCACATTGAGAAAGAGAACGTAGTATCCTTTATCTCTGTGGGGTTGAGCCATCATCAACTAAACATCCGACAGTCTTTAACATTTATATTCAAAGGCATTTATGCGCTGTTCGGTTTGTTCAGTAAATGGCCATGTCTCACGGGTGTATGTTGCAATGAGAAAGATGCATGCTCTTAAAAATCTAATTTGTGTAGTTCTGTCTGTCCCACTCTACAGTTTATTCAGTTGTTTTAGTTTATGAAGAGCAACAGAAATTCGTCTTTTAATTTCTTTCGTTGTGTCACCATAATTGGTAATTAATGACCCAATATATGCGAAATGTTCCTTCACCTCCAATCTTCTCTACTTGAAATTATGAGAGACAGAGATAAAGTACATAAAAAGCGGGATCTCAGCGCATACCGTACTCTTAGAAACAAAGTTCAATATACCATACGACGGGAAAAGAAAAATTACTTTAAGAACTTAGTAATAGATAAAACAAATAGTAAGGATATATGGAAGGCAATTAACACCTTGACAAACAAGTATAACTTCCGAAATTCTTTACCATCAAATCATATTACATGCGACCAATTCAGTAATTTTTTTCAAACTGACATAGACCAGTTGAAGGCTTCAATACCTAATTCTCCTTGCAACTTATCTTTACTGTCATCGTTTTGCGAGAATAGATGCTCCGGCGATATTCTTTCCGACATACCGCTAATGACAATCACTGAGGTATTCACTTACCTCAGTAACCTAAAAAACACAACCTCATCTGGGTTAGATGGAATCAGCAACCGGAAATCTCCGTTGTGCTGCGCCAGTGATCTGTATATCACTAACCTATGTATATAATCAGTGTCTCACCAAAGGCCACTTTCCATCAGCTCTCAAAATCGCTAAAGTGTACCCTCTTCTTAAATCTGGTTCATTGGACAATGATCTCCCGAACAATTACAGACCCATTTCCTTACTATCATCACTATCTAAGCCACTAGAAAAACACATCCATAAAGTAACATTACAGTATTTAGTTCGCAACAAGCTTATTGTTGACAACCAATCAGGATTTCGACCAAAATATTCTTGCCATACGGCCCTAACAAATATGATAGAAAATTGGCACCAGAATATAAACAACAACAGTCTATGTGGAACTGTGTTTATTGATTTCAAGAAAGCATTTGATATGATAGACCATGTTATTTTAATTAAAAAACTTGAGACAATGAAAATTGGCCCTAATGTAGTCACTCTAATATCATCTTTTCTATCAAACAGAAAGCAAGTAGTATCACATAATAAATGTCTGTCTCATACCACTACCTTCAATATTGGAGTACCGCAAGGCTCTATTCTTGGCTCTCTATTGTTTGCCATATATATTAACGATCTACCTTTGCATCTTTCGTCGTCCTGCCATCTATTTGCAGACGACTGTACAGTGTACACAAATGCTGAAAACTGTATTTTATTGGAGTCGTCTTTACAACAAGAATTAAATAATGTAGTTAGATGGAGCTATTCAAACCGTATGCAAATTAACATCACTAAAACAAAATCAATGTTACTAACAACCAGACAAAGACTTCAGACTCTAAGCTCACACACATCACTTCAACTTCACATCGATAACATGCCAGTAGAAAGTGACTTATAGAAAGCACAAAACATTAGGCATAATCATTGATAGAAACCTAACCTTTAATTCCCACGTTCAAGCGCTTATTAAACAAACAGCGAAAAAAGTCTACCAACTCGCCAAAATTAAAAACTTCCTTGATGAGGACACAAAGAAACTATTCTATACTTCTCATATACAGACACACTTTGACTACTGCTCTACAATCTGGGACGGTTGTTCTAATTCAAACACCAAGTGACTTTACTCACTCCAGAAACGGGCCATGAGTCTAATTTATAACAAAAATTTATCTGACAATCCTAGCCTATATAAACGCCTTCAGTTACTACCACTCCGCAAACGCCTGCTTTTCAATAAAGCTAAACTAATTCACAAAATCCTGCATCGAAATGCCCCAAATTACCTTTGGCCATTGTTTAAATATAATGCTAGACACAGTAAACGTTTAAATATATTACACATTCCGAAGCCTAGGATTGACTTATACAAAACAAGCTTAACGTACTCTGCAGCTCAGCTGTGGAACAATCTTCCACAAGAAATCAAAGACATCACCAATCCCTATTCATATAATCGCAAATTACTCGAACACTATCTCAGTACGGATTATCTTCCCCCTTAATAATAGAGATGATAATAATAATAATAACAAAACCCTAGTATAACAGCCAGTCCCCTTTTGGTAGGCCAGTATAAGCCACATCGCTAATAACAAGTGTCAGACCATTATCTAATTTTACTGTGTCGTGTAGTTTTGATGTTTGCATTTTGCCCATGCCTTTATAATGCATATCTTTTATATTGTTGCTGTTCTCTGTTAGCCTTGAATGATGTGTGAATGAAATAATGTATGAAAGAGAGTGATAGAAGGGCAGAATGTTAGACGGGCCTGCGTGCCCAATTCTTAACCCTTTGAAAATAAAGTTTGTTCGTTCGTTCGTTCTCATTAACATATATTTCGTTCTCCATATTAGTTTTATCTGTGTTATCATTGTCTTTGCTATAGTTACATCTGTTTCTCACCACTGACCCATCGGTGTAGATGACTATGTCACCCTGATGTGTGTTGCTCTGGATCAGCTGTTGCACTTCAAACTCAGTGCGGCCCGCTGCCCATTCTCTGCACTCACAACCCAGTGTTATTATTACATTGTGCCAGTCCGTCATGTCACCCGGAACTTCAACCCACTCTCTTTCACGATTGATGGTCTCTATATTACACACCTGACTTATAGAAAGTTCTGCCTATGCCATCCAGGACCTGCCTCGTCTTAGTCTATGACCCTTGACCATATCCATTGCTGCATGCAGCGGGTGATCCCTGTCTACGGCAACTCTCAGGTACCATTTGGCCTGAAGGACCCTATGCCTATCCGTCATTGTAGGTAGCGCCAGGATATGCCTCGTGCAGATAATTAGTGTGTCCTTTGTGCAGTGTGTGTGTGTGTGTGTGTGTGTGTGTGTGTGTGTGTGTGTGTGTGTGTGTGTGTGTGTGTGTGTGTGTGTGTGTGTGTGTGTGTGTGTGTGTGTGTGTGTGTGTGTGTGTGTGTGTGTGTGTGTGTGAAATCAATGAAACGAGGGCACCAACAACACATATGGTTTAAAAGACAAAAATGGGAATATGATAAATACCAATGAGGAAATGTGTAACACATGGAAAGAATACTTTGTTGAATTACTAAATTGTGAAGCTCCAGGTAACACTTTTCCATAGGAAGCGGTTCTAATGTGTGAACCACAAATTGAAGAACCTGCTTTTGAAGAAATCCTATATGTAATAACACGGCTTAAAAACAATAAGGCGACTGGGGCTGGTGGAATTGCTGCTGAATTTATAAAGGCAGGCGGCCATACATTACATCTAAAGCTATACGAACTAATGATAAACATCTGGAGGACAGAAGAATTACCCCATGACTGGAAAGAGTCATTATTGATACCTATCTTTAAGAAAGGAGACAAGTTCCAATGTGAAAATTATAGAGGAATCCCTGTCCATAAGCTATAATATACTATCCGCAGTATTACTAAATAGACTAAAACCATATTCAGAAGACATACTAGGTGACTACCAGGCGGGTTTCAGACAAAGCAGATCAACAATAGATCAAATATTTTTCTTACGACAAATAGCCGAGAAAAGTTGGGAATATAAAAGAGATCTCCATAACATTTTTGTGGATTTTAAAAAGGCTTATGATAGTGTCCATAGGAATAGTCTATGGAATGCTATGCAGGAATTTCGAATACCAGGGAAGTTAATCAACATGACCAGACTATGCATGGAAGATACTTATAATATAGTAACATATAAAGGCAGGAAATCAGACCCTTTCCGAATAACATCTGGCTTGAAACAGGGTGATGCACTATCGCCGCTCTTTTTCAATCTGACTCTAGAGAAAGTTGTAAGGAAGGTAAAGGAGGAATGTGCTATTGGAGGAACATTCAAACTGCTCGGTTATGCAGATGATATAGATATTATATGGGAAAATGAACAAAAGACATTGGAAATATTGACTCACTTAAAGGAAAAAGCTCAACAAATGGGGCTGGTTATCAACCAAGATAAGACAGAATATATGGTAATTTCAAGGGAAGGAAAGGCTAAAAACTCTGGCCACATACAAATAGATAATATGACCATTAAAAGAACGGAAACATACAAATACCTGGGTACAATCTTCAACTGCTCCAACATAATAAGGGAAGAAATACAAGCTAGAATCAACTCTGGAAATAAGATATACTATGCACTACAACATCTGCTAGAATCAAATGCGCTATCTCGTAACACCAAGATCACAATATACAAAACACTGATTAGACCAGTTGTGCTGTATGGCTCTGAAACCTGGAGTACAACTAAAGGAAGCGAAGCCTTGTTACAAACCTTTGAGAACAAAGTCTTAAGACGCATCTTTGGGCCCATTAGGGATACACAAAGTGGAGAGTGGAAAAGAAGAAGCAACAAAGACATTTATGATCTGTTTAAGTTCCCGCTAATCACTGGTATCATGAAGGCTAATAGACTGCAATGACTGGGGCATATAGAAAGAATGGAAGATAATAGGAAAACAAAATTCGCTTACACTCAGGAAATACATGACCGTAGACCCCGAGGTAGACCAAGAAGACGGTGGAGAGATAATATACATACAGACCTACAAGCACTTGGAATCAGCGACTGGCAAGAGAAGGTCAACCAGAGAGACGAATGGAGATGGCTTGTATCTGCAGCAAAGAACCTCAATGGCTCGGATTGCTGAAGAAGAAGAAGAATATGCAGCGAAAGTGTTGCCATTTTTAAAGAGTACATACAATCTTCGGCTTCACTGCGAAATAAAACATTTATCAACATATTCAAAGTTTTCTGGAAAGTTACGCTCTGAGAAATATGAGACAATGAAACGTGGTTTAGAAACATAAAGAAATCTCTCCTTGAGAAAGTTTGCTGAAAATGAATCTGTCACTCGTACAAGTTACAAAATAGTCCATAAGATGGCACAACGAGGAAAGCCGTTTACTTATGGCAACTTCATCAAAGAGTGTATGATAGAAGCAGCAAATGACTTGTGTCCTGAGACAGCCTATTAGGTTGGAACTATCAACCTTTCTGCAAGTTCAGTTGTGTGAAGAACAGAAGAACTTGGAGAGAACATAGTGCTACAGATACGCGAGAAAACTAGGAACTTGTTATGGTATTCTCTGGTGCTGGATGATGTAACAAGCTACGAGGAGGGTCCCAAATAACTATGTCACAATGTTTCAAAACTATTCTTTCGCTCTGGCTGGGATAGGTCTTTGCTTGCCAACCCTCCTCCGTTCCCCGGACTCACTGTCACTCTCTCTTTCGACCTCGGGACCTATTCCCTGACGTGTCTTTCTGGCTGACGCATAGATAACATGGCGATCGTCAGAATAACTTGAAAGTAATTTTATTAACCTAATAAAGAACAGCACAGGAAAACATTAAGGCAGTTAAAACAGATAGTTCTAAACAGACACAACAAGGATAAAGTTCAGGCACAGAGCCTCATGGCTTTTTCTCATAGACCGAAGAGTACTACAAAGTCTCGTCAGTCGACATCTGCCTCACCGATTAGGTCCTTCGGTAGTATCCTCCTTCCCGATCGGTTGTAGGAACAACAGGCCGCTGTAGAATCAAGCTTCCACGTTTCCATGGACCACAGTCTATAGTAATCAAATGTTCTAGGGAAGTGCCATGGAATCACTTGGCATCATGTCGGGTAGGAAATAATATCATGGAGAGAAGTTCTTATATAATAATGGGTGTGTCTGAGTGATTGGCGGGGTCCAGCCAATAATACAAAAGGACTCGATCCTAGCGTATCGAGATGACTGGTGATGTGTCAGAACGGCTGATGGTCATTCTTTCAAGGTCAGCAGTGGCTCTATCTCGTAGAGATCATACCCTTAGACCTGGCATGGCCCAAAACTTGACATGGCATCGTCTTAAACATACTTTCTGCGTAGAGGCCCTGTCGATACCTTCAGCTCGATTCCCCTCCAAAAGAAGGACCCTGGAAAGGACAAACAGTTGTGAGAGTCTCCAGCCTAAACTTCTGGTACAGCCGACATGGAGACTTCTAATGGTCTCCGCATTTATGTTTTCATTAAAAAAAATCTATAATATTAATAGATATATAACTCTTTAGTAGACCTGCTTAAATTAGCCTGACCTGACAAGAGGTCCTGGATTGGCTGCGTCTTTCCTAGACTAGGCCTTCAGCTTGACGAGGTCTTGTCATTTGACCCTAGGAACTTTTTGCATATAAGACTCACTCTCCACACTCATACCAAGCCTTTATTATTATTGGGCACATTCATTTCCAGGCTTTCCTCTCACTTGCAAACCCTGCCTTTCTCACGATAAAGCTCTTGTGGTGTTGTGTGGGTAATTATCTGTAGGTAAAGAAGTGTCGTTCCCCATTCCCAGCAAGAATAGGAAAGAAGATACTACTCCTTCCGGCCGCTGCTCTCGTCGGAGCGGTCGCCACAATGTATCGGCAGTGCCTTACATAACACGTAGATTCAGATGAGTTCAGGTTCTCTCAGTGAGATAGAGAAGTTCATTTATATCCCCCACATCATCCCATCGACCAGTAACCATTCAGTCCACCTGGCCACCCCATCGGCTGAAAGACGAAAGAGATAACACAGTGGATAGCCTCTTCCGTCTCAAGAAGATAGATGGGTGGAATCCGTCCCCACGGAGCTCTCCCCCTTTCCGGCATACTGTATATATGTTGTGTTTATATTTAAATGAGAGATGCTACTATGCCGAGTTCAGGTCGTAGGAAGAAAGATAGCACCCGCCCATCTGCCGCCAAGAACAAGCGACATCATCTGGGGAGCTATATTGCTCAGATTCGTTCCCAGGCAATGACAAGAACAAGACGCTTAGCTAGATTAGCCAACGGTCAACCCACTACCAATATGGCAAGACTTCCGTTTAGCCAATTCGTCTCACCAGTCGAGACAACCAGTTAGCTTTATAGACCAAGGTCTAGCAGTACTAAATAAACCCCATTGTTACCTTTCAATCAACCATCAGCATGCTGCGCTTCATCTGTCGCACTCTTTGAAGTGTCAAATAGACATGAGGCAGTCTACAAATCGTAGTTGATTAAACCGACATTGATGGCCCAAGAATTTACATTAGTGCGTATTTGGTGCAAGGGGCCTTATCGGGGTTTCCCCCAAAACAAGACATATATCTAATCGTTCCATTAAAAAGATCGTGTTGTTAAAGTATCCCAGAGAACTATCTTCCATGGTGATTGAACGAATAAGAGAACTGAGGGTTCCCGAAAGCTGTTTCCCCATGTTTACCCAAACCCAAAGAAGGCACGAGGACATGGGCCACTGGCGTTTTGTCACAGATGAGTCTACTGATCTCTCGAGTACGTCACAACTTCTTGTGTTCACTCATGGTGTCAATTTGGACTTTCAGATAACGGAAGAGTTGGCATCCGTTTGCAGCATGCATGAACAACAACTGGGAAAACACACATGGAAGTGCAAAACGTTTTGCAAGACTATAACCTTCAGTGGAATCAGCTTCGAGGTGTTACAGCTGATAAAGGAATAAACATGGCTGGAGTGAGGAAGGTCTGATGGGGCAGACCAGGACTAGATGGATGATTTGCAAATTCTGGGCGCTCTGTTCATACACTGCATCATATATCAGCAAGCTCTCTGTGGGAAAAACTTAGATATTTCTTGTTTACAGAAACCAGTCGTTTCTGCTGTGAACTTTATTCGGGGACAAGCACTCAATCACCGCTAGCTCCAGGCTTTTCTTGAAGAAATGGATTCTCAATTCAGTGGCTTGCCTTATCATAAGGTGGCTCAGCTGCGGTAAAATCCTGTTTCGTTTTTACAAGCTCCGAAACGAAATAGGTGTTTTCCTCACTGAAAAAGATGCAGCTGATCCATAGCTGTCAGATCCTTCCTGGCTATCAAAGTTGCCATTTTTTGGTCACATCACATCCCATGAATGAACTGAATTTGAAACTTCATAAAAAGAATAACCTCGTCTGTGATCTCTACAGAATCATCAAAGCATTTCGGAGAAAGCTGTCAATGGTTGAAGCACAACTGGAAGATAACACTTTTCTCATTTTCACTGTTGCAAAGAGATTTGCGCTACAATCGCCGAAGGTGACAACCTCGATTTTCCGAAAAAAAAGTTATTCGTGACTTGAAAAAGCATTTTTAGAGAGATTTTCAGATCTTGACAGAATTGAGAGTGATATTCTTTTGTTCCAGAATCTGTGTGATGATGTGACAGTTGAACAACAGTTGGGACTAATTGATTTGCAAGCAAATGACTTGTTGAAAGAGAAACACAGAGAAGGAAAACTTGTTGAATTTTACCGCTGCTTACCTGATGTTGAGTTTCCGAAACTGAAGAAATTTGCTGCTGGTATGGCAACAGTGTTTGGAACAACTTATGTCTGTGAGCAAACATTTTCAAAAATGAAGTATGGGAAGTCAACACATCGAACGATGTTGACTGGTGAACATTTGAAAGCAATTCTCTTGATTTGATGAAGCAATTCCAAACCAAACATTGATGATATCTTGAAAGCCAAATATCAGTTTCACAAATCTCACTAACCATTTTTGCTGCATAGTTATTGAGATTCGGATATGTGCACACTAAATCTGATGTAACTATTTATTTTATTTTATTTTTCATTTTTTTATTTTTTATTTTTTTTATTTTTTGGTGAGGTAACTTCGCCTTCTTTGATAACTTTTTAAAGTAAATAAATATGTTGGTTCTCTTTGGGTTTTTTTTTGTGTGCATTGCACGCTACTCACCAATGATTAACTTAGCTTTTCGTCTTTTCCCCCTAAGCTTTCGTTCTGGCTTAAAGTTAAAGTTAAAGTTCTGGTTAAAGTTAATTGCATATCCTTTACAAGATGTTTGCAATCAACACCAGCATTTTTTGCTGTTGTTTAATATCTTCGCAAATTTACGTTCAGTAGTTTGCCATTGCTTTCTGAACGACTGGCACCCATACCTTAGCGTAAAAAAACCTAGCTCAATGAAGTCTGCTGCCAAATCGGGCTCAGCTGTGTTTCAAACACGGGTATACGGGATTACGAACCGCGTCCGTAAGTACTTCACCACGGAGAACGGCGCAAGTATTGTACAGAATGAGTATGCGGCTCGCACTCGTCATTTCGTCGGCTATCCGGACCGCCCTTAAAAAAAGTTTGGTGATAGAGCATTGTTATGAGTTGTACTAGATTCTAGATTCTGTTAGGGTATTTCCCAACTTGTCACTGATAATATTTAATTGAGGTTGAACATTTCTTATCAATAACTTCATTTCTTTGAACATTTTTCATTTTGTAATCGCTTCCATTCCTATCACATTGCTCTATTCTAGTATAACAATCGTGTATATATTGGTTTTTGTCCTTTCTTGTGTTCTTTCTTATTTCTCGAGTTAAAGATTTATACTTCATCCTTCTGCTATCTGTTTTCCTCCTTTCTGTTTCAATTCTCTTCGTTGTTTTATTAATTCTATCGAGTGTGACGTAACCCATGGGCATGGCTTATGTTGAGAGACACAACAATAACTAAATCCTGTGGAGGAAACATTACCAGATAGGCCTAATCCCAGGTAGTTCACATCAACATCATCATCATGTGCCATGCCCATTGACTTGGTGGTCATCTCACACGGTCACCATAGTTGTTTTGTTTTTTTTATCACATCTGTGTGGGTGTGTGTGTGTGTGTGTGTGTGTGTGTGTGTGTGTGTGTGTGTGTGTGTTGTTTTTTTTTTTTTTTTTAATTCAAATCAGATCTGTGTTCTTGTTCCACTTACCTCATGTAACCAAACCACCCATATATTTATCTGTTTGTCTTCCCTTTGCATTTACCCCCATCACACTAGCCAACTGCCGCTAAGGCTTACATATTTCTCCCCATAACGTGCCACAAAAGTAACAAAAGTCTTGACTGCCTACGTGTAATTTATTTGATCAATTTACGGCTGTTGTGTGTTTGTTGTTGGACTTATTCATTCGCCCCCCCCCCCTCCCTCCCCGCATGTTCTTTGTATTCCTTGCATCCATTAGATGTTAATTTTAAGTTCACAAGAGCAGCGCTGTATCATGACCTAGTTACATCCTAATTTGCCTCTCTGAAGATGTGAAGTTCCAGAACCGGTCTTGCACACTCGGCTGGTTTCTTAGCTTGGAGAGAGGTGGAGAGCCCTGCAACACAGTTCCCGTAGAGACTGTCCTTTGGCGGGGTAGAAAAGAAAGTCTCTACAACAATCTAACCCCAAAAGATGCAAGCCTTTTCGTTGTTTCAGACGACCTGAGCGACCATGCATCAAACTTAAAATTCAGCCTAGCAGAGGAGTCACAAACAACAGCTTAACAGGGTAGCAGCTAGAAACATATATTAGAGTCAAGATGGAATGGCGGGACAAATAAGAAGAAAAGATGACGAAACACTGGATGAGTTATTCGCAAAGGAGCATAGCAAAAGCTGAAGAAGCAGAGATGAAGAAAAACAAAACACAAATGGAGACAGTGAACGTGAAGATATTAACGCTTCTAGTGGAAAATAATGTAGGAGATATGGATGCTCACACAACCACTAACGAGATGTAACCTATGCTAGTCACCCCAGAAGAAAAGGTAGTAGACAGGGAGTTACGGGTTTTCAGTCAACCCATTCCTAAAAGGAAAAGTGTGAGAAGAAAAGTGCCAAAGATACTGTAGCAGAATGTGGGTATTAGGTGGGAAAAGGCTACAGCACGCTTGAGCATCGGGATGGAATGGGAAGAAAGATGCTCAAGTCGTGACGTAGTTTGTTGTTGTTAGGAATCAGTCAACATCTGGGCCTGAAACTGAGAAGACGCCATGTTGTAAGAAGATCGATCAAGCTGTCATCGATATGCAATAAAGATAATTTGTATTCGCCCAAGACTTGTTAGTCCTCTATACTTTACACCGTTACAGAGGATTAAATGGTGCCGTGACCAGGATCCTTGCTTGGACTGTCGCGATAAATAGACCTATTATTTACTTCAAGCAACTGAATTTAAGAAGCCCTTTGACGACGATGGAACGACGTAATATATTTTAGGGGAGACACAGCGACTAAAAGCCTGGCCAGAGGTAGTTGTTGTGATTTCCCAGAAGAAGAAAAAAAAAAAAAAAAAAAAGAAGCAAAGCTGAAGGTCATCTTGTTGGATCAACGGCATGCTGTTAGATTATAGTCAAAGTGGATGGTCAGCTTCTTTTTGTATGATGAGCGCCACAATAATTGCTCCACGCTATACTGAACGATCAACGAACGTTGCCAAATTTTATCTTTACTCCAGAATGTTGACGCCGCTACTCTGGGTGTGCTGATTTGGACCGAAGCTCCTTGTCAAGTTCGGCTGAAGTACTGTTTTTTTTTATCGCCATAGCCCAGTAACGAGCCAAGTCATTGTTACACAGTCCGCTTCGTCAAACTTTTCTGGCCTTGGTCATTGTTATACAGCTGCTTGTCAAGTTCTGCTAGCCAAATCGTTGTTACACAGTCCGCTTCGTCAAATTTTGCTGGCCAGGTCATTACAATCGAGCCGTTGTCAAATCATCTCCGGACTCCGTTGTGTGAGAGAGCCGCTTTGTCAAATCAGTCAGCCGCTGCTCTACACTGTCGGTTGTTTTGAGAAGCTGACTATCGTTCATTGCTGATTTCAGAGGGCTGGCCAGTGCTGTCCTCTGATCACAATCGTTCCTTGCCGTATTTCAAGAGCCCGTCCCTGGGTGGCTGATACATTCAATCGTTCCTTGCCGTATTTCAACAGCCCGTCCCTGGGTGGCTGATACGTTCAATCGTTCTTCACTGTCTTATCGACGTCGTTGTTGTTCCTGTGGAGTCTTGTCGAGCCCAGTCGAGCATTTTTGATCCTTACGGAGTACCGAAGCCGCTTTGTCGATCCTGGTTCAAGTACTCGAGTACCAGATACCGTGCTTCGCAGTCTCGGCATACAAGGGCATAGACGTCAAGGACTTCATTTTCGATTGGAAAATTTAGTTCAACAAGAAAAGGGGTAATATAAATAAATTTTTCTATTAGATAGAAAATTAGTGAGTTTCAGGAGGAAGATAACATCCTTTGGTTAATTTAAGACTGTATATTAATAAGTATTGATTGTTTTTTTTTTTTGCTTGAATAACTGTAATTATTTCAGCTTGACGGAACAAGATTCATTGGCACAAGTTTTGACGGGGGTAGGAACAGCGGTAGGTAGACTTCATACGGTCATAAAACAACAGAGAATGGCAACTGAAATTGTTAAGTTTAGTGGACAGGCCAGAGAGTTTAAGAAATGGATAACTTCCATAGAGAAATATGCATATTTGGTGTCTGCATCAGATGAAGAGAAAATGAGACTTGCTTATCAGGCGGCAACAGAACGGGTTTCGGATCATATCCGAAGGAAATTAGAGGCTAGAGTAGATGAGACATGGGAACAGTTCAAAGACGACCTAGCACATAAATACGCGGAAATAACGGATCCACAACATGCGTTTTCGGTGTTGAGACAGTCTAAACAAAACACTGGAGAGACGGTACAATTGTTCAGTGATAAGTTGATTAACCTGGCTGAAGAAGCATTCTTAGGACAGAATGTACGAGGAGAGGAGGTGGAGAGGATGTTAGTCGGGATTTTTGTAGATGGCATAAAATCCGATGGATTGAAGTTTAAGCTGATGAGAGAAAACCCCGAGAGGTTATCACAAGCTGTAGACATTGCGGTACAAGAAGAAAATTTGAGACGTAGATTTAGATTGAGAACAGGACGAGAAATAGGAACTAGTCGAGAAGACAGGATTGAGGAGCCTATGGAGATAGGACAAACAAGGTTCGGATGGAATAGGAGAGGAGGTATACAGACGTTACAAGGTAGTAATAGAAGTGCTTATGATGAAAGAAGACATATGAGGTATCCTACAAGTGAGACAGTAAGTAAAACGAACAACACAAATATAGTCTGTTGGTTTTGTGGTCAACGCGGACATGTTTCTCGTTTTTGTGATAACAGGCGTGTCCAGTCGAATACACAAAGTAAAAATGGCAATAGCAGGTTGAATAGGAATGTTGAAGATAGACACAGGAATTTTACAGGTACAAGAACGCAGGAAAACCGGCGCCCTACCTATTAAATAGGACCTGTAGTAGGAGGGAAAATAATAAGGTCCCAAGGTTTAAAGAATATGTTAATAACAGGCATAGTAGGACGAGTAGAGAATACTTTCAACTAGATGAAATCAAACAGTTTACAAAAAATAAAACAGATCATAGCTCATGTATAATAGAAATAGGAAAATATAGAGTTCGTACATTAATTGATTCAGGAGCTCAGGTTAGTGTAATTAAAGAAAGCTTTTTATATAAAATAATGAGAAATAGTAGAATATTTAAGAGTCATAATAATCTTCACTCTGTTACAGGACAGAATTTACAAGTAATTGGACAGACAATGATCAATTTTAAATTAGGGGGGATCAACGTAAGACATCTTTTTCATGTAGTGAAAGATTTAAATAGAAACATGCTTATAGGAAGAGATTTTTTAATAAAAAACGGAGTAAGACTTCTTTTGATTTACACAAATTAAAATTCAAGGACGTGTATGTAGATATGGAAGAAGACATGCATATATCGGCACTAGTTAGAATTAAAATGTCCACGACGTTAAAACCACAGTCGGTTAATTTGATACAAGCGAAGATAAAGAGAAACCCATATTATGTAGCAGGACACACAGTTAGAATCACTGAATTACAAAAGGAAGTAATTGATGAGCCTGGTCTAGAAGTCCCGGATGGAATAACATCATTAGATAAACACTTAACCTTTCCAGTGATGGTCATTAACAACACAGGTAGAGAAATCAAATTATACAGAGGATGTGTAATAGCCAAACTAGAACATAACATTAGTGACATATTGGCAACGGATAGAGTAGAAGTGTCGGGAACAAATTATTCAGAAACTTCTAGTGAAAGAGTTAATAACAGACGCGGACGCGGAAGAAGAGGGAACGTACAAATGGATGAATTGATCCATCCATTCAGAAGAAATACAGCCCAAATACATTCACTAGACAAAATGACAAGAGAACAAGAATTGTTGGCACAGTTAAAAGCTCCACCAGAAAATAAGAAAGTATTAGAACAACTTGTAAAAGAAAATCAGGATATTTTTGCAATTAATGATTTAGAATTGGGAAAGACAAAAACAGTTACAATGGAAATAGATACGGGAGACCATCCACCAATTAGTTTAAAACCATATAGAACTCCATTACGAAATAGGGAAGTTGTTGAAAAGGCAATAGAAGATATGTTGAAAGCAGGAATAATTACAAGATCGAAGTCAGAGTGGTCATCTCCGATCGTAATCGTGACCAAACCTGATAATTCACATCGATTCTGTTGCGACTACAGGGCGTTGAACAAAATCACTAAGAATGTAGCGTACCCACTGCCGGTGATTGATGATATTTTGGGGTTGCTTAATGGCTCCACATTCTTCACGACGCTAGACGCAAGATCAGGATTCTGGTGTATCCCGATGTCGGAAGACGCTCAAAAGAAGAGTGCTTTTTGTACTCATATGGGTTCTTACGAATTCTTACGAATGCCATTCGGGGTTCGAACGGCTCCATCTCACTACATGCTGTTAATAAATGAGGTATTAGAGGGTATGCAAAAGTTTGCATTGGCATACATAGACGACATTCTAATCTATACAGCAGGGGATGTGGATGATCACTTAAAACATGTCAGATTAGTATTCGACAGATTAAGAGTACATGATGTTAAATTGAAGCTTAGTAAATGCCAGTTTTTAAAAACAGAAACAAAATATTTGGGGTATATTATTAATAGAGACGGAATTAAACCAGACCAAGACAAGATAAAGGTTATTAAAGAGTTACCTCCTCCAACTAACGTAAAAGAAGTGCGTGCTTTTATTGGAACCTGTGGGTATTATAGGCGCTTTATCCCAGGGTTTTCAAAAATAGCAGAGCCTATTACTAATTTAACGGGCAAATACGCTAGATTTAAGTGGGATGATGAGTGTCAAAAAGCGTTCGAGTTTTTAAAAAATAGCTTAACAGTGGTACCACTATTGACGCATCCAGATTTGAATAAACAGCTAATACTATATACAGATGCTTCCGATAATGCTATAGGAGCCTGTTTGGTTCAACCATATGAAGGAAAAGAATCTGGAATACCAGGGGTTAAAAATGAAAGGCCAATTTATTTCTTGTCTCATAAACTTAGCAGGTCTCAACGAAAATGGGCGACTATCGAGAAAGAGGCTTATGCTATACACTATGCTCTCCAAAAACTAAACTACTACTTACATAACGCAAATTTTGTTATTAGAACTGGCCTTTAAAATCTCTGTTAGAAGCTCCAGTGCAGAACAGGAAGATACAGACGTGGGCATTGAATCTACAGGGATACAATACGAAAATTGAATACATTCCAGGTAGGATTAACACATGTGCTGATTTATTGTCTATGATCCCGTATCCACAGTCATCAGGAGACACAGAAGATGAAGGTGAACCAGAGATCGACGACCGAAACTGGCAAGTAAATATATAAGATTCTGCCATAATAAATAGAGAAGAGTTTGAGAGTTTACCATCGCATCAAGAGTCTGAACCTAGAGCAGAAGACCCACATTTAGCACAATTTAATATGAAAGAAGAACAAGAATTAGATCCAAACGTCTTACAAATAAAACAGAAATTAAAAGAAACGGAGGAGAACAAATATAAGAAGAATTATTTAGTTTTACAAGAGGACGAACAGTTATATTATATGTGTGAAAGGAACGAACAGCTAAGGAAATATGTTCCAAAACATTTGGAAAATGAAGTTTTAAAAGCATATCATGATGAGAATGGTCATCTCGGTCGTGATAAATTGGTGAAAGCACTTATGAGTAAATATTATTGGCCGAACTTATTTAAATCTGCTTGCAAATATGTAGATACGTGTGAAAGATGCAGGTTAAGGAATATGAAAACAATTAAGTGTCCCTTACAAGATACAGATATTCCTCAGTTTCCAATGCAAAAAAATTAGTTTAGACATATCGGGTCCTCACCCTAGAACATTGTCAGGAAACGTGTATTTAATTCATATAGTAGACGTCTACAGTCTTTGGCCGGAAGTTTATGCAATCCCAGATAAGAGCGCAGATACTGTCATTAATATTTTTTTTACAAGAGTTCGTACCAAGATGTAGTTGCCCACAAAGTATACTTACGGATAATGGTAGGGAATTTGTAAATAAAAAATTTGAAAAGTTATTAAAAGATTTGAATATAAACCATATAAAGACCTCATACTAAAGACCTTCAAATGCTAAGAACGAACGACAACATAGGACATTATACGATATTATAGCAAAGATAGTCGATGAACATGAAAAAGATTGGGATTTGTTCCTGGGACCAGCGCTTAGCGCTATACGCACAAATCAAAATGAGAGCACAGGGTTTTCACCATTCTATTTAATACACGGGAGAGAGCAAGTACTACCTATAGATAATCTGTTAAAACCAAGACGGAAATATATGGGGGAAGACTTTCAAGAGACTATCATACAAGAAATGCATAAAGCACACGTAAGACTAAAGAATAATATAATTAAAGCTAGAGAAAGACAGAAAAAGTACAAAGACGTGAATTCAAAATTACAGGAGTTTAAAGTAGGTGATAGAGTTTATTATAAGAAGCATAGAAGGAACTCTAAGTTTGATGCTCGTTGGGTTCCAGGTTATTACGTTTTGGAAAAGCTAGGAAAAGTATCGTATAGTATCAAGAACCAGGTCACAGGACATGTGGCAAGGGCACACGTGGAACACTTAAGAAGAGATGAGGATGAGAGGGAAAATAATAATTATAATAATAATAATTATTCAGACATTGGATATTTAGATGAACAGGTCGTCAGAGGAGCTACAATAACCCCAGGTTTTAGAAAAGATCCAGCACAAAATCAGTTAATAACAACTCCAGTTTACGATGATACTCAAGAACAGACAATACCGAAAACGATAGAAGAAGAAAAAGTGAATGAGAGTCATTATGATAGTATAGAATCTATGGAAGAGGAAATAGGAGCTCCATTTAAGAATACTAGACAAGCAACGAAAAGAAGAATGGATAAACAAAGAGAAAGAGAAGTAAAAAGACAGAGGAGAATTAGAGATTATTCAACAAGCGGTGAAGATATGCCTCTTCTAGAAAGGTCCTTAAGAAATAATGATAGACGAATTAGATGGGATATTGAACGGAAGAGATTAGCGGCTGCTAGCGAGAGACATACAGAGGAAGAAGTGGAAATGGATGAAAAGTCAGAATCAAATAGTAGTATGGAAGAAACTAATAAGTTATACGAAGAAGAAGATATTGATGTGGAGATAGCACTTATTCAAAGAAACTTGGAGTTATTGAAGAAGTGGAAACGTAGGAGGTAAGTGGATAGAAAATATTGCAGATAGCAAGATATAAGTTTCATGGTTTAAAAAGGAAAGAGATACTTGATGAAGTATATGAAACGGTGGAAATGGAAAAGGCTTCTATTGATACTTTTCATAGGTGGTCTTGAGGAGTAGTTAAGCATTAAGATAACTAATATAGATGTAGGTTCGAGTGAGGCATATATTTTTTCCTCTCTGTGATGGAATTGCCGGTTGATTTTATGTTTCAACTTCTTGAGTTTTCGTAGATAGTTAAGTAGTTAATGGTACAGCAGGTAGATGTACTCTATAGTAAATAGACAAGTTTGATTGGTGCTAGAAATACCGTGGTTAACGGTAATGATTAAGAAGTTGTAGTGAGGTTTGGTAAAAATCCAAGGGAAATAATTGGTGTGCCGAGCCACAGGTTAATTAGTAGATAGATGACGGCTGGTACATTGAGATGACAATAGAATAATCGCCACATTAGTAATAGATAAAATGAGTTGACCTGTAGTTTACAGTGCTTGCTTAAGATGATATTCCAGATATTATGATGTGTTAGGAGTTAAGCTGGAAAAAGATAGAAAATTGTGAGGGGGAGAGAATCAATGATAGTACAGTCATTGTTGATTAGTGATTTTTTTTGGGTAGAGAGAACAGATATTGTTCTAAGTCAAGAAGTTGGTCTGTATATATATATACTTGGCAGTGAGTTGTTTTGTTTTCTCGGTTATAAAAAATAATGGAATGACTTGTGTGAATAGATATGGGTTACATTGGTTCGTATAAGAAGCCAATGTTGCTGGGTCACTTTACGTAGTTAATTCTAAGTGAATTATATTTTTTTTTTTTTGAGAAGACAGTTGTTTTATTGAGTCTGAGTTTTAATGTCTCATATATAATATGTTTTTTTTGGCTTGGTTTGGTCCTGTAAAATGATTGTTATTATTTGATTGTAGAATAGGATTGTGGTGTTCTTAGACTTTTGCGTACAAACTATTGGTCCGTAAAAGAGACCAGTAGTGATAGGTAGTAATAGAATATTTTCTTATGATTTGATAAAATGCATGTGGTATTATCTTAAAATGTGTTTTTTCTTTGAATGAGTTGGGGGGTATAATGTCTTGTTTTGATTTTATTTCGCTTAACTCATAATTTAATTAAGTTGTTTTGTGTATTAGGTTACCTTGTTAATAAATATGTTATAAATTTAATTAAGTAAGTTTAATTTTTCAAAGAAAATACATGGGGCTTTATTTAAGACCCTTCTTTCAGAAAAGAGTTAATAAAACTACTGAGGGCTAATAGAGAGACACATTCTCTTTGTGAATATTAAGTTGCTGTGATAATCGGCATGAAGAGGTTCTTATAGATATGAAGTATTAGGAAGTAAAATAGAAGCTGCATTAAAGTCAGCATTATATGAAGATATAAGGTTGAGTATATGGAAAAAAAGGGGGGAGACTGTGAATGGCAGCATATAAGCGGGGGTATATATATAGGTAGACAAAGAAGCAGATCATGGGATGTGAGGGGGCAAGATATAGGAGCTGTGAAAAACCAGCGTTAATTAAATTAAAAATGTTCATGGAATATGAACATTGGCTCGTGGTCAAAGATGAGATAACGAAATATAGACAAGATTGTGGATGGCAATATAAATGTTGAATATATAAATGTTGAGAAAACTTATGTCAACTTGATTTATAGAGAACAAAGATCTATTTCATAAGATGTATTTTAAAAAAAAAATTATTTTACGAAATTTTTTTTTATTGGCAAGGGAGGTAAATGTGATTGTGTTGACTATTCATTACTTTATGTAAATGTGATCATGTTGACTATTCATTCTTTATGCTTTTCACTGGGTGCGCACCACTTCTTTGCTTTTTCTAACTACATTGTTTCTGTCCATCCTGTGTTGTGAAAGAGTGAAGAAATTCATAATGTTAAGTATACGATAACGATTTATACGAGCTGTTCTTATGATATATATATTTTTTACAGGAACACTTTTGAAGAGCCAAAAACGAACAAGAAATGTATAGTGGATTACTATATGGCAGGGGAAAGAGTTACGAATAGATTGTTTTACTTAAAATAAAGTTGGTTTGGGGAAGATTAGAGGAGCTGTGGGAGGTAAGGAAAGAGAGGGAATAGAGTAGGGGGATTGGGAGTAAAGACTTTTTAAGGGAAAAAGTCTTTAGAAAACATAGGAAGGTGTAGCAGAAGGTGGGTATTAGGTGGGAAAAGGCTACAGCACGCTTGAGCATCGGGATGGAATGGGAAGAAAGATGCTCAAGTCGTGACGTAGTTTGTTGTTAGGAATCAGTCAACATCTGGGCCTGAAACTGAGAAGACGCCATGTTGTAAGAAGATTGATCAAGCTGTCATCGATATGCAATAAAGATAATTTGTATTCGCCCAAGACTTGTTAGTCCTCTATACTTTACACCGTTACAATACTTCAAACAGTCACAAACGTGATAAATGTTTACCCCACAATAATATTGGTTCAACTGGTTCGCCAGTACAAAACCCTCAGGAAAACCACTTGAATTTAACGAGGAGTAACCCTCGAGAGCAAGAAGGACTGAGGACCTCTTTTAACAAGGCCGGAGGCGAAGAGTTAACCACCGCTCGTATTCCCTTCTGCTCAGGTGAGCAAAAAGCGGAATTAAATTTGACTGAGTTAGGAAGGAAGGAAGATCCGGAACCCCTGGTGATCTTTGAGGCTGCAGCTCAGGAAAAGACACTAGAAATCAGTTCAAATGATTTACCTAATATGATGGATTCCTTAGACAAAAGTGCCATAGGATTTACTTCGAATGGATTTAGCACACGAAAGCCACAGAGGAAATTCCAGACATGCAAAATGTCCGGATGTTGTGATCTCGGTGTATACCAGTTCGGAGACCCAGAATACACATGGATTTGTTAAGAGTCAGAATATGGACTATGATTTTGTACAGACAATATTGTTTGTATCTACCAAAGAGGAACATACTTTGCACCAGATAAGGGAGGAAATCCCTAGCATCTTTATAGCTGAAATTATCAGAGAATTTCTGCTAAAGGAACCTGAAGCAACAGAAATCAAGAGTGGTTTGGAATCACAACTCTTAAAACTATACCTACCCTTCACTCCAGAGGATGTGAGAGGAGAGGATCAGTTATTTGAGGATAATTTACTAAAAAGTAACACCACTTTACCGACGTGAGTAACTATATTATCTCTCAGGGCTGGACAACGTTGCACAGTAAATTACCAATTTCTAGCAAGGATTCCAAAGGGACTCTAATGCAGAGAAACCCAGCCTGTTGACGAATTCTCGAGGAAAGGAACTGCGGCACTGAGGAGGGAAGATTGTTGCGCCCGACTCAGAAAGAGGAAAATGGCAGTTGTATTTACATCATGGAACCATGGTTTGTAATAGAATTCCTCATGGAAAGAGGAAATTGGTGGATCATTTATAGATCCATAAAGGACGGAGGAAAATCACTGGGAACATATTTACTGTGACCAGTTTTTTCAAGGCACCCCACAGGCTGAAAGGCTTTAGGCCAAGTGATTGAGTGGACTAAGACAGTTTCTCAAAGGCGCAGAAGAATTCCGTTGATTGTGAACTCTCCCAGATGGGTAAAGTTATAACCTCTTGATAGCGAACGAAAGAAGAAGCAGAAACAACCTCCCGATGGTTACCTGAAATTACCGAGCCGTTGCACGGAAAAAGGGTGCATTCTGACAATAGGGGAGACTGGGGAGAAATGGACATAGGGGAGAAATGGACCACCCCCTCTCTGGCCCCTGGCTGTGATGCAATGAAAGTGAAACCATAATAAGTTTGTTTTCCACATCAAACATAGTCAGAATTTTTCATTTGTCATCGACTTCCCGCACAGGTCGTTCCCACGCAAAGTTTGAAAAATTTTCTGCACTAAAGTTTCTTTTTCCAGTTCCAGACACCATCGTAAAGCAGACGCATAGTCAGGAATCAGGACAAGGTAATTACGTTAATATCTTTATTTACTTGTTATTTAAGAGTTCATATAAAAATATAGCATATAATATTAGATTTAAGAGACTTTATGGCTGAATAGTTTAATACATTGATGGGGGAGAAATGGACCGGTTCATTTCTCCCCATGGTTTATTTCTCCCCATAGAAGAAATTGACAAGACAGTCTGTTGTTATTAAAAGTGTTGAAGATTGCATTCGAATATCAGCATTATTGATTCTTTTTAATACTGGGGTCTAAATCTAGACCAATAAAACTGTTAACAAATTTGATTTCAGTGATTTATTAAAGATGCACGCCATTCGTGCTATGATCAGTATTTCTTTGCAAATGATAGGCCTACCATTCTAAATGTTATATAATTCTGTCACTCTTTTGTTTCAGATGCCAAGATTGTACATCAGAAACACCAACAAGGGTCTCGTTACGGAGGAACGTATGAGAGAAGCTGTTAATGCTGTGAAAAATGGAATGAAAGTGAGGAAAGCTGCAAGGGAGTACGGCATTGCTCGCTCTACCCTCAATAACAATCTTACAAAAGACAGAGAAGGAAATGGTCTGCCTACTAGACTCGTACCAAATCATAGGCATAGCCTTGTTTTCACAGCTAAGCAAGAAGCTGATTTTGCTAGTTACTTGAAAGATTGTGCAAGAATGTTCCATGGACTCACAACTAAAAACGTTCGTATTTTGGCGTACGAGATGGCGAAAGTCAATAACATTGCACATCCTTTAACCTGGGATGAGCAAATGATGGCAGGGAATGACTGGCTTTGTGGATTTTTGCGACGGAATCCCGAGCTGACCATAAGGCAACCTGAGGCAACATCTCTGGCTAGAGCTACAGCTTTCAACAAACATAATATTTGCACCTTCTTCAACATTGTGAAGGAAACCATTACAAAACTAAATGTGAGTGGAGCTCAAATCTACAATTTGGATGAGTCAGGTCTGACCACTGTACAGAAAGTGCCAAAAGTAATTGCCCCACGAGGAGTGAAGCAAATAGGCCAGGTGACATCCAGAGAAATAGGAGAACTGGTCACAATCTGTTGCACTTTGTCAGCTGCGGGTCACATTATCCCTCCAGTTTTTGTGTTTCCCAGAAAAATTTTTAAGAATTTTATGCTTGCTGGAGCACCTGAAGGTTCCCTTGGCCTTGTGAATGAATCAGGTTGGATGACCCGTGATAATTTCGTCAAAGTTATAAATCACTTCATTAAGCATTCAAGACCTTCCAAAGACTTCCCTTTGATTTTGATCTTGGACAATCACGATTCCCACATTTCATTTGAATCACTTGAACTGTGCAAGAAAAACAACATTCATGTGATCACGTTGCCACCACACACCTCATCTAAAACTCAGCCCTTGGACCGTTCAGTTTTTGGACCCATGAAGTCGGTCTACAACAATGCGTGTGATTCATGGATGATGAAAAATGTTGGGACACCACTGACAATCTATCAAGTTGCAAATCTAGGAGGCCACGCTTTTCTTAAAGCGGCAACTCCCATTAACATTCAATCAGGCTTTGCAGTGTCAGGTATTTGGCCCTTTAACGAAGATGTTTTTACAGAAGATGATTTTATGCCTTCAGAAATAACGAAGATGTTTTTACAGAAGATGATTTTATGCCTTCAGAAATAACGAACAGGCCCATCAGCAAGGACAGTGAAAATGCCACTTAAGAAAGCAATGAACAGACAGGATCAGCATCTCCACATTGTGGTACCAGCACAGATCAAACTGCACAAGAATTTCATGAAAATCAGAAAGAGTGTAATGTTGAGAACCTTGTAGATGACTTGCAGGAAATATCAGGGAGTCTTCAACATAAAGCTACTTCTTCCTTTACTTCGCCTCATGTTTTCAGAGGACTACCAAAAGCTGGTCCGCGAAAAGATTCAAATAATATGAGGAAAAGAGGAAAAACTATGCTGGCTACTTCTACGCCAGAAATGGACCGAATTAGGGAAAGAGCGGTGATGAAAGAAAAGGCAGCAAAAGTTCCACCCAAAAACTGCAAAGAGACAGCTGCTGAAAGAACTTGATGTTGATTCAGATCCAGAAACTGACATTTCGTTTTGTGATGACACAGATTCTGATGTTTCATTTGGTGAAAATGAGGAGTGTACGGTTAGCTTGACTGGTGTGCGTGAGGTTTTTGAAGGCCAGTGTGTGCTATGTGGATATGGAACAAAGAAGACTTGTGTTTACTATGTAGGAATTGTAAGGGGAGATATTGATGATGATGGTGATGTTGAGGTAGAGTTCTTGCGCAAGAGTGAGAAGGTTGCTGGTAAATTTGTTAAGCCTAAGGTAGAAGATTTCGCCAATGTCTCAATTACATGTATTAAAGCACAGCTTACTAGATCTACAATCACTGGAACCACTTCTAGGACCAAAGATGGCTATGTCTTCAAAGAAAGTCTTGCAGGCTTAATGTTTGATAAAACTTTATATTAGATTAATATATCATATTAAACTTTTTTACTGTCGCTTAAAATAATAAAAAAAAAACTACAAATATCCTTGTAATGATTATTTATTTCTTATAGCAATATGGATGAGTTGTTGCTGCTTCTTTTTAAAAAAGGTCCATTTCTCCCCACTATGGTCCATTGCTCCCCACGTGCTGGTCCATTTCACCCCAATGGTGGTCAATTTCTCCCCATGTTCATATACATTTTTTAAATGCATTTTGTAAAGAAACATATAGAGATAGATTGCTAAATGTTTTCCCCTTTTAAAATAAATGAATGTACAACATTTTAGTCATGGTTTTGTTATGTTTCGATAAAATCTGTTCCGGTGATGAGCAAAAATTGAAAACTACAAAATTGCTGGTCCATTTCTCCCCAGTCTCCCCTACCTACCTGAAAAGTAGAAGGAGACGTCAGAGAGTTGGTACGTGGAACGCACGCACCTTTTGTTAAGCAGGGAAGTTTGATAACCTTATTGCAGAGGCAAAAAACATGAATTTAGATATCTTGGGCGTATCTGAAACAAGATGGACAGATACACGTTATATAAGGAGAGAAGATTACGTATTCATTAATTTAGGAGGAGATCATCACGAAAGAGGAGTAGGAATTGTAGTAAAACGAGATTTAGAGAAAATATTAGTGGATTCTGGACTCATAAATATAGGATGATACTTCTCAAAATTAAGGCAAGACCGTCCAACATAGTAATCCTTCAGACATATGCTCCAACAACTGATTATAGTGATGAACAGCTAGAAGAATACTATGAAGACCTACAACAAACACTGAAATTTGTAAAATCATCAGAGGTCCTAATTGTCATGGGAGACATGAATGCAAAAGTTGGAAAAAATAAATATAAGCAGACAGTAGGGCAATATGGTATGGGAAATAGAAACGACAGAGGAGACCGGCTGAAACAGTTCTGTGAAGAAAACAATCTTATTGCTTGCAACACATTTGTCCAACACAACCCTAGGAAACTGTATACATGGAAAAGCCCTGGAGATAGAACAAGAAACCAAATTGACTACATTATGATTAGAAATAGATTTAAAAACAATGTTATAAATCACAAAACATACCCTGGTGCTGATATCAGCTCTGACCATAATCCTGCAATTTTGAAATTACAAATAAAACTTAAAAACCCATGAATAAGGAAATCGAAGACACACCAAGTAGATATATCGGCATTGAAACAACCAGAAATAAGACAACTATACCTTGTTGAAGTAAAAAATAGATATGATGGGCTAATCATTGAAAGCATGGAACAATATCGACGTGAAAATCCCGAGGATAAAATTAATACAAAATGGGAAAGTGTAAAAACCAGTATTCAGATTGCAAATACCACTTTGCCAGTGAAGATTAATAAGAAAAAACAATTATAGATAACTGATCAAATCTTGAGTATAATGTCTCAAAGAAAGAAAGCAAAGAACACTCAAGAGTATATAGTAATAGATAGAGAAATACGTCACATGTGCAGAGTTGCCAAAGAGGAGTGGCTGCAGAACCATTGCAAAGAAATAAAGGATCTGGAAATAAAACACAATTCGAAAGATTTACATGAACATATAAAAAGATTTACAAAGAAGAAAAATAATATAACAGGAAACGGTTGTATCAGCGGAAAAAAAATGGAGAAATTAAAATTAATAACACTGACATAATAAAAATATGGACAGAGTACACAGAAGATTTATTCTGGGACAACAGGGTCAAAAGACCAACATTGTATAATACTCCAGATGGACCAAAAATACTAACGGCTGAAGTAGAAAAGGCTATTAAAAAGATGAAAGAAGGAAGGGCTGCAGGTCCTGACAAGATAACAACAGAGATGATAAAATCCTTATCCAGCTTTGGCATGGAAACTATCACAGAATTATGTAATGATATATATATATATATATATATATATATATATATATATATATATATATATATATATATATATATATATATATATATTATTATATATATATATATATATATATATATATATATATATATATATATATATATATATATCATTGGCACCTTTCCGTCTTGACAGACGATAGTTTGGTACATTGTGCTTTAAAAAGGCTTAATAACTACGATCCATGGCGGTGGCGAGTGTGGCTGGTAAGGCCAATTCTTGCTGCAAATGTTTGCCCACAGTAGGTGCATATGAAAACATGGTCATTTCTACCATTTTGCACCATCTTGCGTTTCTCACGCTGTGTGTGTGCTTTATCTGCAATCATTTTCTCCTTTGTCTTTATTCCGTTTCTGATAGTTGCCCTCCATGCAACACGTTCAGCGGCGACGTGCTCCCAATGTGCATTATCAATGCCTGTATCAATCATGTCCCGCTTACACACATCTTTGTATCGTAGTAGAGGCCGACCCTGAGATCTCCTACCCGTCTGTAATTCACCAAAAAAGATGTCCTTTGGTATTCTACCATCATCCATCCTCCTAACGTGTCCTATCCATCTAAGTCTACGAAGACTGAGCATGGAATACACCGTCACACAACCTGATCTTTCCAATACTTCAGTATTTGTGATCTTGTCCTGCCACTTAATACCAAGTATTCTTCGCAGACACCGCATATGAAAGCTGTTTAAACGTTTCTCTTGGCGTGAGTAAGTTGTCCAGGTTTCACTGCCATAAAGAAGAGTACTAAGGACACAGGCTTGGTAGACGAGGACTTTTGTTTTGGCAGTAAGCTTCCTGTTCTCCCAGACTCTTTTTGCTAACATGTTCATTGTTGTTGCTGCCTTGCCAATCCTGATGTTGATTTCCTGATCGAGGGATAATTTGCTATTTACCTCTGATCCTAGATATGTAAAATGGTCTACTATCTCCAGTTCGGCGTCGTCAATAAAGATTGATGGTACACCATGTGCACCTTGTGACATAATCTGTGTCTTCTTTTTGTTAATTGTTAAACCAAATTCAGAACAAGCATTGGAGAATGCAGATAGTAGATGTTGTAATTCTTCCTCAGAGTGGGTCGTAATCGCAGCATCATCCGCAAAAAGCAACTCTCTGATTAGTACCCTGCTAATTCTGGTCTTGGCCTTCAATCTCTGAGCATTATAGAGGCCACCATCTGAGCGTGAGTGAATGTATATACCATCATCCTGATCACGAAAGGCATATTTCAGTAGAAGTGAAAAGTATATCCCAAAGAGGGTGGGGGCTAGCATATAGAACATATATATATATATATTACTGGGTACATCCCCAAGGATTTGAAAACATCCATTTTCATCATACTACCGAAGAAGCCAAGAGCTGTTGGGTGTGAGGATTACAGAACTATTTGCTTAACGAGCCACATAACTAAGATACTACTCAAGGTCATACAAGAAAGAATTCAGCATAAAATAGATGAGGAAGTAGCTGAAGAACAATTTGGGTTCCGCAAAACCAGCGGCACCAGAGAAACAGTTATCTGTTTGAGGATGTTAATTGAAAAATATATAGAAGTTCAAAAAAGTATATATGTTTGTTTTATAGACTACGAGAAAGCTTTTGATAGAGTACAACATGTACGACTAATTACGTGCCTTCAAGATATAGGGGTAGACGGAAAGGACTTCAGGCTTATTAGTAACTTGTACTGGGAACAAGTGGCGTCTATTGGATGCGGTAATAACTATTCGTCGCCTATAGAGATAAAAAGAGGAGTACGGCAGGGATGTGTACTGTCCCCAAGCCTCTTCAACCTATACACAGAAAGAATTTTTAAACAAGTTGAAATGCCTGGACTCAATGGAAGAATCATAAACAATCTTAGATATGCTGACGATACCGTCTTACTAGCAGAAAGTGAGCAAGAGTTGCAAGACCTAGTGGAAGAAGTAAACAGGCACAATGCAGAATATGGCTTAGATATTAACATCCAAAAAACAAAAACTATGATAATTATCAGTGGAAAGGAAAGATCATCAATGAACATCACAGTAAACGGGCAGATACTAGAACAAGAATAAGTAACAAGTTTCTCTTATCTTGGACATATACTAACACGACTCTGGTGATCGGGTGAGATGGCAGAACATGACCGCCCACGCTTACCGGCATGGCTCATGATGGATGGATGGATACTAACAGTAACAGATGATGGCAGAAGTGAAATGGAAATCAAAAAGAGAATAGGAATGGCCAAAAATGCTTTCAATGGCATTAAATCAGTATTAACATCTAGAGAGATTAATAACGCATTAAAAATGAGAATTGTCAAATGCTACGTATATTCAACGCTAATGTATGGCGCGGAATCCTGGACATTGAACAAGCAACTAGAAAGTCGCATAGAAGCCCTGGAGATGTGGATATACAGCAGATTAGGTCGTATTTCATGGAAACAAAAACAATCAAATGCAGAGGTCCTAGAAAAACTGGGAACGTAGAGAGAGTTGATGAAAGAAATAAAGAGGAGACAAGTGAAATATTTTGGCCACTTTGAAAGACATGATACTCTTATAAAAACCATACTGGAAGTCATGGTTGCGGGCAAGCGAGCAAGAAGTAGACAACGATACAAGTGGGAGGATAACATCAAGGGATGGACGAACATCAGCCAGACAGAATGTACAGTAAAGACGAGAGACAGACAGTGTTGGAGATCCATTGCAGCCAACCTTCATTGCGGAGACGGCACCTTATTGATTGATTGAATGATTGCACGGAAACCCGGCCTAAACCAGGTATCAAGACTGTCGACGACAGTGAGGGCCCTACGGGCCCAAAACTAAAAAAACATCCATCGATCGGTCTAGCAGTCCACCAAACACTAAACCGCAAAATGATTGCCGGACCGATGCAAATGAGGCTCGAAGGGAATCTTCTTTGTTGCGGTGAATTAAAATTGAAGTACCCAATATTGTGACAATGGCAGATAGAATGGACATCCATCGTGTCTGGCTTAATTGAACAATCTTTAGCGGATGTTGTCCATCATTTATTGAAGCAAAAAGCCTCCTGTACTTTGCATGATGAAGACTTGAGTGAGAAAACCAGTTATATGTTTCTCTAATCATGAACTCGATGTTCCTGGGCAGACAAGCAGCTGCAGCCTGTGACACTGCCAGCTGAAGGGAATGACATACACACCTAATTAGTACCAGATGAGGAACTTCGGATTTTAATTTTGTATATACTCCATTGTTTACACCTGTCATGACAGACGCATTGTCAGTGCCGAGTGCAACTAGTCTTTGCAACTCAAGTCCATTCTTGTTTAAACAATCTTTTAACGCATTGCATATTGCCTGTGAGTTGCAGTCACTCAGTTCAACTAAATCTAAGTAAGTAACCACAAACTGCTTTCTTGTCTCTGAATAGTACCTAATAGCTACTCCAAGTAGCTTAGTTTCAGAAATGTCATTGCTCTCATCAATCAATAAGCTGTATTTGCAAACTTTTGCCAATATCAGCTGTCAAGACCGTGTGAAACAACTGCTCTGCACTTAGTTCCTTTGCTGTCACCAAAGTGTACCTTGCAGAGTTCACTTAAATGGTCAACAACGCGAAGCGAACAATGGCCAGCTAAGAACAAACTCATGCATCCTTCTGTTTCTTTGACATCATCTTTCAGTTTGTCAAATGCAATTGTTGTTTGCCGTTGTGTACTGAATGGTTGTTCGGCTTGCTGATGTTTCGTTGTATTCGTGTGCCTCTCAATATCATTAAACCTGGCTGCAATTGAACACTTGCAATATTTGCAAAAACACTCTTAGTATTATCCTCTTCTACTTTTAACAACCATTTTTGAAATCGCGTGTCACTGAGCCACTGTTCTCTGAATTGTTGACAATATTTCTTGCTCATGGTGAAACACAAATAAGCTTAAATGAAAGGATCATGTAGACACCACAAAATTATTCTTCTGCTTCTTCTTCTTTCGTTCGCTTGAAATATGTCTATATCTGCAATGTCGTCTCTTGCATGAATTGAACTGGTTTTTTTCAGTTCACACAGTGGTCCATTGAGTTTATCTTCCACTGTCGTCTCTCTAGGCC
Source organism: Cepaea hortensis (assembly GCA_963921405.1). Classification (NCBI taxonomy): domain Eukaryota; kingdom Metazoa; phylum Mollusca; class Gastropoda; order Stylommatophora; family Helicidae; genus Cepaea; species Cepaea hortensis. The sequence goes on from OY992881.1 coordinate 44,006,216, forward strand.
AGAAGGTTTGCCTAGATATGTTATATTTTGGGCAGTCTTGGAGTATGTGCTCTGCTGTCTGCGACGCCAATCCACATGTGCACATGGCTGTTTCACCAATCTTGAATTTTGTATACATGTGGTTGCGTAATCTATTGTGTCCTGTTCTGAGGCGCAGAATAATGACTTGTTCTGGTCTGTCCATAATGTGGTAGTCATCTTGAGCAGGTTTTGGTGGCTTTCTGACTGATTTGATCATTCTTTTCTTTTGGTGGTATGTAACGGGCACATCAGGCTGTTCCTCTTTGGCTCCTTCCTTAGCCAATTGATCAGCTCTGTCGTTTCCGGGTACTCCACAGTGGGATGGTATCCACTGTATGGTGACTTTATGCTGACTGCTAAGTTCAGAAAGTAGTGGCCTTAGTACTGGCAATTTCCCAGAGAGGAGCGCCTCGAGTACTGATTTAGCATCTGTTAGTAGCACCACAGGTTGTGTACCATTGCTGTTATTTAGTAATTTCTCTGTTGCTATCTTGATTGCCTCAATTTCGGCATCATAGTTATGGCAGTACTTTCCTGTCGGTACTCTGGCTGTGTCCCTAGTATTATTTGCGTATTCTATGTACACTCCCGCTCCTCCATTTCGAACAGCATTTTGTGCTGACCCATCTGTGTAGACTCGGATCCAGAGGTCCTGTGGGTATTCTTCATCAAGGAAGCTGAGAGTGGCTGTTCTGCGCTGCACACTGTTCTGTTCTTCCTTGTCAAATATTCCTCTCACTTTTGTCTGGATTTGTAACGATAGTCTATGCTCATCTTTCCATGGAGTTCGCTCTGGAATAGTTGTTAGGGGGATACCAACTGTGGGCAGATCAGTGGTTTCTCTGCAGAGTCGTTTGGCCTGGTGGATAAAACTACTTCTTTTCAACCACCCCATAGCTAGGTTTTCAAATCTGTTCTTCATAGGGTGGCCTGGCAAGCTGAGGAACTTTTCTGCTTGTATTAGCGTTTTCGTATCTCTGCGCTCACTCAGTGCCTGTGTCCTCCCCATCTTCTCCATTTCCACTATAGGGGTTGATCTCATCCCTCCTGTGGTGACTCTAAGTGCTTGATTTTGCACCTTGTCCAGCTCTTGTAGTGTGGTATTTGATGCTGAACACCACGCAGTTGACCCATATTCCAGGTGTGGTCGTATGCTCTGTTGGTAAACTTTGCTAAGTATTTTCGTACTGGCTCCCCATGTGGTTCCACTTAGCTTTCTCAGGATGGCTATTTTCCTTCTGGCTTTTGCTACTGCTTTGTTGATGTGCTTTCTCCATGTCAGCTTGCCATCAAATGTTACTCCAAGGTATGTTGGTTCTTTATCTTCTCTTAGGGGTGTTCCATTTATCTGGATGATCCCTGCCTTTTGTTTTGGAGAGAGGGTAAATAGGGTGGTGCTGCACTTGTCAGTGTTTATGCTGACACACCATCTATTTGCCCATGCAGCAAATGTATCTACAGCTCTTTGTAGCAATCTGGTGGCCACTGATGCATATTCATTTGTGCTCCATAGAACCAGGTCATCGGCGTACATTGCCGCTTTAATTCCATGCGGTAGGTGAGCAACAAGATCATTGATGAAGATTAGAAAAAGTGTGGGGGACAAGACTCCGCCCTGGGGGACACCGTGACGCAGTAGTACTTTCTTGCTCTTGAGTCCGTCTATCTGTACTCGGGCTCTTCTGTTGTGCAAGTATGCTTTCACCCATTTGTACATTCTTCCATTGACTTTGCAGTTTCTCAGTTTCTTCATAAGACCTTCTTTCCAGACTTTGTCAAAGGCTTTCTTCAGATCTATCCATGCCGCAAGCACCAGCTTCTTCTCTTGGAATGCATCCTCAATTTCTTGAGAGAGGTAGGTTGTCTGATCTTCCGTAGAGTAGCACTGCCTAAAGCCAGCCTGCTGTGGCACAAGGATGTTTTTACTTTCAATGTACCACTGCAGTCTGTGATTGATGATGCGCTCCAGTGTTTTGCAGAGACAGCTGGTGAGGCTAATTGGTCTGTAGCTAGAGGCAATGGAACCATCTTTCCCTGATTTTAGGAGGGGTATCATGATTGCTTCTCTCCAGGCTTGTGGAACACTGCCTAAGGTCCAGCTGTTATTGAAGATCTGCAACAACTTTGTTTTGGCCTCTGTTCCTGGGTTCCTGATCATTTCATTGGAGATACCATCAGCTCCTGGTGACTTTCTCATTTTCAGTTTTGATATGGCTAGCTCCAGTTCGCTGATTGTGATGGGTGCCTCCAGAACCTCATGTACTATTTCCTTCTGTCCTGTATGTTGTCGTTTCTCTCGAATCTCTTGTTGTTTCTCTTGACTAATTTTGATATTGCTATCTTGTGCGAACGAGTCCGCAAAATGGTCAGCTGCTTGCTTTCTTGTTAAGATTTTTCCATCTTTATGTAGTGCAATTTTTGAGTTTCTCCCTGTGCCCTCGTCATTAAGCTGTTTTATTAGCTTCCACAATTTCCTTGTGTCTCTTTCAAAGTTCAGAGACTCCGTTTTCTCCTGCCAGCTTTTCCGTCTAGCCTGCAGCTTGGCCCTTTGAAATTTGGCTTTTGCATGCTGGAATTTATTGTGGTGCTCTTGGCTGGGTGTGGCCTCTGGTTGCTTTCTACACACTTCAACATCATTATGCAACTGTTCCAGTTCACTACTCCAGTAGGGTTTATATTGTTTACGGGCTCCTCTTGGTACTGTTTCTCGCGCTGCCTGTAGTATGCATTTCCCAAACTCTTCAACTGCTTTATTTATGTCTTTCTCAGTGTTCAGGTTTCTAACCAGTATGCTGGTGCGATGCTTGTACATTGCCCAGTCTGCTTTCTTGTAGTTCCACCTCGAGAGGGTGCTGCTTTCACTTACAAGCTCATTTTCTACGGTTAGAAAGACTGGCCGATGGTCACTGCCACCAAGTTGTTTCCCAACAGTTCGTGTAATGTTCCACTCCAGGTCTGGTGAATGAAAAGCCAGGTCAGGTGTAGTTGTAGAGTGCCATGATCTCGAGTAGAAAGTATGTGGGTCGGACGGCTTGTTAATCAACATGAATCTATTCTCATCCTGTCAGTCTTCCAGTCTCTCTCCTCTCTGGTCCATGTGATCATAGCCCCAGCTCTGCGAGTGGCTGTTGAAATCGCCACACACAATCATTTCTTCTTTTAGTGGTAGAGTGTCCAGTGCCTGTGGGCGGTCACTTGGACAGTAGTAATTGATCAGATGTAGATCTGTATTACCTGTATTAAGTTTAAGTGTCTGATACTCAGCCCCTTCCATGTAGACTTTGATTTGGGAAGCCATGATGTTATTTCTTACAAGGGTCAGTATCCCACCTTTTCGCCTGTTCTTTCGGTCAGATCGGTAACACTGGTAGCCTCTGATTTTGAAGGCTATATTTTCATTGAGGTGAGTTTCTTGCAAGCAACATATGCTTACTTTTTCTTGGTCCAAGATTTTTTCTAATTCTATTTTTTTGTTGCTGACTCCCTCCGCATTCCAGTGCATTATTTTAAGTCTTCGTTTAGTATGGCCAGTCGTCCTATTCTCATGTCCCCTGGCTCCACAGGACATCTGAGAAGGACCTCCAGTAGTTGGGGTTGGACCCTTTCGAGACATAGGACCCGGCACTGCACCTGCCTGCGGGTCCAAAGCAGGGCGAGCACCATAACGATTAGCAGTAGTCGACATATTCCATTTTGCGTGATTGCGTGGCATCCTGATTTCTGTGGTGCGCCTCTTGGCTGGTTGCCTCCGTCTTCAGCACCTTTCTTTGCTAGAGCAGACTGTGGTCTCACTCGAGTGTAGATGTGTACGCGCGCACACACCTGTCTGCGCATGCATGTACGTGCATACACATCTAGAGCATACTGGTTATTTTCCGGCGCCAGAGACTCGCCGTCGCCCCTTCTCCTGTTAGTTTAAACAGGTCCGCCACGTGAAGGCCAGGAGTTGGACTTTTGCTGCATAGGTTATGTATTCACGAGCCATTGAGGTATTTGAGCAATGTTGGGCGCTCACTCCAACACTGCGCCTCGGCTACATACAGCAACATTTGGAACCCACCACAAAATTATGAACTCGATTACAAGCTAATGTATTGTCGTTTGGACTTGTCTGCAAAATGGCGTTCGTTTTCAGCTAAATCGTATTAAAGGGAGTTAAATTAGTTGAATATTGCGCGGTAACGTACTAAGACTGTTTTACTCCCTCGCTTCAGTTCAAATTCGGCTTTTTAGTGTTCCCAAAATGAATTTTAAAGTAATTTTTACCCACCCCCAAAAAGCACCAAAAAATTTTGTGAAGCACTAAATTTACGCGGCCGCGCTAAAAGGAAAATTTTCGCACTAACTGACTTGAAAAAGCACTAAATTTAGCGCGAAAAGTACTAACATGGCAACACTGGACATTGGATGTTTTTTTGCAAACGCTGGACAAACCACTGTCATAAGGAATACCGGAAGCATACATTAGGCAGTTGTGAAACTGAGAGTAATTAAGGATTGTTCTTGGAGATTGCCGAGGCTTCTGTTACAGGATACTTACGGAAACCTATTCAAATAGGGGAACTCTCTTAGAAGCTGTCTCTCAGTCCACAAGAAAGTATTAAAGAACATCAAGCAGGAATAAGAAGATAGAAGGTGAGGGCTGATCTGGTTCGCAAGATCAGTCCTAGCACTCATTTGTTCCAAAATTATGCCAACTTCCCTTTTGTAGTCCTTCTCTTCTGAGTTAATCATTCTGTCCTATTTTTTTTCGTGCTCGCTCGCTCGCCTTGAACTCAAGCGTAATCCATACACACAACTTCTAGTAATGGTGAACTGAGTTTTGCGTGTGGATTAGCTTTTGCCTATTAACAGTGTCCCTCGCCATCAGGCGAACCCACTCCGACTTTAGAGGTACTTGTAATTTACGTCCCAAGTCAAGGGCGACAGGTCACCATTTAAGTCCAATTGTCCGGTGTAAGGGTTGAACCCTTTACCTCGGCATTAGCACACTGGATGATTAAGAACACACGTTATTATCCGTTCGGCCATGCTTACCTACAATTTTGTACTTATCTAAATATGTTCTCCTCCGCACCTTCACATCGCATATAACAAATACGTTACATATTTATCTTCATTTGTTCCATTTCCTTCTTGATGTATTCTAACTTTTCATTCTGGCAAAGTGTTCTCACATTCCATGTACCAACATTTAATGTATTTATTTGGGAGGTCAGCATGGCCGAATGGATAAGAAAGCACACACACACACACATACACATATATATATATATATATATATATATATATATATATATATATATATAAATATATATATATATATATATATATACGTGAGCCTGGGGAATTAAGGCCGAATGGCTAGGGCAGTCGCCGTGAACTGTGCATATCATATTTTTCTTTTTGCCCTGGACAGAAAAAACTCCACACCTTACCGAGGATTCAAACACGGGTCTCCCGAATGAGAGGCCGGCATTTTATATAAATATATAATATTGTGTACACAACAACAACAGCCAATCAGGTATTAAAGAACAAAATGCATATACTAACACCCAAACAATAGCACAATAATTTTAATTTAACAGTTATCAACATTTTAACTGCATACTTACGAACACGTCTTATGAATGTGCTTAGCAATAATTAATGCTTGTAACTTTAAAATACATAATATACTGAATATATTTATCACGATAATGCTTTTTAATTGCATGATATGGCATTACTAGCATTCAAACTGAATTAATATTGTAAGCCACCAATGCAATTTTACATCATAAATGTATAAATTGTCACAACAGATTTTTTCCCATTTGTTTTTCCATCTTAGACTGCCTTGTGTGTTTTTATTTAAAATGGTATGTGTGCTGGTCGCTCAGAAAGCAATGGCAAACTACTTAATGTAAATTTGCCCAGAGATCACAAAAAGCTAAAATAATGCTGGGGTTGACATCCTGTAAAGGATATGCAACTAACTTTTAACTTTTCCATTTTAATGTGACTTTCTTTTTCTTTAATAATTTATTTTTCTTGTTCTTTGTTTTACACCTTTTTTGTTACTTGCAAACAAATGAAGCAATTATAACGGCAACGGAAAAAAATAACATTGTGAGAATATAAAAATTAATTAAATTATTCATAACAATGCTGATGATTCATAAGTTATAAGAAGAAATGACTGTAGATAATCACAGGTATTCCTTGCTTAGACACATACATATGTGAGCATGAATGAACAATTGAAAATGTGCGTCTATGTGTGCATATCTGTGTGTACATACGTATGCGTATATATGCGATATTTATTTAGTCTTCAGCACTGCATGATGGGAGCTGAGGGTACACAGAAACTGGCACTCCTGCCTGCCAGGCCGGTGGTCATGAAAACAGGTTATGGTTTTAAAAACAAACTTTCAAACATAGTAATTAAAAATAACACATAGATTACATTTTTTGTATGACTGTTTTTTATAAACAAAAGTAAGTTGTGTGTCCTTTACAGGATTTTGCAATCAACACTAGCATTCTTATTGGCTGTTTGTGTTTGTGATTTACTAGGCAATTTTACGTTCAATAGTTTGTCATTGCTTTCTTAACAGTCGACGCCTCATATTATCAGAATCAATGCAAAACAATCTGCTTCCGAACCGCCCGCTGCTGATGTCAAAATCTCGAGTCGGTATTTTGGGTTAGTTTAGCTTAGTTTAGTTTAGTCGCTGGATCAATATCACGGCACACGGGTGTAACTCATAAGTGCTCAGTTCTACTCCAAACTCAAACCTGAGTCCGGAGAATCTCACTTAGTGCACGAACTCCGTAGCACCTGCGAGGATCCTGAAAATACTTTGGGTAGAATTTTAATTAGAAATTTTGCCCGAGCATCGCCGTTAGACTACTCTTTCCCGGGATGGTTAACCCGGTCAACAAATGCCCGCAGAAGTCGGATGTGTCGGCCTAACGGCGCAAGAACGCAGCTTTGCTGTAAACAGGCACAACGCAATCACATCCGGAAAAAAAAAACTGGATGAACGCAGCAGAAGAAGAAGACTACTCTTTTTCGATTTCCAACTGTCAAAGGATTTTTTTATGTGCGCAACAATACACACGGGAGTCCAATCGCACTACCCAGAGACCAGGGGAAATTTTGTTACTAGAAGTCCACGTGAAAAAATCCCGGCCCTCACCGGGGTTTGAACCCTGGACCTCCAGCACTCGAGGCGGACACCATACCTCGAGACCACTCAGCCCCCTAACCCCCCCCCCCCCCCCCCCACACGTATTTTGAGTTAATGTTAAATAACGTTTCACTAACCCCAAAGCGCAGGAACCAACTGTATGACTGTATCAGACTGTAGGTTGATAAAAAATGTACAAGAAACCTAAGCAAATTATGATTTTTTTCCAAGTAAGTTGGCAGGATATATATAACTAAAGCTTGTGTGTATATTTTCATCACCATTTCGCATATACTGCAGACTGTGCTTGCAACTATTGCCGGCTTTTGTGGCGAATGTGATTCACAATCCTGCATTCCTGCATACTTTGTTCAAAATCAGCTGCAGGAGATTTTGAAGCAGATCGCCTTGTGTTGATTTTTAACAATTGTATGAGCATCGGTCATTCAGAAAGTAAACTACTGAATGTAATCTTGCTTAGTAAATCAAACAGTCAGAAGGTGCTGGGGTTGGATGCAATGTCCTGTAAAGGACATGCAATAACTTGTTAACCTATGCTTACTTGTTTATGTTTAATATATTCGTCAAGGAGCATTGAGTTGGCCATGCAATGAAGTACACTTTATTCCTGCAGCGGGCTGCTGTCATCACTTGGAGGTGACAGGTTCAAATCCCAGTATCGTAACTATAGCTTTCAATTTTGATTTTGTCATGTTTACAATCCCAATTCTATAAATTTCAAATCATGATTGGTAATAGTAATTTTAAGTTTATTGCTTCACATCAACTTCTAACTGACAATTCCACCACATGTCAGCGCACAGATTAACAGACGTGAATTGTAAAAATAACGGTATGGGATATAAGCCATATATTTTACCTAATCTAGGATTTATAGTCTCAATTACTGGGATCACTTTAAGTAAAATGTGTTAAATATGAGGCAATTTTTTTAGCCACATCAAGTGCCACATGTATACTGAGAGTTAAAGTCAAGATTCTTGCATACCTGATCTTTCCTTGGATTAATGCAACCCATATTTTCAAAGGCTGTCCATTTTACCTAGTGAGGGGAGGTCAGCATAGCCGATGGTTAAGAGCATCTTCTCTTAAACTTCCGGTGTGCTGATGGCAAAGTAGCGGGTTCAACCCCTACACCAGTCAGCTGGACTACAATGTTGACATCTTGTCCTTGACTTAATGACATAAATTATAAGTAGGCTTTGCCTGATGGCAATGGACACTGGCGATAAGGAAAGCTAACCCACGTACAACAATTAGTCCAGTATGGATTACGCATGAGTTCAAAGCGAGCAAACGCGGGGGGGGGGGGGGGGGGGGGGGAAGGAGGTGAAATCTGGTGATAGTTTCCTTTCTAATGATCAAAAATCTTCATATTGCTATAGATTGAATAGCTTCATTTCACAAACTGGTTTCTGAGGATAAACACAAAGAATATCATGGACGGACAGAAATATGAATCGAATAGTTCGTCAAGAAACAAATATAAACTGATTATAGAAATTAGAAATAGATAGCAAAGAATTTTTAGTCACATTATGAGGAAAAGCAAACTGTAACATGGAGTGAAAAGTGGCAAGCGTAATGTAACCAAGAGCGAAGGGAAGACAAAGAGATAAATACTTAGATGGCTTAGCATAGCACATGGCGTTATTTGGACAAGATCCGATCCAAGATCTTGATGATCTTGTCAAGCAGAAAATAGTGAATACATGTGACTGTCCATTGTTGTGGATATGTATTTCATCAGATTTGACTACATATAAACAATTATGAATCTGGGATCTAGTTAAAAAATGTGGCTATACTCATTTAAAAAAAAAATAATTATCATATATCCATGTTTACAATAATTATCTCACCCTTTCAGTCTCTGACAATCACTTAATATTCTTCAGAGAAAACTCACTGAAGTATTATATTTTTCATGGTGAACGCTCATATTAAAACATACCACTAAAGATCATATATCTCAACAGAAATACAAAACATACTTCCTTTTACCCTGTCAGAATACCACTATTATATATAACTATTTAATGTTTCCTTTAACGTATTCTTCACTAATTGCCCACAGTCGTTTTGCATCTTCATCATTCTGGGCTCTGGAAGAAGGGGACACAATCTTACAATCCCTGGAGATGTAAGAATACAGTATTAAATAAAATGTATCAAATTAAATTATGTGGGAAATAAAACATCATGCCTACAAGAAACCCATTATTAAGGTAATTAAATGTACACTATTTAAATAAGTAAAAGAAACAGGAATCTTTGTGCAGGTAAAAATAGTACTCATGGCATGGAGGGTCGTGTCCGATGTATTATTTCTCAGGGACTCTCATTCTGGATTTTGCTTTCCAGTTGTTTTTTTCCCCAATAATGAACATGTATGTCTACTGTAGCCACCAAGCCTGTACAGCCTACTTTATTGTGAGCTTTTTTAAACAGTTGTCTACTGGAGTAGGTCAGATCCACCTCCCGCTCAAAGAGACCAGATTTGCCTCACAGTGTTGAATGTTAGCATTTGTACAAATTCTGGTTTATAAAATGTTGCATGTCCTTTGCAGGACGTTGTGATCAACCCCAGATGATTTTCTAGGCAACTGTACATTTAGTAATTAAATAAACTAAGACAAATAACATTATATATTCCCCTGATCATGGGATAGTGGATCTAACTTTCTCTGACTGTGGTGAAAAACTTGGAGGTGGCATACACATGATAACAATCCCTTGGCAATTGAAAATTGTAAAGTTCAGGCCCAATAGACTGCCGCCCTACAAAATGTCCATATTACAAAAAGCTATAATACGACACACACAAAACAGGCCCCATAGTAGAAACCTGCTGTGGGTATGGAACCTGAAGCACTAATAGGGATATCCATGTGCAATTAATGTAATCCTTTACACTCTAAACCAAACTAGTTATCCTCTATGTCTTTTAGAACTTTTTCATGTGATATTTTCTGTCTGGCTCACTCTGTGCATCCTGTGATAACACCACACATTAAAAATTGTCTCAGGTCTTTTCATCCTTTTTAGTCAGAGTCCATTTTTTTCAGAGCAATCCAGTGCTATAGGCCAGATTTGTATGTAGTACTAATAAATACCCCATCAACATATCCTAATATTTAAAAAAAAAACTGCATGTATACCTGAAATATTTTCCTGTGACTGTCTCCAGCGCTGGGTCTAATGCAAGACGAAGAGTTGTTTGTGCACCTTCTAAGGCTGTCTTAAACAAGAAGTATCTAATAGGAAGAACTAACAATCTGCCTATGATTGTAGAGTCAATAAAAGGAACATGACGAGTTAGTTCTGTGTTCACTGCTCCTGGGTGTAGACTGTTCACAGTTACGCCCGTACCTGTAATATTAAGTTTCCTTATGAAATAACAATGTCTACTTTTGTTATGGACAATAACAAAAACAATTACTAGTAAACTACAAACATTAATTAATTGCTGCATGCGCAAAATAGAAGATCTAAAATGTATGACAGAATCACCAGTGTGGAGCTCATGGAGAGAACTAAACAAATTCCATTGAATCAAGAGATGAGGAAAAGACCGTCATGCTGGATAGCACACATCGGGAAAGCCAGAGAATAGTATAAATAGAAGGTCCTTCGTGTATAACCAGCAGGAGCAACGGAACAGGGGGAGATCTAATAACACGCAGAGAAGAGAATTAGAAACAGACATGAATCATATTGGACAGACATGGCGGGAACTGCAGAGGGTAGCAAAAGATAGGATGGCTTAGTGTGTCTTAGTTAAAGGCCTATGATCCAAAAAGGAAAAAAAAAGGGGGGGGGGGGTATAGGGCAGCAGAAGAAGAAATGTGTTACAGATGTACTGTTTTCAGAGATTCAACTGAAACGCCTAGGTATAAAAAGAGATAAAAGTAGTGTCACAGCAGATTACTACCATAGGGGTGTGAAACATTACATCTTCACATACACTAGGTCAATGGCATACAGAGGTGGGGATGACAGTGGGTTTTTAAAGTCACCTTTCCTTCCAAGACAAGTCACAAAAAATTCTAAAAATTATCCGGTACTCATTTTACATGGCTGGGTTGACTTCAGAACTATACTCATCAGAAATAATAATTTTACCATTATTGGGAACTCAACCCTCACCACTGTCTTGATAAGAAAATGCATTTTAGCATAGGCATAATGGTTGTTTCATTCACTAAATAATACTCCAAGAAAGTCAGAAGGACATATAATAAGACTACAACTGGTACCATTAGGGACTCTTCGCTAGCTGTCTACATAAGCTTGTTAAAAGTGTGCTGACTCCATATTGTCTAAGGGTTTCCCAAAGCTTATTTATGTCTGCTCTATCAAATGCCTTTCAGGAGTTTATTGTATGAGCTTATTCTAACCTTGCAATCGTCTGGCCAGCTCTCTACCATGGAGTATGTTGGCTACTTTACTCTGACCATATGCTCTATTCCTGTTGTAGCTCTTTTCGCTGTTGAGATCATCAAAGTTAATTCTCCCAAAAAGGTGAGCACTGGAAGAGACAATGATGATACGGCTTGGAGCAGATGCCTTGACCTTGTCCAGTAGTAAGTTTGTCAATAAAAAGTGACCTAGGAAGAAATGTAATACACATAATTTAAAAACTGGAAAGGTATAATAATACACTATTAAAGTGTCATTGATTTTGATAAAACATTTTTAGAAACATTTTTTTTTTTTTAGATTTTTAGAAAACAATTTTATTACATACAAATCCAGATGTCAAAAATTCAGAACTTGAAAGAATCTCAACTTTTTGGTACATGTCAAAAGTGGGATCGTTAACAATATTGACAGGCTTCAATATCATTGATTCGTTATTGTAATTTCTATCACACTTTTAAGATTTCCATTTGAAGCCATCTTGTGTGTGTGTGTGTGTGTTTTTTTGTGTGTGTGTTTGTGTGTGTAGAGAGAGAGAGAGAGAGAGAGAGAGAGAGAGAGAGAGAGAGAGAGAGAGAGAGAGAGAGAGAGAGAGAGAGAGAATTTGTGATTTTTTTCTGAGAAGAATTTACATTTTCTAAATTGGCAGAGTCTGCAGCTGTTATATGTTATGTTCTTATCCTTATTAAAAATGTATTACAAAATAGCTACTAAAATGCATGAGATAGCAACAGAAAAAATAGAAACAAAGTTTCTGTAAATCTCTGATTGCATTTTTAAAAAAAGAGGATTTACGGATCAATGAAAAGTTTCTGTGTCTTGCAAATAAAGAAAATATGTGAATATTAATGATGACCCTGGCATTACATGTATTGTCATTCACAGATATTATGTTATATAAGATTTGTCTATAAAAGATTGATAAGTATAGCTTGAAAAGTGTTTCAGTTTACATATAAACTTAGAAAAGTAACCAATTTCCTTTCTGCATTACATTTAACAATTTCTATTTCTATAATTAAAGCAGAAATAAGAAACAGAGATAACAAAATGAAACAGTAAAAAGAACAAAACTGATGACATAAAAATGAAAAATACCAATATGAAGAAATACCAGGAAAAGTAACAAATTTCCTTTCTGCATTACATTTAACAATTTCTATTTCTATAATTAAAGCAGAAATAAGAAACAGAAATAACAAAATGAAACAATTAGAAGAACAAAACTGATGACATAATAATCATAACTCATGAAATTGTTATGCTACCGATGTGATTGACTCCCAGCATCATCTCTATTCCATCCTCTGTCAGCATCTTTGGACATGCCATTACTCCTGCATTGTTGATGAGTATGTCAATCCGGCTTTCATCTGGGGTAAAACATATGTAGAGACGTTCACAATAAATATTCACAATAAAATGACTAAACATGATTATGAATATTAAGAAGAATCAACATCACTCCACTGGGACAAGCCCATAATTACTCAGTCACCCACTCAGCAGCAGTCGAAGGTTGCCCCTCTTGTGTACTAGCAGTGTAACACAATGATGAAAATAACTACACTTGAGATGTTTGATCATTTTCTATGTTCAACCTTGCTATTCACAGAAGAGCAGATGGTGATTTTAGATTGAGAGCAGTCAGCAGGTAGCTGTTGGTAATGGTATCAATTTTGCAACAGTAGGTATAATATCTCTTAATAGAGACAGTGGCTACAGTTATTGGTTACTATGATCACTACCAAGGAGGAAGACAAAGGCATTCAACCTCCTTCACTGATCCCTAGAGAAATATAGGAGTCAAAGACATTATGAAGAAAGAGTAACGAGGGAAATGTTCTGTATAGGACTAGCCACTGGATGATGTCCACACAAATCTCCTGTATATTAATATATAACATTGTAAAACATGCATTTGTCCTCAAGCACTTTCCCGCTATGGGTCTGTGATATGATAGGGCCGTCACATTCTGTAGGCCTGAATGCACAGTGGAATATTTGGCCAGAATAGCTGAAAAACCTTGGCATCTAACCCTTGTCTGATCATGCACATGGCATTATTAGTGCAGTTCACTATCAACTTTGCTAACGTGCCCGCTGTATATTAATATGCGAATGATAAATATGACAAAACAACACACATATCACAATCATCCCACTGTAGGCTTATGCAGACAAACATTGTCATTTGATTAGAGAAAATAGACATAAATAGTCAAGATTCTTTGGGAATTTTATCAAGAGAGACAAACTTGAAAACTTAGTGATAACTGGCAGTCTTGATGGGGAAAAGGTATACAAAGAGATAAATACCTGGATTTTGTTTGTTTGTTCGCATATCCTTTACAGGACATCGCTGTCAACATCAGCATCTTTCAGCTGATTGTTGATTTCTTGGAAAGATTACGCTCAGTAGTGTGTCATTGCTTCCTGAGCGATCGGCTCAGGTACCCCGTAAGTTGCTGACGTAGAGAGAACCGCTACCGATTCTCGCGCATGTCACGTTACTCGCGAGAGTATACGAGATTACGGAGAAAGTCGTGTAAGACCAACAATTACCTGGATAACTTGGCCAAATAGTATAACAGAAGAACACAGAACTAATCAGAGATTGAGGAACACAGAACTAATCAGAAATTGGTGATTTAATGAGATGACGAACTGTGATCTTCCTTGCTTACTGGTATGTCACATGATGACAGGTGTATGTAGGCTTAGATCTTTGACTCAGCTAGTTCTCTCGACAAGCTATAAAACCATTGCAGTGTTGGTTTTTGTAAGCATTTGTTTTCATAAAAGGGAAGTCAGACTTAAGATATGCAAGAGACAACTATAATAATGTTTCTACTTCCGGGGACTCACAGATCCAGGACACTATAACAGATATGTGTGAAAATATAGGGTGTATTTTAATGACTGTGCAGCGTTTGAAAATACTGCCGGTTCAAGTTTTGTATTCACTCTCTGTAAAGTTCATGCAACATAACAGGTAAATACAAAACTTGGACCGGCAATATTTTCAAACACTGCACAGTCATAAAAAATATACCCAGTGTGCAAGCATGCAACATATCATCTCATGGAAGATACTACTGCAGCAGTTTAAAATGTTAGGCCTTCACATATTCTAGATAGTAGCATGAGAAGGGTGACTAATTCTTCACCATCTAAAGCTCTAAGAATAATTTTAAAATCTATGGACTCCATTTTATGAGAAAGATCCATCTCCAGTCATACTGATTTGGAAACAAAAGCTCAATCCTGATACCCTGGACCACTGTTCTGATAAAAAAAAATGTACTCTTACCACTTGGCTAAAATGGATCCTGCAGCAAACACATGTTCCTTAAAACATGTCCTTTAAAACAAGTCCCCAGAAATATAGAGCACAGAATAATACTTTATTTTCACCACTTCACAGAACAAATCAGTGTACAAATGAGAGGTAATATAACCTCAGAATATTCCAGACAGAAAAATAACAGTTTGTAGTGCATAATCTGGGAGCCACTGTTGTGTAGTGGCTAGACACTTGCCTGCCAGCCCAGTAGTCATATGTTCATATCCACATTGATGCAGATTTTTACATTGACCTGGGATCCCAAATCCACCCAGCCTAAAACTGGACCCATGAAATGTCTTGGGAAGGTAAGGCGACCAACATGATACTGACCCCACCACCCACTGTGTGCCGTTTGGTCTACAAACATATTGGTCAAGCACATTGCCCAATGCAAATATGGCGAGTT
This sequence comes from Cepaea hortensis, assembly GCA_963921405.1. Lineage (NCBI taxonomy): Eukaryota > Metazoa > Mollusca > Gastropoda > Stylommatophora > Helicidae > Cepaea > Cepaea hortensis. The sequence goes on from OY992881.1 coordinate 44,021,616, forward strand.
AAAGGGGCCTTTCTTTTCCTTTTTACTTACTAAATCTACTAAATGTTACTGTGAAAACAACTGAAGCAGTGCAACAACATAGGGTAACAATGTCACAGCATTAATTTTACAGTATTTACATTCTCATGGTGGTTGTGGGTTCTAAGATAACCCACTGATTTCCTAATAGGACTGAACAGAAAATCTTGTTTCATATATATATTCTGACTGTATAAGTATGGTCGTAGTAGTATAGTTGGTTGTTTATGGTAGTATAGTTGGTTGGTCATGGTAGTATTGTTGGTTGGTCATGGAAGTATAGTTGGTTGGTCATGGTAGTATAGTTGGTTGTTCATGGTAGTATAGTTGGTTGGTCATGGTAGCATATATAGTTGGTTGTTCATGGTAGTATAGTTGGTTGTTCATGGTAGTATAGTTGGTTGTTCATGGTAGTATAGTTGGTTGTTCATGGTAGTATAGTTGGTTGTTCATGGTAGTATAATTGGTTGTTCATGGTAGTATAGTTGGTTGTTCATGATAATATAGTTGGTTGTTCATGGTAGTATAGTTGGTTGTTCATGGTAGTATAGTTGGTTGGTCATGGTAGTATAGTTGGTTGTTCATGGTAGTATAGTTGGTTGTTCATGGTAGTATAGTTGATTGGTCATGGTAGTATAGTTGGTTGGTCATGGTAGTATAGTTGGTTGTTCATGGTAGTATAGTTGGTTGTTCATGGTAGTATAGTTGGTTGTTCATGGTAGTATAGTTGGTTGTTCATGGTAGTATAATTGGTTGTTCATGGTAGTATAGTTGGTTGTTCATGATAATATAGTTGGTTGTTCATGGTAGTATAGTTGGTTGTTCATGGTAGTATAGTTGGTTGGTCATGGTAGTATAGTTGGTTGTTCATGGTAGTATAGTTGGTTGTTCATGGTAGTATAGTTGATTGGTCATGGTAGTATAGTTGGTTGGTCATGGTAGTATAGTTGGTTGTTCATGGTAGTATAGTTGGTTGTTCATGGTAGTATAGTTGGTTGGTCATGGAAGTATAGTTGGTTGGTTGTGGTAGCATATATAGTTGGTTAGTCATGGTAGTAAAGTTGGTTGATCATGGTAGTATAGTTGGTTGGTCATGGTAGTATAGTTGGTTGGTCATGGTAGTATTATTGGTTGGTCATGGTAGTATAGTTGGTTGGTCATAGAAGTATAGTTGGTTGGTCATGGTAGCATGTATAGTTGGTTAGTCATGGTAGTAAAGTTGCTTGGTCATGGTAGTATAGATGGTTGGTCATGGTAGTATAGTTGGTTGGTCATGTTAGTATAGTTGGTTGTTCATGGTAGCATAGTTGGTTGGTCGTTGTAGTATAGTTGGTTGGTCATGGTAGTATAGTTGCTTGTTCATGGTAGTATAGTTGGTTGGTCGTGGTAGTATAGTTGGTTGGTCATGGTAGTATAGTTGGTTGGTCGTGGTAGTATAGTTGGTTGGTCGTGGTAGTATAGTTGGTTGGTCATGGTAGTATAGTTAGTGGTCACGGTAGTATAGTTGGTTGGTCGTGGTAGTATAGTTGGTTGGTCATGGTAGTATAGTTGGTAGGTCATGGTAGTATAGTTGGTTGGTCATGGTAGTTTAGTTGGTTGTTCATGGTAGTATAGTTGGTTGGTCATGGTAGTATAGTTGGTTGGACGTGGTAGTATAGTTGGTTGGTCATGGTAGTATAGTTGGTTGTTCATGGTAGTATAGTTGGTTGGTTGTGGTAGTATAGTTGGTTGGTCATGGTAGTATAGTTGGTTGGTCGTGGTAGTATAGTTGGTTGGTCATGATAGTATAGTTGGTTGGTCATGGTAGTGAAGTTTGTTGGCCATGGTAGTATAGTTGGTTGGTCATGGTAGTATAGTTGGTTGACCATGGTAGTATAGTTGGTTGGTCATGGTAGTATAGTTGGTTGGTCATGGTAGCATATATAGTTGGTTGTTCATGGTAGTATAGTTGGTTGGTCATGGTAGTATAGTTGGTTGGTCATGGTAGTATAGTTGGTTGGTCGTGGGAGTATAGTTCGTTGGTCGTGGTAGTATAGTTGGTTGGAAATGGTAGCATGTATAGTTGGTTAGTCATGGTAGTAAAGTTGGTTGGTCATGGTAGTATAGTTGGTTGGTCATGGTAGTATAGTTGGTTGTTCATGGTAGTATAGTTGGTTGGTCATGGTAGTATAGTTGGTTGGTCATGTTAGTATAGTTGGTTGTTCATGGTAGCATAGTTGGTTGGTCGTTGTAGTATAGTTGGTTGGTCATGGTAGTATAGTTGCTTGTTCATGGTAGTATAGTTGGTTGGTCGTGGTAGTATAGTTGGTTGGTCATGGTAGTATAGTTGGTTGGTCGTGGTAGTATAGTTGGTTGGTCGTGGTAGTATAGTTGGTTGGTCATGATAGTATAGTTGGTTGGTCATGGTAGTATAGTTAGTGGTCACGGTAGTATAGTTGGTTGGTCGTGGTAGTATAGTTGGTTGGTCATGGTAGTATAGTTGGTTGGTCATGGTAGTATAGTTGGTTGGTCATGGTAGTATAGTTGGTTGGTCATGGTAGTATAGTTGGTTGGTCATGGTAGTATAGTTGGTTGTTCATGGTAGTATAGTTGGTTGGTCATGGTAGTGAAGTTTGTTGGCCATGGTAGTATAGTTGGTTGGTCATGGTAGTATAGTTGGTTGACCATGGTAGTATAGTTGGTTGGTCATGGTAGTATAGTTGGTTGGTCATGGTAGCATATATAGTTGGTTGTTCATGGTAGTATTGTTGGTTGGTCATGGTAGTATAGTTGGTTGGTCATGGTAGTATAGTTGGTTGGTCGTGGTAGTATAGTTCGTTGGTCGTGGTAGTATAGTTGGTTAGTCGTGGTAGTATAGTTGGTTGGTCATGGTAGCATATATAGTTGGTTCGTCATGGTAGTATAGTTGGTTGGTCAGGGTTGAATAGTTGGTTGGTCATGGTAGTATAGTTGGTTGATCGTGGTAGTATAGTTGGTTGGTCGTGGTAGTATAGTTGGTTGTTCATGGTAGCATATATAGTTGTTTCGTCGTGGTAGTATTGTTAGTTGGTCAGGGTTGAATAGTTGGTTGGTCATGGAAGTATAGTTGGTTGGTCATGGTAGTATAGTTGGTTGGTCATGGTAGTATAGTTGGTTGGTCATGGTAGTATAGTTGGTTGGTCATGGAAGTATAGTTGGTTGGCCATGGTAGCATGTATAGTTGGTTGTTCATGGTAGTATTGTTGGTTGTTCAGGGTTGAATAGTTGGTTGTTCATGGTAGAATAGTTGGTTGTTCATGGTAGAATAGTTTGTTGTTCATGGTAGTATAGTTGGTTGGTCGTGGTAGTATAGTTGGTTGGTCGTGGTAGTATAGTTGGTTGGTCGTGGTAGTATAGTTGGTTGGTCGTGGTAGAATAGTTGGTTGTTCATGGTAGCATATATAGTTGGTTCGTCATGGTAGTCTTGTTAGTTGGTCAGGGTTGAATAGTTGGTTGGTCATGGAAGTATAGTTGGTTGGTCATGGTAGTATAGTTGGTTGGTCATGGTAGTATAGTTGGTTGGTCATGGTAGTATAGTTGGTTGGTCATGGAAGTATAGTTGGTTGGCCATGGTAGCATGTATAGTTGGTTGTTCATGGTAGCATTGTTGGTTGGTCAGGGTTGAATAGTTGGTTGTTCATGGTAGAATAGTTGGTTGTTCATGGTAGAATAGTTTGTTGTTCATGGTAGTATAGTTGGTTGGTCGTGGTAGTATAGTTGGTTGGTCGTGGTAGTATAGTTGGTTGGTCGTGGCAGTATAGTTGGTTGGTCGTGGTAATATAGTTGGTTGGTCGTGGTAGTATAGTTGGTTGTTCATTGTAGCATATATAGTTGGTTCGTCATGGTAGTATTGTTGGTTGGTCAGGGTTGAATAGTTGGTTGTTCATGGTAGAATAGTTGGTTGTTCATGGTAGAATAGTTGGTTGTTCATGGTAGTATAGTTGGTTGGTCGTGGTAGTATAGTTGGTTGGTCGTGGTAGTATAGTTGGTTGGTCATGGTATTATAGTTGGTTGGTCATGGTAGTATAGTTGGTTGTTCATGGTAGTATAGTTGGTTGGTCATGGTAGTATAGTTGGTTGGTCGTGGTAGTATAGTTGGTTGGTCATGGTAGTATAGTTGGTTGGTCATGGTAGTTTAGTTGGTTGGTCATGGTAGTATAGTTGGTTGGTCATGGCAGTATAGTTGGTTGGTCATGGTAGAATAGTTGGTTAGTCATGGTAGGATAGTTGGTTGGTGGTTGTGAGTCCTCTCGAAGACTGGGTTTTCACTCACAGTTTTAACGCACTGGTGTTCGGGTCATCTAGGTCCTGAAAAGCACTGGCATCTATCTGTAGGAGTGAGGTGGGTGTGGAGACTTTTTTTCTGATCCAGTACTAAAGGCTACAGGGATTAAGTTACAGAGCTTCTCTTCTCATCTCCAAACCCAGACACCAGCAGGATGTTTGAGGTCCTTACTGTAACTTCTCTTTTAGGGAGAAGCAAATTAAGATGTAACCAGCCGTGATTTAACACAGACTATAAGGACTGGTTCTGATTAGGCCTAAGCTGATAGTGTTGCCTCCATGGGTTTTCATCAGCATCAGCATCATCATCATCATCATCATCATCATCATCATCATCATCATCATCATCAACATCATCATCATCATCATCATCATCATCATCATTGCCATGCCAGCTGGCCCATGGGCTTTAGGTTTAGGTATTTCTCTGTCAACACTCCATCCTGATGCCTAGGGGAAGTCATAATAATATATGTATTTACAATTAAATATGAAAGAACGGATGTTTTAACTTTTACAGTGCTATGTAATTGAGTAGTTTTGTCTTGTGAAGACAACAATAGGAGTGTAGAATTCAATTGAAAACTTATATAGTTACAGATTCTTAACTGTACGGATGCTTACTGTTCTCAGAAATGTGTTAACAGTTGTGAACTTACTCTCATTAATATCTTTGCAGAATGCTTCGATGGAAGCAAAAGAGGTCAGATCTAGTTTTTTCAGGATAACATTATTGTTGCCAGTTTCCTCAACAATTGCTTTCCTAGCTGCTTCACCTCTGACAGTGTCTCGACACGCCATGATAATGCGGCCTCCTGCAAGATATAATACATATTTAATTCAGTACGTCTTTCGAAAAGAAAGTAACAATTAATTTTTTTTAAAGTGTCCAACACACATATAAAGGTATATAATAGCCCTCAAAATGTGGACAATTGTTTCTTTATTTTATTTACTTTTTTACACTCTGGATTTCCACTTTGCATACATCCATTCAAGACTGTCGAACATCACATTTTTGAGCATTCAATTTGTGCAGATATCAGAAAATTGTAACTTTAAACAAACAAACAAGAAAATCCAAATAAAAGAAACCCTTTATATGAAACAAAGCAACAGCTGATGAACACTTGCGCATATCATAACATGACATTAGACAAGAGGATGAGAGCCCACAAACCACAGTATTGCTGATAGTGAGAAGAAGATTTATGAAAATAAATATTGAAAAAGCAGTCATGTTGGCATTTTCTAGATTGGCACAATTTATTTCACATTTACTATCCCTAATAATAGCAGACATGTTAATGTAATGGTTAGGACATTAAGCTGACAATAGTATGAGCTCGGTCAGACACGAGTTTGATGTCAACTCTCATTAATCGGTATGAGAGGGAAAGACCCACTCATTTCTCTGTGTACTCAAGTCTATCAAAATGTGATGCTCCTAATGCTTCACATAGCCACAACAGAATCCTTCTGTGACTTGTTGTTGTTTTTATCCCACTAATAATACCTGGGGGAAAGGATGATTCATATTAGTGCGTCACCTTATGATGATGAAAGGCTAATTTACAAACAGTGACTGATTGAAACAATATAATGGTTTCAACATTATATAACAGCACTAGAGGACCCGGCCCGGCTTCGCCCAGCCGCTGCCGGGAATCAATCTGTCTGTCTGTCTGTCTATGTTCGGCCCTTTCCCGTTCCGGGAAAAATGGGTTTGAAAATTTTCTCGTATCTAAAATAGATCCATTATTCTTACGAAAACTTTGAAGATGCAAACACGACTGCCCTTCCCGTTCCCGTTGCGGAAATCTAACTATCTATCTATCTGTCTGTCTGTCTGTCTGTCTGTCTGTCTTTCTGTCTATGTTCGGCCCTTTCCCGTTCCCATTGCGGGAAAAATGGGTTCGAACATTTTCACGTATCTAAAATAGATCCATTATTTTTATGAAAACTTTAAAAATGCCTTAAAGATTTCATCATTATATTATAACGCATATGCCTGTAGATAACTGTAGATAAACATTTTTATAAAACTTTGAGAAAATGCAACAATTATTTAAATTACATAATATAACAATGCTACTAAAAGTAATGTCCCTTGATATAACTTTTCTTAAATTACGTCCCCTTGCAATGTGTTAATTATAATTTAATTTAAAAAGTTAAATTTTATTACGTAAATAACTGTTTGTAAACTAACAAACTATGCCAGTTGGCTGCATGGCAATTAGAAGAACATCTGTAGAAAATTTCATCTCAATCGGATGGACCGTTCGCGAACACATAAAGGACATACATACATACATTGTCTTTTATATATATAGATTCATGAATTTTTTTTATAATGTTAAACAACTATGTGGTGCTATTGGTGATGGTGGCTATTGAGTAAACTCATTTTAGCTTTTTTTTGCCAGCAAAAATGTTCTTTAACTGCCAGATTTTCAATATCCAGTCATCAGGCTTTTACTTTTCCTCACGCCGATAGATGTGAAACAGTTCACCTTTGACAAGTCTCGCTTGACCCCAAGGTTGTACTGGTTATGCACAGATATCCTGGCACTAATGAGCCTTCTCTTCTTCTGTTGCCTCCCACCTCCCAATGGAGCATAGGATGTCAACCAACTCATGCCAAGATCATTATGGACATTTTCAAAGCTGGTTGGATTTTGCAGTTAAGGTTTTGTATAGGATGAGGTAGCCAGCCCCATGCCAACCCTGGGTCGCCTCTTACAATATGCATGACACTAATGGGTAATGAATCTGATTCATGTGGGGAGGTTAACCAGGTCAACAAATACCAGGAAGGGGCTGGATGTGTCAGGTGAAAGGCACAAATATCGCAGCTCTGCTGTAAACAGATACAACATAATTATGTCCAAAACAAACAAAGAAAAAAACAACGAAGAAAAAGAAGAAGAACCTGATTCTACATATTAGCAAGCAAACATACTTGTCTAAGCCACTATAGTTCTTCAAGTTTATACGTGATATAATATCAAATAATATGTATTCATTATTATCCTAATTACCTCTTCTTGCAAGCTCCTTTGCAGTTTCAAACCCAATGCCTGTGTTAGAGCCTGTTATTATAACTGTCTTTCCTTTGATTGTTTCTTTTCCTGCGTACTGACCTCCTGCCATGTATTTCCTGTAACAGAGAACGAAGTGTCATTTGTGTGTGCAGCATTCATCTTATACACAGTTGCTTTCTGATTTATTTGTGTGGCTTGTGAGCTCTAGAATCCTTAAACTGGGATTGAGGATCGGAGCCTAGAAAGGACACCACACACAAAATATAGATGTGTGTGTGTTTATGCATGCATGAGCGTGTGCATGCATTTGTGTGTCTGTGTAAAATCAAATTTCAGTTATCCCTCATATTGATTATTCAATATGTTTGTTCACAGTGTAATAATGAGGAGTACTTTGACATTTTCCTTTTAAAAAACCAATTACCATGTAAAGTTTTTTCAAAGTTAACATGCATTTTTAAGATTTTAGGTGTGGTTACATTTTTAATGACATTCATTGTGAATAATGTATATGCAGATAATAAAATGCAACCTACTAAGAAAACAATGTTAAAGGGTGTGAAACCTTACTTGAGTAACATCAAACCTCCAACAGCAACCAATATCGCTGCATCTGTACAGAGAGTGCATTCTGTGTGACCTTTGACACTGAAACAACAATCAAATTGAATAATTTTTTGCCGATATTATTACCTTATTATCTTCTTCTTCTTCTTCTTCTTCTTCTTCTTCTTCTTCTTCTTCTTCTTCTTCTTCTTCTTCTCCTCCTCCTTCTCCTCTTCCTCCTGCTGCTGCTGCTTCTTTTTCTTCTTCTTCTTCTTCTTCTTCTTCTTCTTCTTCTTCTTCTTCTTCTTCTTCTTCTTCTTCTTCTTCTTCTTCTTCTTCTTCTTCTTCTTCTTCTTCTTCTTCTTCTTCTTTCACACTCACACATCCTCGTTGTCTCCATAAAAGCAGTAGTTAGTTTAAGGTTCATGGCATTCCCATATAGTTTTGGGTGGAATGAAGTTGGTTGATTCAAATTCAAATTTGCTTACTGTTATTACTGTTATAATATACTATGATTAATGTATTGTGAAAACTTCTTAATTACTTTTATGTATTATTTTTATAACACGGTATGTTTCCACTTCAATGTATTACCAGTGCACCAAAAAAAGTATATATATATATATATATAGTAATATGTAATAACTGACTTACAGTTTCAAAACTCAGAAGAATTTCGTTATGAATCCACTGAAATATTGTTACTAAAAGTAAAACTAACATTTGAATTAATATTTTACTTGGATTTTGGTCGAATGCTAATTGTTTTCAAACGATTCAATAATTAAACTGACTAAATCATGCTGTAATGTGCATTTTTGCAGTATTTATTAGAGATGAGGACTGAGTATATGAGGATGTATACTAGGCTTTCTTCAAAATTAAGCATATCTAGTAAGCTAACTAACAAATTATTCATTCATCATCAATACAAATAGAGAAGAATGTCGTTCTCATTATGACCCACTTAAAAACTTAAACCTTTCTCGATCCCTCACTAGTTCCCCTGCCTCATAACCTTTATCTCAAAGGTGTCTGTAATGTCGTGTTTCCATCTTTGTGCCCATCGATCCCTGCCATTTCTCCCAGGAGTCATGCCTTCCATCACTGCTCTTCCCAAGCCACTGTGACATAAAATATGGATACAGTATTTCAGTTTCCGAGATCTCATATTGTTTATGAGTCAGGTTCTTAGATGTTAGGTCTTGTAGGATGTCATAATTATTTTTTTTCTTTAGCGCCACAATATTCTAAAAACTTATCTGCAGCTTTAAAGTTTAAAGCCCTTATTGTATTCTTTAATGACTGAAATGGTCCATTCTTCTTCTTCTTTAGATCGCTGACTGAAATAGTCCATGACTCACATGTATGTTGCCACACGTCATATGTATGTTTGCAACAATGTTACTTTGTTTGCTGGTATTCTGTCATTGGTTCTTAATGCTACTCTAACTCTGTATTGTCATGGTGGCTCTACATCTGACTTCTTTTGAACAGTCCGTCCCCATTGCTGTTGATTAATTGTCACTATGTCTCTTGACACACAGGATCATCTCTTCTAATCCCATAGCACTATTTGACAGGAGGACTGTGTCATAAGTATATCTGAGTTCTGGGACTGGATTTCCACCAATTATGAAAGAGTCAAAATTGTCTTTGGTCTAATCATTCCTGAAGTTTCTCATTACATTTTCAGCATAGATATTGAACAGGTATGGAGAGAGAGTGCACCCTTGTCTGACTCCCTTCTGTACCTCAAACTAGTTTTACTGACTACTTTGCTAGCTGCTTGTTGTTCATAGATAACTTACTACTTCACTTATTGTAACCCATCTTTGATTTTACAAATTACGTCTGTTTTTTATATGACAGCTTGCAACATAAAATCAATAATTACTCACATTCATTCCTTATCTTTCGTCAATACTAGATCTGCTAAATACTGTCAGAATAAATTATTACAACGTGCATTTAGCTCTGGGTAACGATGACTTTAAAATAGCAATTTAAAATGAAAACTATAACTGAAGAATAAATGCCTATATGGAATCAAAGCTTTAAAGGACAACATACATATTAACTGTTTGATGCTGCAAGATGAGCATGTCAGATAACAAATGCAACAAAAAGTTTCTATGACTACAATTGCCTATTTTATTATAAAAGATGGCAATTGTGCTAAATATCAGAAGCACATACAACATTATCTACGGGAATGAAAGAAATACATATTCCAAAGGACGCCACTAATGGAATGTATAATCCATTTCAATATGCCTCTCACAATGGAAAATATATTAAAGACAGCCATCCCTAGAGAACAGGACAAACTAAGTAGTATATCACAAGAACAACAATTGCTATCGATTGGATCAATATTGCAAAGTAAAATAGTTAAATTTAGTAATTTAAGTCAAGTGATGAAAACTGTAGATAACTGATAGTTAGAAATGGCAGGAATTTCAGATAGAAAGCACAATATGAACATCACAATAGTCTGAAAGGATTAAACAATATACACAGTATGAAACAGCAAAAGTATAATACTACATAAAACACCTAGGATAATAAATAACAATATATGCAAATTATAACACCAGAAGGGTTTAATAGTTTATTACTGGTGTAATGACAAGCTGCAGTCAGAAATTATAATGAAGTAGGTCAACATCAGCCTATTAAGAGAGGTGTGAGGCAGGGATGTGTAATGTCTCCACATTTTTTCCCCCTGTACAGTGATAATATTTTCAGAAATATACAAGATATGAAAGGAATTGTCATTGGGGGACGAAACATCAATAAGATTAGATATGCAGATGATACAGTATTGATTGCAGACAATGAAAGTATCTGCAACATTTAGTATCTGTGGTTGTTGCACACAGTGAACAACTAGGATTAGAATTGAATTGTAAGAAGGCACATATTAATAATATTATGGTAATTACTGGGAAAAAGGCAATAACACAATGTAATATACAAGTAAATCGGAACAATTATCTTGGAACAGTCATAACATCTGATGAGAGATGAGTTGAAGAGATTAGAGCAATAATTGTCATGGTGAAAGTAGCCTTTTGCAAGATTCAAAACATTCTGAACAATAAAAAGATGTCAACTGCAACGAGAAAAAGAGTGCCGAGGTGCTACAAAGAATCTATACTTGTGTATGGATGTGAAGCATGGACAATGAGCAGGCAAGCTGAAAAACATCTGATGGCTGTGGAAATGTGGTTTCTGAGGAAAATGCAAAGAATACCATGGACAGACAGAAAAACCAATGACCAAGTCCTATAAGAAACAAATTAAAATCGTAAACTGATTATAAAAATTAGACGTAGACAGTCAATTTTTAAATTTTTTTTTTTTTTTTTTGGGGGGGGGGGCATGTTATGAGAAGAAATAAATTGGAGAATTTGGTGACAACTGGTAAGATCGAGGGGAAGAGAACAAGGAGAAGACAGAGAAGTAAATACCTGGATGGCTTGGACACGTGGTGTGGTCGATACAAGAACACTGAGCTGATCCACGACTCTGGTGATCGAGTGAAATGGCGAATCATGACCGCCCACGCTTATCGGCATGATGGATGGATCGACATGATGGATGTATTGATAATGACAATACAAATATTATAACCACTGTACACAGCAAATGATTACATTTAGAATATTGCAAGCGCTTTGACAACACTAGGAAATAACGCAACAACGCAGGATTAATTTAAGACCCATTGACCACGTGCGTGACTCTAGTCCGACTTTGTAAAGACACATGTAGGGTGTAGCATAGGTGAGAGCGCAAGAGCAGTTGAAATACCACTACTTTTGTCGTTTCTTTACTTATTCAATCAAGCGGGAGATTTGTTCACAACATTTTGCTTCCGCATATACTTTACAGGACAACGCTGTCAACATCAGCATCTTTCAGCTGATTGTTGATTTCTTGGCAAGATTACGCTCAGTAGTTTGTCATTGCTTTCTGAGCGACGGGCTCACATACCCCTAAGTTACCGACGCGGAGAGAACCGCTACCGATTCTCGCGCACGTCACGTCACTCATATAGGCGAGCAATATCTCCGGCGGGCCGATTCTCGCTGGTCGCGAGATCAGCACTGTAGACAGTGTCAGGCGGGGAGTCTGACGGTAGCACACGCTTACATTGGTCCAGACACATACGATTGACAGATGTACACGCTGATACAGATCCAGACATTTGATTTGAGGCATCAACTGTGGGATATGGCTGAACGCCGCTAAGTCAAATCCCCCAGATGTGAGGGCCTGACCGCCACTCACCTCCTGCTCTTGGAGGTTTGATGCTGAGCCGGCAGCATCTGCAGCCTACCTTGTTCCAGACGTAGGCCTACTGGTTATCCTTTCCTCTGGAGTAAATAAGGGAAGGCCGAGAGAGAGACCATGCTGCATGGGCAACACATGTTCTCTGAATCCATGCCCAGACATTGTGCGATGCAATTCTAGCTCTAGTTCCAATCCACATACTTTCGTCTGTAAAGACGGCAAGGTGCCACTAGTAGGCACTACACTGACCGTTGCCAGTTTTACTAACTGCATTACTAGTTAGTAGTTAGTAGCACTGTTTAAAAAAGAAATATCGTGCATGTTCTTTTACAGGTCGTTGCAATCAAGCCCAGCCTGTATCAACTGTTGGTGATTTAGTATGCAATTTTTCGTTTAGTAGTTTGCCATTGTCTTCTGAACGAGAAGTCAACATGTAAGTCCCACTGACCGGTGTGCCGAATGAACAAAATAAACTGCGCCAGTCAGCAGAGACAAGTTAGTTGATTTGGGTTGAGATGAGTAAACAACTGACATCAAACACTTGAGGCATTCCTATACGTGCTCAGTTCTTATATATTCAACAGCCAGTGAAGAGTCCCAATATACTAATGACCGTCTGATTATGTGTACTTTTGGCCTTTCCTTGAAGTACCGAGTAATGGCCAGATTTTCTGGTCACTCCCTGCAACATCATTCTCTCCAGACTAGGGGAAATGTATACGCGAACGTCGACCTCTAGTAGTAATAAATAAATACCTCTAGTAGTACAACTGTGCACAGCCGATTTTTATTATTTTTATGGAAGAGCGCTAGAACAATATATATTATATATTATGCATGCTACCCAATTTAATCCCAAAGAGCTAGCGCCCATTATTAAGTCAATTCTTGTTCCACAAGAAAACACTCATTCATAATCTTACCATAGAAGCCGCCTGCCTCCAACAAGAACGCCAATAAGTACTAACGGCACCAAATAATTACCAACAGACATTTTTCTTCCGAAATTGTAGCCTTCCTTGGCGACTGATCGGTGTGTTATCTCGAGGCGTACTTTTATAGCAAACCAGTAAATGTAGGCCTAGTTCTGCGCACAAAACTAGAACATTTGTGATGTGCATGATACTTGCAAAACTGATGATTCATGCATTCGAAAGCTATGTGTTGTGTTATTTTACAAAATTATAAAACGAAATAATACAGTCATTTACTTTTTAATATTCAGCTCGGATATTATAACTATTTGATATTTCTAATTTTCGTTATCATGATTTGTATTATTCTGGTCCAGCTCAACCCCATATGGTCAGTCTCCCTTAGGTATCGACGAACATGCACACTTATTAATTCAATCAGCAATTGTCCTCGTAGCAATGTAATGACAGTAATGTCAACCGTAAAGTAAAAGCATATGGTTTATAATCATCAGAAGTAGTCCCACTTCAACAAATGTTTCGACTTCTTTATATTCTATACACTATCCGGGTTATGACTCCAATGTGTCTTTCTTGAGTAGTACGCAAGATTCAAGACATGTGTTTCTTTCTTCTTATTGTTTTTTTTTTTAAATATCATCTTTAACCCTTCTTAGTTATAATTAGGAGATATATTATTTGCTGTATATTTAAGTATTCATGTTTGTATATGATTTTATATTGATATCGATTCGCTAAACTTGTGTTAATCGCTGACTGCATCATTCCTCTAGTTTGCCGCTATTTTGCGCTACACTCTTAAAAAAAAAACACTCTGACGGTGAACAGCATGCATCCGGTGTATAGTGATTCGCTTCCTTCTCTTGTTTGAACTCAAATGTACCTCGTAGAGTGCTACTACTTCTAGTACAATGGACTGAGTTTTGCATGTGGATCAGCTTTCCTTATTACCAAGTCCCTCGTCATCAGGCGAACACACTTCGACATCTGAGGTACTTGTAATTACAAGTAATTTACGTCCCCAAGTCACGGACGAGAAGCTAACATTTTAGTCGAAATGGCCAGTGTAGGGGTTGAAACTTGAAACCGTTACCTCGGCATCAGCACATCGGATGTTTGAGAGCGAGCGCTGTTATCCATTCGACAATGCGGACTTGGCACCTTGTGACTCGGTCGGGAGAAAGCCACCTTCTACCCGCCTTCCCTCATCCCCCAGCCGTTTCGACTCTGTCGTCGTCGCCTCCACAGTTCGCTATGCTTGCTTGCTTGTGTTCGCTGGCTGTGAACTCCAGCGTGAAGTCCTGTATGTCGGATGAAGACATCCTGTTGTCCAACATCAGTATGATGTCACACCTGACTGAGGTTTGCGTGACTATCCGTTGTCCCATGTCTGGCTTATTGGTGTGTAGACTGGTGGTTCCTCGCCGTGCAGGCAGATACTTTCCAACTTCGGAATAATCAGCGATCCTACTACGTTAGCCAGAACCCCGAAGGGACCTGTTGCCCAGCACGCACGACTAGGACTTGTTAGTAGGTCTTGGCCAGTATAGAACCTGACCCTGGTGCCATGGAAACAACTCTTCGTCCCAAGTTCGCTATGGAGTGATGAACAGTGTTGTTGCCATGTTACTTTCTTCGCACCCCATACTCATGCGAAGGAGACGAATTTCTGCATTCGCCCAGAGAACACCAGCGCTACCGCAGGTTATTGCCATTGCGTTCATTGATTGGGTCATTCCTTCCCTCGCCCTTATTTCTACTTTAGCCTGACGGAAGGGACCACCAGCGGAATATTGTGTTTGGCCAAGAAAATCTGAATCGGGTGCTATGAATGGGTGGGTAGTTGTCATGATAGAGCTGCCAGGTTTTTGTTACCCACGGGTTCGTTCGTTTGTGTCGCACAGCATCATGAATGTGATGGATGACCTACAGGTAGTATCTTTGGATCGTCAGATTCCATAATCTCTCAACATGACTTTGAGATTGGTGGTCGTTCCCCAAGCTTAGATGCTACTGAAAGGGACCCCCATCTTAATCACGAGAAGAAATTAATTGGTACACGACGATGTTGTTGTTTGTGACACTTCTGCTTTAACTCTTAAGTTTGATGCATTGGCGCTCAGGTCGCCTGAAACAACGACAATTCTTGCATCTATTGGAGTTAGGTTGTTGTAGAGGCTTTCTTATCGACCCTGCCAAAGTACAGTCTCCACGGGAACTGTGTTGCGGAGCTTTCCTCCTCTCTCCAAGCCCAGTAACCAGCAGAGTGTGCAAGACCGCTAATGGAACTTCACATCTTCATAGAGGCATATTAGGATATAACTAAGTCATGATATAGCACTGTTTGTGCGAACCTAGAATTAACATCTGATGGTAATGACGTTGTGGTTTCTGAGAAAGATGCAAAGAATACCAAGAACTGACAGTAGGGGTAAAAACGAATGTACAAGGAACGCATAAAAACCGTAAATTGATCAGAGAAATTAGACTTAGGCAGTTAAGATTTTTGAGGCACGTTATGAGAAAAAAATATTTCAACTTAGTGACAACAGGTGAATGTGATCGGAAAAAAGTAAAGGAAAGACAAAGAGATGAATACATGGATGGCTCGGCTATATGGTGAAATCGAAACAAGAACACATATATTATCTTAAATTGTGGTGATAATGGGATATGACGAACCATCACTGCCAAGCCAAGACGCATGGTGATGATGATTGCAAACTCTGGATTAGGCCTAGGCTTTTTTTTATCCTCGTGGTTTTAGTTATTTCATTGTCAGTCATCTCCAACTCAATATCCAGATGGATTAGTTATTAGTAAAACGCTGTGTCAGAGACTAGTCATTATTTAAAGCACTCACACGATACTTATAATTCAATAAATGAGCCCCAGACAGGCAAAGGATAATTCGTATGAATACACTGCACTCTAACACCAGCTGTTATAACACAGCGACACGTTTATTTGTAATAACTTAGGACATCATAATATGTTACAATACACCCGCTCAGTACACACGCAGGGTTATTCAGCCACTCTCACTAACTTTCTCACCGTCAAACTATTATATTTATACTAGACCCCTATAGTCATTAGGGTAGTCCAAAAAACTATTCGCTATCACAGTTATGTCGCTCTTACACTTCATAATATCCCTCTCCAGTGCATTCTTTCTGTCCTGTCTCGCTATCCCATGCTACCCTTTCCACGGGTAACCCGTCTGAGACGTGTTCACTTCACCATCCCGTCTTGTTATGAGTTGTTGTCTGCAATCTACATTTGTCTGTCCTTGAACTCGTTTGAGCCTGTCTGTCTTATTCTGAGTTGTCGTCAGTATACACTACAAAGTCTTTTAACTCCTCCTGTCATATTACAAGTTCTCTTTAACACTGTCTATCTTGTTCTAAACTGTTGTCCGTATGTAATGCATATAGGACTTTGAAACGTTGTTTAAAGGGCGCGTTGGTGTAATCATTAGGAGGTTATGCAGATATGTCATGAATACAGTGGGACGAGGGTTTGATGCCTACGTTCGTCGCCCGCTGACAGAGGGAAAGACTGGCAACATATTTCTCCGTGCACTCAGGCGTACACAATGTTATGGTCCTAAGTCTCCTAACACTTTACAGACGCATAAACGGTTCCTGTTTCGAGATTTAAAAAAAAAAATACAAACACATACTATATATACAGTCATTTGTCGTGTCCCTCTGCGCCATTTAGCCTATGTTAACTCCTACTTAGGAGCTATCAGTGTCAAGGCATGTGTACGTTGATAGATAACAACATACATACATGCACACATACATACAGACATACGTACGCGTAAGTAAACACACACACACACACACACACACACACAGACAGAGAGAGAGAGAGAGAGAGAGAGAGAGAGAGAGAGAGAGAGAGAGAGAGAGAGAGAGAGCAATTCAGCTCTAACTAAGATACATTTACCAATGTAGAATTCTTGAACTTGCCAAACTAAGGTCCAGAAAGTGGTGCACGCATGTTTCAAAATGACTAGTAATGATCGGCTGTGTAATCTATTCTAAGACTATCGAATCTCCGGCTGTGTATTCGTGTACATGGTCTCTATTGGTATTTGTTGACCTTGGATATCAGTTGCGTTAACGTATTCCCTATAACATCGTGCTGATAATATCATGAGCGCGGTTAAACGAGACTCGTCGTCCGCTGAACTGTGCGAAAGACTGGTCACCTATTCCTACGTCCATTCAGGCCAACATAACCACGCCAGCAGAGTCACAAAGAGGGTTCCTAATTTGGGATTGTTTTTTTACTTGGGGTCAGCTAAAGCATCTAAGTAAAACGATACTGTAAATTTAGGAATAATACAGTTAATTCCTTTCGAGGCGTGAAGTGTTTTCGTTGATCTCAACTCCCAGATGGACTCAGCCTGATATGGGCACCAGGAGATATCAAGTGAAATCAAGACGACCGGCTTGACATTGATAAAATCATTAATCGCGTGTCTGTCGGTCAAAAATGTTTGTGTGACACCATGTACCAAATACCCGTGTGGAATGAAAGAAACGGTGTCTTTTACATGACTTGTTTTTGCAGAAGAGAATGCTACAAAGAATGCAACTGGTTGTAAAACTGTGTTCGTTATAACTATAACAGACTCGTTGCAGAAGGTATTTTGACAATATGAAGAGCAGGTATGTCTTGAAGGCCGTGGTGGACATTTCCAACACCTGTTACAATGAATACGTCATTGGTACTTTCCAGTTCACCCAAAATTAGTTTATATGGTCATTACGTACCCTCCTTTTTAAGGAAGAGGAGGGTTATATATTATTACTAATTATCGATTTTCCATCACAAAGGCAAATAACTCCTGGATGACCGTTATCGATTTCTTTTTGAAAAGAGGGCGTGGTCAGACGGTCGTGGCGGGCTGGGAGGTAAAGTGGGGGTGTCTTGCTGGTGGTGGTGAGGGGTGTAAGGGAGGGTAAGACTAGGGATGTGGTGGTGGGTGAAGTGAGCGATGACGTAAAAAGTGGTAAGTAATTGAAACAGTAGGGAGGTGGTCTGGTAGGTGTGGTAGGCTAGTGACGTGGGGGTAAAGTGATCTAGTGACGTAAGTGGTGGTCTACTGACCACTCGGGATTGGTATGTAAGAGTAGGGGATGTAAGTAAGGGGTAGTGTCTTGGTGTGGACAACATAAAACATTGAAATAACAAACGGTTAAAAGAAGGTATATAATTTTAATAAATGGAAAACATATATAGATATTACATATTTAAATGAGGTGATGTGTGGTGGTGACGTTATACTGATTTTAAAAAGTGACCGCTCGGGGTGTACGATGGACGGTAACACAACATATGTATATATACATATATTTAAAAACGCGTGGCATCAACAATTTAAGAGGTGCGGTTATGGTCTAGTGTCATAAGTGTTATAGAAAAATCATCATCATACACATGTTTAGAGGTGCGGATTAGGATTACGAAAGTGCGCAGATAGGGCCAGTGGTATTGAGGTGCTATAGTGGTTAGGTCCAGAGGTTGGGGTGTGTCAGTCGTAGGGTATCGAGCTGTCTGTTCTGGGTAGGATGTCACTGGATGAGGCGGCTTTCGTATACCACGCTTGATTGACTTTGTAATCTTTGGGCGGGGATATTAAAAACGCCGTGCTTATGAGCGAGTCAAACATCGATTCTCCCACACGTCTTTTCCTAAGCTGTGGTAGGTATGATTACAGCATCGTCATTATACTAACCGATCTGTGTGCGAGACACGAGTTGTTGGTTGTTGGTTTCCTTGTTAATGTTTGTATAGTAAAAACTGTTTCTTGAATGATGTATCTGTATAATTGGTAGTGACCAGTGGTGTGCGGAGTGAGGGTTGATAACGGTACAAAATAACTCCTCGTAGGGTTGATGTCTATCAGATAGCTAGATAGACAGATAGAAGTCAGACAGACAGACACACAGGCAGGCTGGCAGGCAGGCAGGCAGGCAGGCAGGCAGACCGACCGACCGACCGACCGACAGACAGACAGACAGACAGACAGACAGACAGACAGACAGACAGCCAGACAGACAGACAGACAGATGGAGGGTTGGATGGATGGATGGATGGATGGATGGATGGGTAATAGGTAGGTAAGTAGGTAAGAAGGCAAGTAGGTATGTAGGTAGGTAGGTAAGCAGACAGACAGACAGACACGACGGACGGACGGACGTTCGGAAGGACGGACGGACGGACTGACGGACGAACGGACGGATGGATGGGTAGAGCTCGCGCTCGCGCGCGCATGTGTTTGTGTGTGTGTGTGTGTGTGTGTGTGTGTGTGTGTGTGTGTGTGTGTGTGTGTGTAGTGGTGTAGTGGTATATTCAGTGTATAAACATTATCATTATTTCATTCTTAAGAATCGAATCAAGTCAGTTTTAGCTACGCCAATCGTGGACATCTAGCAGTATGGCTACACTAGAGGTCAGAGCTGGTTATTATGGGTGACGTATACAATCGATTAGGGTGGTAGATGCCCGGTATGTCGAGCGTGGCTGTCGATGTATTGATTTGTCTTTCCTGGTGTGATGGCCTGATTGTATTTCCATGTTACTGGTTCATGTGTTGCGTTGTGTGTATCTTTTCCCCGCGTATTATCGACTTTGTCTGTTGTCGGCGCAGTTTTATTTAAAAACATATGTTATTGTCATCAGTGTTATAGAAACACATACTACAACATTTCTCTTTTGGCGATGTATTTGGATAAGAAGTGACCAGTGCCTTTTTACTTTTTTTTTTTCTTTTTTTTCTTTTTTTGAAGGGCGGGGTTATGGGTCACAGATATTCAAATGGAAAACGCAAAAATAAAAAGATTGTTATATAAAAATAAAGAAACATGTTGAAAAAATTACTTAGTTGTATAGCAAAAATAAAGAAGAAAAATTGAGGCTCCGCTTCATTTGTTCGACTTTATTTATTTTTGTTGAGGCAATATCACCTGCAGAAGCATAAGTATTTACAATTCCTGGACTAAGGGGATAACTAATTCAGAGATTTTGCCCTCGTTAAGGTGACGTTACTACTTCCGGAAAGGTTTAATAATTCAAAAACGTGTTAGTTATTCAACGGAAGTTCATTGTCTCAACTTTAGCGTTTGCATAAAAAGAACTGTCCCCAGGAAGTGGTAGTAATTGACAACTCAGACTGGATTTCGAGCCAACAGGCTTCTGCTTTTTCACAAAACATGAACTGTCGAACACCTGGACTTATGATGATGAATAAATGAACTTACAAACGTATGATGCTGAAGAAATGAACTTATCAAAACATGACTTGTCGAAGACATGTACTTAAAAACAAAACATTTTAATGCCAACATTAAAGACGGATACGTAGATATTGATGGCTCAACCCCAAAGAGAGAAAGGATTCAAAGCTCTTTTTCCCAATGTGATCCTGCCCGTTTAATTAATTTAGCTATACTGACTCAATTGTTTGAGACCAGAAATGGAGTTTTAGAGAACCAAGGAATACCTTCAGGAAATAACTAAAAAAGTTTTATTCCCTTTTATACCCAAAATATCCTTTAAGTTGTTCCCAGCCTCTCCTCTACCAACTAATTAATTCTATCTAGGATGGTTTAAAACAATTTGACTATGATAAGTAAACATACAATCAATACATGAAATGACCTCAGTTATATTATTTAATAAACATAAACTTGGATTTTGAACATTGCATTCTAAATTGACAATATTATGAAATTCAAGTAGGATATATACATGTAATTTTAACTATACAGCATGGATGGGCCAGTTATAAAGTGTATATTTTCAGCTATATTTTTTTCAATGACCTGTACTGCTCATCTTTTACTGGCATAGATGATCTGAAAAAAAAAGAACTGTCTACACTCAGGGTACTCCTCTTCCGGGTTTGTGGATCCCTTTGGCTAACACTTGATTGCTGTATGTTCTGTAGTCTTAGTATTCCAGGTCTGAGTAGAACATTATAAGTTGGCTCTTGGTTTTCTTTCCATTTTTGGCAGGTAAATGTTTAAATAAAGATTAACTCTCCTATGAGGCAAATGGAACTTTTGCAGGTAGATAAGTTTCTGCACTACTCTATCAAGGGCATCACTCAACAAGGTGCTCACTCAACAAGTGCTGCAATCAACCTTCACAAAGTCAGGTCTGGATCTACACTAGTATGACCACTACCTTTCATGTTAAATTAATTTCTTCCAAATACTTCTGCGACAGGATTCCGATTTTTCCAATGCGATGTCGTAGGCTAATGTTTGTCTTCATCTACCTAACTAAGACTAAGTTATCTTTGGTAAGTTGATTTTGAAGAGACTATGACTCCCTCCGCTCATCCTGTTCCCTTGCTTGGGCTGGTAAACAAACAGGCCGCCGTCAATTCCAATTCCAATTTTCAAAAACAAAAATTCCAAATTCGGCCTCGTCTAACCTGCTTCATCAGCTGTGGTTATTGTTTAGGTCCGTGGTTTTTGTGAGTTTATTCACCCTAATTCTTGTCTTGTGAGTCCTATCTCGGACTGGTTATATATCGTTTGTGTCTGTGACGTCAGCGGTGGGATCGGTCGGCGGCTATCCTTTGTGCTCGTCTGTTCTTGTGGTTTTCTTTGTTTGAGTAGGCTCCTGGCTCGTCTGGCTTGACTGATTGCAGTCCTTATAAGGACTTTTCGTAATCCCACTCCAGCTGGGGGATCGGTCGGCGGCTGTCCTTTGTGCATGTTTCTTTTTGTTGTTTTCTTTGTTGGCGCAGGCTCCTGGCTTGACTGGTTGCAGTCCTTAAAAGGACTTTTTATTTGGTATTTTTGTCTTCTCAATTGTGAAGTAACTGTAGAAGCCTTTCGATGTAATATGCCTCCTTGCGCGTTCTTTCAGTCCGCTTCCCACGTTTGAGTTCTTGCTGTCTTTTGCTTGCTTCCTCCGAGCTCAGCCATGGGATGATTTCTCCGTCTTCAATGTAGTAATGCCATGCGTATTCATCTGCGAGTTTTATATCTGGAAGAATCATTGAGGGCATTGGTTTCCCGTAGAGTTTCTTGTACTTCTTTTCTTTTTTTTCCATGCGCTTTCTGTATTCCTCGCACTTGAGTTCGTAGTGCCTCGTTATCTCGGGAAACATTATTTCTACTTCTGGCTTCGGGACATCCTCTATGCCGACGTCAGGGTGCTCATCTCGATTTTCTTCTGATGTCTGGTGGGATATTGGCTTACCTTTGAATGATTCGGACGTCGTGGTTGGGCTACTGGCTTTCGCTTGTGATTCCGGCTCGGTTTCTTGGTTTTCATCCTGCAATTTCTCTGTAATTTCTTGTTCGGCTTCTGTGGTTTTGTTTCGGAGTATTTCCATTTCAGCTTTCTGTAGTTCTTGCTCTGATTTAATGGTTTGTAGGATCTCTTCATTCTCCGTCTTAATCAGTGCCATATGTTCTACTTCTTGCTTGATGTTTTGCTGAATCTCCTTCATTTCCGCCAGTAGTTTTTCGTTGTCGTTATTCGGGGTCGGCGTTAGCAGTGCCTTGACTTGTCTCTTCAAATCGTCTATCTGTTTTTGAAGTTGATCTCTTTCGGCTTGTGCTATACCCGTGGCTGTCTCGCGCCTCTGCATTGCTTCCTTGAATAGTGTCTTTGAGATGATGGCAATCTTTAAGTCGTCTCTGTGTCTCTGCAGGTATGGACAGCCCAAGTATCTTGCTCCATGCTTGCCCAGGCAGTTGGCGCACTTTCTTTTGTTGTTAGGGGCTCTGAAGTCCGTGTCCAGCTTGGCCAGCGGACACTCCTTGAAGGTGTGGTTATCGGCGTAGTATAGGCAGATTTCCGTCTTACTGCGACACGTAGCTCTGCTGTGGCCGGCCTTCTGACATCTGGAGCATTGCGTGATTCTCGGGATGAATCTCTCTGGTTGCTGCATTCTCTTGTTGAATGATACTGTGGTCGGCATTTCGCTGCCCTCCGATGTCACCACTGCCAAGGTTGTAGGTATCTTGGAGTAGGTGAGGAGCCGCTCCGCCTTCAAGAATCGGATGTGGAGATTCTCTTCCCGTAGCTGCTTCAGGATTTCTTCGTCTGTTAGCTCCACTGGAATCAGCTTGACGACCCATCGGGTTGTTTTTGAGTCGGTGTTTCCGATTCTGGTGTCTTTCTCCTCCTTCTTCTCTGCTGACTTGGTTCTTAACTGTGTTGGGCTGTCAATCTTCTCCCTCGTAGTAGCTTCTGTGATAGCTGTAGTATCAGGCTCTTTGATGCAGCTAGCAGGTAGGCTCTCCACGTTGTTCTTCTTGTTGTCGGCTCCCACGCTGCACTTCTTGGCCACAGCGTGTTTCTTGTTGTTGGACTTTCAACGTGACATTTTCCCGCGTATCAGACTTCTTGACAGAATAATGCGACTTGACTTGTTAGCGCTCGCAGTGCGAATTGGCCGCCGTCGGCTTTGCGTGCTGTATTTATATGCTGGCTTTTCCGGTCCACGTTTTTCGTTGCAAATGGGTTATATTAAATCTTGGACCGTACAATTGTGGAACAAACGATCCTGTTGCGGTGTTCAGACTTTAATTGTCGATGGGAAATATTTACAGCATGTTACGTTTGTGAAAATAAAGTATATCACAATTAACTTTAGAAAAATCTTATGTTGAAGAAATGAACTTACCAAAACATGAACTGCTGAAGACATGAACTTACCCCCCCCCCCCCCGCCCCACGCCCCCCCCCACACACACACAAAAGAAGAAAAGAAAAAAATCTGATGATGACGTAAACTTATACAATAAATTCTTTTGTTGGAGAAATAAACTAACAAAAATATGAACTGCCTAACACATGGACTAACAAAATAAAATATGGTGATGAAACTATGCACGTATTTAAAAAAACAATCTGATGTTGAAGACATGAACTTACCAAAACATGAACTGTCGAAGACATGAACACACACACACACACACACACACACACACACACACACACACACACACACACACACACACACACACACACAGACACACACACACACACACACACACACACACATACATTTTAATGACGCCATGAACTTACAAAAACATTAACTGTCGAACACCTGGACTTGCGGTGATGCAGACAAGAAGTTTTCAAAAAGGAATACAGTTGTAAGTCACGCAGATCACTTCTGTTTGACGTGAGGAACATTTCTGCGCACCATGAAGAATACTTCTGAATGAGATGAGGAAGACATGAAATAACAAGTGGACGCCTTTGTGAGAGCAAGTGGGACAATTTGTCAGAGTTAGTGTGCCAGTTGATAGGGTAAGACGACAATTTGCGATAGTAAAGTTATGAATGCAAGGGGACATGTTGTCACGGTCAGTGGCTGAGTTGTGAGAGCCAGTGGGTAAGTTGTCAGGGCAATTCGACAAGTTGTTTGGGTAAGTGTACAAGTTGATAAGGCAAGTGAGGAAGTTGTGAGAGCAATTCGACAAGTTGTGCGACATGTGGGGCATTTTTGTATGCTTTGAGGGACACAGTTGAATTACATGGGGTCACTTCTGACTCAAGTGAGGGATATTTCTGTATGAAGTGAGAACACATTTGTAAGATATGAGGTGGGGAATACAGACAATTTTTGTTAGTTTTCAATGAATGTGTCGTTTTCAATGTTTGTCTGTTACATTTTTAGTTTTTAGTGTTGGTTACGTTAGTGTTTCTTATCCTTGGTTGTGTCACTTTGTCGTTGTGTCAGTTTTCATTGTTTGTGTCAGTTTACATTAGTTGAGTCAGTTTGTCGTTGCGCCCACGCCAGTCACCATGTCTCTTTGATATGACTACTATTACTACTAACGATACTTCTCTACTACTATTACTATTTGTTGTTACATCTACTTTTTCCCACCAATGTTAACGTCGCTGGAACTTCTATTAATACCAATATTACTCATACTACTTATATTACTAAGACAGATAATCTAATGACAATTATGTAAACCTAAGACCCAGAAGAATACATGGACCGGCGCGACAAGTTATGTGACAAGGCCGTAGGACGGCAGTATTGTGTATTTACCTGTATTATGTTTTTCCTGGGATGGTGCATATTCATAATGTATATCCATCAGTAATAAAGCTTCCATGTGTGTGCAAAGCCGGAGTTCTTAAGTGCCTAATGACTGTTAATAAGTATTCCTGCAGAGTATTCATACAGACATACCCCTGGACATAATCACAGCCACTTATATCTGTCAGCAGCATTGTGACACCTACGACTGAGACACCCCACACTCTGGACCTAACAACTATAGCATCTCAACACCACTGGCCCTATCCACTCACCTCCGTAATCCTAATCCGCACCCCTAAACATGTGTATGGCGATGATGTTTCTATAACACTTATGACACTAAACATACCCACCCCTCTTAAGTCACGCCTTTTTATATATTTATATATATGTATGTTGTGCTACCGTCAATCGTACATCCCGAGCGGTCGCTTTTCTAAATCAGTATAACGTTACCACCACACCGCTCCTCATATAAATATGTATTGTCTATATATGTTTTCTCTTTATTAACATTACATACCTTCTTTGAACCATTTGTTATTTCAATGTTTTATGTTGTACGCACCAAGTCACTACCCCTAACTTATACTCCTACTCTTACTTACCAACCCCGAGTGGTCACTAGACCGCCACTTACTTCACTGGGTCACTCTACTCCACGTCACTAGCCCACCACATCTACCAGACGCCAAGCCCACTTTTTTCAATTAATTACCACCTCTTACGTCATCGCTCACTTAACCCACCACCACACCCTTGTCTACCCTCCCTCACACCCTTCACCACCACCAAGACACCCCACTTTACCTACCGCCACGCTCACTTTTTCACAAAGAAATCGATAACGGTCATCCAGGAGTTATTTCGCTTTGGGGTTTAAAATCGATAATTAGTAATAATATATAACCCTCCTCCTCCTCCTCCTCCTAAAAAATGGGATACATAATGACCCTATATACTATTACGAAAACAGCGTTAGACCGTAACAGTATCTATTGTAACTAATTTAAAGAATTTTAAAACACAGTTTTTGATGACATCATCAAATTTGTTCTATATACAACGTGTAGTGAGGCTTTACGAACACCCAGTAGTATCTGTTCTATCATAAATTGAAATGCATATCATCATCGTAAAATATCAGCCTTAAATAAGGCCATACCGTAGTTTTTCGTCATGTGCTAGTCTTTGTAATTCCACGTATGTCAGCATTATTATAGTATGTCCAGAAATGAATGCCGTCTTTCACGATCAATTATTTTGAAAACTGTCTGTTGAATCATTATGAAATTTTTCCTGCCGTCTTATATTTACCCCCACCCAAGGAATATGTCTTTGATAGGTCCAAAAGCAACTTAAATCATGACAAGCGACGACATTTCTTTGATGTTTGGGGGAAAATGTGGTGAATTCACGCTAACAAACTAGTCTTACAGTAAACCACGTTATTTCTGGTAAGGATACAAGTACAAGGCGTAGCCAGATTCGAATGGGAGTGGGTGCAATAAAAAAAAGTAGCTTAAAAGTCGACAGGGTCGACTGGATTGCACCGGGTTTTTATCCCATATGGCTCAGTCTCTTTCCGCAGGGCGGAAAGCTTCGCACAAAGCACGAACTCCGTAGCTCCAGCGACGACCCTCGGGAGTCTCCGGAAAAAATGCACCCGTGCAATGAAGGAATCGAACATACAACCTTCTGAGCCCGAGTCAGACGGCTTGACCACTTCACCACGGAGACTCCCGAGAGGGGTGCAATGTGTAATATTAGTAAAGATAGAGAATTTACAGAGGCATAGGGTAAATAATGTGTAAATTGACAGGAAAGTAGAAGGAATATATTTCTTACCTTATTTTTCATTTCCGTCTTGTTTCTTCAGCTGCTGGTTACTAGAATGCATTTAGCTTTTTATATTGAGTTCGTGAAAGCTTCCAAATAGCTGTGCGTTAATGTGCGTATGGAGTGACCAGAAATGATACCGCAATTTAGTCATGATGTGTCCATTTTTAAGGATCTGTTCAGCTGTCTGTGTAGTTTGTTCACACGACACATGGGTAACAAACCCTCTTTGAGTCTTCGTGAAAGATTGTCTACTCTTTTGTTTACTGTTCAGAGACGGAACATGATTACCTGTTTTGCACTATGAAAATAGTTGTCAGTGTCTCTGTAGTGGGTTTTCTTCTTAACGACCAAGATGTTGGTCCTCTTTTCATTGGAGTTTATAGATTGATTCGTATGCACGTGTGTTGTCCCCTAATTTGACAATGAGTTTGCTCTTACGTTTCTTGTTATGCCACAATATGTCAGTTTCCACCGCAATATTACTCTTCTGTTGGTATTCAATGCGTTTAGTGTTTTTTTTTTCTTCAATACCAGTTGTTTGTCACCGCTGAGGGCTTGCGGAATTGAAAATTCACCATTGTGGAATACAAAATGTTGCCATTGACATTGTGCTGATGCTGTAATGTTTAGGGCCTGCAATTCTTCTGAATATGTGGAGCAAAATATCCCAGTAGGTGTGCATGTGGATTAATGTCTGCGATCTGCCCAGACCTTAATCGGTGCCGGATGATTCCAGTAGGTTGATGACTGCTATCGGTTGCATAAAATTCAATCCATCCTTTCTCCAATAGTCATCTTCCTCTTTCAACACATTTCCTCTTTCCTTACATTTTTTTCAGCAACTTATATCAATTTTTAATAGCGCGGTCTGAGTTAGTATCTTGACGTCAGATAATTTTAATAGATTGATTGATTGATTTAGAAACCGACATCACAGCATTCGGGTAATTCCCATAAGCGCTCCGTCCCCATCCTCAGCAACCAGCGAAGAGTTCCAACACCAATAATTCCAGTAGTAACCTGATTATATGTCCGTCTCGCCTTTCCTCTGAGCGTCGAGCCTCGGCCAGATCCCCTCGTCACTTCTCGCTGCCTCATTCTTGCCAGACTATGGTGATCCATTTGCTCCTCCGAAATGTACACGTGCTCCCACAATGCCGCAACCACGTCTGCCTTGTCATGCATCAATGCCGTAGGTATTTTGTCTTCTTGGGCAACTACATTGTGATATGATGCATTGTCCATAATTAGACAAGACGGCTTATCTAGGGATAGAAGCACTGTATTCTCGAGCCAATCGCTAAATACATTGCCATTCATCTCATTATGGTAATCCCTATTGTCTGTATGCCTTGATACGAACACGAGTCCAGTATTCTGTAGTAAACCATTTTGAGTACTACCAGCATGGGCTATGGCGAAACGCTGTCCTTTACTACTGGGCGCATATCGCGTTATCTTTCCGTCCACTTATTGCCATTCCTTTTCACGTGTGTGGTGCGCATTGATCCAGGTTTCACCCAAATACACTATGTCATAATTTTATTTGCGCATTTCCCTTATTTCACCTAGGTATCTGCTTCTCGTGGCTCCTAAATGCGGTTGCTCGCAAATGATATTTCTACCTCCCTTGTACTTTCTAAACGTGAAGCCTTATATGAAAGGACCCACATTAATGACACACCTCTGAAGATACTGCGACACCACTGAACACTCCCCGTTTCACTTCTAAGGCTCTTTTCGTAAGGCTAATCCCGTGAAAAATATGAAAACGCTATTGGTACTATTGAACGCTCATGTTTCCTCGTGAAGATGTAATACTCCTAATAATGTGCACTTCATCTCTGTCCCGTAAATTATATACCGCGTATAAAAAAACTTTGAAATCTGCTGTAAAATCTCCAGAACAAAAATTTTTTTGTTTGGTGGACATCATGATAAGGTTATATGCTAAATCTCATCATTTTCTCTCAGCTGGTTACTGAGATATGGAATTTTATATTGGGGCAGACAAAAATAAATGGACTATAGAGGTGTTCATGCCTGTTTAATATTGCTGCCCTTGGTCTACCCCTTTTCTCCTTTTCTCGGCAGTTGCCTTCTGGGCTCCCTTTTGTGTTTCTTCGTGACTTATGGTGTGAACTAGCGTAGATAGCTGTCGCTTTTTTTTTTTTTTTTTTTTTTTGGTTTCTTTTCATTACTTTAATTGTCTTGATACGTTGCTCCACTAGAGCCCGTATCAAAGGGGGCATCCAATACAACAATTTGAAGGTAAACAGTGTAATCACCATCACCATGCCGATAAGCGTCGGGGACCATGTTTCGCCATCTAACACGATCACCAGTCTTTCAATAGGGATAGATTCTTGTCCCGATTATGCAATGTGGCATAACCATCCAGGTATTCATCTCTCTGCCTTTCCCTTGCTCTTTTCCCTTCCAAATTTGCCAGTGGTCACTAAGTTTTTAGTTATTTCTACCTAAAACACGCATAACACTTTTAACAAATCTGTTTACGGTTTATGTTTGACATGCTCATTGGTTTTTCTCCCCGTCCATGGTTTTCTTTGCATTCTCCTAAAGAAATCACATTTCAATGACATGTTTCTCATCTTGTCTGTTTATTATCTGTGTTTCACATGAATATAACAGCAAAAAACCCTACATAGCTCATAGCACTTAGACACTCCTTTTCACACTATAACTTATATAATACGAAATGAAAATAATAAGTGTAAAACATAACGTGATTTGACTTGACTTGTATACACTTGCTGGTCTCCCTGGCCGAGGCGTTAGCAGCTTTCACCGTAACGCTGAATACTCTCGTCGTTGACGTGAGCTCACGAGAATTGGAAGCGGTTCGAGTCGCGCCAGTGACTAATGAGAGTATGGAGTCTGTCGCTCAGAAAGCAATGGCAAACTACTGAGCGTAATCTTGCCAAGAAATCAACAATCAGCTGAAAGATGCTGATCTTTGACAGCGATGCCCTGTAAAGGCAAAGGATATGCAAAACATTTGTATACACTTAATATAACAGAACACTCAGAATACCAAATTAATTTTTTTTTTTAATTCGCATGTCCTTTACAGGACATCGCAGTCAACATCAGCATCTTTCAGCTGATTGTTGATTTCTTGGCAAGATTACGCTCAGTAGTTTGTCATTGGTTTCTGAGTGGCCGGCTCACTTATCCCGCAAGCCACCAACGCGGGTAGAACCGCTTCCAATTCTCGCGCGCTGCATTACCCTGCGTGGATAAACGGGATTACGGAGAAAACCAAATTAATGCACACAAAAATTAATGACATCACTAAGGAAAAAAACACACACACGGCAACTGGTTGCCCCCAATAAACCAAAGGTGGCAAAATGATAATAGATAAAGATCAGATATTAAATACATGGTGAGATTATGTGACAGACCTTTATAACGGTATAAGTGAGAAGCAGCATGATATTCCATATAATGATGAAGAACCACCAATTTTGAAGATGGAAGTTCAGAATGTTTTTAACCACACGAGAACTTACAAGACCCGCACATTGTTTCCATTTTCTTTTCATTGCTCACATATGTTTCATCTTTGTATTCTTCCCATTCACTTATTATGCTGACTGTGGCCTCTTCCCGTTGTTTATATAATTTGTGTATTTGTTTGCTTATGAAACCTAGTCGCCGCAGCGTTCGTTATTTTCCGTAATTGTGTTCTGTAAAGCTGCATTACTTCGTGTTATTTTATATTGATGTAACAACAGCTTTCATCATAATCATAGACAATCGATCACTGGTGAAAACTGTAACCGGAATTTCAACAATAAAAGAATTAAAATTCTAACGCATACGGAAAGCACAAACTATCCCCAGCCCAGTGAACATACAAACAACTCTTCTCTTAATAAACATTTTAAAAATTACACAGAGGTGGAAGGAGAAGAACGATCGTCTCTACTTCTTCTTCTTCTTCTTCTTCTTCTTTCGTTCACCTGAAACATGTCTACAACTGCAATGTCGTCTCTTGTATGAATCTAACAGTCTTTTTTAGTTCATTCAGCGGTCCATAGAGTTTATCTTCCACTGTTGTCTCTACTCAATTGTTGCCAATTTACTACATCAGCATAGGTTATTGTCCTGTTTGAAGTTAATCAGTTGGATGGTATTTTGACTCCTAGGGTCGTCGCCGGAGCTGCGAGCTTTGTGCGATGCTTTCAACAGGCTCTCCTGCGGAAAGAGACCGAGCCATATGGGATAAAACCCGGGGTAATGAAGTCGATCCTCTCGACTTTTAAGTCTTTTTAAAAAGACTTTAAGACTTTCTATATTTTTGGAAGAATAAATCGAATGTTGACCCCATTTTGAGTTTTGAACTCTCCAAAAGTGGACCTAATCGACTCTTCGAAAATGAACCATGAGGGTGGTGAAGGACAATTTCCAATGCGGCATTATTGGGGTAATAATCTGGTGTCGGAAAGGACATATCTGTTATGGTTCATTTCCGCATTTATTGTAACATAGGCCTACATTGTAACGTTCTGATTTTATTTTATTAATACGCATTATTCGTTATATTATTCTTTCATTGTAGCATCGTTCCTTGTAGAATACTCGACTGTACTAATTAGACAGGCCAATAATTAATTAGGCAGCGATGTGTTGCCGTATGACTTCATTAGATGTCAATATCTCATCCTCAGCTCAACTAATGCCTATATACTAAGTAGTGCATTGTCGTGCAACATGTAGGCCTAAGTGTTTATTCGTAATATCTTTCCCCCTTTATTATTGCAAGCAGCATGACAATGGAAGTGTTGAGTGTTGACAGTAACAGAGCCATTGCTTTAGGTTTCGTAACAAAATCCCGGAAGGCTAACCCGGTCAACAGATGCCCGAAGAAGTTGGATGTATCGGCCAAAAAGGCACAAATATCGCAGCTCTGCTGTAAACTGACACAGAAAAAGTAGTATGTACTAAACAATTTTAAAGCCCGCGACTGAAAAGGAAGGGGGGGGGGGAGGGGGAGACGAAGAAAAACTATTCCTTTTCATGCCTTCAGGTAATAATCTTAACTGCTGCAAAATGTGTAGCACAAGCTCTTGAAGGTTAAAAGCTCCCACAACATAGAAATGCATTAAGCTGACAGAAAGCAGTGGATACCTTCCCACTGTGGTGGACCTGGAAGTCGAGAGGATCGACTTCATTGAACCTGGTTTTATCCCATATGGTTCGGTCTTATTCCGTAGGTCAACCTGACGAAAGCGTCGCATAAAGCCTGAAACTCTGTAGCTTCAGTGACGAAGCTACCCCAGGAGTCTTCAAGAAAAATGCACTTGTGAACAGAAAGACGTGGCCCGGAATCGAACTCAATCATCGGAGCGTGAGGCAGACGATTTGACCACTTCGACACGGAGTCTGCCCTTGAACCTGGAAATAAAAGAAGAACGTGAACAATAAAATCATGTCGCATACTTTGAGAAAAAGAGAGCTATCCAGGACGACTATCACATTTTGGCCGTTCTGTTTCTACACACGGGACATAGCGTGAATGAGTAAACACATATGCGTATGCATGCAGACTGACCGATCGACTGACCAACCAATGGATCGACAGACAGACAGAAGAATAAGGGCATCACAGAGAGGTTCATACTTCAGGACTTTTATTATTATTTTTTTTTAAATTGAAATCTTTAAAAAAAAAAAAACAGTTTTATTGTTGATCAGAAAAAACACACACAAAATGATAATACATTCCTGGTCTTCGGTTATTTTAGATTGTTATCAAAAACTAATTTTTATCCGGACATAACATATTAAAAACTTGAAACTTCCGCTAGATTTTCCGGCATACTTTTAGCATGGAATAGACACCAGCTTATTCTGTCCTGCCTATAGTATAGCCTCCTATACTATAATATAATAATTAATAGCGTATTGTGGTTTAAATCTTAATTCACTAATTATAATTTAAATTATTTAAAGACTTGCATATAGTAGCGTTCTGTTTCATATATTATATGTGACCTTCTGTATATTAGTATTATTATTTTATTAATATTATATTAATTATTATTTACATATTTAAAATTTACACGATATTTTAATTAGGGAGAAGCTATACACAAAATGGTGTGTATAGTCTGAGCCGCTATACACAAAAATTTTTGGCTGGTCACGTGATTATTCGGCACAAAATTTTGTGAATAGTACAAGCAGCTATTCTCAAATATTTGAAGAAGACTTATTATTCTCTCTTCTCGTCTCTTTTTTTTTTTTTTTGGGGAAGTTCTTTTTCTTCAAACCTCACAAAGACAATTTTTGTCGACAAGGACACACTCTACGTACAGTGATATTTTATTTGGTAAATAAAATTCACGTTAAACAAAGACATCTATTGGATTCATCCGACACTCGATCACTCCGTCGTTGCCTGCAGGATACGCCCCCTTTCTCCCCCCTCCTCCGGCAGCTACCGCAGATCCATAGAGCACACTTTATTCAGATGCTTTGAGTTTCTCAGTTCTATAGTTTAGTTCCTAAAACAAGCAACTAGAAAGTCGCTTAGAAGCCCTGGATATGTGGATAGGTCGTATTTCATGGAAACAGAAACAATCAAATGTAGAGGTCCTAGAAAAACTGGGAATGAAGAGAGAGAGAGAGAGAGTTGACGGAAGAAATAAAGAGGAGGCAAGTGAAATATTTCGGCCATGTTATTGTTAAAAGACATGATACTCTTATAAAAATCATACTGGAGGGCAAGCTAGCAAGAGGTAGACAACGATACAAGTGGGAAGAAAACATCAAGAGATGGACGATCACCAGCCTGACAGTATGTACAGCCAAGGCGAAAGACAGACAGTATTGGAGATCCATTGCAGCTAACCTTCATTGTGGAGACGGCACCTGATTGACTGATTAAAAATTAAAAAAATTGCTAGCTGGGAGTCGAACCCCAGTCTCCCGCGTTACAGGCACAGATACTAACCACTACACTACCGAAAACACAATGATATATTCATCATCATTTAATAATGTAGTGAAAAGGAAGTTAGACATCACGTGACCAGCTGAATAATCACGTGACCAGCCACTAATTTTTGTGTATAGCGGCTCGTACTACTCACACAATTTTGTGTATAGTCACTTCGTTTTAATTATTTAATTTAAATTAAATTCTTACCTGCACCCAAGAGATTTAATTTCTAAATTTCATTTCATTTGAAATAATCGAAACCATACGAATATTATTATACTGTTATTAATATTAATTTTCGTCATCATCGTCTTCCACTTTCTTCGTTAAATGTCGTTGGGAGGATTAGTTGGCGCTCCGATATTTCATTCCTTGTGATTGTACAATGACAATCATAAATAATTAAATTCAATGTCTTTCTTACTCTTTGTGATGTCAAAATCCATTTTCTTCTCAGGTGTCCTCTTGCTCTCGTAGTAGATCATCTTTGATGTAGAACCAGTGTTGGTAGATAGTGCTGCATTCAAGCAAGCTCACATGCAAAACTCGGTCCTTTACTACTTTAATTTTTAAACAGTGTGTACAGTAAGTAAGGACTACGCTCGAGTTTAAGCGAGCGAACAAAAAGAAGTGTTGCATTCTAACAAGATGGCCAAACCATTTGATCTTTTGTCTTTCAATATAAATATAAGTGGGGCAGGCGTTGTTGATCCAGCTGACCAATTGTAGCTGATAACATCATTTATTATTTGGTTGGTAGTTAAGTAGCAGCTCTCTTCACCCTGCCAAGCACAATGTCATCTCACAAGTGTTGATTTTTACATAGTAAGTGTGATTTGGATAATGTCCAAGTTTGACAATGGCAGCATAAGGTTGGTGTGAACACCATTCATATTCAATATACTGTTTGTTATCCGTTGTTTGCGGACATAGGCATATTTGGATGTTTCAGTGTGGTGATAGTTGCTAAGCGCAGTTGCTTTGTGACATCTGATGTCAATATCTCTGTCTATTGTACCATCATCTACCATCCAAGATATTTGAATTCTTTAACTTCTTTCAGAGGTGTACGATTTATCAGTATTATACTAAATGGGCCAGGAAATCTGCTAACCTGCATTACTTCAATTTTGGCTGTATTTATATTTATATTGCATTTGCTGCATGTTTAACTTGGCTTATTATGATTTTGTAGTCAGCGCTTGTCACTGTAAAACAGCCACTAATTGTCTGCAAATAAAAGCTCATTTATTGCGGGTGAATCTGTTGTTTCATCTTAAATAAAAAGTTGAACATTTTCTGAATCTGTTCTGTCAAGGCTTGCTTCTTTGGATATTCTGTCTGTAGATAGATATTAAATAGCAGATGAGAGAGCACACATCCCTGTCTCACTCCTGTATTGACTGTGAACATATCTGATATATCTTCTTGTGTTCTTATTCCACTTTGGCTCGAGTGGTACATGCACTATGTTGTTTCCTAGCAATTGTTGTCCTTGTATCCCATAGTCTTCAAGGGTGGCCCATAATCTGTATCTGTCTAATCTGTTGAAAGCCTTTTCCTAATCTGCAAACACAATATTCTGCTGGTCACTGTATTCAATAATTTTTTCACAAATTTGTCTTAGTAAATAATGCATAAGTGCATCTTTTACCTTTCCTGAAACCAAATTCATTGTACATTGCTTAACTGTTGTTCAACTATGGATTCCAATGGTTTTTGGCTTTTTGTTCCAATAGTTTTGCTTACATTTTCCCTATATGACTCAGGAGTGGTATACCTGTGTATGTCATTAATTAATCATTTATATTCAGTTTAACCAAGAAGGCACCTGGAAGAAACAGAGGGATACTTTAAGTTACAGTTGGATATATACAGCTGACTTTGGCTTCAGTTGATTTGCTTAGAATGGCTGCAGCACAGTTAGATGCCTCGATCGTAAACACTTTAGTTGCAGCAGTTGAAACAGCTCTTAATCCCATTGTCGGCAATGAAGAAAGGCAGCATGCTCACAAGGTGAAATTTATATCTGATAAGTTAAACTCTGAACATAAATGTAATGATACTTGTTTGTTGATGCAGTATTTGATTTTACTGTCGTAAAGGCTCCTTTTAGATGCCTAAGGTGCATTGGGCATGTGGGACTAAGCCATATTTTTATAGAGCAAACAACACTAAGTGTGTGATGTCGTTGGTATCACATCAGTCGCCTTTCCTTCCTAAGATTTTTTCCTGATACTCATTTTAGGCTTGGTCGACCCAGGAGCCCTGATAAATAAAAACAAAAATTTGGAAATGCCTTGATGTGAATTGAACCCAAGACCACCAGTACTGCTGGTGATCATCTAGACACTAAGCTACCATGGCTCCCCAATAGTTGAATGTGGTAGTTGAGTTCATTCATTCATTAGCACCTTGCCGCCTTGACAGACGATAGTTTGTGCTTTAAAAAGGCATAATAACTTTTACCTATGGCGGTAGCGAATGTGAGTGATAAGGCCAATTTGCACTGTAAATGTTCGTTCACAGTGGGTGCATGTCGAAACGTGGTCATTTCCACCATCATGCACCATCTTACGTCTCACACGCTCGGTGTGTGACTTATTTGCAATAATTTTCTCCTTTGTCTTTATTCCATTTCTGATGTTTGCCCTCCATGCAACATGTTCAGCGGCGACTTGCTCCCAATGTGCATTATCAATGCCTGTATCAATCATGTCCCGCTTACACACATCTTTGTATCGTAGGAGAGACCGACCCTGAGATCTCTTACCCATCTGTAATTCACCAAAAAAGATGTCCTTTGGTATTCTACCATCATCCATGCTCCTAAGATGTCCTGTCCATCTAAGTCTACGAAGATTGAGTATGGAATAAACCGTCACACAACCTGATCTTTCCAATACTTCAGTATTTGTGATTTTGTCTTGCCACTTAATACCAAGAATTCTTCGCAGATACCGCATATGAAAGCTGTTTAAACGTTTCTCTTGGTGTGAGTAAGTTGTCCAGGTTTCACTGCCATAAAGAAGAATATAAGGACACAGGCTTGATAGACAAGGACTTTTGTTTTGGCAGTAAGCTTCCTGTTCTCCCAGACTCTTTTTCTTAACCTGTTCATTGTTGTTGCTGCCTTACCAATCCGGATGTTGATTTCCTGATCTAGGGATAATTTGCTATTTACCACTGATCCTAAAGCATGAGTGGTGTAGTCAAGAATAAGAGCATTTCTGACTTCCAAGGTGCTGACCTCATCTGGCAGAGAACTGACGAGGACAAGGGCAAAGCCCTCTTTGAACGCTATCTAGAGCAGAGCAACCAGACAGACATGGGAGGCCGAAATCTGGCCAAGGAGGTCACCTCAGACAGGTGCAAGGCCCAGAACACTTCGGATGAAGACACAGTGACAATGAAAGAAATCAAGGCTGTGCTTCGACGATAAAAAAACAGTGCTCCAGGGCCTGATGGCATAAGATAGGACGACATCAATAGGTGTACCGACAACGAGCTAGAGAAACTAGCAGACATGTACAACAACAGTATAGGGAATGCTAGCATCAAGGAGGAGTGGTTACACAGCTATCTGATTCCCTTGCCGAAGCCTGACAAAGACCACACAAAAAATCAGGGATATCGAATTATAACCATGCAGAATACAATAGGCAAGCTGCTGGAGAAGGTAATTGCCAGGAAAATATCAAGCCAGCTAGAGAGGCAAGGTGTTTTCCCACCTACCCTGGGTGGGTACCGTCCAAAAAGAGAAACCTGGACCAATGCAGCAGTTTTTGCCCATGATGTCTATGAAGGTTTCCATTCAGGCATTGAAACCTCTGCTGCAGCGATTGATCTTGAGGACGCATACAACAGAGTACCATTGTATTTTTTAATGCATCAGCTTCTTGAACTAAAAGTAAGTCCATTCCTCCTTAGTTGGATCGCTGCAGCCCTCTTCCAACGGAAAGTAGTTTTTAGATGTGGCATTTGGAACCAACAACAATATATCCTGGCCTACCACAGGGATCACCATTATCTCCGGTACTGTTCAAAGCCTACACAGTGAGAATCACCAGTGAGCAGATCACTGGACCTGGCAGGACATTGTCATATGCCGATGATGTTTTAGTGTATCGTCAGGGTAAGGATAGAGAGCAGGTTGCTGTGGAACTACAAACCGAACTCAATCGCATAAGTACTTGGTGTGATGAAGCTGGGGCAATGGTCAACCCAACAAAGGCAAAAGTGACTTGGTTCTCGTTGAATAATCATATTCTCAACACTCCAACACCAACTGAAAAGCTGTGTTCAGAGACGGTGGAAAGAACGCAGGCAATGAATTACCTGGGGATACGGTTTGATTGAAGCCTTGCTTATAATGAGCACATAGACCAGGTGATAACAAAGGCCAAACGGGGTTTGGCTGCGATGCGGGTGATGGCGGCAGCAAACTGTGAGCAGCGCCATCTATGTCTTCTGTACGAGGGGCTGGTCATGTCTGTTTTGGAGTATGCAATGGCAATCCTGACTCTCAGCCATAAGCAGATAGAACGGATGGAAAGGATACAGAATGAAGCTATGCGCATTATTCTTGGATGTACAAGAGATACAGCATGCAGGGCGATGCGCTACCTTCTTGATTTTCCGACCATTGAAGAGAGAATACAAGTTTGCAGGGCACGTGCCTACCTCAGAGTTAACACAAACACACAACATCCACTGCATAGTGAAATTATGAAGGTGAAGGGCAGCAGGTTAAAAAGAGGACGGTCGTGGATGGGTCAAGCCGAAGACATTCTTCAACAGGTGTGTTCACTTGAGGACTTAGAACCTGGCGAGGAGTGGGTGCAAATGCCAACAGATTTCTGCACATAGTTTTCAGTTTGCATCCAACTAGATAGAAAATGCAGACAGGAAAATCCGGCTGCTGTTGAGGCTGAAGTACAAGCGTTGATTTTCGAGAATTCGCTAGATGGTGATGCGGTCATCTACACAGATGGGTCGGTCGTCCGCCATGTGAGAAGCTCATGGGCCTTTACGGCTCATGAGGGAGAATTGTGAAGGAGGACTCTGGTGCTTTCACTGAAACCACAAGTAGCCTGACCATGGAAGTCATGGCAGTAAGTAAAGCAATAACATGGCTCGAGACACAGACATTCACTAGGGCATGTTTCCTTAGCGACTCAATGAACATGATCAAGAGGATAGAGGAGGGGTTGATCCGAAGAGAATGGTTGCTGCCTCTGGAGCGGTCTCGGCTGGCAAAGATTAGTTTTATCTTCATGCCAGGGCATGCGGGAGTACAAGGAAATGAGCGGGCTGACAAGCTCGCAGGTGAGGCTACTGTGGAAGGCAAACGTGCCATGGACCAGGCTGACATTCTGAATGCTTTACGAGAAGTAAGACTTTTGCGTGAACCAAGTGATGACTGTGAATCTACAACCATGGCCAGACTGCGAGAACAGCAAATTAAAAGAGGGGTGGCCAAACAATAACACTACGCAGGAAGCCAAAGAAGATTGATAAACCAACACAGAACTGGCGTCGTTAGCCACTACACGCTGCGGGATTTGCTGAGGAGGGGATCCGAGCACTTATGGACTGAATGGTTCGATGTGCAATGAGGATGATCTGTCAACTAACTAACTAATTGATCCTAGATATATAAAATGGTTTACCATCTCTAGTTTGGCGTCGTCAATAAAGATTGATGGTCCCCCATGTGCACCTTGTGACATCTGTGTCTTATTTTTGCTAATTGTTAAACCAAATCCAGAACAAGCATTCAAGAATGCAGATAGTAGACATTGTAATTCTTCCTCAGAGTGGGTCATAACTGCAGCATCATATGCAAAAAGCAACTCTCTGATCAGTACCCTCCTAATTTTGGTCTTGGCCTTCAATCTCTGAGCATTGTAGAGGCCGCCATCTGAGCGTGAGTGAATGTATATACCACCATCCTGATCACGAAAGGCATATTTCAGTAGAAGTGAAAAGTATATTCCAAAGAGGGTGGGAGCTAGTACACAACCTTGCTTAACTCCACTCTTGATTTCAAACTCTTCAGAAGCTGCACCATCAAACTTGATTATACCCTTCATGCCTGTGTGGAACGATTCCACAATGGACAGAAGAGTTGGTGGGCAGCCAATCTTCTTTAGTGCCTTGAACAGACCCTCACGACTGACCAAATCAAATGCCTTTGTGAGGTCGATGAAGGCAATAAACAGTGGTTGATTCTATTCATGGCATTTTTCTTGCATTTGTCGCAATGAGAATATCATATCAATGGTAAACTGGTTCTGTCGAAAGCCACACTGTGATTTGGGGTAGACTTGATCTCCTAGGACTTGAAGTCTGCGCAGAACAATTCTGGCAAATACTTTTCCAACAATACACACTTCTGTGAATGTGGCAGTATGATACAGAGTATAAACCTTTTTTTAATCATTTGCCCTTGATTAGGATTAGTTTAAGTTAAACTGCAATTTTAATAATAGAACAGGTTTTTGTGTTATTGTAGCTATTGTGAGACAAATTTTATAGCTCTTGGGTATGAAAAAAAATCTATACACACAATATGGCCTTGTGATCTTGTGGCTATGACATGCAAGCTTAGACTTTTAGACTTCTTGTACTTGCTATTTTGATATGTATGGCTGATTTATCACATGCAAATAATCTATGTTCCATCATTGTTGTTTGTCCATCAAGAATGATGATGACCATTCATTTCATCCAGTCGGGTTGAAGTATGGAGGCATGAGTTCTAAGATGGCTGGTAAGGCCTATTTTGGCTCAAAATGTTCTTTGACAATGTGGGCAAAGAATGCTTGACATTTC
This sequence comes from Cepaea hortensis, assembly GCA_963921405.1. Taxonomy (NCBI): domain Eukaryota; kingdom Metazoa; phylum Mollusca; class Gastropoda; order Stylommatophora; family Helicidae; genus Cepaea; species Cepaea hortensis. Next base: position 44,062,473 of record OY992881.1, read on the forward strand.
AGGAGGAGGATCTTCCTGCAGTGGCTTTTCTTTCCAGCCTTTTTTTTCATAGCTCTTGCAGTTCTGTTTACTTCACAAGTGACTGCACCCTAGCGTAATGATGTACTACACAAATTTTGGTCTTTGGCAGCAGTCTCCCAAGTATCGTGGTGAATTCCAAAAGCTTTTAGTGAGATCTTCAGTGTCTTTAAAGTGTTTCCTCTGGCCGCCTGGGGAGCGTTTACCACAACGCAGCTGGCCGTAAAAAAATTTGTTTAGGGAGCCTGTGATCTGGCATGCAAGTCAAGTGACCAGCCATCATTAGGATATATGCAGTCACTGGTGGCAGATGCATGAAAATGAGAGATTATTTCTTCTTCTTCTTCTTATTTTTTTTCTTCTTCTTCTTCTTCTTCTTCTTCTTCTTCTTCTTCTTCTTCTTCTTCTTCTTCTTCTTCTTCTTCTTCTTCTTCTTCTTCTTCTTCTTCTTCTTCTTCTTCTTCTTCTTCTACTACTACTACTACTACTTCTTCTGTGTTCATCCAGAGTGTTTTTTCAGATGTAACTGCTGTGTGTCTCATTATGCACCCTTGGGCAAAAACCCTTAGGCCAACACATCCGACTTTAGCGGGCGTTTGTTAAACCAGGTTAGCCGTCCTGGGGAACTCTCACTGTTGTGGTGCCATCCACATCCCGACTGGTCAAGTTAGAACGGTTGGAGACTTCACGGTCAGCCCTCACGGGAAGGCAGGGGCAGTCTATGGGCATTTACTGCCATCCAAGGAGGCTTCCATAATTGCAGAGTCAATAATAGCGCTCTGGAACCAGGCTCACCAAAAGAATCGCCATGTCCTGCACATGGCTGCTTTAATTCCTCACTTCCATGTATTGGGCATTTCGTTCGCCACAGGCCGCTCCCCACACAAACCAGGAATGGTCGGTCTGCAGACGGCGTCTACCTAGCGAGCTTTCTGTTTGGACATGTGCTGGTCACTGTGCCCAGAAGACAAAATAGTCAGAGCTATTCCGGGCATGAAAGACATTCCACTCTCTCTGACATTTTTGCATTGTGTCAATTTTATTTGCACCCTTAGGTATGGCACATCCGACTTCTGCGGGCGTTTTTACGGGTTTGCCTTCCCAGGGTGAGGGACATTAGACTCTTACTGTTGTGGTGTCGTCCACATCTCAGCTGATCAAGTTAGAACGGTCAAAGCCATCATGGTCAACCCTCAAGGGAAGGCAGAGGCAGACCATGGGCATTCCCCGCCATCCAAGGAGGCTTCCATAATTGCAGAGCCGGCACATAGCGGTCTGAGACTGGGCTCACCCAAGGAATCACCACGTCCTGCTCATGGCTGCTTTAATTTCTCACTTCTATGTATTGGGTATTTCGTTCACCACTGGCCGCTCCCCAAGCAAACCAGGAACGGTCAGTCTGCAGATGACATCCACTCAGCAAGCTTTCGCTTCGGACTTCCACGTAATGGGTTCGCTAGCCAGGCATTCCATTGTGTGTTAACGAGACGTTTTTCCACCTTTGACTAAGCTCACTCAGTGAGTTTAAATACAGACTTGCATTGTAACCATTGCGTGCGGCTGGGACGCTTTTTCCACGTAGTAATGCTCACGTGCTCCCGGCAAAGCATCTTACCTCCATGCAGCAGAGAGCGAGTAACGGCCAGGCCCTCACATCCGGGTGATCCCTCATATCCCTCGGCTGAGAGCCGTAGAACATGTGTCTGGACCAAGCATGTAGCAGGCACAGCATCTCACCTCCATTTTGCTTTGGGTGAGTATCGGCCCCGCCCTAACATCCGGGAGATATTGACTTAGAGGCGTTCAGCCATATCCCTCAGCTGAGAAACCTAGAATATGTGTCTGGACCAAGAATGTAGAGGCTCGTGCGCCTGATTCGGACTTTGAGTGCTTATCCCTAGCCTTTGACTGCCTGTCCTCAATCTACCTACAAGACTGCAGGTGTGTGTCTCTCTTGGTCTAGTTCCTATCCCTTGACCTGTCCGACATGGGAGACCCTACCAGTAGCTGTGTTACTGTCGGCATAGCTCTCGGGGTCATTGGAACACACAAGCCTCTCAACCACGGCAAGGTGGAGACACGTAAGAGGGGAAAGATTATTTTAAAGGTTACTTTCATTATTTCATTCCCCTATGATGTATTATTTATATACATCTTTATTCATCTTTTGAGGGGAGTACGTCATACCTGGTTATGCATCTCAAAAGTTCTGTGTCTGACTTTGACTTGCATTTGTGTTAGGTAGGTTTACTTCTAGACAGATTCCATCCAAGGTAACAGGCTCTGTCTAGCCATGGGTAGGTCTAAGTGTGCCGGCTCCATGGCGAAGGGGTTTTGGACACAGTTCGTAATCTCACACACCGCGTTCGAAACACAGCTGCGGGTGATTTGGCAGCAGACCGCCTTGTGTTAGGTATTTTATAAAATGGTATGGGTGCCGGTCATTCAGAAAGCAGTGGCAAACTACTGAACATAAACTTGTCAAGAGATCACAATCATCAAAAAAATGCTGGGGTTGACTGCGACATACTGTAAAGAATATGCAACTAATTAATTGTGTAGAGAAAATAAAGCACTAACAAAATGCTGAAACAATAACATGAAGTGTTAGGAATCAATCTCCTCTTCTACTCTAGGGATTTGAGAACATTTAAAAAATATCCTTGTCTGCAGCTTTCTGTGTAGCTTGTTTCAAGCTTAGTCCTTGATATTTTAGTGACTGCTTTGTGTTGGTGCTACAACAAAGTTTTTAAAGTCCAACAAGTCTGGATACTCATATGCTTGTAGTAATTGTCTTATCCTATTCTGCAATGTTCAAACCATCTCAGCTGGGACTTATTCATTTTGGTCTGTAAGTGTTGAATTTCTAAGCTTTGGTGTGTTCTTGCTTTATTGCAGACATTAACCCCTCTTGTCACATTCATTACCGTCTAGTAGCATTGATGTCATATATAAACTCTCATTGTCTTTATAGTTGTTTTGGCTGCGGACCTTATCTAATATATACACATCTGCATCACAATAATCTGTAAACTTATTCACATTTACATATGTGAAATAAAACGTACTATTTAACCCTTTACCGGGCAGACGTTTGTCTGTTTTGTAGCCCTGAACGGGCAAGAAGAATTTTGAGGTTCGGTAAAATTTTGGGTTAGGTTAGTAAAAATATCACATATAAGTTGTTAGTCAACAGATTTTAGACAAATAAACAGCAAAATAAAGGGGAAAGCATGCAGAATATTTTACTCACGTGATTGATGCTGCTATTCCACACATGAACACAAATATTTACAAACTACAACATATTGTTTGTGATTGTCAGTCATTTATACGGCAATTTACAAACACATTTTCTGAATTAGAATCACTTTCTTTAAAGTCTGACTCACGACTGCTAACGCAAAGTAACGCTGATCACTGATATCTAGCTCCGATTAATAGTTAACTTCGTGCCTTTCAATGTCACTTAAACTGAACCCAGCGAAATCTCCGCTATCACTTGAAGAATCGCCGAAATCCATTTTGAAATACAAAGCATAAAACCCACAAAAACTATTTTAAAAATCTGTTCAAATTCAGAGTACACACTTGCGAATGGCGGCCACGTTGTCAAGCTAGCGACGAAACCGAAAGTAGACAATCGGAAGTCTTGGAAAGCTGAGAGATCGCGTTTTTACAATGCATAATAGTCACAGGCGCGTTCAGACGGTTTGCCCATTCGGGGGTAGAAACGTTCCCAGACGCTTTGCCCAGTAAAGGGTAAAAAAAAAATAATTAATGAATGGTATCACTAAAATGTCAAATTTAATTTAATTTTTTCCTCCTCAGATATGTGAAGATTTTAAGGAAAATTCCAGGGACAGCATTCAGTATGGACTCCAGTTATCACAAAAGGATCACACAGCTGTTGTTCGTCATTTTGGACTTCAAGTGGTTGAGCACTGCATTAAGTTTGTATTATACATTATCTGTTACACTATAGTTTTCTTTGTAAAATCTAACCTGTCATTGACATAGTTGTAAACTGAATAAGTGTGCCAGTTTTAAACTGAATAAGTGTACCTGGACATCTCATACTTTCTTATTTTAACTTTTGATTGAGTTTGATTGTATATCCTTTGGTATACACCACATGGGTGTGAAGTAGTTATGTTCTAACAATAAAAAGGAGACAGGGGTTTAAGGCAGAGGGTTGATTTTATTGCACCGGGTTTTATCCCATATGGCTCTGTCTTTTTCTGCAAAGTGGTCTGCCTTAAGCGTTGCACAGAGCATAAACTCCATAGTTCTAGTGAAGACCCCCAGGAGTCTCTGATAAAGTTGCACTTGTGAACAGAATGACAGAGTTTGAAAATGAACCCACGACTTTCAGAGCGTGAGGCAAGTGGCTTAACCACTTTTCCTATGGAGACCCCTATGGTCTCTTCCTGTGAAATTAAAATGAGGTAGAAATATTTTATAATGAATATAATTGTGTGATTTTATTTGAGACATCTCTAGAAGAGTGGTGCATAACTATTGCATGTCTTAGGGAACACAATGGCACCTGATGATCCTGTTACGTGTCCACTACTCTACAACTTTGGCTTAATGCTTGTTTAGAGTTTCATCTAATGATTTGTTGATTGTAATTCTTGTTATTGTAAGTTCAGAGTTGAAATCAAAAGAAAAAGCATCATTAAATGTGGGTGACAGTATGTATGTTTATCAAATGAATGGTCATTGATTTTGAATGTCTTGTGCATTCATTACTGATTGTTAACATAAAATATGAAGAACTTGTATACACCAAGGGTTATAATGAAATATATTTCAGAAATTAAAAAAAAATATGTTTACCCATAGTGAATTCGAATGACGAAGATACAAACAATAATGTGTGTTCAATACAAAAAATGTTCGCATTTTAAAGCTGACAGAGGCAGTTGCTATTCATTTTAAAAAGCCAGTTTTGTGCAAACAAAATAACATGATAGTCACTTTAAAATTACTGTGGTAGACAATTCATATTACTGTGTGAATATGTGTGTTCTGTATTTCAGCTTAAAGGATTTATCTTATTGCTTTAGTTTACGTTGTGTGATTTCAGCAGTATGAACATGACAGGATGCAGCAAAATATGCCAGGCATCAAATTGTGCAATTTTATTTCTTCATTGTTCAAATTAAATATGCTTTTATTTTATATATGTTATTAAGTCTAAATATAAATTTGCTTTCAGAAAGTAAGTCTAAAGTGTTCTAAAGTTAAAAAAAATAAGATTGAGGACCCCTGATCTAGAATCTTATCGCATAATTTATTACCTACAGTACTTTATCATTTCAGATATCGGTGGCATGAATTTGGAGATGAGGAGAAGAGTAAGCTGAAGATCAATGCACTTAAACTTGTTGACCAGGTATATAAATTATATACTACAGATAGTCTTTCTTTATATAAAAGTTGGACACAGAAATGCTAACAGTCATATCAAATGTGATGCAATAAAAAAAAAATTCTATAACAGAAACCTGCTGTGGATTTCTGAAATACTGGGACAATCACATTTTTAGGCCTTATTGCACGAGAGGAATAGGTGGTCAGTTATTCCCTCTCAGCGAACTTTGAGAGCTGGCATCAAATCCTTGTCCAACCGCGCTCATGCCATTGTCAGTGTTACATCCTAACCATTATACCAACATGTGATACATTAGTAAACCTTGAATGCATATCTGGACACACAGAATTTGTTATAAATGATGTTTAAAGACAAAAGATTTGATATATTTAAATGGTCCAGTTATAGTATGTAGTTCCCGGGAAGGTTAATCCGGTCAACAAATGCCCGCAGAAGTCGGATGTGTCAGCCTAATGGCGCAAGAATGCAGCTCTGCTGTAAACAGGCACAACGCAATCACGTCCAAAAAAGAAAAAAAAACTCTGGATGAACGCAGAAGAAGAAGAAGTATGTAGTTCATATTAAAATGAATGCAAGCAATTTTGGGTGAGGATGTTAACAAATAAAAGGTTATTTTCAGTGGGGAAAGGGGAATTCGGGAGCACAATTTGTGATAAACTTGTGAAGTGTAAGCCACCCAGATGGCAGCATTTAAGAGCATGTCACAGAAAAAGTGCATAAACCTCAATAAATAAAAATACCTCACGGCAAAGATTTTATATTGCTTATTGCCATATATGACTTATATGTTGTCCTGAATAATGACAATGGCTAAAAAATTTGTTTCTTGGTTCAGAAATTGAAACAGATTGTAAAACTGCAAGATGAAGAAAAAATCTTCACTGAGTTGCACATAGATAATGGAAACAGTGTGTGGTCGAAAATGTCGGTAATCTATCAGCACAAAGTAGCTGATTAACTCTTTCATTACTAAGGTGTGTAATTGTATAGTGTGTTAATTGCTTTCTCCTTCCTTCCTTCCTTCTTCTTCTGTCTTTCATCTCCTGATGAAACATATCTCACACCCCCACCCACCCACCTCCAGACAGCACATGCCAAGTCCTTTGTAGACTTGTTCATGGTTGGTTGAAATTTGCAGCTAAAGTTTATTTATGGGATGGAGTAGTCCTCACCCTAACCTTCCTTAGTCACCTTTTACAACATGCATGGTAAATTAGTGTTATTATTCTTTTTTTTTTCTTTTCTCGCATGTCCTATTTACTGGACATCGTTGTCAACACCAGCATTTTACAGCTGTTGTTGATTTCTTGGCAAGATTACGCTCAGTAGTTTGTCATTGCTTTCTGAGCGACCGGCTCACATACCCCGTAAGTAACCAAAGCGGCGCGACCCGCTACCGAATCTCGCGCAGCTGCGTTACCCTACGTGGATATACGGGATTGCAGAGAAAGTCAATAACCCCTTCGCATTAAAAGCCCCGGTAACACACAGGTGGCTCATTCCTTATATAGTATAATTTCTTAACTCATTTTGTCCCAGTTAATTGTTTCAACTCTATCCAAATTGCTACTTTAAATTCTGTATCCCATAGGTTATGATTTTAAATCGTGTAGGCTCAGACATGTATTACTTTAATTATTTCAGTACAATACTATATTAGCAACTCCTAACAAGATCTTCATATTTGATCTGGTATTTCATTGAACAAAAACGAGAACAAATGGACCTGAATGACAAGAACTCAGTATTGAAAAAAGATTTGTTATTAAGACAATAAAATTATGGAAAATGAAATACGAGGGGAAGTCAATAAGTAAGTCACAAAGGGCTGTAGAAAAATAACTAAATATGATAACTTGAAACCAGATTATTTTTATACATACATTGTCCCTTTATTTCTAAACATAATTTCCACCAACATTGACGCACTTTTCCCATCATTTTATCAGTCCTCCCAAACCGGCCGCATAGAACTGTGTGCTGTGTTTTCTAAACCACGTTTTCACTTCACATTCAACTTCGGCGTCATTCGCGAAATGTGTCCCACCAAGATGGGTTTTCAGTGGACAAAAAAGGTGGAAATCGCTAGGGGCTAAGTCGGGGCTGTAAGGTGGATGTTCCAGAACTTCCCACCTTAGTTGGTTAATTTTCTCCTGAGGTAATCGAGCCATATTGTCTGGTATTGTCATGAAGAAGCAACACTCCTCTAGTCAGCAGTCCTGGAAATTTCAATCGATCATGCATTATGCTGTATGCTGAACAATGTGAGCACCCTATTGCAGATGCTACAGAGTCTATCGTTACTCGCCTGTCACCTCTAATCATCTCCTCCACCTGCTGCACGGATGCTTCTGTTGCATCTCAACAGAACGACCAGATCGGATTTCATCAACAATGTTAGAGCGTCCTTGAGAACATTTTTCTACCCAGCTATGCATCGCTGTACGGGACAAACATTTGTCAGCATAAACAGGAAGCTTTTCCTTATGAATGTCCTTTGCAGGCAGTCCTTTTGCCCACAAAAAACGCACAACAGCTCGTTGCTATTTGGTTGTACACTCCGTAAGTACAGTCGCCATTTTGTTTATACGCTGAGCACGTGCATGAAACACCTAGCGCCACCTGATGAACGCGAATATAAAGTTCGATGTTGCTGTCACCTCATGACACCTGTAGAAAACACCAACTACATTTACCTGCCATCCCACAGAACTGTGTGACTTATTGACTCGCCCTCGTATTTTGGGCATGTAAAAAGATATGAATGTATGAAAAAGATAACTGTGAAGAGAGATGTCCATAGACATAGACGTGTACTGGGGAGTGAAGACGAGACAGACCACAACGTAGATGGATTCAAGATGGGACCGATTCACACATGATAGCATCAGAGGCAGGACATTAATGATAGAGGGGCATTTAAAAAGACTCATGGGAAAGAGTTCTGTACAGGATAAGCCAGTGGGTGTTGATGAATGAACATGATATACTTTTCTTAGCTCCATCTATCTCAGATCATTGTTACAAATTGTTATTTTTAACTCCATCTGTCCTATGTTATGATGCTAATTCCTATAGACCCATGTAGAATGTGCTTTGGGAGACATGGTAGTGTGATGGTTAGACACTTGCCTGGCAGCCCGGTGATCAAGGGTTTGAACTTGCAGTGAGACGAATTTGTCAAATTGATCTAGGCATCCAGGCTGACTCAGCCTAAATGAGTACCAGGTAATAACTTGGGAAGTGAAGGCGATTGGTGTGATATTAACCACGTCACTCTTCAGTGCTGATTGGTGTATAAACATATGGGTCTCGCACCAAGTGGCCAATACATCTTAAGGCATGTATAAAGGTCCTTTACTTATTTACTTACCTATAATGTGCTTTGTAGACCCATGCTCAGTGTGCTTTAAAGTACAACTCCTTGCGATAGAGTTCACTTAATCACTGCCTGCCACAGAAAGTTACAGCTCCTTGGAATAGGCAGAAGTTGTTAGTTAGTTGCATATCCTTTACAGCATGTAGCAGTCAACCTCAGCATTTTTTGAATGTTTGTGATTTCCTGGCAAGTTTACATTCAGTAGTTTGCCATTGCTTTCTGAACGACCAGCACTCATACCATTTCATAAAAAATAACAACACAAAACGGTCTGCTGCCAAATCGCCCACAGCTGTGTTTCGAACAATGTATGCATTATTATGAATTGCATCGAAAACCCCTTTACCACAGAGCTGGCAAGCAGAGGTAAAGTAATAAAATAACTGCCAGGGAATGGACAAGTTAAATGGGCATGTCTATGTGCTTACAGGGTACACGGGATCTTTTGGAGGAGGAGCAGCACATCAAAGATGGTGTGTCCAGAATTCTAGTTGAGCTCATCAAGAGGGAGTGGCCACAGCTATGGGAAAACCTCTTTAGTGACTTTAATGCACTGTGTCAAAATGGAGTGAGTACTTATTTAATTAACAATACTAGCAACATAAAGACTGATCATTTTGGCTCCTATATCTTTATTGCCATCAAGTATCATCTCCTCATTGATGGTTGGCTGTAGTGAGTCTCTAACGCCCTTTGTCTTGTCTCTTCATGGTGCACTCACACAGGCCTCTGCCAGTCCATCTCTTGATGTCCTTTCTTATGTAACACATATGAACATTGTCTTCCTCTTGTACACTTCTCTCCACCGCATCCTTTTACAAGGAACTAAGGCACTTTATATAGCTACAGTACTTTAATTGTCTGCCCTTGATATCATTCAGTATATCACTCATTCTTGATAATTATATCTGCGTGGTGCATTTCTGAAACATTTTTGGTGTTATTTTTCAATAAGAAGCCATGTTTGGACACCCACAATGGAGCAGGATGCTGTAATTATAGTTGATTTCAGGCATGCCATCATCATTGTCAGATCAGAAGGCCCTTACTTTACTTTGCATACTTCTTCTACTGTGTCTTCTCACCCACATCTTTCGTCTCCTCCCACCTTCTCACATACAGTTCTTATCCTCCTTCTGGTGCCTTGTCTGAAGCAAAAATTGGCTATCAGGACTCATCAGTCCTCTATGTCATCTGATATTTCAGTTGCAGTTGTTGTTGCTTCCATTATTATTTGCTGCCCAGCTGTTTAAGCCTTGCATATGCAACTTTTTCTGTCAATTGCTACTGGTACTATTAGTACTGGGACTCTTCGCCGGCTGTATTGGAGTGTCGCGAGTGCTGTTATGTCGGTTCTTGACTGAATTAAACTTTTTCTGTCTTTCCCTGCCTCTAATGCCTAGTTTTGTCTCATCTCATCTCATGTTCCTCTTGTACCTTGCGGTGTCGACGTGAAGAATAAACAGCGGGAGACTGCGAGTGCTGCTTGTGGGCTTCATGTATCGATATCCTCATGGACTCTATTATTCCCTCCGTCCATCGTTTATGTGGTTGGACTGTTCCTCTGCTTCCATCTGGTCTGTACATGCCTAGTTTTGTGCTCACATCAGTTAGAATATTAGACTAGTGCATATAACATGTTCACTCTTGTTTCTATTATTCTTTACCTAGCAGTTCACCATAAGTTGATAGCATTCTCTTTATAAGACAAAAAAACGTTCAGTTGTCTTTTTTCTTTCACTCCCATACAATTATTACTTTGATTTATTCTGTCCTAGCTGTTACTGTTTATGTTCTAGTCATCATTTTAATTATTTCAATTCTAAAAGTTAATACTTTAGTTCCACTGATCTGTAGTTGTATTATTTTAAATTAACAATTGCCAGGGACAAAAAGAGTTAAGGGCACTCTTTATGTAACCTGTGGTGTGTGGAAGAGTTAATTTTGATTGTCATATAAACTTAAGAACCATTCTTTGGATGTTTGCAATTTATTGTATGCATGTGACCCTGAGGTTTTTTGCCTGTATGTTACCAGAGCCCATAAGGGAAGCAAAGAATAGTAACACAGACCTGCCTTGCATGTCATAAGAGGCAACTAAGAGGGATCTGCATCAGATTGACTACCTCATTCCATTGAAAACTTAGCTGCAAAATTCAGCCAATCATGAACAAGTTTACATTGGGCTTAATTGTTTGTTGGTTGAAGGCCTGTGCTGCAAAGGGCAATGAAAGGCAGTTGAAGAGGAAAAAAAACCTGATGTTAAAATTTGACTGCGTGATTGCGATAGAAAGTGACATCTTCTGAAAGTGGACTATGCTTTCCACCTTTTAGTAACTTTGTCGTGACTTCCAGGAAACACAAACGGAGCTGGTTTTGCAGACGTTACTGAGGCTGTCTGAAGATGTTGTGAGGTTTCAGAACATCCCACAAGCTAGACGTCGAGACCTGTTACAGGGCTTGACTGCTACCATGCCATCAATATTTTCATTCTTTATCTACATACTAACCAAGAATCTTGAGGTTCATCGATTACAGGTGAGAGCTTTATAAATTACAACTTGATCATTTCTATGTTATAGGGAAACCTGAGAAGTGCAGTCATCGATGTTAGATTATAACATTTTTAGATTTTTTTTTTTGGTTATTTTGGTTACAGTGCAGAAAGAATACTTGTGAAAAATGTTTAAGTGGTGTTTATGGTTGTTCCTTTATACTTGCCATGTAGTGTCGGAGGCAAGAATCAATGATTTAGAATTAGATACCCGGGAAGGTTAACCCGGTCAACAAATACCTGCAGAAGTCGGATGTGTCGGCCTAACGGCGCAAGAACGCACCTCTGCTGTAAACAGGCACAACGCAATCACGTCCGAAAATAAACTCCAGATGAACGCAGAAGAAGAAGAAGAATTAGATACAAAATTGTGGCAAACGGAAGAGAGAGAGTTAACTGAGTAGCGCATGAATACACATGTTGCTACATGACGTCACAGGGGGACTACGTTACTATGGAGAGTCAAGTTTTAAAAACATCATGGAGACAGACGATCTTGATCATAACACCGAAGTATTTACAACAATATCTAACTGAAAGACATTATGGACATGATATTACCACATCAGGAAACAAGGGCACAGTCTGGATTGCGAGGAACGATCGGGGATGAACGTATGGCGCAGAAGAAATGAGGAGAATGGATTGTATCACAACTTGCCGATCGATCAACAAGCAGAGGTCATAGCGTCAGTACAGACATAGATCAGCGTAGGTCGGATGATAGAACGAAGAACGTAATGTAAGTACAGTGCAATGGAACACATGCAATTTAACTACCATTTAATTAACTTACATGGAATCGAAATCGGCAGCTGACATTATATATTTATTAATAATTATTTGTTATACTTTGACCGACCTTCCCATCAACATGGGAGCGGTCATATAGTAGCCTGTATGACCGATTACCATTAATAAACTTTGATTTGACGTGGAATGCCGTCTTTGACGTTAATATTTGGTTCCCGTTGATCTGCTACATTGTTTGGACGACGAGCGCAATATACATGACACTTTACAAGAGAGAAACAGTATAGCAATTCTTTAGTCTCATTGTTCCTTATTTGTAATCAATTATACTATGTAGTTATTGTTTTATATAAATGAAAAACATTTTAATCTATGAATATATTGCTACAGAGGTGATATGTATAAGTTAGTTTATATTCCTGTATTGTTAATTGTGAACAGCCTTGAGAGTTGGCAACCATTTAGAAACATTACTGTACTTAAAGAAGGGTGTCGGATAAAGAGAATGTGTACTATCTCCTGGTTTGTTTTCATTATAGTAATCATAGAATGAGATATATATTGAAAATATTTCAGGGACGTGGTTGGTGGTCATATTATAAATAACTTACTGATGACACTGTCTTGATAGCAATAGGTCAGAATAAAATACAGAAAATGATATAGTGGTTATAAAAGGCTAAAATGTGGCCCTTAGCTTGAACAAACAGGAAGATAGAAGTATTGATAATAGCAAAGAAGCAAATCATGTCTAAATGTACAATTAAAATCAGTGGTGTTTATTTGGGACAAGTGCAGAAATTCAAATATCTAGACACATAGATAACATCAGATAATAGCAAATAATGTATTCTATCAAATGAAAGACCATTTTGTGCAATATGTCCTTGTCCTTGGATGTAAGAAAATGAATTCTTGCATGTTACATAGAACCAATTTTAACATATGGTTGCGAATCCCAGACAATTAGCAAACAGGTGAAAAAATTCCTGGAAGTCTTGGAGATGTGGTTTTATAGAAGAATGCTGAAAATTAATTGGACAGCCAAAATGAGCAATCTGGACTTTTTGAGGGAAGCTAAGTCACAAAGACAACTTATCACAAACATCAGAAATAAGCAGTCATCATTCTTTGACCACATGAGAAGACAAAAACTGGAACATTTTGTGACAACCGGAAAAAGATTTGTGGAAACAGAGATTTAGGAAGACACCACGAGAAAATTCTTTAGTCTTAAATCATGACATGGAAAGAAGTCAACACATTAATTGATCCATGCTGTTGGAGATCACAGTTTGTGAAAGGGCATGACTGCCCACGCCAGCCAGCAAGGCACTGGATGATGATGATAAATCCTTATTGCTGGAGATTAGAAACATAATTCTTGCATGTTACTTAGAACCAGTGGTAACATAGCTGTGACTCCTGGATGAAGAACTGGGAGATACATCAAGCAGTCTTTACGTTTTCAGTCAGCGGTGTGTCTGTAATTTTAGCTATGGCTCAATAAATATATACACATACACAGTGTGTGATCACAAATGGTTGATGCATCCTTGCAAAAGACCAAAAATCACCTTGAAAAATCCTTGAAAAGGTTGGTAAATATTGTTACGATTCCTGGCTTGTCAAATTTGGGAAAATGATTTGAATGAGTTACAACTATTTTTAGTTTATTTGCCCAACTGCGTCTATTTGTTGTCAGCATTTTATGGTAGTTAAAACATATTAACAACTCTTGTGTAAAAGAAAAACAACACAACTATGTTAACTGAATGAATCAACAGTTATATGTTAATATGTGTCAACAGGATGGGAAAAAATCTGAGAAGGCCTGTAAAATTTGCCAATCTGCCTTAGACACTTTGACTGGTTTTGTGGACTGGGTCAACATTTCACATATAATTGACTGCAACCTACTGTCATTGTTATGTGGACTACTTCTCGACAAACATTTGTGTTTGAGAGCATCGGAATGTCTCCTGCTCATTGTTGGAAGGAGGGTTTGTATTTCTTTGTGTTTGAAAAAATTGTGTATAAGTACCTATAAGTATGTCTGTGTATATACACATATATTTTTTTTTTTTTTAACTCAAAATTATTTCAGGTTATTTCAATTATTTTAAATACTCGAAAGTATTTCAGGATCCTCGCCGGTGCTACAGAGTTCGTGCACTGAGCTGAGTTTCTGCAGACTCAGGTTTGAGTTAGGAAAAGAATGGAGCACATATGGGTTGCACCCGTGTGCTGTGATGTTGATCCATCGACTAAACTAATTTAAACTAAACAGTATATACACATAAATGCACATTCACATACAATTGTTTATTAACACCTAAAATAATTTCAGTCTTGAAAAAGCACATATATATTATGTCAGAATTTCACAATGTATTGTGCTGTTAGATTATGGTTGGTTTGTGAATCCACTGAAAGACTGAGTTTCTAGTGCATTTTTAGTCTGATGCATTGGCACTCAGGTCCTTTGAAACCTGAAAGGGTTCCATCTGTTGGATGAGATTAGTGTATTTTTTACATCTCTCTCTCTCTCTCTCTCTCTCTCTCTCTCTCTCTCTCTCTCTCTCTCTCTCTCTCTCTCTCTCTCTCTCTCTCTCTCTCTCTCTCCCTCCCTCTCTCTCTCTCTCTCTCTCTCTCCTTCCTTCCTTCCTACCTTCCTACCTCACGCTACCTCCTCTCTTGTTCTGAAAATTATATTTATTTTCAAAATATAGCATCCTATAAATGTTTAAAATATGTCAGATTAGTGACTTCTGATGTATTATGTAATATAAACATTTGTTTATCACACAGAACAAACTGTCAGAGCGCAAGCCATTAATGGTTTTGTTCAGTGAGGAAGCTATGACTGTTCTGTTACAAGCTGCCCAGTAAGCATTTTAACATTTAGCATATATTGTGTTTATAATATATTTAAAATCATTGAATCTGAAGCTGAAGGCTATTGTTGATCATATAATCCCTCTGCTCTCTGCTCTAAACAGTTCTTGTCAGGACTGCATAAGTCTGGATCCCTTGCATGCCTGTACGATGTCATTTGTATTAACTTTACTATTGCTTTCATTTATGTTTTTCAACTATTTTCATACATTTTTACTGCACCTTCAGATCACGTTCTTGTATTCTCACAACCAAGCTTATAAATGTTTTCTGTCTTCACAAGCTTTCTAATTTTAGATTTGATTTTTCTTAAATTAATTCTGCACTTGAAAATTGTTAAAGCATTGTTCTTCATTATTAAGATATATAGAAGTTTGATTACTGTCATTAAAAATAAGCTTATGGTATTTTAATGTGTATGTATCCGAATCTGATGAGCACAGTTCATGTATGTATCTGTATCTGATGAGCACAGTTCATGTATGTGTCTGTATCTGATGAGCACTGTTCATGTATGTATCTGTATCTGATGAGCACAGTTCATGTATGCATCTATATCTGATGAGCACAGTTCATGTATGTATCTGTATCTGATGAGCACAGTTCATGTATGTATCTGTATCTGATGAGCACAGTTCATGTATGTATCTGTATCTGATGAGCACTGTTCATGTATGTATCTGTATCTGATGAGCACAGTTCATGTATGTATCTGTATCTGATGAGCACAGTTCATGTATGTATCTGAATCTGATGAGCACTGTTCATGTATGTATCTGTATCTGATGAGCACAGTTCATGTATGTATCTGTATCTGATGACCACTGTTCATGTATGTATCTGTATCTGATGAGCACAGTTCATGTATGTATCTGTATCTGATGAGCACAGTTCATGTACGTATCTGTATCTGATGAACACTGTTCATGTATGTCTGTCTAAATTTCAGGAATGCAACAGAGCATATCACAGAGTCTTCTAACTTCATATTTCTCAAGAGACTGGGTGAAATTTTGCTGGAAATTTGCAAACAGCTGTGTACCTTGTGGGTGAGTTTTTCTGTTTGTGACACATGGAAAAACTAGTATAGTGGACATGCACTAACACTAATTGAAAGATTAGTGTGTGTCTTTAAATAAGATATGCAGGTTCATGGTACTGGCTTCATTATAGTTGTAGTTTTCCTTTTAACCATATTTGTAATAGACAAATATAGACATTCATTTGCCCATCTTAAAGTAAATCATGGGAAATTAGCAGATAGTTGAGGAATTATGTGGTAGCTGCAGAAATGTGGGTTCATAGAAGAATGATCGGAATACCATGGATTGATAGAAAGAGTAGACGGTGAAGTTCTACAAGGGATAACATTGTAGATACATACAAGGGATAACATTGTAGATACATACAAGGGATAACATTGTAGATACAGACAAGGGATAACATTGTAGATACAGACAAGGGATAACATTGTAGATACAGACAAGGGATAACATTGTAGATACAGACAAGGGATAATGTAGATACAGACAAGGGATAACATTGTAGATACAGACAAGGGATAACATTGTAGATACAGACAAGGGATAACATTGTAGATACAGACAAGGGATAACATTGTAGATACAGACAAGGGATAACATTGTAGATACAGACAAGGGATAACATTGTAGATACAGACAAGGGATAACATTGTAGATACAGACAAGGGATAACATTGTAGATACAGACAAGGGATAACATTGTAGATACAGACAAGGGATAACATTGTAGATACAGACAAGGGATAACATTGTAGATACAGACAAGGGATAACATTGTAGATACAGACAAGGGATAACATTGTAGATACAGACAAGGGATAACATTGTAGATACAGACAAGGGATAATGTAGATACAGACAAGGGATAACATTGTAGATACAGACAAGGGATAACATTGTAGATACAGACAAGGGATAACATTGTAGATACAGACAAGGGATAACATTGTAGATACAGACAAGGGATAACATTGTAGATACAGACAAGGGATAACATTGTAGATACATACAAGGGATAACATTGTAGATACAGACAAGGGATAACATTGTAGATACAGACAAGGGATAACATTGTAGATACAGACAAGGGATAACATTGTAGATACAGACAAGGGATAACATTGTAGATACAGACAAGGGATAACATTGTAGATACAGACAAGGGATAACATTGTAGATACAGACAAGGGATAACATTGTAGATACAGACAAGGGATAACATTGCAGATACAGACAAGGGATAACATTGCAGATACAGACAAGGGATAACATTGCAGATACAGACAAGGGATAACATTGTAGATACAGACAAATTTCAAGTGAACAAAAGAAGAAGATAGAGTAATAAAGATATCTTGAAAGAAGTTAACTCACAAAGAGATCTGCTTACTCGCATCTGAAGCCATCCCACATTCTTTAGGCATGTCATGAGAAGGGGAAAGCTGGAGTATGTCATCACTGCAAGAAGCTTGAAGGGTAGGAGAAGCAGAGGGAGATCAAGAGAGAAGATGCTGGACAGTTTGACATCAAGGCTTGGAGGAACATCAGTGTCAGAAATTATTGGCAATACTTGAGACAGTGGGCTGTGGACAGACATGATCACCAACATCACACAGCATTAACTATAAGAAGAGGGAGAAGTCTTTTGTAACTTTCTGTTGCCCACACACATGCTTTTTGATTTTATGTTAGTGCATTCTGTAGTAATGATGTTTTGTTATCAATAAATGAGATTTGACAGCAAAGTGGGATTTCTGTCATTAAACACAAAGTTTAATCTAATTTAAGTGCTTGTTTAAGTTTTTTTATAACCTATGCAGGGCTCTTCAGAAGACACTGGACAGCCACCCAATTTTGAGATGTACCTCAAAGCATTGCTTGCCTTCACTCAGCATCCCTGCCAGGTATGGTACTTCAACAAAGATAAAATCCAAGAGTGTAGGGGGGGGGGGGTGTGATGGCATAGTGGGTAGTTTACCATGACAGTGGTCTAGGTCAAGTCATCAGCAGTGCCAGATTATTTTGTTTGCTGACCATTGTGACTCTTGAGTCTACTCATACTCATGTCTGTTTTCAGAATGTTCTATTGTCTTGGAAGGTAAGGTGTTGAGAAAGGAAACTGGCCATACTACCTCTTAATACTATGGCAAGAATATGTGAAGATCTAACACTTTCACACCCAGATGGCAGTGTCTGCCTTGAGGCTATCACACTCAGATTTAACATCTAGAAACTTGTGAATATTTACATATATTTACCTTTCTTAGTATGCTTATGTTAAATGTATCTTTAGATATTTTTGTTCAGTAATTGAATCGTGTTAATTTTTCTCAAATTATTGCCATACAGCTGAGGAGAAACAGACATTCAGATACCATATCTCTGAGGGAGAAAATTCAAATTTCATGTCATCTAACTTGCCATGTCTTTTTTCACTATCTTGGTCATCTGTGATGTTTTTCTAATGACAGATCCTTATTAACAAGTTTTCATCATCACTATTTTCCAGTGCCAGTAATACATCTCATGAAATAAATTGATTTAATCTTCAATTTCTGTGGCTAGTATTGGGAGCATTTTTGTGTTATCAACCGCAAATGAGATTTCATATTTCACAGAGAAAATTGAGCTCAAAGTTAATTTATCTTTCTCCACTGGGAGCAGCTATGTTTGTTTACAGCCACCCCGTCAGTCTGTTAACATATAAAGTGTGATTGATCGATACTGCATTATAAATTTGTTAATATAAGATGCTACATTTTAAGCATTCCATTAGTATACGATAAAATCCCCCATAGCAGCAAAAGCTGGTTTCCATTGTATTGTGAAAGCACGCTCAAACTAAAATATTAGGATCTTGGGCCAAAGAGTTAAAGCAAGATGATTTACTTTCACCGTTAAATTTGAGAAAATACAGACTCATCAAAGTCTGAAATCCCGCTTGCTGTTCTGAAGGAAAAAATAATACATAAGTATAAATTTAGTTATATTAGCATACATCTGAAGACACAGTCTGTATACCAGAGTATTTGTGTCACAACATTTGGGGAAATAAGCATTCAAGCATCATGTAGGAGTCATCGTATCATAGTGGATAGAGCACTTGTCTGCCAAGACAGTTGTCTAGGTTTAATCTTCAACAGGGACAGGGTTGTTTTTTCTTACTAGTATGTCTCTGGGGTTGACCCAGGTTCACAAAATGGGTATTAGACAATTTGCAAGGAGATGAACTGGTCACCCCATGTTGTTATGCCATGACCTAGAATATATGAAGGTCTAACACTTCACATCCCTGTGGCAGTGTCTGTTATGGGCTAGCTTTACATGAAGTCTGTCAACATATTCTCACCTGTGCCAAATATGTCTGTTCTTTTTCTGCCAAATATTGCCCATTGGAACATAGCCCCTCAACCAACCTTTGCCAAGTTGTCCTATCTTTTGCTATCTCCTGCAGGCCCTTCCTTGTCCTCCCTATATTATTAATCTCTATCTCAAATTCTCTTCTCAGTGTGTTTATTGATCTACTTCTCTTTCATTTGTCCTGTGTGTTCCAGAGAAATAACTTTCTAGTTATACTATTACATAGTTAGTCGACAGATCATCCTCATTGCACATCAAACCATTCAGTCCATAAGTGCTCGTATCCCCTCCTCAGCAAACCCCGCAGCATGTAGCGTCTCACGACACCAGTTCTGTATTGGTTTATTAATATTCTTTGGCTTCCTGCGTAGTGTTCTTGTTTGGCCTTACCTCTTTTAACTTGCTGTTCTCGCAGCCTGACCATGGTTGTAGACTCAGTCATCGCTTGGTTCTCGTAAACGACTTACTTCCCATAGAGCATTCAGAATGTCTACCTGATCCATGGCTCGTCCACCTTCCACAGTAGCCCTACCTGCAAGCCTGTCAGCCTGCTCATTTCCTTGTACACCCGCATGCCCTGGCACAAAAATGAAACTAATCTTTGCCAACCGAGACTGCTCCAGAGACAGCAAACACTCTCTTCGGACCCACCCCATCTCTATCTTTCTGAGCATACTCATTGAGTCACTACGGACATGCCCGATTGAATGTCTGTGTCTCGAGCCATGTTATTGCTTCCCTTACTGCCATGACTTCCATCGTCAGGCTACTTGTGGTCAAAACAAAAGCACCAGACGCTTCCTTCACAATTTTCCCTCCGGCCTGAATCATAAAGGCCCATGAACTTCTCACTCCTCGAATGACCGACCCATCTGTATAAATGACAATCATCCTCTAAAGAATTCTCAAAGATCAGAGCCTGTACTTCCGCCTCCACAGCAACTGGATTTTCTTGTCTGCATGTCCTGTCTAGTTGGATGCACACTGAAAAAGGATGTACAGAACTCTGTTGGCACTTGTACCCACTCCTCGCCAGGTTCTAAGTCCTCAAGTGAACACACCTGCTGAAGAATGTCTTCGGCTTGACCCATCCATGACTTTCCTTTTTTAACCTGCTGCCCTTTACCTTCTTAATCTTGCTATGCAGTGGATGTTGTGTGTTTGCATTGACTCTTAGATAGGCGCTATACTATTACATATTTGAGTATATGTACGTAATATTTTGTGTTTTTGGGCTCATCTAACTTACATATGACATGATCTTTTCTCTAGAGTGTTCGTCAGATGATTTACTCTGCATGGCTAATTTTATTGCGCCACCCACTTGCGTCAAAAGATTCCGTGTTTCAAGCAGTGTTGCCAAGTTTGATACAGTGTGGAACTGTATGTTTGCACAAGGTAATCTAACGCTAACTTTAAAGTAGATTTGGCAGCCATTTGCGATAACCATTTAATTGACACAACTAAAGATCTAGTGCCATGACAAAGACATATTTTTCTTTGTCATTTACTTTTAATTTATAGTCAGTTTGTTCATTTAATTTGAACAGCATTGTCTATACTTATTTAAATCTCTGAAGAGTTTCAAGTTTTTGAGAATTTCACTTATTTGAGCTTATTTTTTTTCATACTTAAAAATTGTACAGTTTGCTGCTTAATTTTATTTCACATTGTAGCTAATTTGTGTATGCATGTATGTGGTGTACAATAACTACACATTACATTTCTTCTGCTGTTTACATAGCTATGATTTTTAACATGATCACATTTTTAGGTTGGTTTTCCAAGCCAAGTCAACAGTGTCAGTTGCGATTATTCCCGAATGGAGTTTGATACAGATGAAGAATTTAATGTGGTCCTCTCAAGTATGGTTACTATTATCCTAGTTATTTAGTGTTCAAATTAAATGGTCTTTTTTTTTTTAAATTTCAGTTTCTATACTTTATATTTCAAAATTTTCTATAGAAATATAAAGTACTATTCTTTTCATAATTCATAATATTTTAATTAGTTGATTAGCCACAGAATTTCTGGATGTGAGTCTACACAGATGGGTCAGCACAAAATGCTGTCTGAAATGGAGGAGCAGGAGTGTACATAGAATACCCAAATAATACTAGGGACACGGCCAGAGTACTAACAGGAGGGTACTGCTACAATTATGATACCAATCAAGATAGCAACAGAGACATTACTAAATACCAAGCATAGTACACAGCCTGTGGTGCTATTGATGGATGCAAAATCAGCACAGGGAGGCCCCGCTATATGTCACTTCAGTTTGTCGTTTTGCTTTAACGTCATCACAGTGGGACATAACTTCACTTTACGTCGCTATGTTTTGCCATAGCGTCATCACCTGTGTTGCTTTGCTACATTAACGTCACCAGTTTACAATTTGGTAAAGTCCATGGTTTACCTCCAACCACGGTGAGGACAATTCGTGCAGGTGCTGAAAAAAATCAAAGAGGGTACTAAAAACTTAACCCCATCGAGTGCTTCCAAGATCACTCATACCAGAAGTACTCTTTTGGAGAACATGGAAGCACTATTGGCCGTCTGGATTGAAGGCTAGAACCAATGAAATATGCCTGTGAGCAAGATGGTTATCCGAAAGAAAGCAAAGTCTCTCTATGAAGATCTAGCTAAGAAAGCGAGTGAGAGCAGTACTAGTAGTGCTGATAGTTTTGGAACGATTCGTGGTTTTAATGCCTCTATGTCCCAATAACTCTACCATTCGCCCTCCAACTCACCTCTAAATAGCCAATAAATATCAACAACCATCAAATTAAGCATTACATAATACACTGTATTTCATTTAATTCTATGGGAAATAGTGTTTTTCTATACGTTGTTTCACTTAAAGTCGCATTTTTCAAGAATGTAACCCTGACGTTAACTGGTCCTCCCTGTACTTGAGGCGCTCCTGTTTATGAAATTTTGACTACTATGGACACTACTTTCTGAACTGGCAATCAGCATAAGTTCACCAAACAGTGGATGCCATCTCACTGTGGAGTACCCGGAAACAAGAGAGTTGATCAATTAGCTAAGGAAGGAGCAATAGAACAACAACCTAATGTACCCATTGCTGTCATTTTAAAAAAAAACTAATTTTACTGCCTGTAGTACCTTGCAGTGTGTGTGTAGGGGGGGGGGGGGGGGTCTTGAGCCTGAGGAAAATTAAGGCCGCCTGGCTAGTGCAGTCGCCGCGAACTGTGCAAGTTAGGTTGTTTTTTTTGCCCCGACAAATAAAATCCACACCTTACAGAGGATTCGAGATGGGTCTCCCAAAGGAGATCCCGGTGTTCTTAGCCACTCGGCCAGCTGCTCCTCTTAATACAAACCACCAAAATAAAAGAATAATCAAATCACTTAAAAAGCCATCAAAACCTGTTTAAGATGACTGCCACCTTATGGACAGACCAGAACAAATTATTCTGCGCCTCAGAACAGGACACAATAGATTGTGAAACCACATGTATAAAAAAATTAAGATTGAAGAATCAGCCATGTGCACATGTAGACTGGCACCACAGACAGCAGAGCACATACTCCAAGACTGCCCAGAATACAACATATCTGGGCAAACCTTCTGGTGTAGAGAAACAACAGTAGATGATAAACTCTATGGACTTATACAAGAGATAACATTGCAATTATAGACAAATTTGAAACAAACGAAAGAAGAATATTTTAATCTGTGTTTACTACTAAGGGAAAATATGGTGGCTGCTTTTTTGTAAAGCATGTTTTTTTCTAAATTAACTGTTTTGCTATTTATTTCTTATGCATCAGAGGAAAACAGAACAGGAACCTAAGCAACTTAAACCATCTGTTACTGGATGTGATTCAAAACTTATCAACTTACAAAATACTTGTTCCCATATGTCGTATTTGCTAATTTTCAAAATAGGGTATTTACTTTAAAACAAAAATAGTTTTGTAATAAAATCACATATCACATATGACTATTTTTGATATTTTAAGTATAATAGCTCTAAACCCAACAGGCAATGACGTACAGACCAGATGGAAACAGAGGAAGAGGCCGACCACGTAAACGCTGGACGGAGGGAATAACAGAATCCATGGGAATGTCGATATACGAAGCCCATAACCGGGCACTCTCACGAAGTTTATACTTCACCTCGACACCGCAAGGTACAAGAGGAACATGATGAGAGAGAGAGAGAGAGCTCTAAACTATCATACTTTTTTGGCATGAGATAGGAAGCTCTGTAGACAGTGCTGGAATAAAATGTGCTGACGTTTGTATGACTTGTTTTGTCAGATCTTCGCATGTCAGTGGTAGACTCCATCCGAACCATGACTCTGATGGTGCCGAAGCTGACCTTCTCAGTGGCATCCTCTTGGGTGTTGGACCTTCTCAATAAGCCTATTGACATTGGCAATGGTGTAGGTAGGTGTCTATGTATTAATGTCTTTGATGATGTAGTATGTAAGAATTGTCTGTGTGTTACCAGGACTCAGAAGGGACTCAAAATGTAGTAACTTACCATGCATGTCGTAAAAGGCGTCAAAAAGATTGGTACTAGACTGGCTACCACATTCTGTAAAAAACTTTAGCTGTAAAATCTGACCAATCATTAACAAGTTTTCAGAGAGGCTGGTATGATTTGGTTGTGGTCCTATGTTCCATTTGGGAAATGACGGGCAGCAGCAGCAGAAGAAGGAATATATATATATATATATATATATATATATATATATATATATATATATATATATATATATATATATATATATATACTTCTTCTTCTTCTGCGTTCATCCAGATTTTTTTTCCGGATGTGACTGCGTTGTGCCTGTTTACAGCAGAGCTGCGTTCTTGCGCCGTCAGGCTGACACAT
The DNA here is from genome assembly GCA_963921405.1 of Cepaea hortensis. Lineage (NCBI taxonomy): Eukaryota > Metazoa > Mollusca > Gastropoda > Stylommatophora > Helicidae > Cepaea > Cepaea hortensis. The sequence continues at coordinate 44,086,753 of OY992881.1, forward strand.
CCGACTTCTGCGGGCATTTGTTGACCGGGTTAACCTGCCCGGATATATATATATATATATATATATATATATATATATATATATATATATATATATATATATATATATATATATATATATATATATATGCTAGTGCTGTTGGAACATAAATCCAAGATCCAAAACGATGGATGGAATAATATGTTTGTTCCATCTGTGTGATTTCAAAATCCAAATACAAAAATTACTTTTCAACACATGAACAATATTAATCACATCTGCAGAATAGAAACTTATTTTAAGGCTTGAAATTGAAAAAAAAAAAACAGTATTAGTTTTTCAAGTCTGAAAGTTATTGTGTCATTCATGTGGGCTTATAAAACAAAATAAATAAATTCCAATGAATTAATAGAGCGGGTATAGATGCTGTCGCTGGGTAGGGCGCACATGGAGAAAATCTGGTGACATTTTAACTATAAACTCCTTCCTCTGAAACCAACAGGGCAAAAGAAATAGAGTGAGACCTAAAAAAAATAAATAAATACAGTGACGGAAATTAGAAACATGAATAATATAGGGAGGACATGAAAGGAACTGCAGGAGACAGCAAAGGTTAGGAGGAGGGCGTGGCATGGGTTAGTTTAGGTCTTGTGCTACATTGGGAAATAGAAGACGGAAGAAGAGTTTAAAAAAGGTTCATGCTGCCGTTTGGTAAGTCAAGGATCATGTGGCATAAAATACACTCACTGCTTGTCTTGTCGCTTGATGTCTCATTTGCATCATTGTCATTGTTCAATGCTTCTAAGTTATTCACCGTTGTACAACTTGAAGAATTGATGGTGTAGTGGGTACAAGACTAGGGTGCTATAATTGTGTACTTTTATCGTGGAGAATTGATTCGAGTCCCTTGCATACAAAGTTAGTATTCTTCAGCTGTAGGTTATGGTCTCCAGCTTCACGACGGTAGGCAGAGGATCTCTTTTTTTGGGGGGAGACAATGGCTACGTCTTTGACCAGTATGGTTACTGCTAGGAAGGAAAGCAATAGCAAACTACCTTCTTTACAGATGCCAAGTATATCATGTACTGCAGTCTTATCGATAATCATAGAAACGGCGTAAATGGGTGCTCCGTAGGAGCAGCCTCGCCCGGTAGGGGTATTCATGTGCACCAGGAGATTCCAGACCGTCAACAGGCGACTAAGTGCAAAAGAATATCAACATTGAAAGTAGGAACTTGGAATGTAAGAACTATGAGTAGGGATGGAAAATTTGATAACATTAAGAATAAAATGAGAAGATTAAATATTAACCTGTTAGGTATATGTGAAACCAGATGGACAGGAATGGGCATTATAACATCTGAGGAATATAGAATAATCTATTCTGGTGGAGAGAAACAACAGCGAGGAGTAGCAATTATAATGGATACAGAGAGATCAAAATCGATCAAAGGATATTGGACTGTATCAGACAGTGTTATTGGTGAAGTTGAGTGGAAGACCTTTTGATGTCAACGTCATACAAGTTTATGCACCAACAGCAGACAGTAGTGATGACAGCATTGATGAATTTTATAATGATTTAGAGAAAGCCTTCAAGAAATGCAAGAATTATGAAGTAAATATCATAATTGGTTACTTGAATGCCAAAGTTGGAAATCAACAGGACAGATGCAAAGTAGGCAGGTATGGACTAGGGGAACAGAATGAAAGAGGTTGCAGACTTGTACAGTTGGCAAAAGAGCATGATTTGATTATTGGAAACACCTGGTATCAACAGCACCCAAGAAGATTATGGACATGGAAGAGTCCTGATCAGAAATCAGATTGATTACATTCTCATCAACAGAAGATTTTGAAATGCCTTAAGTCGCAAAAACTATACCAAGCGCAGACTGCTACAGCGACCATAGATTAATCTTAAGCAATTTACATATAAAATTAAAGAAAGTCAAATATTCACCAAGAAACACAAAATTTGATCTACAGGCACTGAAGAGTAAGGAAATAAAAGATAAATTCAACGTAGAGGTAAAGAACAGATTCGATGCATTGTCCGATTTTGAAATATTATTTCAAGACATCGGTGACCAATGGGAAATATTAAAGAAATCAATCAACCAAGCTGCATCCATCCCAAAAATAAAGATAACAGGACACAAGAAATGGATGACGGTAGACATCTTAAAACTCATGGAAGTAAGAAGAAATAACAAAAATAACAAGGAAAAATATGAAGAGATTCACAGGAAAATTAGGAATCTATGCAGAGGCAAAAGAAAAATGGCCTGAGGAAAATTGCAAGGAAATTGAAAACCAACACAACACCCGGAATAACAAAAGAATGAATGACATCACTAACAAAAGAACACACACATCAATGGGTTGCTTAAAAACCAAAGATGGCAAAATCGTAACAGAAAAAGATCAGATTTTACATGCGTGGTCAGATTATGTGAAAGATCTTTGTGATGATACAAGAGAAGAACAATATGATCATCGGAATAATAATGAAGGACCATCAATTTTGAAGATGGAAGTTCAGAATACTCTTAACCATATGAAAACTGGCAAGACCCCGGGCACAGATAACATAATAGAAATGATCAATGCCTTAGAAGAATATGGAATAGACCAAGTGATCTGACTGCTGAACGCAATATACAATATACCTCCTGAATTATGTAATTCTATATTTATTGCAATCCTGAAGAAATCAGGAGCCTTGGAATGCGATCAACATCGAACAATTAGTATAATGAGCCACATCACAAAGATTCTGCTGAAAATCATCATGTAAAGAGTTAGGAAGAAAATACAACCCGTTGAAGAAGGCAAGGGCACAGTAAATGCTGTGTATATACTGAGAACAGTAATTGAACGGTCTGTAGAAGTAAACAAAGATCTATATCTTTGCTTTATTGACTACACAAAGGCTTGTGATAAAGTGAGACATGTCAACATGATAAGGATGCTTGAAGATCTACAAATTGATGGAAAAGATCTTAGACTTGTAAAAAACATATATTGGAAACAACAAGCTGCCATCAGAATTGATAATGATGTAGGTCAATATCAGCGTATTAAAAGAGGTAGGAGATGGATGTATAATGTCTCCAGATTTTGTTTCCCTGTACAGTGAAAATATTTTCAGAAATATAGAAATTATGGAAGGAATCAACATTGGGGGAGGATACATCAATAACATTAGATATGCAAATGATACAGTCTTGATTGCACACAATGAACAGGATCTGCAAAATTTAGTAGATGCGGTTGCTGCACACAGTGAACAACTAGGGTTAGAACTGAATATTAAGAAGAGACAGATTATGGTCGTCACTGGGAAGAAGGAAATACCACAATGTGATATACAAGTAAATGGGCATATTCTTAAGCAAGTAAATCGATACAGTTATCTCGTAACAGTCATAACATCTGATGGGAGATGCCTTGAAGAGATTAGAACAAGAATTGCCATTGCAAAGGTAGCCTTTTGCAAGATGAAAAACATACTGACCAATAAAAAGATATGAATTGAAACGAGAAAAATAGTGTTGAAGTACTACATAGAACCTGTACTTTTGTATCGATGTGAAGCGTGGAGAATGAGCAGTCAAGCTGAAAAACATCTGACAGCTGTGGACATGTGGTTTCTGAGGAAAATGCAAAGAATACCATGGACAGACAGAAAAACCAATGAACAAGTCCTTCAAGAAACAAATGAAGATCATAAACTGATTAGAGTCATTAGATGTATACAGTCAAAATTTTTTGGACGTGTTATTAGAAGAAGTGACTTGGACAAATTGGTGACGACTGGCAAGATCGAAGGGAAGAGACCAAGGGAGAGACTGAGAAGTAAATACCTGGATGGCTTGGCCACGTGGCATGGTCGAGACAGGAACACGGAGCTGATCCACGACTCTGGTGATTGAGTGAGATGGCAGAACATGACCGCCCACACTTACCGGCATGGCACATGATGGATGGAGTCTTCAGCAGGCTTCATCACACTGGAAGTGGAAACCATGGTCTATCCACCGTTTGTTGACAAGACTAGTCTCTCCAGTATGCCCTGTGTGGAGGTGAGGGATGATTGGTATGAATTCTGATCTTGGTTCATCAGCATCCTTCATGAGGCATTAAAACATGCCCACTACTTCACATTTGATGCACATTTGAATTGAACAACTCAATCTTGGCTCTACTCCTGTGCACTACTTGCCACTTGATGCACATTTTAATTGCACAGCTGAATCTCCTTGCTACTCTTGTCCTGGTTACTCCTATCTGCTAGGTGCCACTTGATATTGCCTTTCCTTTGTTCACTTGCTCTTCACTTTTCCCCCCTGCAGGTGCACTAACCACTATACCTCTGTGGCTTTCCATAATTTTTGTTGGCAGTCATAGTGTTTGTTTTATTTATATTTATGTCAAGGTCATTTCCACTGTTTAATTTTTGTGCTTCATTTAGTATTTCTTGGAGATTGTTTTTTAACTATACAATCGTAATTAAAAGAGAAATAATTGTGGTGTGCTTGCAGATTCTCTATGTTTTAAAAAAAAAAACTATACAACTTTAATTAAAAGAGAAATAAACTCAATGTGCTTGCAGATGTGGACAGGGGCATTTGCAATTTGAGTTCACCATCATTTATCCACTGGGATGCCTGCAGTGTATTTCTGGAAGCTGTCATGTCCAAATTATTCCAGGCTGAAGGGGAGAAGCCAGATGTACAGGAGGGCATTAGTCTGTTGAAACAAGTTCTGGCTTATGAAATGCAGGTTGGTCACAGCATGAATACTGGTTCTTTCTGACATCTTTGTTTCTGAAGAAAATGACACGTTAGGCTTGTGTCCCTGTATGGATCAGAAATATGGAGAACCACTAAAAAATATTACAAACTACAAAAATTCATTAATTGGCACATGCACAAAATAGGACTGAAATATAATGACAAAATTACCAGTATGGAGCTCATGAAGAGTAGACAAATACCAGGGAATCTAGAGGTGAAGATAAGATACTGGCAGTGGAAAGAGCAGGCATTGAGAAAACATGGGAATAGTATAACTAGAAATGCCTTTGTTTGGAATCAACAGAGCAACAGAAATAGCTGAAGACCTAAACACATGGAGAAGAGAAATAGAGACATGAATGAATAATATAGAGTGGACATGAACAGCGCTGCATGGGGTAGATAAGCATAACTGGCTTACATTGAGTTGATCCTATGCCCTATTGGAGGATAAAGGGAGAAACAGGTCTATTTTCCAGTGTTACAAAATTGTATTTTGTGATGTTACTGTACAGGTCTATTTTCCAGTGTTACAAAACTGTATTTTATGAAGTGTGATGTTACTGTAGAGGTCTATATTCCAGTATTACAAAATTATATTTTGTGAAGTGTGATGTTACTGTTCAGGTCTATTTTCCAGTGTTACAAAATTGTATTTTATGAAGTGTGATGTTACTGTAGAGGTCTATATTCCAGTGTTACAACATTGTATTTTGTGAAGTGTGATGTTACTGCAGAGGTCTATTTTCTAGTGTTACAACATTGTATTTTGTGAAGCGTGATGTTACTGAAGAGGTCTATTCCAGTGTTACAAAATAGTATTTTGTGAAATGTGATGTTACTGTAGAGGTCTATATTCCAGTGTTACAAAATTGTATTTTGTGAAGTGTGATGTTACTGTAGAGGTCTATATTCCAGTGTTACAACATTATATTTTGTGAAGCGTGATGTTACTGTAGAAGTCTATTAAAAGTTAGTTTCATGTCCTTTACAAGACATCACAATCTACCACAGCATTTACTGGCTGTGTATGATTTAATACACTATCTTATGTTCAATAGTTTATAAAGATCTAGAAAATTGCAATAAATTATGCTTTTGGGCATGTGATGTTTGCTACTGTAAAGTTTCTTACTGTTGCAAAAAATTTTGTTCTGTGTTTGTGTGATGTTTGTCACTGTAAAGTGACACCATCATCATCATGTAGCAAGTTTTTACAAAACATGGCTTTTATCTTGGCCTAACAAAAACATGGCTTTTATCTTGGCCTAACAAAAACATGGCTTTTATCTTGGCCTAACAAAAAGTTTCTCAGTCTCCTGCCAGTCCTCCTGCCTTATGTAACCTAATGCCCAGTGTCTGCAATGTCCCGTGCCCATTTGTGTGTTGGTCAGCCCCTGCTTCTCCTCCAATAACTCTGCCTTCCATCACCGCTCTTTCCAAGCCATTGTCATATTTGTTTTTTGGGCGCTGGCTCGCTTTGAACTCAAGCGTAGTCCATACACACTAGCTCTAGTAGTGCTGGACTGAATTTTATGTGTGGATTAGCTTTACCTGTTAACAGTGTCCCTCACCATCAGACGAACCCACTCCAACTTCAGAGGTACTTGTAATTAATGTCCCCAAGACAACGATTATAGGTCAACATTTTAGTCCAGCTGTCCGGTGTAGAGGTTGAACTCCTTACCTCGGCATCAGCACACTGGATGTTAAAGAACACACGTTCTTATCCACTCGGCCATGCTGACCTACATTGTGATATTTAATATGGCCAAAATATCTCAGTAAAATTATATACTGTTGTGCAGGTCTGTCTTGTGTGCTGCCAACCATTTCTTATACCAATGTTCCTTTAAGCCTTGATGCCAAACTCTAGCATTTTCTCTGTTGTCCTCTTTCCCTCCAACTTTCCCATTGCTCTTCAGTTTTCCCCTTCATGTCCTTAAACATAGGGAATTTAACACTTCTGAGTTCTTGGTATTATGGTGTACAAAGTTCTAAACTACACCCACAAACCCACTGTCTCGTCCTCCCTCCCCCTCTCTTCCCCCTATCCATTCTCTCTGTTTTATTTTTTTTGTTTTTTTTGTTTTTTTTGTTTTCCTCCAGTCTACCTTCTGATGGCTGGCCAAATTGCTTCAACCACGGCATTGTGTCCATGTCTAAACCATCCTGATGAATCAAAATATATTGGTACTAAAGCTTACTTTGTGATTGCAAGTTAATTTATAAGCAATATTTACATAATTAATGTTGTTTATGTGTTTTCTGGATACCATAAACAGAATTTTAATGTCTGTATTTCCAGGATCCATTAATTCTGTCCGCGGTGCTGTCCTGTATATCTGGGCTGTTTCCATTCCTCAACTATACACCTCAGACACTGCCACAAGTCCTGGCCAAGGTATGCCCATGTTTTATTTCATAATGATATGCTTTAACTAAATTAAATGCTGGGCCATCACAGAGACTACTACAGGGCTGTCAAGTATTAGACCTTCACATATTCCAGGCTGCAGCATTATGAGGTTGGGTTGTCAGTTCCCTTCATTGCTACCTTTCCATACCACACAAGCCCCAGATATTCTTTGAAAATTGTCTGGTATCTCAGTGAACATCATTAGTCGCTGTTCCAACTTCATGGCAAACGTGTCACCCCATAATTCTTTTTTCCTGTGCCAGTCACCCGAAATGCTCCTCACTGTCCTATGTGAAAAGTGGAACAGACAGCAGTCCAGCAGCAGTCATACATGCATAAAGCCGCTGCCAGAATTAAAGGTAATCATTGATGGAAGCAGCAGTCACTAGAAAACCAGGAGTTGCGCACATATTACTGCATAAGACAAAACCAGCTAGTTCTGCAACCGGGCCATCCACCAGTTTTTACCTCAAGAGTTGGTAAATCAAGCACTTAGAGTCACCACAGGAGGGATGAGATCAACCCCTATAGTGGAAATGGAGAAGATGGGGAGGACACAGGCACTGAGTGAGCGCAGAGATACGAAAACGCTAATACAAGCAGAAAAGTTCCTCAGCTTGCCAGGCCACCCTATGAAGAACAGATTTGAAAACCTAGCTATGGGGCGGTTGAAAAGAAGTAGTTTTATCCACCAGGCCAAACGACTCTGCAGAGAAACCACTGATCTGCCCACAGTTGGTATCCCCCTAACAACTATTCCAGAGCGAACTCCATGGAAAGATGAGCATAGACTATCGTTACAAATCCAGACAAAAGTGAGAGGAATATTTGACAAGGAAGAACAGAACAGTGTGCAGCGCAGAACAGCCACTCTCAGCTTCCTTGATGAAGAATACCCACAGGACCTCTGGATCCGAGTCTACACAGATGGGTCAGCACAAAATGCTGTTCGAAATGGAGGAGCGGGAGTGTACATAGAATACCCAAATAATACTAGGGACACAGCCAGAGCACCGACAGGAAAGTACTGCCATAACTATGATGCCGAAATTGAGGCAATCAAGATAGCAACAGAGAAATTACTAAATAACAGCAATGGTACACAACCTGTGGTACTACTAACAGATGCAAAATCAGTACTCGAGGCGCTCCTCTCTGGGAAATTGCCAGTACTAAGGACACTACTTTCTGAACTTAGCAGTCAGCATAAAGTCACCATACAGTGGATACCATCCCACTGTGGAGTACCCGGAAACGACAGAGCTGATCAATTGGCTAAGGAAGGAGCCAAAGAGGAACAGCCTGATGTGCCCGTTACATACCACCAAAAGAAAAGAATGATCAAATCAGTCAGAAAGCCACCAAAACCTGCTCAAGATGACTACCACATTATGGACAGACCAGAACAAGTCATTATTCTGCGCCTCAGAACAGGACACAATAGATTACGCAACCACATGTATACAAAATTCAAGATTGGTGAAACAGCCATGTGCACATGTGGATTGGCGTCGCAGACAGCAGAGCACATACTCCAAGACTGCCCAAAATATAACATATCTAGGCAAACCTTCTGGCCTAGAGAGACGACAGTGGAAGATAAACTCTATGGACCACTGTGTGAACTGAAAAAAAAACAGTTCAATTCATGCAAGAGACGACATTGCAGATATAGACATATTTCAAGCGAACGAAAGAAGAAGAAGAAACCTCAAGAGTTGGTAAAAAGAGTTCTGCTGCTATCGAGGATTGAATCCAGACCACTGACTTGGCAAATGATAGTGCTAACCAGTATAATACAGCTCATCATCATCATCATCGAGTATTTCAGCTCATGGGCTGGTTTTGAAGGTTTCTGATAATTCCATTCCAGAATTGTCTGTTTTGTACTGCTATCTTTAATTCCACATACTGCATTGGTAGATCTGTGCATGCCTATTTTATAGATGTTGTCCTTGGTCTCCCCCTTCCTCTTTTCCCCAGTGCCCTCTAGTACACTCAAGTTGTTTCTTTCTATCCTAGAGTGTGACCAAGCCATGAGTCTTCACGTTTTAATTGGTTTAGGGTCTACCTAGAAGTATGTAGTCACACACAAAATATGCTTTGAGGAGGGTTGAAACCCAAAAAGTGCACTAATTACTATACAACCGTAAAATCATATGCTTTTGATTAATGATTACAGTAAGGGTAGAGATGGATTTGAACCCAGATGAGTGCACTAGCCAGTATGCATTTATAAAATCACATGCTTTAATTACTGATTATTGTACTTGAAAGAAACAAAAACCCATCTGCACTATACATGATACTTATAGTTTTTGTTTTTTGAACACTTCTATGGATGTTGCAATAGTTTGCTGTTAATTGTCTTGCTGAAAATACCACATGTTATAGCTGTTTAAAGTACTAATTTACAAAGTGTAATGTTGTTTTGCAGATATTTAATGCAGTGGTGTTTAACATGCCAGGTCAGACCAAATCCACACGTTCCCAGGCAGTGAAGAATGTCCGAGTGCATGCATGTTCAGTACTTGTGAAAATTTGCAAGAACTATCCTGCACTTTTGCTGGTAAGTTTCATAATCACACAGAGAAAGGATAAGAATATAGAAATGATTAACAAGAATGTCAAGAATTTTCTATTGCTTCTTTCTCTGTCTCTTTTTTCACAAATCTTTCCAGTTGTCACAATATGTTCTTATTTTTGTCTTCTAATAATGTGGCCAAAAATTGAATATTGCTTCCTTCTGATGTTTGTGACAGCAATAACATGGCTCGAGACACAGACATTCACTAGGGCTTGTTTCCTTAGCGACTCAATGAACATGATCAAGAGGATAGAGGAGGGGTCGATCCGAAGAGAATGGTTGCTACCTCTGAAGCTGTCTCGGCTGGCAAAGATTAGTTTCATCTTCGTGCCAGGGCATGCGGGAGTACAAGGAAATGAGCGGGCTGACAAGCTCGCAGGTGAGGCTACTGTGGAGGGCGGACGCGCCATGGACCAGGCTGACATTCTGAATGCTCTACGAGAAGTGGGACTTTTGCGAGGACCAAGTGATGACTGTGAATCTACAACAATGGCCAGACTGCGAGAGCAGCAAATTAAAAGAGGGGTGGCCAAACAAGAACACTACGCAGGAAGCCAAAGAAGATTGATAAACCAACACAGAACTGGCGTCGTTAGCCGCTACACGCTGCGGGATTTGCTGAGGAGGGGATCCGAGCACTTATGGACTGAATGGTTCGATGTGCAACGAGGATGATCTGTTGACTAACTAACTAACTAACTGATGTTTGTGACAAGTTGTCTCTGCGGCTTAGTCTCCCTCAACATGCCCAGATTGCTCATTTTTGCTATCTAAAAGGAATTGTCAGCATTCTTGTATAAAACGACATCTTCAAAGTCCCCAGGGATTTTTTCACTTGTTTATTAATTGTCCAGGATTCACAACCATATGTTAGAACTGGTTCTATGTGACATGCAAGAATTCTTTTTTCTAAACTTTCAGTGACAAGGAATTATTGCATAAGATGTCCATCATTTTATAAATTGCAGATTTTGGTTGTCCTATTTTGTTTTTTGTCATTCTGATGCACCTTCCGTCTGATGTTATCCTTGTGTTTCTAGACATGTCCAAATATAGCATCATTTACTTTAATTGTATATTTAGGCACTATCTGTTTCTTTGATATCACCATTACTTCTATTTCCTTTTATTCAAACTAAGGCCAATTTTTTTTTCACTTTCTCCAATTGCTGTATCTGTCTTTTCCTTTAGTTTCTTCTGAATTGTTATATTGTAACATTAAATGAAAACGATTGTCTAAAAGAGGCTAATGAAACTAGAACATTATATACAACAATAAGAAAGAGACAAACCGTTTTCTTTGGTCTTATGATGAGAACATCGTGACAACTGGAAAGATCGAGGGGGAGAGAGGCCGAGGCAGACCACGAGAAATGATGCTGGATGGACTGAGACAGTGGCATGGAGGAATATCAGCAGAGTTGATCTAGAACACCAAAGACTGCAGCCTGTAAAGAGACATGAATGCCTATGCAAGCTGGCAGCGCACTTGATGATGAAAACTCCCATAATGCAATAAACCCTACATGAAAAATGGTGAAGAATATCAGAGTACATGTTTGGTAATCATGTGCATTTATATTCAATAACTATTCTGTACTTTTCTTCGTAAATTTTACAGTCATCAGAGATGGGATAAGAATATCAAAATGATTAACTTGAGATGTTAAGAATCTATTTGATTTAATTGAGAGAATAGGTAAATGGAAATTGTCTCTTTTCCCCCCATTCCTACTTCCCCTTGACCTGTTAGATCACTTCTGGTCAATTGATTTACAGAAATCGTGGTCTTCAGTTAAGATTTTGTGGCCTAGGATTCAATGTGCGTTTTGGACGACTCCAGTACCGTAGCTAAGTAATTTTTGTGTAATTTTTTATATGTGGTTGTTTCTGTTTCTTCTTATGTTATGTCTGCTGATGAAACTTTCCAGTATGGTACATGCCGGGATTGTGTTTTTGTAATGCTGACCAATTCCATTTTCCATAATTGTTGATTTACATCATGCTTCCAGTGCTTTCAGGATGAAACATCGAGTTAAGTTTGCCTAATCTGTGCAACATGTGTTACTGTCCCCAGCCTGAATTCCAGCACCTGTATAACAGTGTTAAGCAGATGGATAGTGACAGGGATCAGCTGAGTCAGATGGAGAAAATCATTCTTATTGAGGCTCTTATCATCGTCAGGTTAGTTGTTGCAGTTTGCTTCTGTCACTTTATCTGCAATTTTGGTGCAATTTAAATGACAAGACAAATTAGAATGTACAATGTAACTACAATAACACAGTAGAGAAATTCAACAATTACATCTGCATAAGAGAGAATACATGTCTCTTTCCCTGCTTCACTGGAATCACTTCACTCTATTTCTACACCTACATGTTAAAAAAGCAGCTCTGTGGCGAAGGGTTTACAGAAGCAATTCGTAATCCCGCATACTGCGTTCAAAATACAGTTGTGGGCGATTTGATAACAGGCCACCTGGTGTTGGTTTTCATAGAATGATATGAGTGCCGCTCGTTCAGAAAGCAATGGAAAACTACTGAATGAAAACTTGAAAAAAAATCACAAACAGCCAAAAAATGCTGGGGTTGACTGCAACATCCTGTAAAGGATATGCAACTAACTTTAATGTTTAAAAAAAAAAAGAAGTAATAAGCCCTTTTACACATCCTGAGGTATATATATTATATGAGTAAATGGGCATATTCTTAAGCAAGTGAATCGGTACAGTTATCTCGGAACAGTCATAATATCTGATGGGAGACGCCTTGAAGAGATTTGAACAAGAATTGCCATTGCGAAGGTAACCTTTTGCAAGATGAAAAATACACTGACCAGTAAAAAGATATCAATTGAAACGAGAAAAAGAGTGTTGAAGTGCTACATAGAACCTGTACTTTTGTATGGATGTGAAGCGTGGACAATGAGCAGTCAAGCTTAGCTGAAAAACATCTGATGGCTGTGGAAATGTGGTTTCTGAGGTAAATGCAAAGAATACCATGGACAGACAGAAAAACCAATGAACAAGTCCTTCAAGAAACAAATGAAGATCGTAAACTGATTAGAGACATTAGACGTAGACAGTCAAAATTGTTTGGGCATGTTATGAGAAGTGACTTGGAGAACTTGGTGACGACTAGTAAGATGAAGGGAAGAGACCAAGTGAAAACAGAAGTAAATACCTGGAAGGCTTGGCCACGTGGCATGGTTGAGACAGAAACACGGAGCTGATCCACGACTCTGGTGTTCGAGTGAGATGGCAGAACATGACCGCCCACACTTATCGGCATGGCACATGATGGATGGATGGAGGTATATATGGCATGTAGTGCTAGTCTAATATTTTCATAGACAATTTGCACGTGCTGGGTGATATGGCAGACGTGGCACCAGCTGCCTTTACGTCTCAGGGCATTTCCTGCCACCCATTTTAGCTGGGTGATATGGCAACCCTGGTCAGTTAAAATAAAAATCTGCCTTGATGGAGATTCAAACACATGACCACTGGGTCAGCATGATAGCCACTGAACTACTGACAGCTCCCACACATATTTTCATGTGAGCAAAGATGAGTAGCTGGTGTATGCTTGTGGTTTGTTACATTTTATCCCCACTATTATTCTTTCATTGTGTCTCTTTTAGACATTGGAACAGTTAATCATTATATGCTAATGGATTTATTGTTCACTGTTGCTGATGGATTTACTGTGGAGGCTATCAGATTATCATATGTATTAGAATGTATGATCACCTTGCACCAGTGGTTCCCAAACCACGGCCCATGGGCCACTTGTGGCCCGCCAGCTGTCAGAAAGTGGTACGCAAGGCCTCATTATTTAATATAATATATTTTACATGGGCCACTTGTGGCCCGCCAGCTGTCAGAAAGTGGTACGCAAGGCCTCATTATTTAATATAATATATTTTAATAATTTCAAAAATGCACTCCGAACGCCCCATCAGCGTGTGATAATTTACTCTGCTCGTGGTTGTTGTGTTCAGATATTATCGAAAGCGCCTGTTCAGTTCACAAGGAAACGTTATGAAGACACTGACTGCCTTTAAAGTTTTAGAATTTCGTTGACAAAAGTTAAGAAAGGTAAGAATGATATTGCACAACTTTTGTAATTTTTTAACGTTGTGGCCCGCTTAACTACTGAAAATAATAGATATGGCCCTCTGCTTGAAAAGCTTGTGAACTACTGCCTTGCACAGATAAAAAGGAAGTGATAGATAATTAGGCTGTGACTTTGCTACAATAATGATGTGCAGTAGCACATTTGCGTTGATGCAATGATGTCAAATCAGGAAAGAAAGAACTAAATATGGTCACTATGTTTGATCAAAAAAGATAATGGTCACTATCAGCAGTAGAAAAATCCAGAGTGTCATGGTGCCTGGACATTTTTACCTTACCTAGCACCAGAATTTTCGGTCTTTTTTTTTTTTTTTGCAAAAAATACATGGTGGCTCCTGAGTTATGTTTACTTATTTCTATCTCTGGTCACTATTTCATATAAAGAAAGATAGAGCTAGATATGGTCACTTCCCTGAAGGTAATATGACAAGATGGAAGGGTGGCCAAAAATTAACTGAAAAAAATATTTCTATTCAGCCTTTGAATGAAGATCTGAAGCATAATGTTGAAACTCTTCACATTTACTCATCTGATTTGTGCTATTAAATAGCATAAAGAGAATCCTTTTCCATTTCTTATATTTTCATTTGCGGAATTGTGTTATATTTGTCTATTCATGTTGTTATTTTAACGATTTATTTGTAATTTAACACCTGTATCAAATTTACCAGTGGTTACTAGTCTTTGACTTGGAATGAGTGAGTGATTGGTCTGAAAATTCTGTTTTCCAGCAACCAGTTCAATGACTTTGCTCGTCAGTCAGCATTTATAGAGGAGGTCATTCTTCCTGTCAAGCAGCTTTGGTCATCAGATGATTTTGCTAAGTATGATTATCGTGCTCTTTATAAAAAACATTTCTTCTTACTGGTTATTTTTAAAAAAGGTGAAGGACCTTTTTTTCCCTTTGCGCCATGAGGCCTGTGAAATATATGGTGCTAATTCCATAATTTTAGATAATTGACAGTGATGTGCTCAGGGTCAGACCATTCATTATTACCAATAGTGAAATGGTCATGTAAAACCAGTTCACATTGGCTACTGTGAAAGGTGTAACAGTGGTAACAATCATACTGGAGGGAAAAGCGAGAGGCAGGCAAACAAATTATATTTTATGTTTAACTTCAATCAAATGAGCGCATAAAAAACATTATACTAATGTCTGACTTTGACAGAGTTAACACATTATTATACTTTTGTCTAACTTCAGTAGAGGGAGTACGTGAAACACGATTATACTTTGTTTAACTTTAGTAGATTGGGCATCTGAAAAACATGATTATACTTATGTCTGACTTCCATAGAGTGAACACATAATTATACTTTATGTTTAACTTCGGTAGAATTAACACATGATTATACTTTATGTCAAAATTTGGTAGAGTTAACACAGGATTTATACTTGATGTCAAAGTTTGGTAGAGTTAACACAGGATTTATACTTTATGTCTAACTTTGATAGAGTTAACACATGATTATACTTTATGTCTAACTTTGATAGAGATAACACATGATTATACTTTATGTCTAGCTTTAGTAGAGTTAACACATGATTATACTTTATGTCTAACTTTAGTAGAGTTAACACATGATTATACTTTATGTCTAACTTTAGTAGAGATAACACATGATTATATTTTGTCTAACTTTGGTAGAGTTAACACGGGATTTATATTTTATGTCTACCTTTGGTAGAGTTAACACATGATTATACTTAATGTTTAACATTAGTAGAGTTAACACATGATTATACTTTATGTCTACCTTTGATAGAGTTAACACATGATTATACTTAATGTCTAACTTTAGTAGAGTTAACACATGATTATACGTTATGTCTAACTTTAGTAGAGTTAACACATGATTATACGTTATGTCTAACTTTAGTAGAGTTAACACATGATTATACTTTATGTCTAACTTTAGTAGAGTTAACACATGATTATACTTAATGTCTAACTTTAGTAGAGTTAACACATGATTATACTTTATGTCTAACTTCAGTAGAGTTAACACATGATCATACACTCCAGCCAGAAATGCCTGCATTATTGAAGATCGCAAGAGTTGCTAATGTTCGGAATGATTACATGTTGTGTTTTAGGGCATTCAGCTCCCCGGAATGTTTCATGTCGTACGTGGGATTAGACCAGGCAGCTGTAGAGCCAAGCAGTGCTGATACTTGTGGCATCAATAGGTCTCATGTAAGTGGCTTCCCGTGGATTAAAAGTATTGTGTTATCTGATCTTGCACGTCGATAATATCTTTGTGTATATTATATTACGTGGTATTAGGTAATATGTGGAGCAGGTGACCACAGATTTGAGTTTTGGGCTCTCACTTCAGGGGATACACCCATTTTTCTTTAGACCAATCGGCACTCAGTGGGGAGTGTGATCAGGATCGCGGCGGCCACCTTGACTTCCCAAGACATTTCCTGGTACCCATTTTAAACTGGGTCAGCCTGGGGAACTCAGGTCACTTAAAAAATATCTGAATCCATGCAGATGTGAATTTATGACCACTGGGATGACAGGTAAGCACTTCGCTGCTGCGCCTAGAACCATATGCCCAATGAAAGGGTAGTTTACTTTTTATCATCTCCGGGGATACTTGTTCTAATTGCCAGCAAAACACATGGTTTTTATCTATCCATCACAGCCCATACATGGTCCAGAAAGCTCTTCCTAACCTTAAGCTGAAAAACATAATAGGGTCAATGGAAAAAAAAAGAAGAAACAGTTGGTGCATATTACTTTGTGTCACTTAAGTAGATAACTAATATCTTGTTGCTATTTGACTAAGTAATTATTCAACCAAGCAGAAGTATATAATAAAGCTGAATTTATAAAAATGAATCAAGAGTCGACTGAATCTGCATCCATGACCATGGATGAAGCCAGAAAAGACGCTATCCATCTGGCCAAAGAAGAATAGTCAACCAGCTCAGACCTGGTGCCATAGACCACTACACGCTGAGGGAGATACTGAAGAGGGGATCTGAGCATGTATGGACTGAATGGTTCAGTGTGCAGTGAGGATAATCTGACCACTAACTTAATGTATAAAAACAAAAGATTTGAACGGTATTTTTGTACATTTGTTTCTTCTAAATGGATACATATAACAGCTTATGTAAAAAAAAAAAAAAAAAAAGTAATTTAATGGGAATCTTTGCTGCCCCAGAAAGATCATTTGTCTCTCTCCAATTCAGTTCCATCTTAAATCCTTTGGAATGTTTTCAAGGAGACTTAAAGATGAATTTGAAAGAAAATTTCAGCAAAGCATTCACTGCTATATAAGCATAGCAGTCTTTTTCCTGTCCAACATATGTCAATTGTAATTATAAATAATGTCTGCGTTCATTGATATTTGGTAATTTTGAGAAAAAGACAGGAAACGAAAAGCATACACACACAGGATAAATCCCTTAAATTGCTGAAGTAGTGTAAAATATAAAACAATAAAATGTGCATCTATAAATGTGCCATGGAACATATATTATTTGTGTATCACATGATAGGGTTTATGTACTTCAGTAAGTATTATACACACATTTTAAGCTGTGTTTCAGTTTGTTGCCAGTAAATGTCAAAGGTAATGTTTCCTACAGATTACATACTGCATCAACACTATACTTGCGGTCATCAAGAGAAGTCAGTGGCCTGAAGACTTTGCTGTGAGTATTTTCATGTTGAGACATACACCTGTTATTGTTGTTGTTTGGATTCCATAACTTCCTTTGTTATTTGTTAGTTTGTAGTTAAGATGACGTAGTAGTCATGTTTCTATTCAGCACATATCAGTTGTAGTAATTATAAATGTTTTCATTCATTGACATTTGACAACAGAAAAAGAAAGGGGAAAACACACATACGATACACGCACTAATTTACAGAAATAGTGTATGTTGTAGCACCCACGTGTTACTGAGGGACCATTAGGGAAGACAGGAATATAAATAACACTAACCTCCTAGGCATGGTGTAAGAGGGAGGTAAGGAGGGTTGGCATGACAGTGGCTACCTCATCCCATAGAAAACTTTAGCTACAAAATCCAACCAGTCATGAATGTCTCAATGGGCTTGCTTGAGTTGGATAAGAACAGGTGCTCCAATGGGAGGTGAAAGGCAGAAGAACAGAAGTCAAGAAGGCTTGACTGATAGGGAACAGAAGTTTAGATCACAAGTAAGTACACTACCTTACAACCATTTCATCATCATCATATGCAGTGTCGATAAGCGTGTGCGGTCATGTTTTGCCATCTCATACAATCACCAGCCATCCAGATATTTACTTCTCTGCCTTCCCTTTGTTCTTTTCCCCTCAATCTTGCCAGTTGTCACCAATTTCTCCAGTTTATTTCTTCTCGTAGTATGTCCACAAAATCTTGAATGTCTACATCTAATTTCTCTAATCAGTTTATGGTTTTCATTTGTTTCTTGTTGGACTTGCTCATTGACAACCAATTAGGCACCAGCTTTTTTGTATTTAAAATTTCTATGTGTAGGATTTAGTGACTTCATCAGTAGTCACTAATGCGTTCATATACTTGTTCTGGATAATGTGCTGTGAGTTGTATGTTTTGAATAATGCTGTAATTATTTTCAAATATTGATTCTTCAGGTTGCACAGAGAGGGGGATTTTTGGTACAAACGGATGGTACAGCTGTGTTGAGGAACCCTGCGACACAGCATATCTGTCCGTTATTTGACAATCTGATAGCATTACTCAAGTATGTTATTAAGGTTTATATTTAAACAAAATGTGTGTTATATTTTCTGGTATAGTTAATTATTTCTACCTGCAGTCTACTGTGTTTCAATCAATCAATCATGTGCCAGCGTGGGCGGTCATGAAGAAATGACCTACTGTGTCTACTGTGTTTTTGTATGAAAATACGTCGTGCAGCTACGCTGATAAGTCAGTATTTTTACTTTTCTGTGATAAAAAAGCTGCAGATCCATGTAAGAATGTAGTAAATGTTTTAACTTTTGTGTAGTGTCATGTTACCAATTTAATATAGTAGTCACATTATTATAGTGGCCGAGCACTTGCTTCTCGGCCTGGTTGTCTTGCGTTTACATCCCCATTGAAGCGCATTTTAAATATTGACCTTGGTTCTCAGGTCGACCCAGTCTAAAATTGGTACTAGGAAATGTTCTGAAATGTAAAGGTCGCTGACATCATATCGACCACATCACCGGAATGATTTTTAAAAAAAAATTATGGGGCTGGCATAGCATACGCAATGCACTTCAAGGCATGTAAAATGATCTTTCACTTAACTTTTTACATTGTCCTGGGACTCAGTAGGTAGAAAATAATCATAGGCAAGGCAAAGAGTATCTTTAATATCTGTCTCTATTCTCTCTTGTTTTAATCAAAACTGCCTCATCTACATCAGTTCTTTTACTTGTCTTTGTTACTGTAGGTTATAATTAGCATTGTGAGAGTTTGGGTTTGAGCTCAGTTTCTCAATATCCAAGTGTGTTTCTTTGTTTTTGTTTCCTGTAATGTTTCAATGATTTGAACCCATTTTATATGCCTTGAGGCATGTTGGGTATATGGTGCTGTGCCCCAACATTTTACAGCTCAATCGACACTCAAGGTGTGATGTGGTCAATGTCGTGCCAGTTATCTTTCCTTCCCAAGATACATGGCGTATTTTTAAACTGCAGTGTTTGAAAATATTGCCGGTCCAAGTTTTGTATTTACCTATTTGGTTACATGAACTTTACAGAGGGTGAATACAAAACTTGGACTGGCAATATTTTCAAACACTGCGGTCATTAAATATACACCCTGTATTTTCTGGTACCCATTTTAGGCTGGCTTGATCTGAAAGCCCAGGTCCATTTTTAAAAGAATTACCTCACAGTGCCGGCTCTGTGGCGGAAAGGGCTACAGATGCAATTCGTAATCCCACATACCATGTTCGAAACACAGCTGAAAGCAATGGCAAACTACTGAATATAAAGTTACCAAGAAATCACTAACAGCCAAAAACTGCTGGGGTTGACTTAACATCAACTTGTTAATCAGCATTTTTGATATTTTTGAATATTTGGTATGTGTTACGTTTGGGGATAGAGAGTGTTACATATTCTAGGCCATAACATATGCAGTGGGGTAGCTAGTTCCTTTCCTCATCAATTTTCCTTCCTAGAAAATTTTGAAAAATGTCATTTTTTGTGAGGCTGGGTCTGAAAAAATAATCCTGTCTTGGCTGGGGATTGAACCAGGCCCACTGTCTTGATAGACAAGCATTCTAACAACTGTGCTACTGCAGCTCCTTGTCTTGTTCAAATTCTATCTCATGTGTTACAGAGACAAATGTTGATTTTGAAATTATTCTGAAACAACTGCCATTTTTGTGTTATTTCCTGTTTCCAGGACCAGTTGCTGCCTGTTTAAGCCAGAGTATTTGAGTTTGCGTCACAATGATTTCATCAAGGCATACGACCTGATGGACCATGACAGGTTGAATGTTCTTGGTGAGAATTATTTTCAGCACACTATGAAGTACTTTTGATTTTGTGCTTTTGTCTGTATGTTTTTCCATGTTTATTTGTCTATCTGTTAATTTCCTTGTCTTGTTGGGCTGTTATCCACTCATTTATCTATCTTTCTGTCTGTTTTGCTGGCATTCGTTCTATCATAATTTCTGTCAGTCCATTAATCTATTTCCATTCATTTGTCTGCCCATTTGACTGTTTGTATCTGTCTGTCTATATCCATTATCTTCTTTATTTCTCAAGCGTTTGCTTTCTCTATTTCTGTTCATTTATATTTCCATCCACCACCTGTTATTCGATGCACATCTGCGTGTCTGTTTTAACTGTGTCTGTCACATATATACAGATTATTGTTGTGTTGTTGTTTACCATACAGAAATATTACAACAGTTATTTTCTGTAACACTAAACAGGTATCCCACCAGCTTGTGTGGACAATTCAGATTCCCTGTTTTATAGGCACCCACTTGAACGTATGCAAAACTTCATCACGGCAGTCTTTGAATATGGGTAAGCAATCGCTGTTGTTTTAGTATTGTACATCTACTGTCACTGTATCAAGATACTTAGTATTATGATTACAATACGTTCAGAAAAACAGCCAGCATACATTTTTATATCATCCAGTGCAGTGCCTTGCCGGCTGGCATGGGCAATTATGCCTCTCCACAAATTGCAATCTCCGACTGCATGGATCAGTTCATGTGTTGACTCCCTTCCGTGCCATGACACAAGACTCAAGAATCTTCTCACTCTGTCTTCCTCTCTGTCTCTTTTTCTGCAAATCTTTCCTGTTGTCACAACATGTTCCAGTTTTTGTCTTCTCATTATGTGATTAAAAAAACCATGACTGCTGCTTTCTGTTGTTTGTGATAAGTTGTATTTGTGACTCAGCTTCCCTCAAAACATCCAGATTGCTCATTTTGGCTGTCCAAGTAATTTTTAGCACTCTTCTATAAAACCACATTTCCAAGGCTTCCAGGGATTTTTTTGCCTGTTTACAAATTGTCTAGGATTCGCCGTATGTTAAAACTGGTTCTATGTAATATGCAAGAACTCTTTTTCTAACTTTCAAGGACAATGACTTATTGCACAAAACATTCTTTAAAACATTTTTATATAAGTATGGAAACAAGGGTTTGGCTGCTGCTAAGCTGATGCTGGAGTCCCAATAAAAACACAAAATATGACTTCAAAGCTCGAGGAATGGGACAACACACCCACAGATACAGGTGAACTTTTCAACTGAAGTCTTTATTAATGATCAAGAAAAACAAATCAATAAAGACCAAATAAGACAAAAGAGTAGTTACCTCTGCATCTAAAAAGTAGTTTGATCAGCACAATGAAACTGTGATGTGTAAACAAGAACTAGTCTGTTCAACATAGCTGGCTTCGATGACCGATTTGCAAATGAAAATGTCAACTACCATGCAGAGTCTTAAATGTTAGCTTATGACCTGGTGCTCATTCACGGATGAATACAGTAAACAAAAACATGACATTGTAGGAAGGATACCTGGAAATAATGAAGACCAGTCACAAAATGATGGTCTTCGAATCTACTCAATCAAATACAATCAGCCATTGTACATTCTGTTTTACAGTTTACATTGAATGTCAGATTGGAATTAAACTGATGCTGTAAATCAAAACAATGTTTTTCCTTTAGTGAATTTAAGCACAATTTTTTGGTCTGACATATTTCACTGCATCTCCTCAGGTGCATACTGCAGAGTTATAAAATATAATATGAAGTGGATAGATAAGTGATTCTCAACCTTTTTTGGCCCGTGCCCCCCTTCACCATATTTTCAGAACGTCATTCCCCCCCCCCCCCCCCTTTTCGTATTTCCTACCTAAAAATTTGGCCCGTGCCCCCCTTCACCATATTTTCAGGACGTCATTCCCCCCTTTCGTATTTCCTACCTAAAAATCCCGCCTCTGCCCCTACACAGTATACATAATAATGGAAGCTAAATTTAACAGCACATACTAAAACACCGATGGTGTTTCCACCTTGGCGTGGTGGGGGAGCTTGAGTTTCTCAGTGACCCGGAGAGCTATGCCAGCGGTAGCGTAGCTACCATCAGGGCCTCCCAAGCCGGACAGGTCAAAGGGTAGAGAACAGACAAAGAGAAACACCCTGGTCCTCCAGGTTGGGGGTTGAAGCGTGGGGTTATAACATCCCCACCTTTGTAAAAACTATTTAGTTACGAAACAGATAAATAAGCCTCGAATTTGGACTGACTTATTTGGACAACGACCTTGGAACGTTAAAGGATACCTATCTTTAAAAAAGGAGACAAGTTCCAATGTGGAAATTATAGTGGAATATCACTCCTATCCACAAGCTATAAGATGCTATCTGCGGTATTACTAAATAGACTAAAACCATACTCAGAAAACATATTAGGTGACCACCAGGCGGGTTTCAGACAAAACAGATCAACAATCGATCAGATATTTATCTTACGACAAATAGCCGAGAAAAATTGGGAATATAAAAGAGATCTCCATAACATTTTTGTGGATTTTAAAAAGGCTTATGATAGTGTCCATAGGAATAGTCTGTGGAATGCTATGCGGGAATTTGGAATACCAAGGAAGTTAATCAAGATGACCAGACTATACATGGAAAATACTTATAATATAGTAACATATAAAGGCAGGAAATCAGACCCTTTCCAAATAACATCTGGCTTGAAACAGGGTGATGCACTATCGCCGCTCCTTTTCAATCTGGCTCTAGAGAAAGTTGTAAGGAAGATAAAGGAGGAATGTGATATTGGAGGAACATCCAGACTGCTTGGTTATGCAGATGATATAGATATTATAGGGGAAAATGAACAAAAGACATTGGAAATATTGACTCACTTAAAGGACAAAGCTCAACAAATGGATAAGACAGAATATATGGTAATTTCAAGAGAAGGAACGGCTATAAACTCTGGCCACATACAAATAGATAATATGACCATTAAAAGAACGGAAACGTACAAATACCTGGGTACAGTCTTCAACTGCTCCAACATAATAAGGGAAGAAATACAAGCTAGAATCAACTCTGGAAATAAGATGTACTATGCACTACAACATCTGCTAAAATCAAATGCACTTTCTCGTAACACCAAGATCACAATATACAAAACACTGATTAGACCAGTTGACGAAGCCTTGTTACAAACCTTTGAGGACAAAGTCTTAGGGATACATAAAGTGGAGAGTGGAAAAGAAGAAGCAATAAAGGCATTTATGATTAAGTCCCTGCTAATCACTGGTATCATGAAGGCTAATAGACTGCAATGGTTGGGGCATATAGAAAGAATGGAAGATAATAGGGAAACAGAACTCGCTTACACTAAGGAAATAAATGACCGTAGACCCCGAGGTAGACCAAGAAGATGGTGGAAAGATAATATACATACAGACCTATAAGCACTTGGGATTAGCGACTGGCAAGAAATGGTCAACCAGAGAGACGAATGGAGACGGCTTGTATCTGCAGCAAAGAACCTCAATGGCTCAAAACGCTGAAGAAGATACTAAAACAAGTCTAGACGTCCACATAAAACATGATTTGTGGGTCTACTTACTTTATAAATTGAACTAGCTGACCCGGCCTGGCTTCGCCCAGTCCCTGGAGGGGATCTGTCTATCTATCAGTCTGTCTGTCTGTCTGCTTGTTTGTCTGTCTGTCTGTCTGACCCGGCCCAGCTTCACCCAGTCCCTGGTGGGGAGCATCTCATTTAATTCATATACATTGTCATATAAGCTCCTGTTCTTGACTATCTGCTGTCTGTCTGTCTGACCCGGCCCGGCTTCACCCAATCCCTGGTGGGGAGCATCTCATTTAATTCATATACGTAGTCATATAAGCTCCTGTTCCCGACTATCTGTCTGTCTGTCTGTCTATCTATCTGTCTGTCTGTCTGAGCCGGCCCGGCTTCACCCAGTCCCTGGTGGGGAGCGTCTCATTTAATTCATATAAGTAGTCATATAAGCTCCAGTTCCCGACTATCTGTCTATCTATCTGACCCGGCGTGGCTTCGCCCAGCTCCTGGCGGGGAGCGTCTCATTAAATCCACACAGTAACTTAAAAGAATATCCTTCCACACACCATCCATTATTTTTAATGAAAACTGTTTTTAATCACTTACATGACTGTAGATAACTTCTTTAAGCATAAAAAGATGAGTTACAATGTTATGCATTATGCACTATTTTTATGAAAACTTTGAAAATGCCTTAAAGATTATATCATTATTTATTATAACTCATATGCCTGTAAATAACTATAGACAAAGAGTTTATAAATCTTTGAAAACGATGCAACAATATGACTATAAAGTATATAGAAATGTTATTAAAAGTTATGCCCCTTGAAATAACTTTTCTAGAGTTAAGTCCCCTTGCTATATAGAAATTATAATTAAAAATGAAATATTAAATTTTAGTAAGTAAGTAGCCGAAAAAAAACTATGACTGAAAGGTGCACAGGAATGAAAAGAAAACGTGTAGAAAATTTCATCTCAATCGGATGGACCGTTCGCGAACGCATAAAGAACGGACATACATACAGTCTCTTTTATAGATTTTACTATACAGATTTTTTTACAGATTTACTATAAATTCTCTGTCTGCACAACACTGATTTTAAACACCTAATGGATGAAATTTCAGCATATTTGAGTAATTGTTTATTGTTCGTTGAATACAATACATGAAATTCCTTTGGTTCATTCATTTATAGCTGCAATTTAATCGATGTTGAGAGATGGAAAAACTGGAAAATTTATGGCCTTTTGACTGCATGGTGTTTCTTGAAGACTGATTGATTCTCTTTTCCACCCATACTGGTATATCTTATGTTACTTGATTTGCTAATTATAGTTTCATTCTACTTGTGTAAGTTTGACTTAGTGTATTTGAAAGGTTTTAAGGGAGTTGATGGGTGAGATCACACTGGTGATCGAGTGAAATGGCGAGTCATGACCGCCCACGCTTTCCGGCATGGCACATGATTGATTGATTAATTGATGGGTGAGAGGAACGGCTTCAGTGTACCAGATTTTATCCCATACGGCTCGGTTTCTTTCTGAAAGGGGACAAAGTACGAACACCATCGCTCCAATGACGACCCCCAGAATTTACACTCGTGAACCCAATGACTATCTGGAACCAAACCCACAACCTTTGGAATGAGAGGCAGGTGGCTTAACCACTTCACCATGGAGATCCCCTGTAAGTGTATTTTAAATGACACTGTCATAGCATCAGATGTCTGTTAGCTGAGAGGATGTGCAGAAACATTGTTGTTTGTCCATCAAGAATGATGATGACCATCATTTCATCCAGTGGGGTTGAAAGTATGGAGCCGTGAGTTCTAAGATGGCTGATAAGGCCTATTTTGGCCCAAAACGTTCTTTGACAATGCGGGCAAAGAATTCTTGACGTTCCAGGAGGAGGATCTCCTGCAGTGGTTTTTCTGTCCAGCCTTTTCTTCACAGCTCTTGCAGTCCTGGTTGCTTCACAAGTGACTGCACCCTTATGTGAAGTTGGATGAAGAATGACTTGCGCGATGAATTGGATTAAAGTGAGGAAGAGTTGCGCAATTCGTCGACCTCACTCTCTCGCCTGAGTCCAGTGGCAAGACAAGTCAAGACGACTGGAGACGAATACAGGTGCAGTGGATGTCCAGGGCACTCTACCTGCAGAAACATTAGCAATTAGTGAAATTCAGCGGTTATTGATTCTTGGTTTCAATGTACAGATTCCACATCCTGGGCAATGCAAGCCAGTGTTTGGGTGCAGAATTCTACTCAACTCCTGGCCTGTCTGAAGTTATCATTGGCAATCTGGTGGTTCATTTCAAGCTACTCCCTGACTACAGAGCAAGGCTGTTTATACGTATCCTTGTTTACAGATGATGTTTATACGTATCCTTGTTTAGAGATGATGTTTATACGTATCCTTGTTTAGAGATGATGTTTATACGTATCCTTGTTTAGAGATGATGTTTATACGTATCCTTGTTTAGAGATGATGTTTATACGTATCCTTGTTTAGAGATGATGTTTATACGTATCCTTGTTTAGAGATGATGTTTATACGTATCCTTGTTTAGAGATGATGTTTATACGTATCCTTGTTTAGAGATGATGTTTATACGTATCCTTGTTTAGAGATGATGTTTTGTTATGAATAGCTATGTTGAATGCTTCAGTATCTACTGCTTGACAGAACTCCATATGTCCAGCATGGCTTAAGTCGTGTAAAGGAGTCCTTTACTTTTACTGTTTAAGTGTAACAGTTTTTTAAACAATGTAAGAATTTCAGTGATATCTTATAATGAATACACAAGTTTATACAAAATGAGAACCTTGACCAGACTGTTCAGGCAATTTTATCAAGCCCTTCATCCAGGGGTGTCCCAAGGAGCAGTTCCTGAGTGTGGCTGTGCCTGTGTTGACCATACTGTGTCCAGACATCTATCAGGTATGTTGTATTTGTTTGTTGACCATACTGTGTCCAGACATCTATCAGGTATGTTGTATTTGTTTGTTGACCATATTGTGTCCAGACATCTATCAGGTATGTTGTATTTGTTTGTTGACCATACTGTGTCCAGACATCTGTCAGGTAAGTTTGTATTTGTTTGTTGACCATGCCTTTAACAGTAAGCCAGCATATTCCTCTTCTCTCTTGTCTTCAGAGTTTAATCGATATTTACTTTTTTGTTTATTATATTTGTTTCTAGTGTCTTTGGTAAATGCTTTTAGTATTAGCTTTTATGGTGAGATTGTTAATACTTGTTTCTTTTCTCGGTCTTACTCAGAAATTCTTACTCCTTGTATAAGGTTTGAGGAACTATGTTTTAATTCTATTGTGGTCTTCCTCAATATTTTAAATTAAAAAATTTTGTTGCATGTCTTTTACAGGACATAGCAGTCAGCCCCAGTATTTTGGTTGTTTGTGATTCCTGGGCAAGTTTTACATTCAGTAGTTTGCCATTGCTTTTTATTTTTTTTTAAAAACCAGCACCGCTGTGTTTTAAACCCGGGTATACGTGATTACAAATCACGTCCGTAACTCTTCGCCACGGACGGTATCTCCTCGATATATGAAGCCCATAAGCGGACACTCTTCTGCTGTTTATGCTGCACCTTGACACCCAAAGGTTGAAGAGGAACAAGATGAGATGAGATGCTGAGTGTGATCTCCCTCTGGACATTGGGTTGGTGTTTTCTGAACAATGAAATGCCTAAAACTATTGAAGAAAACATGACTAGTCTAGGCCTAATCCCAACCAGTCCATATATGCTGTATTTGATCATGATTTGATTACTTCCTTACATGCCACTCTGTAGATGTGAAGTTGCAGTACTGGGCTTGCACACCCCACCAGCTTCTGGGCCTGGAGAGGGGGAAGAAGAACTCTGCAACACAGTTCTTATAGAAATGTTACTCTACCACCATGTGGGGAAGATATTTTCTACAGTAACCTCATTCAGCTAGGTGCCAGTCGTTTCTAGGGCTCAAATGACTTGAATGCCAATGCATCAGACTGAAGAGCTTAAACTAGCAGTCTTCCAGAGGATTCACCAACGAACCAACCAATCAGAGATATTGTGAAATACTGATACCTTGTTAGACTCATGTTTTTGTGACTAAACATCATTTGAGAGGTGATGTGTTTAGCATCGTGCTTACTTGAGAAGGTTAACCCAGTAAAGAAATGCCTTGAAGAAGTTGGATATGGTGACTGAAAGGTCCAAATCTCACAGCTATGCTATAAATAGACAACCCAAATATTGTCCAAGAATGTTTTACAATCCTGATGAATACAGGAGAAGATGTAGCAGCAGAAGAGGAAAAGAAGCAGAAAGTGACAGAAGAACGAGAAAAATGAATGGGTGGAGAAGCCACAGGAGCAAAAGAAGAAGCATTATAATCATCATGCCATGTCTCCCAGAATATATTCTGATATCCTGATTTATAAAACTGCGAGAATCCTGGAGCTCTGTGATCACTGAAAGCAAAATCCCATCACAAGGGAGATTTAGCCCTTGACCAGTGGGTAGTCACAACATCTAGGGGAAGGCAGAGAAATAAATACCTGGATGGCTTGGCCACAAGGTATGGTCGAGGCAAGAACACTGAGATGATCCACGACTCTGGTGATCAAGTGAGTTGGCGAAACATGAACTCCCACACTTATCGGCATGGCACATGATGAATGAAGTGGGTAGTCAGGCGAGTGCACTAACCATCCAATCTTTCCCTCACTTTGGCAAGCGATGAGTCCAGGTGTCAAACCTGTGCCTGACGGCATTTATAACATTACCAGTGCTTATTGCTATCAGCTTGGTTAGCGTGCCTGCCTTGATCATTTCAGTCTTTCATTTATCATTTCCATTTTAAA
Source organism: Cepaea hortensis (assembly GCA_963921405.1). NCBI lineage: Eukaryota > Metazoa > Mollusca > Gastropoda > Stylommatophora > Helicidae > Cepaea > Cepaea hortensis. Next base: position 44,115,619 of record OY992881.1, read on the forward strand.
TATTGAGCTGTAAGTTGTTTAGTTTTTAAAATGCATCATTAATTTATGTATTTTAGATTTGTGTTGCCTTTTAATCCACTTTCCAATACCATTTTGTACTTACTTTATTTTTATCTTATTGTTCGTCATTGCCTTGTCAGTTTAATATAGTCTTGTCTTATTATTAGATAGCTGTTTTTTTTTTTTAAACTGAAGAACCACATGGTTTGAAATCTGTTTCACCAGTTTTCCCTATTATTATTATTATTATTCACCCACTGTGAACGGACATTTACAGCGCAAATTGGCCTTATCAGTCACACTCGCTACCGCCATAGTTAAAAGTTATTATGCCTTTTTAAAGCACAAACTATCGTCTGTCAAGACGGCAAGGTGCCAATGATGACAATGATGATTATTATTATTATTATTATTATTATTATTATTATTGGTAACTGGTCTAGGATCGAAGCTCCGACAGGCGGACAGTTAGAGCATTGCTTTGCTGATCCGGCACCTTCTGCAGCTTGTCTTGTTCCAGACATATTGGTGTCACTTTTCTTCTGGAGTAAACTAGACAGGCCGAGAGAGGCATCATGTTGCATGGGCAGCACATGGTCTCTAAATTCAGCCAAGGTTTTGTGTTATAGAGAGATAACACCATTTTACAAACTATCGTCTGTCAAGACGACAAGGTGCCAGTCATTATTATTATTATTATTACCTTTACTATTATTATTTGTCCTTTTATGTGTTTAGGGTAGTCTTGTATTAGTTTTTATGACCAAGGAAGTACATAGTTTAAAAACACACCAGTTGGCTTTCATCTAAGACTTTTGTATTGTAACCGAAGGATTTTATCCACCAGTACCTGTTCACCCACATTTATTATTTTCAAAGTTGGTGTCTTTTTATTACATTTAATGTCACATTCAAACATGTTGTAGACCTAACCATGAAATAAGACATTTATTTGTTGAAAACATTAGAAAATGTGACCATATAATTTTTACAGAGACTTACAGACAGATGGCAGGTTATCAACAAAAGATTAGAGGAAAAGTAAGTAAAGTGAAGCTATATTTAATTAGAGAAGTTGGCATAGCCCATAATTCTCCTTTTTTTTGTTTTTGTAGTCCTTGATCTCACATTTGGCTCATAGGCCCTCAGCCAACTCACGGCACATCTTTAACTATCTCATTCCATTCTGTTCGTGTCCTCCCAACATGATTCATTTCTGTCTCTACTTCTCTTCTCAGAGTGCTTTTAGTTCTTCTGCTATTTTGTTAGCCTTGTGGATTCCAGAAAAAGATCTTTCAAGTTTATATTCTGAAGTTTTCTCAAAGTGTGCTCTATCTAGCTCCAGCATCGTTTCTTCACCTCATGATACACTAGAATTTGTTTAGTTCTCTCCATGAGCTCCACTCTGGTGACTCAGTCATACCATTCTAGTCCCACTATTATGCCCAGGTTAATGAATGTCTCTAGATTTTTAGGAACCATCTTTGTCGTTCTCCATGTTTCTGACTGATACACTAGTAATGATTTAATGTTTGAATTTAATATTCTAAATTTTGTGCCAATCCTCTCAGTTAATTTAATTCACATATTACTGTGATGATCTTAGGGTTGCCCAATGGTTGATTCATACATACTCATACAATGGATTCAAACAACCAATCATTTCTTTTGAAATGTTGGTAATCTACTACATTCAGCATAACAGCCTTGTGTTCGTTGTTGCTATTGATCCAGCAGAAACTGTGGACCACATTTCGGCCATTTGGCCCATTAACATGCAGTGATGAATGCAAATGTTCATCTGCTGTTGTTTCATTAAAGTGTTCCTTATCTAGTTTTGGTGGAAATAATCATTTCCTGATATCTGTAAGTGCTGGACACTCAGAAGACATTATCACAAGGACACTTATTTTGACCAGACTGCAAGCACATGAAATCAAACGGGTGAAGTTTGACAAGAGGAGCTTGCTGGGAGCCAAAGAGTAGTCAACCAACATAAAAATAGTGTTGTCAGTCATCACACGCTGAGGGAGATATGAAGAGGAGATCTGAACATTATGCACTAATAGTTAGATATGCAGTGAGAATATCTGTTGACTAGTCTCATTAACCCTTCAGAGGGCAAGCGTTTTTCCTTTTTCTAACTCTGAACTGGCAAAATATTTCAGGTGTTTACTAAGATTTAGTGTTGGGTTAGTAAAATCATATCTAAGGTGTTAGTGAACAGTATTTTATGAAATAAAGAACAGAATGAAGGAAAATGAATGAAGATTTAAAATTGTACTCACATTTGAAATAAAGAATCCAATGTTGCCAGTAATCCACACATGAACACAAATATTTACAAAATACAACATATTGTTTGTGATTGTCAGTCATCTATACACTGATTCTGAATCAGAATCACTTTCTTCAGACTTTAATTTCCAGAACATTTCCTGGTACCCTCATAGGCTGGGCTTTCCTGGGAGTCCACACAATTTTTAAATGTCCAATCTCAAGGAGAATTCAAACATGACCACTGGGCCAGCAAATAAGTATGCTAGCCACTGAGCCAGCATGGCTCCTGGAGTCTGTTTGGCTGCGTGTTCTTGGGAGTCTGTTTGGGTGCATGTTCTTGGAGTCTGTTTGGGTGCATGTTCTTGGAGTCTGGGTGCGTGTTCTTGGAGTCTGTTTGGGTGCATGTTCTTGGAGTCTGTTTGAGTGCATGTTCTTGGAGTCTGTGTGGGTGCATGTTCTTGGAGTCTGTTTGGGTGCATGTTCTTGGAGTCTGTTTGGGTGCGTGTTCCTGGAGTCTGTTTGGGTGCGTGATCTTGGAGTCTGTTTGGGTGCATGTTCCTGGAGTCTGTTTGGGTGCGTGTTCCTGGAGTCTGTTTGGGTGCGTGTTCTTGGAGTCTGTTTGGGTGCATGTTCTTGGAGTCTGTTTGGGTGCGTGTTCCTGGAGTCTGTTTGGGTGCGTGTTCTTGGAGTCTGTTTGGGTGCATGTTCCTGGAGTCTGTTTGGGTGCGTGTTCTTGGAGTCTGTTTGGGTGCGTGTTCTTGGAGTCTGTTTGGGTGCGTGTTCTTGGAGTCTGTTTGGGTGCATGTTCCTGGAGTCTGTTTGGGTGCATGTTCTTGGAGTCTGTTTGGGTGCATGTTCTTGGAGTCTGTTTGGGTGTGTGTTCCTGGAGTCTGTTTGGGTGCATGTTCTTGGAGTCTGTTTGGGTGCATGTTCTTGGAGTCTGTTTGGGTGCATGTTCTTGGAGTCTGTTTGGGTGTGTGTTCCTGGAGTCTGTTTGGGTGCATGTTCTTGGAGTCTGTTTGGGTGCATGTTCCTGAAGTCTGTTTGAGTGCATGTTCCTGAAGTCTGTTTGGGTTATGTTCCTAAAATCTGTTTGGGTGCATATTCCTGAAGTCTATTTGGGTGCATATTTTCAAAGTCTGAAAATTGTGTATTATTTGTCTGATGGCTTATGTTGACTTTAGGGGCCGCCCCAGGCTTATATTTGTATACTTCTCTCCTGGTGTCTCCAATGGTCCATCTTAAAGTTTATAGTTAACTGCCTGTCATAGTCTGTGACTTAGAGGTTAGTGAAGTGCAGTTGTATATTTCCACAACATAACAAGGCGAGAGTTGGAGCTTAGCTGCAGGCAATTTGGAAACAGATTGCTTTTCATTGATTTTGATGGGATGTGGTGTTGACTATTTAGAAAGCACTGAACATAAAATTTCCTGGTAAATCATGACAAACAATGAATGCTGGGGTTGACTGCAACATTTTGTAAAGAACATGCAGCTAACCTTTTTTTTTGTTATTTTGTTTATATTGATTTTGATGGGATGAGGTGTCAGCCATTCAGAAAACACTGAACGCAAAATTGCCTGGTAAATCATTAAAAATCAATAAATGCAGGAGTTGACTGCAACATCCTGTAAAGGACATGTAACTTTTGTGTGTGTGATTTTAACTATCTGTCCCTTTTTGAGACATGTTGCTGTACATGGTCATTCTTGTTATTGACCCATGTTTGGTTAATAGAATAATATAAGACCTATAGTGCTGTAACAATAGTTGGAAATGTATGCTGTCCAACTCATTAGTTACTGGTTGAGGTGGATGATAGAACTAACCAATGATAGCCTCCTTTCTTTTGGGTGTCTGACTGGTTGAGCTTCTAAGTACACTTGTTCCTTTAGTGAGATACTGTCATTATTTGGAGATGGCAGACTAGAAATTCCACGTGCCTTTGGCATTCAATTTTGTGTGTGTTTTTCAATGTGCTATCTGCTAACCTATTGTTTGCTCTTGCAGTCCGTGAGTGTTAGGTAATACCCATTGATTGATTTATTGTTACAGATCAGAAGATGATGATGGAGATGATCCAGAGTCCCAAGAAGTGTTGGAGGAACAGCTGGTCAGGAATTTGACGAAAGAATACCTTGAGTTACTCGGTTTGTGTCCCAGTTTCCTTCACTTGGCCGATGTATTTTATTGTAAATCATATATCTTTTAGTAATGATATTCACAAAAGAAAAGAGGTCTTCTTGAATTAAATGTCATAGTAATTAGGACAATTCTGAAGCATGTTCTGTGTTTGTCTGATAATTTTTTTAACATTTCAGATGTAATTGTGCCTTCTTATAGCGAGTTGCAATATTTACGCCAGTCAGTCAACTTTTTCCCAGAGTTCAGTCTTCATGGGGTGCAAAACTTATTATAAACTTGTAGACAACATTTGTTATAGACCTGTAGAAAAATACTATAATGTAGAAAACACTTGCTGTAAACCTGTAGAAAAAGTTTATTATAAAAGTACTAAAAGTCTAAAGAACTTAATCAAGGGAGTCGGCTTCATTGCACTGGGTTTACCCTGTCTGGCTTGGTCTCTGTCTAAAGAAAGCTTGCCAAGAGCATCGTAAAAAGCACTAACTCCTTAGCTTCAGTGATGACCCACTGGGAGTTTCTGGAAAAAATCGCATTCATGATCTGAATGGTGCAGTCTGGGGAGCAAACTCATGACCTTCAGAACATAGGGCAGATAGCTTAACCTTTTCGCCATGGAGACCCCCGGTTTATTATAAACGTGTAGAAAATATTTGTCATAAACCCCTAGAAAAAGCAAAAGTTTGTTGTAAAGTTATAGAAAAAGTTTGTTGTAAAGTTATAGAAAAAGTTTGTCGTAAAGTTATAGAAAAAGTTTGTTGTAAAGTTATAGAAAAAGTTTGTTGTAAAGTTATAGAAAAAGTTTGTTAAAGACCTGTAAACATATTTATGAACTTGTATAAAAGTATGTTATAAACGAGTATAAAGAAAGTTTCTTTATGTGAACCTATAGCTTATGTCACCAACTGGTGACCAACTTTTGTGTTCTCTTTACAGTATTGGTTCTGTCAGGCAAGAATGTCGGTTCTGAGGTCAAGGAAGAAATTGCCATGGATGAAGATGTTTCCAAGCAGGCAGCAACAAGCCATAACATCTACAAAGAACTCAGTGTTCTTGGGCAGGCTGTCATTGGTACTCCTGTAAGTTTCTGTCATTATTGTTCATCATCTTTCAATTGTTTAACACTGCGCAAGGTATTGTTATCACACACAGCTACTTTCAAGCTTCTTTTTCTTCTGCATTCCTCTTTCGGGGCGAGTGCATCACACCTTGTTATGCACCACAAAGGTCAGCCTGTCTGACTTCGGCGTGCATGTGTGCAAGGTTTGCTTGTAGACAGATTCCATCCAAGGTCACGGGCTCTACCTGTGGGTAGTTTTTCTTTACTTATAATGTTACTAGGGCATCAGCCTTACTGGATTTTTAACGGGCACAACTTGAAAAAGGGACCTTCTATTTTTTGCCCTTTTACCAGGAGGCATGGTATCCTATCATTGACCAGGAGGCTTGGCATCCTACCTCATTGACCAAGAGATCAGGTGGACGTGTGATATCAGTAGGTACCAGTGGTCCTTGAGCAAATATCCAGCTCTGTGCTGTGATCAAACCCTCATCTCATCTCATCATGTTCCTCTTGTACCTTGCGGTGTCGAGGTGAAGTATAAACATCGTGAGAGTGCCCGGTTATGGGCTTCATGTATTGATATTCCCATGGACTCTGCTATTCCCTCTGTCCAATGATTACATGGTCGGCCTCTTCCTCTGTTTCCATCTGGTCTGTACATCATTGCTTGTTGAGGTATGCTGTTGAATGGTAACCTACTTGCATGGCCAAACCATTTGACTTGCTGCCTTCCAATAAAATCTAATGCTGCTATAACCCCCACTTTAGCCCTGATTTCTTAATTTCTGATCTTATCTCTTCTTGATATGTTGAGTATTCTTCTCAGGAATCTCATTTCTTTTGTTGTGATTTTCTCTCTCTTTTTCTGTCATTGTCCAGGTTTGGCGTTGGTAGGAAGGGATCAAACCCTATAGCTTCTAAACTTGAGGCAGCCAATGTAACCTCTTAGCCTTGACTGCCTGACCCTGTCCCATCCATCACATCACCTTGTTCTTGCATCATCTGTGCCACCTGTTTCCAAGTAGGTCATGCTTGTCATTAGTGGTCACCTGTTTGTAGTCCTCGGCCTGTGTCAGAGCATATCCTTGGGTGGTAGGGTATGGGTATCTCCTCTCTACAAGTCTAGGGCTGAGGATATCTTTTTAGAGACAATGGCTACGATCACTGACCTGTATGAAGATTGTAAGACGGAAAGCAACAGCAGACTACCTTCTCTTACAGATGCCTAGGAAATCTGAATTAGCAACTCGCAGAAAATGAGCACTCATGTATATTGACATGGCACTTGATGATGAGGAAGATAACATATCGGAACCTCACTGAGAGTAGTCTTAGTATGTACTTCAGCACCTAGCAAAAACATATCATCATCATGTGCCATGCTGATAAGCGTGGGTGGTCATAATTCACTATTTCACATTATCACAAGTCTTGTATCACATCTGTGTTCCTGTTCCAGTTATGCCATGTGGCCAAGCCATCCATGTATTTACCTTTGTCTTTCCCTTGCTCTTTCCCATCTAATTCACCAGTTGTCACTAAGTTTTCAAGTTTATTTAGTGCAAATACTAAAGAACTGACTTTTAAAATAAGAATTCCCCAAAAATGTATTATACGCAGTGATAATCTGTGTTGCTTTTCTCCATTGGCTGCAGGAACTGTACCCATCCATCATCATGTGCATCTTGGCAGGGTTTTCCTGGGCAGATACTACAGTGTGCAACAGGTGTTGCAGTCTTCTGTGGCCAGTGTGTAAACAGGTCAGTTGATTGATTGTAACTATTTCTACTGGAGTTCTGTTTTTAAATCTAAGATATCATATATTGGTTTGTTTTTTAATGCATGCTGACATGTTTCTCACTTTTAATATTGTCACAACGCCATGGTTGTGTCTAGAGTGTGATGTTGTGGTTTGTGTAATATACAATGTTTTGTAACTGAATATTGTCACAATTCCATGGTTGTGTCTAGAGTGTGATGTGGTTTGTGTAATATACAATGTTTCTAACTGAATATTGTCACAGTGCCATGGTTGTGTCTAGAGTGTGATGTGTTTTGTGTAATATACAATGTTTCTAACTGAATATTGTCACAATGCCATGGTTGTGCCTAGAGTGTGATGTGGTTTGTGTAATATACAATGTTTGTAACTGAATATTGTCACAATGCCATGGTTGTGTCTAGAGTGTGATGTTGTGCTTTGTGTAACATACAATGTTTGTAACTGAATATTGTGACAATGCCATGGTTGTGTCTAGAGTGTGATGTTGTGCTTTGTGTAACATACAATGTTTGTAACTGAATATTGTCACAATGCCATGGTTGTGCCTAGAGTGTGATGTGGTTTGTGTAATATACAATGTTTCTAACTGAATATTGTCACAGTGCCATGGTTGTGTCTAGAGTGTGATGTGTTTTGTGTAATATACAATGTTTCTAACTGAATATTGTCACAATGCCATGGTTGTGTCTAGAGTGTGATGTGGTTTGTGTAACATACAATGTTTCTAACTGAATATTGTCACAATGCCATGGTTGTGTCTAGAGTGTGATGTCATGGTTGGAGTACGTTGTTTGTCCTTTACAGGATGTCACAGTCAACTCCAGCACATTTCGACTGTGATTTACTAGGAAAAGTTTACATTCAGTAGTTTGCCATTGATTTATTAAAAATCTTCCAAATCAATGCAAAGCTATGTTCTTCTATAGCTGAATTGAAACCCTCAACATGGTATGTCGGGGAATTGTGAAATGCGTTCACTGCCCCCAAGCCTTTTGGTTGGTGTAGCAAAACAATATTTCTAACTTTGAATATTGTGGTTGTGTCTAGAGTGTGATGTGCTGCCTGGTATAACAAAACATGTTTCTAACTCTGAATGTTGTCACAAGGTTGTTATTGTGTCTAGAATCTGATGTGCTGCCTGGTGTAACAAAAAATGTTCCTAATCTTGAATATTGTCACAAGGTTGTTGTGTCTAAAGTGTGATATGGTGGTTGGTATAACAAAAAATGTTTCTGACTCTGAATATTGTCGCCAAGCTGTGGTTGTGTCTAGAGTGTGGTATGGTGGTTGGTGTAACAAAAAATGTTTCTAACTGTGAATATTGTCAAAGTCTGTGATTATGTGTAGAGTGTGATGTGGTGGTTGGTGTTACAAAAAATTATTCCAACTGAATTACCTTTTGTCCACAGCTTATCGCCAACAACCAGATGTCTGAGGAGGCTGCCCAGCATGTGTTCATGTCTATTTTATCTGGCCTGCAACTTCACGGCCAACATGAATCCTGCCAGTCCAGCTTGTTGTGTCTTTCATTAACATTTTATGAAACCCTGGTAAATAGTTTGAGTTTACATGTGTCCGGTTGTATTATTTTTAGATATGTGTGTCTTGTTGTATTAATTTTAGATGTTTGTGTCTGGTTTTATCATTTAAAAAAAAAATATGTATTTGTCTTGCTGTTTTACGTTTTGACATGAGTCCTATTTCAACAATTTTAGATGTTTTTGTTCAGTTTAATTGTTTTAGATGTATGTGTCTTGTATTATTTTCAGATGTATGTATCCTGTTTTATATGTATATGTCTGGTTTTATTAATTTTAGATGTATGTCTGGTTTTATTATTTTTAGATGTAAATGTTCCATTTTATTATATTTAGATGTGTGTATTCAGTGTTGTTAATCTTTAATTTGTTATTTGTGTGTATGGTGTTATTATTTTTAGATGTCTGTGTTTTTTTTTTTTTTTTAATTTTTAGATATCTGTGTCCAGTTTTATAATTTCTAGATGTATGTATCAGATGTTATCATTTTTAGATATGCATTTGGCTTATTGACATAAATTTGTGCAACTTTGTGATGCCTGTCATTCTAGATTCACTTATGTTCCTATATTACTGGGGTCAAAACTCAAAGCAAAGAATATGCAAGTGTGTTTATCCAAGTCAGTCATATGAAGTGACTAAGGAGAATTAACTTTGACTACAAAATCCAGTCAGGCATGAACAAGTCTTTCCAAAGGAACAACAAAGAACTTTATTCAGTCAGCCTGGATCCTAGACAGAACAAAGACTTTCTATCATGATATAATGGAGGTAAGAAAGTACAGGATGGAGAGAGTTGGAAACAAGAGACTTGTTGGATAGACAAGGAAAGTACAGTAAAGATTGCAGAGTACAGTTTAACTGGTATGAGGTAGTATATACTCCAGAGTGAACCCAGGAAAGGAGGAGTAGAATATTCTTCTAGCATCTAACAAGAGAAGTATATGTACGTATAAGGGCAAGTGGTAGGGGTTATGAGAATTTAAAGATTTGTCTGGCCTGCAACTTCACGGCCAACATGACTCCATGGGGAGCCCACTTGGACCTATTCTAGCGGACATCTTCATGGCACACTTAGAAGTAAAGAGATCCTCAGACATCAATAACTTGGCCTTTTACCGTCGTTACGTGGACGATATACTAATTATCACCACAGACGAGCTACAAGCAACGTCGTTCCAGGCCACAATGAACGAGACACATAAAAACATCCCTCTATCTATGGAACACGAACACAACGAAGCGTTGCCGTTTCTAGATATCCTAATGAGACGTAGAGCAGACGGCACAATTCAAAGATCGGTGTACCGCAAAGAAACATGGACTGGCCAATACTTAAATTTTCAGAGCTTCGCACCTGTCCAGTACAAACGAGGCTTAGTACAGACCCTGTTTGACCGTGCTAGAAAGATATGCACCCCGGACACACTGACAGAGGAATTTGAAACTCTGAAGAATGCCTTAAACCTGTATGGGTTCTCCACAGGATTTATAAAGCGCCACTGCCAACAGCCCAAACCGAAACCTGAAGTAACTACAGTACCTAAACTCAAGGTATTCATCCAGCTAACCTTCCGAGGAGATGACGTAATGCAATGTCTGTGGGACAGGCTCACCACAGCAGTCGGGCGAACTTTAGTCATCAAGTACCGAAACACACCGATCTCCATCCCAGCTGTAAAAGAACCTGTAGCTTTGTACGCCAAATCAAATTGTATTTACCAATTTACATGCAGATGCGAGGCCATCTACATAGGTAGAACTGAGCGACAGTTACATTGCAGGGTTTCGGAACACATTCCGAATTGGTTGGACAAGATACTACACACAGAAGATGGTAGCCTAGGCAGGCCGACACACCGGAACAGTCCAGCTTCATCGGTCGGGAGACATGTGTTCGAGAGTGGTCACGTGGTTGAAAGAAACAGTGCCTTCCGTGTGTTGTTCAACACACAAAGTAGTCGATTGTTAAAGTTTGCTGAAGCTATAATAATCAACCTTCGTAAGCCGTTCTTGTGCAAGCAGAAAGACATGTTAGTCAGTTTAAAATTACCGTGGTAGACAATCAACATTACTGTGCGAACATGTGTATATTTCAGTTTGAAGGATTTATCTAGTTAATTCACGTAGGTTGTGTGATTTCTGCAGTATGTACCTGACGAGATGCAGCGAAATATGCCAGGCGATAAATCGTGCAATCTATTGTTTGTGTCTTCGTTATTCAAATCCATCACGGGAAAACATTGTTTTGAATTTAAAGATTGGCTGTGTTTATTTCTTTGATAGATTTATATACTACATGTCTGTAACATTGCTCAGGTCTTTCTTATTCTTTTTCTTCTCCTTCTTTTTCTTCTTCTTCTTCTACCTCCTCTTACTACTTCTCCTCCGCTGCTGCTGCTGCTGCTTCTACTGTTTCTGTTTCTTTTTTGCTTCTTCTTTCTTTTTTCTTCTACTTTTTCTTCTTCTTCAGACCATGAGACATTAAAATTAATATATCCAAAGAAAGTACCAGTCAACTTGAGCTTGCTGTTATCTCCGTAGTTTGGCCTCAGATGTAGCAGATGCAGGCCAGAACAAGTTTCTGTGTTCTGTACATGTTGGACACTCATGCAGAAAATGTTTAGCGGTCACTTTACCAGTTCCAGTTTTATTCATCATTATCTGAGAAGTCTGCTAACAAATATATTTTACAGCATGTTAAACACGTTTTTTCTCATGCCTAGTTAGTTAGTTAGTTAGTTAGTTAGTCGACAGATCATCCTCATTGCACATCGAACCATTCAGTCCATAAGTGCTCGGATCCCCTCCTCAATAAAACCCTGCAGCGTGTAGCGGCTAACGACGCCAGTTCTGTGTTGGTTTATCAATCTTCTTTGGCTTCCTGCATAGTGTTCTTGTTTGGCCACCCCTCTTTTAATTTGCTGCTCTAGCAGTCTGGCCATTGTTGTAGATTCAGTCATCACTTGGTTCTCGCAAAAGTCTTACTTCTCGTAGAGCATTCAGAATGTCAGCTTGGTCCATGGCGTGTCCGCCCTCCACAGTAGCCTCACCTGCGAGCTTGTCAGCCCGCTCATTTCCTTGTACTCCCGCATGCCCTGGCACGAAGATGAAACTAATCTTTGCCAGCCGAGACCGCTCCAGAGGCAGCAACCATTCTCTTCGGATCGACCCCTCCTCTATCCTCTTGATTATGTTCATTGAGTCGCTAAGGAAACAAGCCCTAGTGAATGTCTGTGTCTCGAGCCATGTTATTGCTTTACTTACTGCCATGACTTCCATGGTCAGGCTACTTGTGGCTTCAGTGAAAGCACCAGAGTCCTCCTTCACAATTCTCCCTCCGGCCCGAGCTGTAAAGGCCCATGAGCTTCTCACATGTTGGACGACCGACCCATCTGTGTAGATGACCGCGTCACTGTCTAGCGAATTCTCGAAAATCAACGCTTGTACTTCAGCCTCCACAGCAGCCGGATTTTCTTGTCTGCATTTCCTATCTAGTTGGAAGCAAACTGAAAAGGATGTGCAGAAGTCTGTTGGCACTTGCACCCACTCCTCGCCAGGTTCTAAGTCCTCAAGTGAACACACCTGTTGAAGAATGTCTTCGGCTTGACCCATCCACGACCGTCCTCTTTTTAACCTGCTGCCCTTCACCTTCCTAATTTCACTATGCAGTGGATGTTGTGTGTTTGCGTTAACTCTGAGGTAGGCGCGTGCCCTGCAAACTTGTATTCTCTCTTCAATGGTTGGAAAATCAAGAAGGTAGCGCATCGCCCTGCATGCTGTATTTTCTCTCATGCCTGTGTTAGCAAACCCTTTGAATCTTTATTGTAAAGATATTATACAGTAACATATTTAAATATTGAGCACAACCCACTACTGGCAACGCCGATCGCATTCTGGTATGAACCTAAGGCCTATCCACGTCAATATGGAAGCACTATACTCGAGTTTCGCCCTCGTTTGAGCTCGTCAGTAGTGCATATCCCTGACCGGATCCGGAAACAGTCCCGGATCACGCGTGTGAAGCGGGTGTGTAACCACGCGGCACACACTGGACACACCAAATTATCACAACAGAACATCACAATGCTACCCATCGTAGGCTATGCTCAAGACGAGCTCAAACGAGGGCGAAACTCGAGTATAGTGCTTCCATATTGACGTGGATAGGCCTTAGGTTCATACCAGAATGCGATCGGCGTTGCCAGTAGTGGGTTGTGCTCAATATTTAAATTTCAAATCCCGAAACAACCAAGTAACATATTTGTTTTTTTTTTTGTTTTTTTTTACTTTTCTTATTTTGCTTAGAATAAATAACATTTCACACTCTCTATGAGGAGCGGCTGGCCAAGTGGCTAGAATGCCAGGTACTCCTTCTGGAGACCCGGGTTCAAATCCCCGGTAAGTGTGGGATGTTTTTGTCAGGGGCAAAAAGAAAATCCTAACCTGCACAGTTTGCGGCGACTGCATGACTGCAAAAGCCAGGCGGCCTTAATTTCTCATGCTCAAAGACCCACCACCCCCCACCCACCATACACTGCAAGGTACTATGTTGGCAGTAAATGACAGTTTTGACACTTTGACACTCTCTATTTGCTACTTTAGGGATTTAGTGTCAAGGGAAATTGTATTGTCTAAATATATTATCAATATAAAAAGATGATTAATCTAATAGTCAAACAAAAAAGTATCTAATAAATAACACTGAACATACAACAAATAACAACCCTCTCATGTTAGTTGCATATCCTTTACAGAATGCCGCAATCATCCCCAGCATTTTTGGCTGTTTATTTTCTAGGCAATTTTATATTCAGTAGTTTGCCATTGCTTTTTAATCTTCCGAGACTTGTACCATGGTGAAAATCAACACAAGATGGTCTGTTTCCAAATTACCTGCAGCTGATTTTGAGCCCAGTATGCCAGATTGTGAAGCTGCATCCATGACCCCTAAGTCACAGTCGTTCATAACCCTGACAATATTACCAGAAATTGCTTCAGTTATGTTAGTCGCAGTTCCAACTTCACGGCAAAGGGTTGCACCATTATGCTCCGTTCCTGTGCCAATAAATATCACATAAAATGCTCCTCACTGCCCCATGTGAAAAGTGGAATAGACAGGAGTCTCGACAAACCAATAGCCCGTACAGGTATACTATGCAAATGTTTCAAATATATGTGACAGAAACAATTTCTGTTCCGCAGAGGCAGACATTTGTATCCCTGGCCAACATCATGCAACAGATTCCAGATGTGGATCAGAAACTGATTAAAGTAAGTCTCCTTCTGATCTGCTCATGTGATGATATGATTTATATTTGGTCAGATGCTTTTGTTTTGTCATATTTCTCTTCAGGACTCTGTGAGGAAAGGCCCACAATCAGACTGGTACCATTAGTATTGGGACTCATTGCTGGCTGTTGAAGATGAGGACATAGCATGTATGGGCATGTCCATAGTGCTGTGATGTCAATGCTAGACTCAACTCTTTTTATATTTGCTTCTTGTTCAGTTATACTCTGTGTCTTTGGTCCACCCCACTTTTGTGTTCCGGAAACAGTCCATTTAACTTGAACATCTCATTGTGATGTATATTGTTCAGTGTGTATAGTTTATCTTTCTCTTCATCAGCCTTTCATCTCCTCATGGACCATTGGCTCTCATCCCAATCAAACCTAGCACTTTGTGAACTCATGATTGGTTGGATTTAGCAGCTAACATTTTCTAGGGGATGAGGTGCCAGTTCCATGCCAACTCTCTTTAATTGCCTCATAGACATGCATGGTCGGTTACAGGGTTACTTTTCTTTGCTTCACTTATTGGCCCCTGTAACATGCGGACAATGTATAGTTTTTTTTTTTTTTTTTTTTTTTTTTTTTCCGCGTTTCCATCCTGTTTCAGGATATTGCGGTCAACACCAGCATCTTTCAGCTGTATGTTGATTCCTAGGCTAGATTACGCTCATCAGCACGCCACGACTTTCTGAGCGACCGGCTCCATACTCTCATAAGTCACTTTTGCGATTCGAACCACTGCTAATTCTCGTCGCGTCACGTGACGAGAGTATTCGGGGTTAGCGGAGAAAGCTGCAAACCCCTCGGCCACGGAGCCGGCTAATGTATAGTTTACATATCACAAATTTGATGCAGCAGAAGTAAGCTGTTGCTAAACTCAATAAACAAACATGCTTACAGCACAACATCGTAACTATAGAATATCACTGGCTGTAGAAGTGATAGCCCAGCATCTGTAGTTATCAACAACCATCAACAGCAACAGACTGTAACTGCAGTAGATGTATACATTGTTGCATGGTCTGTAAGTACTGTTTGTGACTTGGACCATGTATGTTATCTCACAATTGTTTAATTTAATATTGTTGGTCATATTTCATTGCTGAACATGTGTGACTTTGATATATTACTGCAGATTTGAAGTGAAGGATCCAGACTGTC
The DNA here is from genome assembly GCA_963921405.1 of Cepaea hortensis. Lineage (NCBI taxonomy): Eukaryota > Metazoa > Mollusca > Gastropoda > Stylommatophora > Helicidae > Cepaea > Cepaea hortensis. The sequence continues at coordinate 44,130,881 of OY992881.1, forward strand.
AAATACAAATGGCACAGAAAACTGCCTACACATTTTAGATCGGCACCATCTAGTGGCTTGTAGTCTTTTGAAATTCCCCTCTTTTGTAAGCCAACTATCCTGCCTTTGTTGCTGACATGTGTAAATATCTATCACAGTGAAAATCCATCTATGATGTGGTCTCTCTCTTCTCCACTTACCTGGTACGCTCTCTCCATAATTATCTTTTCCAGATATTTGTTTATTTCATTGTTCTTAATTGTATTTGTCCCAACAACCAGTCTTCCCTAATATTGAGTTTTTGTTGGATAGATCATGCATAAAGCCTAAAACAAATGTTTCTATAATACCATGCTAGCCTGGCGGTCTTGATGAAATAAATACCTATAGCGATATTTGGTGAAGTGTCTCATTCTGTTCTGCATTTGGCAGTGATTCTTGAACAAGACCAAACAAATTAGGAAAAGCTTGGAAGTAGTGCCGATGTGGTTTCTGAGGCAAATTTTGCAAATACCTTGAACTGCCAGAGTGACTGAAAAAGACTAGTGAAAGTAGAACATTATATTGAAGTATAGGAAAGATTGCCACATTTATATATGTTGCTGAACATATGAGGCAGCGGTGGAAGATTGCCACATTTATATATGTTGCTGAACATATGAGGCAGTGGTGGAAGATTGCCACATTTATATATGTTGCTGAACATATGAGGCAGCGATGGAAGATTGCCACATTTATATATGTTGCTGAACATATGAGGCAGCGATGGAAGATTGCCACATTTATATATGTTGCTGAACATATGAGGCAGCGATGGAAGATTGCCACATTTATATATGTTGCTGAACATATGAGGCAGCGGTGGAAGATTGCCACATTTATATATGTTGCTGAACATATGAGGCAGTGGTGGAAGATTGCCACATTTATATATGTTGCTGAACATATGAGGCAGCGATGGAAGATTGCCACATTTATATATGTTGCTGAACATATGAGGCAGCGATGGAAGATTGCCACATTTATATATGTTGCTGAACATATGAGGCAGCGGTGGAAGATTGCCACATTTATATATGGATCTGAACATATGAGGCAGCGGTGGAAGATTGCCACATTTATATATGTTGCTGAACATATGAGGCAGTGGTGGAAGATTGCCACATTTATATATGTTGCTGAACATATGAGGCAGTGGTGGAAGATTGCCACATTTATATATGTTGCTGAACATATGAGGCAGCGGTGGAAGATTGCCACATTTATATATGTTGCTGAACATATGAGGCAGTGGTGGAAGATTGCCACATTTATATATGTTGCTGAACATATGAGGCAGCGGTGGAAGATTGCCACATTTATATATGGATCTGAACATATGAGGCAGTGGTGGAAGATTGCCACATTTATATATGGACAGGAAATTCATGTTATATGGATCTGAACATATGAAGCAGCGGTGTAAGATTGCCACATTTATATATGTTGCTGAACATATGAGGCAGCGATGGAAGATTGCCACATTTATATATGTTGCTGAACATATGAGGCAGCGATGGAAGATTGCCACATTTATATATGTTGCTGAACATATGAGGCAGCGGTGGAAGATTGCCACATTTATATATGTTGCTGAACATATGAGGCAGTGGTGGAAGATTGCCACATTTATATATGTTGCTGAACATATGAGGCAGCGATGGAAGATTGCCACATTTATATATGTTGCTGAACATATGAGGCAGCGATGGAAGATTGCCACATTTATATATGTTGCTGAACATATGAGGCAGCGGTGGAAGATTGCCACATTTATATATGGATCTGAACATATGAGGCAGCGGTGGAAGATTGCCACATTTATATATGTTGCTGAACATATGAATATGAAGCAGCGGTGGAAGATTGCCACATTTATATATGGATCTGAACATATGAGGCAGTGGTGGAAGATTGCCACATTTATATATGGACAGGAAATTCATGTTATATGGATCTGAACATATGAAGCAGCGGTGTAAGATTGCCACATTTATATATGTTGCTGAACATATGAGGCAGCGATGGAAGATTGCCACATTTATATATGTTGCTGAACATATGAGGCAGCGATGGAAGATTGCCACATTTATATATGTTGCTGAACATATGAAGCAGCGGTGGAAGATTGCCACATTTATATATGTTGCTGAACATATGAGGCAGTGGTGGAAGATTGCCACATTTATATATGTTGCTGAACATATGAGGCAGCGATGGAAGATTGCCACATTTATATATGTTGCTGAACATATGAGGCAGCGATGGAAGATTGCCACATTTATATATGTTGCTGAACATATGAGGCAGCGGTGGAAGATTGCCACATTTATATATGGATCTGAACATATGAGGCAGCGGTGGAAGATTGCCACATTTATATATGTTGCTGAACATATGAGGCAGTGGTGGAAGATTGCCACATTTATATATGTTGCTGAACATATGAGGCAGTGGTGGAAGATTGCCACATTTATATATGGATCTGAACATATGAAGCAGCGGTGCAAGATTGCCACATTTATATATGTTGCTGAACATATGAGGCAGCGGTGGAAGATTGCCACATTTATATATGTTGCTGAACATATGAGGCAGTGGTGGAAGATTGCCACATTTATATATGTTGCTGAACATATGAGGCAGCGGTGGAAGATTGCCACATTTATATATGGATCTGAACATATGAGACAGTGGTGGAAGATTGCCACATTTATATATGGACAGGAAATTCATGTTATATGGATCTGAACATATGAAGCAGCGGTGTAAGATTGCCACATTTATATATGTTGCTGAACATATGAGGCAGCGATGGAAGATTGCCACATTTATATATGTTGCTGAACATATGAGGCAATGGGGCACCTTGATTACAATTGCATGCTTCATATCATAAACACTGTCCACAGATAAGATTATGGAGTAGAAAAAAGAGGTTATATTGAATGAAAGAGAAAAATTTTCTTTTGCATATTAGAGACCTAGAGTTTATTCTCTTCCAGCTGTCAACAGCTGAGTGTAATTTTGCCGTTTGTGTTTCCAGGATCTGGACGAAAAATTGAATTCCCCACCCAAGGCTGGTCTAGAGAAGAGAAAGAAGGATGTGTTCAGACAAATTGTATCAAACATTATTGGTGTAAGTATTGTACGAGGATACTAATTAGCAAGGTGGTGCAGAAATAAAATGATATTCTTGTGTTAGAAACATTTGTTTAATTTACTTGTTGCTCCTAACCTGCCATATCATAATTTGCTTGACTTCACTGCTTCAAGTAATCAAGCTGTCTGCCTCGCACTCTGAAGGTCATGCATTCATTTTGGATTGCATTGTTCATGCCAGGGAGCAGTTTTTTTGGGGGGGATCATTGTTGGAGCTGTGAAGTTCATGTTTTGTCTCGGCCTGTGGCTTGCCGTTCTGTGGAGGGACACTGTGCTAGGTGGGGTAAAGACACAGTGCATGTCTAGCCTTCTTTTAAAAAACCCTTTTTTAATAAATGGTCAATGATGAAAATTGAAGGCATCTATAGACTGTAGCAAAGAGGTTACGGACAGTTCATAATCCCGCATACTGTGTTCAAACAAAGCCGCGGGTGATTCAGCAGCAGACCGCCTTGCTTTGGTTTTTATAAAATGGTATGAGTGCTGGTCATTCAGAAAGCCATGGCAAACTACTGAAAGTAAACTTGCCAATAAATCGCAAACAGCCAAAAATGCTGGGGTTGATTTCGACGTCTTGTAAAGGATATAGAACTAACTGTAACTATAGATACAGTGTGCGTTGTGAGGAGTTGTTTCCTTACCTGTTCCTAGTTACTTTGGCAGTCACTAAATCAGACACTGAGATAATTAGGTAGCTTGCACATTTGTTCATTCAAGTAATAGCTGATTATGATTCTTCCATTGATGTTAAGTCCTGGCGGTTCAACTTGTTTGAAAATTCTTTCTGTGTATAAGCTGAAGAGACTTGGGGACAACACGCATCCCTGCCGTACTCCTCTATTTGTTCATTCAAGTAATAGCTGATTGTGATTGTTCCATTCTTATGTAGTAGAAAACCTTCCCCATGTGAGGATACAAAATATTGTTTTACCTAATGCAGACAGTAAATATGTCAACGAAGCATGCAAGCTGTTATATTATTTTCTTTTTATTGTGGAGGCATTGGCCATATTTCCTTAAATATATATATATATATATATATATATATATATATATATATATATATATATATATATATATATTAGTCGAAGTTCCAACCTCACAGCAACGGGTGGTCCCCATTATGCTCTGTTCCTGTGCCAGTGAATATCACACAAAACGCTCCCCACTGCCCAATGTGAAAATTGGAAAAGACAGAAGTCTCGACAAACAACAGCCCGCACAGATACACTGTGCATAATGCTGCCGCCAGAATGTCAACACACCAGTCCCCCACGAAACACTCAATTCATCTCTGATGGAATCGGCAGTCATTTTCCTATCTGGATGTTTCTTAGATGTTCACCCACACAGTCCACGAAAATACAGTTCATCACCGACGGCAGTGGCAGCCAACCAGAAGCCCAGCAGCCACGCATTTCTGCATAAGGCAAAAATATATATATATATTTATATATTTATATATATATATATATATATATATATATATATAGACCAATTGGCGAGTGATATGACCAATACGACGCCGATTGCCCACATTTCCTGGTACCCGTTTTAGGCTGGGGTAACCTGGGAGCTCAGATCAGATCTGCCCTGATGTGGATTCAAACCCATGACCCCAGGCTGGTAGGCAAGCATTATATGTATGAGGGGGCTTCATATGAAAACCTTAAATCTCTCAGTGACTGTTTGAGTTGTCCTGTTTAAACAGGTGGGAATCACTTGGGGCTAGGTCTGGCGAGTACGAGGGGATGTGGTACACACTGAAAGTGGAGGTCTTCGATGGTTTCAGCCATTGCATGGGCAGTATGGTGGTCATGCATTGTCATGTTGCAAAAGGACACCTGTCCTCAGAAGTCTATGTCGTTTGGATTTGATTGTGGGTCGAAACTTCATGCTCCACTCATACGCTTGCTGGACTGACAGGCATGCATCACCATACTGGACCTTTATTCGCTGATGAATTTCTATAGGTTTTACTCCTTCACTGATCAAAAAACGAATAACAGAACGCTGCCTCTCTTTGGTGTATGTCATAAGTGGGGCGGTCATTTTAACTGTAATTATGACATCACTGTGTTCTCTACACTGTGATATCACATTGTTAACACCTTGACATCCTTAACAACAATACTGACAGGTTACAAGACAATGGCATAGTTATTTCTATCACACTTTAAGATTTTCATTTGAAGCTTCATTGTATATATAAACAAACGCATGCATATGCATTTTTACATATTTAATCATGTTATATGCTGCAGATAAAAGATACATTATGTCTGTCTGTCTCAGAACTACAGTTGACATTGTGGTGTGTACAATATTAAAACTTATTTTTAATTTCAGAAAAACATTGGTCAGCGTTTCAGACGAACAGCCCAGTACACAAATTTGCCTCGCCTCTTCCTGGAATCTCGACGACCTAAGGCCCCTGCCCTTGATGAAGTAGAAACAGAAAACTTTGGATTGTGTGATCTGTTCTCACCTTCCAGCAACTAATGTCTCCGTTGTTCGTCAACACTTGTACATATATGTTTGTTTTATGAAACATCAGCATCAAAAGTGAAGGTGTTTGGTGGGCATTAATTTGTACTTGATGTAGCTAAGATTGTTGTAAACTTGTGAAAGTTATAGTTATGAAATGTTACTGCCAGGCTGGTAGGTGCTCAGTCTAATGCAAGTAGGTATCAGAGTGCATGGTACTGGTTGTGTAACTATCTCGGGTATGTTTAGGAGTTGTAAACTTATGTTACTGTTACTCCAAAGTGACATTATAAGGGCTGGTGTGTAGGTTCTGAATCTCTCTCATCAAATGTCAGTGTGTATGGATACTGGTTGTGTAACTGTCTCTGATATGTTTTATTAGTTGTGGTAAACTTATGTCGCCGGTCTCTCTGGCCGAGGGGTTACAACACTTTCTTCGTAATCCCGTTTATCACGCAGAGTCTCGTTGCGGGCGAGAGCTGGGAGCGGTTCGACCCCCGCTGGTGACTTGCGGGATAACTGAGCCGACCGCTCAGAAAGCAATGGCAAACTACTGAGCATAATCTTGCCAAGAAATCAACAGACAGCTGAAAGATGCTGCTGTTGACAGCGATGTCCTGTAAAGAATATGCGAATTAAAAAAAAAAAAAAAAAAAAACTTATGTCACTGTTACTTCAGATCAACATCACTGGGGCAGAACTATCTCTAAAAGTAGATATCAGAATGTGTGGAAGCCAGTTGTGCAACCATCTGATTCTTATCATGTTCTCTAACAACTGGTCAAATAATTGCCATCACTACAGCATGGAGCAGATCCTTGGGTGCTCAGTCTGCCCCTGCAAATGTTTGTATGGATATTTGTTGTAACTGCCTCTCAGATGTTTAGCCATTGTTGTTGTTGTAAATTTATATTACTGTTGTTCTAAACTATCATCACTGGAGCAGAAACATAGGTCGTCAATCTCTCCCAGTAGATGTCAGAATGTAAGGATGCTGGTTATTTCACCGCCTGATTCTTCCTCTCATATGTTACCTAACACGGGTTCCAAGCTCAGTTCCAAACTGTAACAGTTGGAGCTTGGTGCATTAGCAATTGGTCATGGATAGTCTGCAGCATTGATCCATTATCCACAATGGAAGGTGCCCATTGTGGGTGATTCGACAGCTAATCAATCAGCTCTTACATGGCCACACATTCCTGCATGGCCAGGGCAGCATATCAACACATTTTACAAAGATGAAATGCCTGATTGCACTCACAACCATTCATGCAAAGCCACCCATCAGTTCAGCTTTCCAGGCAGCTTATGCAGATAACCCGTGTAACAGTTCTCAAAGAGACTTACTGGACGATATGCAGTTTTTAATTTAAAAACTATCATCAGGAAAGGTTACTCTGCTGCATTGAAAATGCCCAAGTTTTTTTTAAATATAAATGTTGGTTTATGTTTTAATGACTGCATTTTGATATTTGTATACTTCATATGCATTTGAGGTCAGCATAGCCGAATGGATAAGAACATACGTTCATGAACATCTGGTGTGTTGATGCCATGGTAAGGGGTTCAACCCCTATACTGGGACAATTGGACTAAAATGTTGACCTCTCATCCTTGACTTGGGGACGTAAATTACAAGTACCTCTGAAGTTGGAGTAGGTTCGCCTGATGGTGAGGGACACGGGTAATGGGGAAAGCTAATCCACACATAAAATTTAGTCCAGTGCTGCTAGAAGTATTGTACATGGACTACGCTTTCAAAGCGAGCGATCGCCCCAAAAATATGCATTTGGGATGTGTACAATTTTTATATCATTTGTCTAGACTCTAGACTATGTTTATGCGTGTTCCATGTTGGAATGTCTACATGGCCAAAAATAAAATGTACTTTGGATCCATCATAATATACTGATTGGCAAATCACAGACCTTGGTGTGTCTCTTGTTTATTTGTAAAACGTGTTCACTTATGTACACTGATAGTATAGCTGACTTGATATTAATAAGACTGTCAATATGTAGCAGATCCTTTGCATAGCATTGCACCAATCACAGCCCGCAGAAGTTTCCCGATCTCTTGCCATTTCTCTCACGTCATGCACCTTATACCCAAAGTCCTGTGTCCATCTGCAATGTCCTGTGCCCATCTTCGTGCTGATCGACTCCTGCCTCTTTTTTCCAGAAGCCATAACTTTTACCAAATGTTCTTTCCAAGCAACTGTGATGCTTAATATCGTCATCATGTGCCATGCTGATAAGCATTGGCGGTCATGTTTCGCCACCTCACACGATCAGTTGTAGTTCAGCTCTGTGCTCTTGCAAGATTTCCAATTTATTTCTTCTCATAACGTGACCAACAAATTGTGGCTGTGTATGTCTAATTTCTCTGATCAGTTTACGGTTTTGATTTGTTTATCGTAGGACTTGGTCATTGGTTGTTTTGTCTGTCCATGGTATTCTTTGCGTTTTCCACAGAAATCACATTTCCACAGCCATCAGATGTTTTTCAACTTGTCTGCTCATTGTCCACGATCCACATTCATACAAAAGTACAGGTTCTTTTAGTATTTTATCGTTGCAAATGACATCTTTTTATTGGTCAGTATGTGTTCCATTTTGCAAAAGGCTACCTTCACCATAGCGATTCTTGTTCCTCTTCAAGGTATCTCCCATCAGATGTTATGACTGTTCTGAGATAATTGTACCGATTCACTTGTTTAAGAATATTCCCATTTACTTGTATATTACATTGTGGTGTTTCCTTCTTAGTGACGACCATAATCTGTGTCTTCTTACAACTTAATTCTAATCCTAGTTGTTCACAGTTTGCAACAACCGCAACTACTAAATGTTGGAGATCCTCTCATTGTCTGCAATCAGTACTGTATCATCCGCAAATTTAATGTTACTGATGTTACGTCCCCCAATTGTGATTCCTCTCATATCTTCTATACTGTCAACTGTCATTTACTGCCAATATAGTACCTTGTGGTGTATGGCAGACAGGTCTTTGAGCCTGGGGAATTAAGGCCGCCTGGCTAGTGCAGTCACCGCGAACTGTGCAGGTTAGGATTTCTTTTTTCCCCCGACAGAAAAAAATCTCACACCTTACCGAGGGATCGAACCTGGGTCTCCCGAATGAGAGTCCGACGTTCTAGCCACTCGGCCAGCCGCTCCTCCTATATTTCTGAAAATATTTTCACTATACAGGGAAAACAGATCTGGAGACATTACACATCCCTGTCTCACACCTCTCTTAATAGGCTGATATTGACCTACTTCATGATCAATTCTGATGGCAGCTTGTTGTTTCCAGTATATGTGTTTTACAAGTCTAAGGTCTTTCCCATCAATTTGTAGATCTGCAAGCAACTTCATCATGTCGACATGTCTCACTTTATCGAAAGCCTTTGTGTAGTCATTAAAGCAAACATGTAGGTTTTATTTACTTCTAAAGAATGTTCAATTAAAGTTCTCAGTATATACACAGCATTTACTGTACCCTTGCCTTCTTTGAACCCACGATGTTCTCCTATTTCGGGTTATATTTTCTTCCTAACTCTTTGCATGATGATCCTTAGTAAAATCTTTGTGATGTGACTCATTATGCTGATTGTTCGCTGTTTATCACATTCCAAGGCTCCTGATGCCTTATATGGCCTTGTTTGATGATGATCACATTCCAAGGCTCCTGATGACTTATATGGCCTTGTTTGATGTTGATCACATTCCAAGGCTCCTGATGTCTTATATGGCCAACATATTTTAGTTTCAGAGACATGATACTGTTTATGAGCCACTTTTCAAGAATATAATACAGTTCAACCAACCAACTATTGTGGGCCTTAGTGGTACCAACCAAGTACCAGTAGTATTTCATGGTAGTGTAGGCTAAGTATTGCTCCGTGGCGAAGGGGTTACGACCCATTTCATAATCCCGCATACCATGCTCGAAAGACAGCTATGTGGTTTCTTAACAAATGGTATGGGTGCCGGTTGTTCAGAAAGCATTGGCAAACTACTGAACGTAAACTTGCCCAGGAATAGCGAACAGCCAAAAAATGCCGGGTTGACTGCTACGTCCGTAAAGGATATGCAATTAACTACAGGCTAAGTATTATAGTGGTTCTTGGAGCAGGACTCTGTGTAGACTAAGTATTATAGTGTTTCTTGGGGCAGGACTTGGTGTAGGCTATCCATCATTGTGTTTCATGGGGCAATACTCAGTGTTAGCTATATTATTTTATGGGGTAATACACAGTGTAGGCTAGCCGTCTTAGTATTTCTGGGGGAATACTCAGTAGGTTAACCTTCATATTATTTCATGGGACAATACTCAGTGCAGGCTAACTATCATATTCTTTCATGGGGTAATACTCAGTGTAGGCTAACTATTTTATTATTTCATGGGGTAATTTAAGTGTTGGCTAACTATCATATTATTTCACGGGGCAATACCTAGTGTTGGCTATT
>OY992881.1:44141219-44388719 GCA_963921405.1 Cepaea hortensis
GAGGAGGATGATTGAAAGAAACATGTATATGCCTCCTGTGATCCAATTTTTCGCAGAATATCCTTAGGTAGTTTATAATCATGACAGCATTTGCCATATCTTTTCATTCCATATCTAATAGACAAAACAGCTGACAAACTCTTGATGCTAAGTCTATTCCGCAATTTTGAATGAGGTAAAATGAGCACAGTTAAAGCTAAATCTGTAAGATCTTGGAAAGGATTTTCACCGGTGGCATCCCTGTATGAGGCTATTTCTGCCCACAGTCCAAGTGTGTCAGAGGTGGTGCGCGAGCGCTAACAAGTCAAGTCGCATTATCCTGTCAAGAAGCCTGATACGTGGGAAAATGTCACGTTAAAAGTCCAACAACAAGAAACACGCTGCGGCCAAAGTGTGCAGCGTGGGAGCCGACAAGAAGAAGAACAACGTGGAGAGCCTACCTGCCAGCCGCATCAAAGAGCCTGATACCACAGCTATTACTGAAGCTACTACGAGGGAGAAAATTGACAACCCAACACAGTCAAGAACCAAGTCAGCAGAGAAGAAGGAGGAGAAAGACACCAGAGTCGGAAACACCGACTCAAAAACAGCCCGTTGGGTCGTCAAGAAGATTCCAGTGGAGCTGACAGATGAAGAAATCCTGAAGCAGCTACGGGAAGAGAATCTCAACATCCGATTCTTGAAGGCGGAGCGGCTCCTCACCTACTCCAAGATACCTACAATCTTGGCAGTGGTGACATCGGAGGGCAGCGAAATGCCGATCACAGTATCATTCAACAAGAGAATGCAGCAACCAGAAAGATTCATCCCAAGAATCACGCAATGTTCCAGATGTCAGAAGGCCGACCACAGCAGAGCTACGTGTCGCAGTATGACGGAAATATGCCGATACTGCGCCGATCACCACGCCATCAAGGAGTGTCCGCTGGCCAAGCTGGACACGGACTTCAGAGCCCCTAAAAACAAAAGAAAGTGCGCCAACTGCCAGGGCAAGCATGGAGCAAGATACTTGGGCTGTCCGTACCTGCAGAGACACAGAGACGTCTTAAAGATCGCCATCATCACAAAGACACCATTCAAGGAAGCAATGCAGAGGGGCGAGACAGCCAAGGGTATAGCACAAGCCGAAAGAGATCAACTCCAAAAACAGATAGATGAGTTGAAGAGACAAGTCAAGGCACTGCTGACGCCGACCCCGAATAACGACAACGAAAAACTACTGGCGGAAAAAAGGAGATTCAGCAAAACATCAAACAAGAAGTGGAACAGATGACAGCATTGAAGAAGGACAACGAAGAAATACTACGTAAATTAATAGCGGCAAAAATACTAAGGACTGCAACCAGTCAAGCCAGGAGCCTGCGCCAACAAAGAAAACAACAAGAGGAAACATGCGCAAAGGACAGCCGCCGACCGATCCCCCAGCTTACGATGCATGGAGTGGGATAACGAAAAGTCCTTATAAGGACTGCAGCCAGTCAAGCCAGACGAGCCAGGAGCCTACACCAACAAAAAAAACAAGAACAGACGAGCACAAAAGATAGTCGCCGACCGAACTCCCAACTGACGTCACAGACACAAACGATATATAACCAGTCCGAGATAGGACCCACAAGACAAGAATTAGGGTGAATAGACCCACAAAAACCACAGACCTCAACAATAACCACAGCTGATGAAGCAGGTTAGACGAGGCCGAATTTGGAATTTTTGTTTTTGAAAATTTGAATTGGAATTGGAATTGTGTCAGAAGTCTGTGTCCACTGCATATGATGAAGTCTTCTCCACTGGAAATCGATGCGGGTGAGAGTAGCTGCATCTTCTACAAACATTTTAGCAAGATCCAATATACAGGGCTTGCTGTCCTTACCCTACTTCTGTCTCTTGTCCTATTATGTCCTATTCCACACTTTGACAGATGATTGTACTATTTCTACAGCACCGTTCTGGTGGAAAGAAAAGAAAACGAGAAAGCAGCAATGAATCTGCGGAAGAACTGGTATGTGTACGGTTTAATAATTAATACCATTTTATGTATATATATATATATATATATATATATATATATATATATATATATATATATATATATATATATATATATATATATATATATATATATATATATATATATATATATATTTAACTCGAAGCTACATAGAGAGGTTATTTATTTTTATATTTTTAAAAAGATGTCATCGTTTTTTGTTATTGTTTATTTTTTAACATCCACACTGTCCTGGCCGTGTCATTAACCAGGCCTACGCGAGCCCGACAAGAAACGTCCTCATCTCAAACCTATAACCAGCTCCCATCCCCCATGCAGCTTGTAGCTGTGAAACACCAAAGCCAGCAAACTGTAGGTCACATTCTGCATGGCTGTCCGGGTAGAGAATGGAAGGGAAACATGGTCCTCAGAAGCAACCTTGCAAGACAGATTGTCGGATGGGGGTGTGAAGGCATCGGGCGCAATTAACATGTTTATAATACAAGATGCTTGGTGAAGAAGAATGAAGAGGAGGATACTAAATAGGAAAGTGCATATAAAGATCCTCTAATGTATAGTTGCTTCTGTTTTTATATATGCATTCTGTATGATACTGTGTAAACATGGGTAAAGCTGTACAACCACAATGTGTAAACATGGGTAAACTACACAACTACAATGTGTAAACACTGGTAAAGTGTAAACGTGGGTAAACTACACCTCGTAGTCTCGTAGCGGGCGAGAACTGGGAGCGGTTCTTCCCCCGCTAGTGACTTGCGGGATACTGAGCCGGCCGCTCAGAAAGCAATGGCAAACTACTGAGCGTAATCTTGCCAAGAAATCAACAGACAGCTGAAAAATGCTGCTGTTGACAGCGATGTCCTGTAAAGGATATGCAAAAAAAAAATGTCTGTCCGGAACTCCCTCGATGTGTCTCCACCTTGCCGTGGTGGGGAAGCTTGCGTGTCCCATTGACCCCATGTGCGACCCCATGAAAACTACATATCGGACAGCTAATGGGATAGGGGCCAGACTTAAAGAGACACAGCCTGCTGCTCTGCAGGTAGACTGAGGATAGCAGTCAAAAGTTTAAGTCAGGTGCACGAAGGCAGAAGTTCTTGGTCCGGACAATCAGTGTTGCCATCTCCCTTTGATGAAAAAGCACAAAAAATCGACCCAAAAAAGCACCAAAATGTTTTGGAAAACACTAAAACAAAGCACCAACTGTTTTTATTACAAATGTAACAAGGTAGCACATTATAATTTATTATTATCACTTCATATTACAATGAAGTTTATTCCAGATCCGCCAAATCCAAATCAGTACTACTTTCGAGCCAAAAAAGCACCAAATTGCAATACTATTTTTTTGGAAATCACTAAAACAAGCACTGGTTGTATTCATTCAAAATGTTATAAAGGAGCACATTATAATTTATTATTATCACTGAATATTAAAATGAAGTTTATTCCAGATCTGCCAAATCCCAGTCAAACAACCCCTCTTCAGTTTCTGTAGCTATTTCCTGCTGTGTTTGCTCCTGCGATGATGAGGATGAGGAGGATGATTGAAAGAAACATGTATATGCCTCCTGTGATCCAATTTTTCGCAGAATATCCTTAGGTAGTTTATAATCATGACAGCATTTGCCATATCTTTTCATTCCATATCTAATAGACAAAACAGCTGACAAACTCTTGATGCTAAGTCTATTCCGCAATTTTGAATGAGGTAAAATGAGCACAGTTAAAGCTAAATCTGTAAGATCTTGGAAAGGATTTTCACCGGTGGCATCCCTGTATGAGGCTATTTCTGCCCACAGTCCAAGTGTGTCAGAGGTGGTGCGCGAGCGCTAACAAGTCAAGTCGCATTATCCTGTCAAGAAGCCTGATACGTGGGAAAATGTCACGTTAAAAGTCCAACAACAAGAAACACGCTGCGGCCAAAGTGTGCAGCGTGGGAGCCGACAAGAAGAAGAACAACGTGGAGAGCCTACCTGCCAGCCGCATCAAAGAGCCTGATACCACAGCTATTACTGAAGCTACTACGAGGGAGAAAATTGACAACCCAACACAGTCAAGAACCAAGTCAGCAGAGAAGAAGGAGGAGAAAGACACCAGAGTCGGAAACACCGACTCAAAAACAGCCCGTTGGGTCGTCAAGAAGATTCCAGTGGAGCTGACAGATGAAGAAATCCTGAAGCAGCTACGGGAAGAGAATCTCAACATCCGATTCTTGAAGGCGGAGCGGCTCCTCACCTACTCCAAGATACCTACAATCTTGGCAGTGGTGACATCGGAGGGCAGCGAAATGCCGATCACAGTATCATTCAACAAGAGAATGCAGCAACCAGAAAGATTCATCCCAAGAATCACGCAATGTTCCAGATGTCAGAAGGCCGACCACAGCAGAGCTACGTGTCGCAGTATGACGGAAATATGCCGATACTGCGCCGATCACCACGCCATCAAGGAGTGTCCGCTGGCCAAGCTGGACACGGACTTCAGAGCCCCTAAAAACAAAAGAAAGTGCGCCAACTGCCTGGGCAAGCATGGAGCAAGATACTTGGGCTGTCCGTACCTGCAGAGACACAGAGACGTCTTAAAGATCGCCATCATCACAAAGACACCATTCAAGGAAGCAATGCAGAGGGGCGAGACAGCCAAGGGTATAGCACAAGCCGAAAGAGATCAACTCCAAAAACAGATAGATGAGTTGAAGAGACAAGTCAAGGCACTGCTGACGCCGACCCCGAATAATGACAACGAAAAACTACTGGCGGAAAAAAGGAGATTCAGCAAAACATCAAACAAGAAGTGGAACAGATGACAGCATTGAAGAAGGACAACGAAGAAATACTACGTAAATTAATAGCGGCAAAAATACTAAGGACTGCAACCAGTCAAGCCAGGAGCCTGCGCCAACAAAGAAAACAACAAGAGGAAACATGCGCAAAGGAC
The DNA here is from genome assembly GCA_963921405.1 of Cepaea hortensis. Lineage (NCBI taxonomy): Eukaryota > Metazoa > Mollusca > Gastropoda > Stylommatophora > Helicidae > Cepaea > Cepaea hortensis. Next base: position 44,146,168 of record OY992881.1, read on the forward strand.
AGCCGCCGACCGATCCCCCAGCTTACGATGCATGGAGTGGGATAACGAAAAGTCCTTATAAGGACTGCAGCCAGTCAAGCCAGACGAGCCAGGAGCCTACACCAACAAAAAAAACAAGAACAGACGAGCACAAAAGATAGTCGCCGACCGAACTCCCAACTGACGTCACAGACACAAACGATATATAACCAGTCCGAGATAGGACCCACAAGACAAGAATTAGGGTGAATAGACCCACAAAAACCACAGACCTCAACAATAACCACAGCTGATGAAGCAGGTTAGACGAGGCCGAATTTGGAATTTTTGTTTTTGAAAATTTGAATTGGAATTGGAATTGTGTCAGAAGTCTGTGTCCACTGCATATGATGAAGTCTTCTCCACTGGAAATCGATGCGGGTGAGAGTAGCTGCATCTTCTACAAACATTTTAGCAAGATCCAATATACAGGGCTTGCTGTCCTTACCCTACTTCTGTCTCTTGTCCTATTATGTCCTATTCCACACTTTGACAGATGATTGTACTATTTCTACAGCACCGTTCTGGTGGAAAGAAAAGAAAACGAGAAAGCAGCAATGAATCTGCGGAAGAACTGGTATGTGTACGGTTTAATAATTAATACCATTTTATGTATATATATATATATATATATATATATATATATATATATATATATATATATATATATATATATATATATATATATATATATATATATATATATTTAACTCGAAGCTACATAGAGAGGTTATTTATTTTTATATTTTTAAAAAGATGTCATCGTTTTTTGTTATTGTTTATTTTTTAACATCCACACTGTCCTGGCCGTGTCATTAACCAGGCCTACGCGAGCCCGACAAGAAACGTCCTCATCTCAAACCTATAACCAGCTCCCATCCCCCATGCAGCTTGTAGCTGTGAAACACCAAAGCCAGCAAACTGTAGGTCACATTCTGCATGGCTGTCCGGGTAGAGAATGGAAGGGAAACATGGTCCTCAGAAGCAACCTTGCAAGACAGATTGTCGGATGGGGGTGTGAAGGCATCGGGCGCAATTAACATGTTTATAATACAAGATGCTTGGTGAAGAAGAAGGAAGAGGAGGATACTAAATAGGAAAGTGCATATAAAGATCCTCTAATGTATAGTTGCTTCTGTTTTTATATATGCATTCTGTATGATACTGTGTAAACATGGGTAAAGCTGTACAACCATAATGTGTAAACATGGGTAAACTACACAACTACAATGTGTAAACACTGGTAAAGTGTAAACGTGGGTAAACTACACCTCGTAGTCTCGTAGCGGGCGAGAACTGGGAGCGGTTCTTCCCCCGCTAGTGACTTGCGGGATACTGAGCCGGCCGCTCAGAAAGCAATGGCAAACTACTGAGCGTAATCTTGCCAAGAAATCAACAGACAGCTGAAAAATGCTGCTGTTGACAGCGATGTCCTGTAAAGGATATGCAAAAAAAAAATGTCTGTCCGGAACTCCCTCGATGTGTCTCCACCTTGCCGTGGTGGGGAAGCTTGCGTGTCCCATTGACCCCATGTGCGACCCCATGAAAACTACATATCGGACAGCTAATGGGATAGGGGCCAGACTTAAAGAGACACAGCCTGCTGCTCTGCAGGTAGACTGAGGATAGCAGTCAAAAGTTTAAGTCAGGTGCACGAAGGCAGAAGTTCTTGGTCCGGACAATCAGTGTTGCCATCTCCCTTTGATGAAAAAGCACAAAAAATCGACCCAAAAAAGCACCAAAATGTTTTGGAAAACACTAAAACAAAGCACCAACTGTTTTTATTACAAATGTAACAAGGTAGCACATTATAATTTATTATTATCACTTCATATTACAATGAAGTTTATTCCAGATCCGCCAAATCCAAATCAGTACTACTTTCGAGCCAAAAAAGCACCAAATTGCAATACTATTTTTTTGGAAATCACTAAAACAAGTGTAACAGTATGTGTAGTTTGGGTTATAATTAGGATCTAGTGGGGAATTAGAGATACAGCACGATTGAGCATTATGAGTGAAAGCGGAGAGAGATGCTCAATCGTGACGTATTGTTGTTGTGAAGGGCAGTCAACATCCGATAGTCCAGCTGAGAAGACACGGCTTGTCATCTTGAGAATAAAGTATAAAGTTTTAGTACAGATCAAGTCTTGTTACTTCATTTGACACTACTACAGAAGTAATAAATGGTGCCGTGGACCGAGAATCTGAGGTTGATCTAGGCCGGCCAACAACAACTATCCACTGGCGGCATGCTGTAAGACAAATTATGAAGATAATGGCCTACCACGCGAAGTACTAAAGAATCCAGACAAAACTGCCAGGACAAGAAGGGTTTCCTGGAGCCGTGGCTGAACATTTGAATCGTATCATTTATAAGGGGCCTAACCTGGCCGTTGCCTGAACCTTGCCACTTTCAAGATTTTATCGGAAGTCAGAACTCGTTCAAGGTCAGCTCATCACTAGCCGTTGGCTGATTGATACTAATCCATTTTTTGGCCTTGTCATTCCTATGACCCAAACACACCTAATCCATTTTTTGGCCTTGTCATTCCTATGACCCAAACACACCTAATCCATTTTTGGGCCTCGTTATATTCCTATGACCCATTCCATACGACGATGAAGTACCCACTTGAGATCAAGGAAGGGACCCAACCAGGGGGTCGAAGATTGTCTGGCAGCCCATGAGATGTGACCCAACCAGGGGTTGAAAATTTTCTGGCAGCCCACGAGAAGGACGAAATTACCTGAGGGAAGAGAAGTGATATCTGAACTCCACCACCTGAATTCCGAGACTTTCACTTGATGCGGGCTCTGGTTGGTTGAACTGAATCCGTAAGTTGGTAAAAGAAGATGACGGATTAATTAAGGAAATAGACTCGGAGTAAAAGTTGTGTATTTCGAGGTCTCCCGTGAGCTTCCGAATTTATTAATTAGAGTGGAGTACAGGACATTATTGTGGTTTAAGAAACAAATATCTACAAGGAACCTTCTGATTGCCACAAATTTGAGTTTTTTATTGAGGACAGGGTTCATTCTTCCTATGCTCAGACAGGATATTGTTGATGCTTCCTCTGATTAATGTAATATCTTACAATATTATAACCAACTGAATTGTGCTGTTTGGGATTTGGGAAATTGTAATTGTGTGATTGGTTGCTTGCTTTGTTTCAGTATTTTTCAGCATGGCGGAACCGGATAACTTGGCCCAGGTTTTGACAGGCGTGGGTACAGCAGTAGGCCGACTTAATATGGTGATTAAACAACAAGGCATGGCAACAGAAATTATAAAGTTTAGTGGACAGGCCAGAGACTATAAGAAATGGGTCACCTCTATAGAAAAATATGCCTATTTGATCTCAGCAACAGATGAAGAAAAAATGAGACTGGCTTATCAGACGGCAACGGAACCGGTCTCGGATCATATAAGAAGAAAGCTAGAAGCTAGAGTAGATGAGACATGGGAACAATTCAAGGAAGACCTAGCAAGGAAATATGCAGAAATAACGGATCCACAACATGCATTTTCGGTGTTGAGGCAGGCTAAACAAAATAACGGAGAGACGGTACAATTGTTTAGCGATAGATTAATTAATCTGGCTGAAGAGGCATTCTTAGGACAGAATGTACGAGGAGAGGAGGTGGAAAGGATGTTGGTAGGGATCTTTGTGGATGGCATAAAGTCTGATGGTTTGAAACTTAAATTAATGAGGGAAAACCCTGAGAGGTTATCACAAGCGGTGGATATCGCGGTACAAGAAGAAAATTTGAGACGTAGGTTTAGATTAAGAACAGGACGAGAAGTGGGAAGTAATCGAGATGACAGAGTTGAGGAACCTATGGAAATAGGACAAACAAGATTCGGATGGAATAGGAGAGGAGGTATACAGACGTTACAAGGTAGAAATAGGTATGATAATGAGGAAAGAAGAAATATGAGATACCCTACAAGAGAAACAGTAGGTAACACAAATAGTACAAATATTGTCTGTTGGAATTGTGGTCAACGGGGACATGTTTTTCGGTTTTGTAATAACAGGCATGTCCAGTCGAATACACAGGGTAGACATGACAATAATAGGGTGAGTAGGAATGTTGTAGATGGACACAGGAATTTTACAGGTACAAGAACACAGGAAAATCGGCGCCCTACCTATTAGACAGGACCTATGATAGGAGGGTAAATAATAAGGTCCCAAGGGTTAGAGAATATGTTAATAACAGGTATAATAGGTCGAACAGAGAGTATTTTCAACTAGATGAAGTCAAGAAATTTATAGAAGATAAAACAGATTATAGTTCTTGTATATTAGAAATAGGAAAGTATAGAGTTCGTACGTTAATTGATTCGGGAGCTCAGGTTAGTGTAGTAAAAGAAAGTTTTCTATACAAAATAGTAAGAAATTGTAGAGTATTTAAGAGTCATAATAATTTACACTCTGTTACGGGACAGAATTTACAAGTAGTTGGACAAACAATAATAAATTTTAAGTTAGGAGGGATCAACATAAGACACCTTTTTCATGTAGTGAAGGGTTTAAATAGAAACATGTTAATAGGAAGAGATTTTTTAATAAAAAATGGAGTAAGACTTTTCTATGATTTACACAAATTAAAATTCAGGGACGTCTATATAGATATGCAAGAAGACATGCATATATCAGCACTAGTTAGAGTTAAAATGACAACGACGTTAAAACCACAGTCGGTTAATTTGATACAAGTGAAGCTGAAGAAAAACCCATATTATGTAGAAGGAAACACAGTCAGAATCACTGAATTACAAGAGGAAATAATTGATGAGCCTGGTTTGGAAGTTCCGGATGGAATAATAGCGTTAGATAAACACTTAACCTTTCCAGTTATGGTGATTAACAACACAGGTAGAGAAATTAAATTATACAGAGGGTGTGTAGTAGCAAAAATAGAACAGAACGTTAGTGAAATATTGGCAACGGATAGAGTAGAAATGCCGGGAACTAATTATTCACAGTCTTCTAGTGAAAGAAGTAATAACAGACGCGGACGCGGAAGTAGAGGAAACACACGAATGAATGAATTGATCCATCCATTCAAAAGAAATACAGCACAAATACATTCACTAGATAAACAGACAAGAGAACAGGAATTGTTGGCACAGTTAAAGACTTCACCAGAAAATAAAGAAGTATTGGAACAGTTTATAAAGGAGAATCAGGATGTGTTTGCAATTAGTGATTTAGAGTTGGGTAAGACAAAAACGGTAACAATGGAGATAGATACGGGAGACCATCCGCCGATTAGCTTAAAACCATATAGAACTCCCTTAAGAAATAGAGAAATTGTAGAAAAGGCAATAGAAGAAATGTTGAAAGCAGGGATAATCAAAAGATCAAAATCAGAGTGGTCATCTCCGGTGGTAATTGTGGCCAAACCTGATGGTTCGAGTCGATTCTGTTGCGACTATCGGGCGTTGAACAAAATTACTAAAAATGTTGCATATCCACTACCAGTGATAGATGATATTTTGGGGTTGCTAAATGGCGCTACATTTTTTACGACGTTAGACGCAAGAGCAGGATTTTGGTGCATTCCGATGTCGGCAGACGCGCAGAGAAAAAGTGCTTTCTGTACTCATATGGGTTCTTATGAATTTTTACGTATGCCTTTTGGAGTCAAAACTGCGCCATCTCACTACATGCTCTTAATAAATGAAGTTTTAGAAGGTATGCAAAGGTTCGCTCTTGCTTATATTGATGATATTCTGATCTTTACTTCTGGAAATGTGGAGGATCATTTGAAACATATAAAGTTAGTGTTTGACAGGTTAAGAAAACATGATGTGAAGTTAAAGCTCAGTAAATGCCAATTTTTAAAGACAGAAACAAAATATTTGGGGTATATTATAAATAGAGAAGGTATAAAACCAGACCAGGACAAAATAAAGGTTATTAAAGAGTTACCTGCTCCAACTAACGTTAAGGAGGTACGCGCCTTTATAGGAACATGCGCGTATTATAGGCGGTTTGTCCCAGCGTTTTCAAAAATAGCTGAACCTATTACAAACTTAACAGGCAAGTACGCTAGGTTTAAGTGGGATGATGAGTGTCAAAAAGCGTTCGAGTATTTAAAAAACAGTTTAACACTGGTACCACTGTTGACGCATCCAGACTTAAACAAACAGTTGATACTGTACACAGATGCTTCAGACAATGCAGTAGGAGCGTGTTTGGTGCAACCATATGAAGGGAAAGAGTCTGGAATACCAGGGGTTAAAAATGAAAGGCCTATATACTTCTTGTCGCATAAACTTAGCAGATCACAAAGAAAGTGGACGACTATTGAGAAGGAGGCTTACGCAATACATTACGCTCTTCAAAAACTAAATTACTACTTACATAACGCAAATTTTGTTATTAGAACTGACCATATGCCTTTAAAGTCTTTTTTAGAAGCCCCAGTGCAGAACAGGAAAATACAAACCTGGGCATTGAACTTACAGGGATATAATACGAAAATTGAGTACATTCCAGGTAAGATTAACACATGCGCTGATTTACTGTCTAGGATTCCCTATCCACAGTCGTCAGGTGACACAGAAGATGAAGGAGAACCAGAGATTGACGATCGAAATTGGCAAGTAAATATTTTAGATTCTGCTATAATAAATAGAGAAGAATTTGATAGTCTACCATCGGAACAAGAGTCTGAACATAGGGAAGATGATCTACACTTAGAAAAATTTAACATGAAAGAGGAGCAGGACCTAGACCCAAAAGTGATACAAATAAAAGAAAAATTAAGAGAAACAGAAGATAACAAATATAAAAGGAATTATTTGGTTTTACAAGAGGATGGACATTTATACTACATGTCTGAAAGGAACGAACAACTGAGGAAATACATTCCAAAACATTTAGAAAATGAACTTTTAAAGGCATATCATGATGAAAATGGACATTTAGGTAGAGACAAATTGGTGAAGGCGCTTACAGGTAAATATTACTGGCCAAATTTATTTAAATCTGCATATAAATATGTGGATACCTGTGAGAAGTGCAGATTGAGGAACATGAAAACAATAAAGTGTCCCTTGCAGGATACTGACATTCCTCAGTTCCCAATGCAAAAGATTAGTTTAGATATATCGGGTCCACACCCCAGAACATTGTCAGGAAACGTGTATTTGATTCATATAGTAGATGTTTACAGTCTTTGGCCGGAGGTTTATGCAATTCCGGATAAGAGTGCAGATACAGTAGTCAATATTTTTTTACAAGAGTTTGTCCCAAGATTTAGTTGTCCACAAAGTATACTTACAGACAATGGTAAAGAATTTATAAATAAGAAATTTGAAAAGTTGTTAAATGATTTAAATATAAAACATATAAAGACATCATATTATAGACCTACTTCCAATGCTAGAAACGAGCGTCAACATCAGACGTTATATAGCATTATATCAAAGATTGTAGATGAACATGAAAGGGATTGGGATTTGTTTTTAGGACCTGCCCTTAACGCCATTCGTACTAATCAAAATGAAAGCACGGGTTTTTCACCATATTATTTAATATACGGGAGAGAACCGATACTACCTATAGACAATCTATTAAAACCTAGACGGAAATATATGGGGGAAGACTTTCAAGAGGTTATAATACAGGAAATGCATAAAGCACACGTAAGACTAAGGAATAATATAATTAAAGCTAGGGAAAGGCAGAAAAAGTACAAGAATATAAATACAAACTTGCAGGAATTTAAGGTTGGTGATAGGGTCTATTACAAGAAGCATAGGAGAAACTCTAAGTTTGATAATCGTTGGATTCCAGGGTATTATATTTTGGAAAAACTAGGTAAAGTATCGTATAAAATTAAGAACCAGGTCACGGGACATGTAGCAAGGGCACACGTGGAACACTTAAGGAGAGATGAAGAAGAGATAGAATATAATAATAATAATAATTATTATTCAGACACAAGGTTTTTAGATGAACAACTCGTTAGAGGTGCTACAGTAACCCCAGGCGTTAGAAGAGATCCAGCACAAAATCGCTTATTAGCAACTCCAGGCTTTGATGATACTCAAGAACAGACGATACCGAAAACAATAGAAGAAGAAAAGTTGAATGAGACTCATTATGATAGTATGGAGGAGGAAATAAGTGCTCCGTTTAGGAACACTAGACAGGCAACGAAAAGGAGAATGGATAGACAAAGAGATAGAGAAGTGAAGAGACAGAGGAGAATTAGGGATTATTCAACGAGCGGGGAGGATATGCCGTTACTAGAAAGATCCTTGAGGAATAGTGATCGACAAATTAGATGGGATATTGAACAAAAGAGATTAGCGGCAGCTAAAGAGAGACATACAGACGAAGAAGAAGAAATGGATGAAAAGTCAGAGTCAAGTAGTAGTAGTATGGAGGAAACAAATGGATTGTACGAAGAAGAAGACATTGATGTAGAATTAGCATTGGTTCAAAGAAATTTGGAGTTATTGAAGAAGTGGAACCGTAGGAAGTAGATAAGTAGAGAATATTGCAGATAGCAATTTATAAGTGTTAGAATTCGAAAATGAAGAAGATGACTCTTGGTATTTTTATAATCAATATGGAGGTAGTTTTGAATGAAGTATATGTATATATTTGGTTATTTCTCTATGGGGTGGAATTGATGGTTGATTTTTTAGTAGCTTGGACAAATTGAAGGGAAATAATTGGCAGGTAGGGCCACAAGTAAATAGATGAGTGGATGGTGAATACTACATTAGTATAGATAAGAGGACTTGTACTGTAGTTTACAGTGATTAATTAAGAGGATTTTCCGGGTAGTATGATGTGTTTGGAGTTAGGCTAGAAAAAGGAGGAATTAATGTTTGTACTGTTTGTTATCATTGATATCGGCAGATATGCTTATAAGATTTGGATATTGGTCTGTAAGTAACAGATACACATATGTAGCATTGAATTGATGGGTTTACTTGGAATGGTAAACTTGAAATTGACGAGAGGAATGAAGAAAAAAAAAAAAAAAAAGAAAAGCTAGTAGTGTTGAATCAATATTTTTTTTGATAATAACAATTATTATTGACGGAAACTGAAGATAAATTTTGAAACTTTATTCATAAAGTATGTATGGAAAGAGAAGTGTGATTACTTCTTACTTTTTCCTTTCTTTTTCTTATTTTCCTAAGTGCGCACTAACTCAATCTAACATATCTTTTCTGTGAGAATGTGAAATAGGGGATAAGGGAAATATCTTCAGTTTTGTCAATCATAATTTTAATGAACAATTTAAATTTAAAAGCGGTTCGCTTACAGAGAGTTGTAGGAAGTTTTATAGAGAATTTGGTGGGGAGTTTTTGGTATTATTGATATACTGGGAAGTATGTCTCTGGTTAGCAATTGGCTATGATGAGGTAGGAAAATGAGAATGGAGTTAGGAAATATATAAATGGAATGGCCTGAATAAATGTGGTACATTATTAGTATGGTTGTTGGGGCCACTATACGTAATAATTTTAAGAAAGTTTACTTGGAAAATCTTTGTTTATTCACTTGGGGTTTTATTTTCGTGTAACTGGGCAATGATGGTTGTTAATTGATTATTTTATTGAGACTATGTTTCAATGCTATATGTATATGTATTATGTTTTATTTCATGCTTGGTTTGGTTTTATAAAAAGTTAGTTTAAGTAAGTTAGGATCGTTGAGTTTATAGTGCTTTGAGTAAAACACTATTGGACCGTAAAAGTGTCTAATAATGATATAATATTTGCTTTTGGGTTGATAAAATGCAGGCCATATTAATTTTGAAAATGTGTTTTAATTGGATAATTGTGACGCCTTGTTTTGATTTAGTTTTGCGTAAACAGTTGGATTGATAGATTAAGTGATGTGGTTAATGAATTGGTTTTAAGTTTGGTTAGAATATTAGTTAACTTTTCAAATACAGGGGGCTTTATAAAAAAAAAAAAAAAAGCCCTTTCGTTCAGAAAGGAATTATAAAATTATTGAGGGAGGGTATGGAGACATAGGCTGTTGGGAAGGTTAGGTTGCTTGAAAAGCTTCGAATATATAAGTAGAGTATAACTAGATAGAAGTTTAAGGGAAAAACTGTGAATAGCAGCATATAGAAGAAATACATAGGGGGATAAAGGGCAGATCATGGGACATGAAGGGGGCAAGAAATAGGTGCTGTGAAAAACCAGCTTTAATTATATTAAAGGTGTTCATAAAAATTGAACAGGATCTCATGCTAAAAGGTGAGATAACGCAATTTGGACAAGATTGTGGTTGGAAATTTTAATTGTTGAAGATATAAGGCTTGAAACTTACGTAAAAAGTTCTATTTCATATAGGGTTGTATATATAAAGCTTGTAAAACATTATATCAACTTGGTTTATAGAAAACAAAGATCTATTTTTGTATGACGTATTTATAAGAAAAAATTTGATTGTACAAATTTTTTTATTGGCAAAGGAGGTAAATGTGGTTGTGTGGAATATGCGTTTCTTTGTGCTTATCTTGACTATTTATTCCTTTTACTGGGTGCACCCCTTCTTTACTTCTTCTAAATACGTTGTTCTCGTTGTTCGGGTTGTCTTGTATTGAGAAATGCGAGTGATTTCCTAATGCCAGTTGTACAAATACGATTTTACGGGCCATTTTGTTTATAATATGCATATTTTATATAGGAACTTGAGGAGCCAAGGAATATATAGTGGATTGCTATATAGTTTGGGGAAATGAAAGAAGAGTAGAAATGGTAAGTTAAAAAAGGGTTACAGTACATGGTACGAGGTATAGAGGTAAAATGGAAGAAGAAGTGGGTTGATTATATAGCTGGGGAAAGAGTTAAAGAAATAGAATGTTTAATTAAATTGGAGTTGGTTTGGGGAGGATTAGAAGAACTATGGAAGATTAGAGGAAAAAGAGGGAATAGAGTAAGGGGATTAGGAGTAAAGATTTTTCCTTTATAAGGAAAATTCTTTAATAAACATGGGGAGGTGTAACAGTATGTGTAGTTTGGGTTATAATTAGGATCTAGTGGGGAATTAGAGATACAGCACGATTGAGCATTATGAGTGAAAGCGGAGAGAGATGCTCAATCGTGACGTATTGTTGTTGTGAAGGGCAGTCAACATCCGATAGTCCAGCTGAGAAGACACGGCTTGTCATCTTGAGAATAAAGTATAAAGTTTTAGTACAGATCAAGTCTTGTTACTTCATTTGACACTACTACACAAGCACTGGTTGTATTCATTCAAAATGTTATAAAGGAGCACATTATAATTTATTATTATCACTGAATATTAGAATGAAGTTTATTCCAGATCTGCCAAATCCCAGTCAAACAACCCCTCTTCAGTTTCTGTAGCTATTTCCTGCTGTGTTTGCTCCTGCGATGATGAGGATGAGGAGGATGATTGAAAGAAACATGTATATGCCTCCTGTGATCCAATTTTTCGCAGAATATCCTTAGGTAGTTTATAATCATGACAGCATTTGCCATATCTTTTCATTCCATATCTAATAGACAAAACAGCTGACAAACTCTTGATGCTAAGTCTATTCCGCAATTTTGAATGAGGTAAAATGAGCACAGTTAAAGCTAAATCTGTAAGATCTTGGAAAGGATTTTCACCGGTGGCATCCCTGTATGAGGCTATTTCTGCCCACAGTCCAAGTGTGTCAGAGGTGGTGCGCGAGCGCTAACAAGTCAAGTCGCATTATCCTGTCAAGAAGCCTGATACGTGGGAAAATGTCACGTTAAAAGTCCAACAACAAGAAACACGCTGCGGCCAAAGTGTGCAGCGTGGGAGCCGACAAGAAGAAGAACAACGTGGAGAGCCTACCTGCCAGCCGCATCAAAGAGCCTGATACCACAGCTATTACTGAAGCTACTACGAGGGAGAAAATTGACAACCCAACACAGTCAAGAACCAAGTCAGCAGAGAAGAAGGTTGAGAAAGACACCAGAGTCGGAAACACCGACTCAAAAACAGCCCGTTGGGTCGTCAAGAAGATTCCAGTGGAGCTGACAGATGAAGAAATCCTGAAGCAGCTACGGGAAGAGAATCTCAACATCCGATTCTTGAAGGCGGAGCGGCTCCTCACCTACTCCAAGATACCTACAATCTTGGCAGTGGTGACATCGGAGGGCAGCGAAATGCCGATCACAGTATCATTCAACAAGAGAATGCAGCAACCAGAAAGATTCATCCCAAGAATCACGCAATGTTCCAGATGTCAGAAGGCCGACCACAGCAGAGCTACGTGTCGCAGTATGACGGAAATATGCCGATACTGCGCCGATCACCACGCCATCAAGGAGTGTCCGCTGGCCAAGCTGGACACGGACTTCAGAGCCCCTAAAAACAAAAGAAAGTGCGCCAACTGCCTGGGCAAGCATGGAGCAAGATACTTGGGCTGTCCGTACCTGCAGAGACACAGAGACGTCTTAAAGATCGCCATCATCACAAAGACACCATTCAAGGAAGCAATGCAGAGGGGCGAGACAGCCAAGGGTATAGCACAAGCCGAAAGAGATCAACTCCAAAAACAGATAGATGAGTTGAAGAGACAAGTCAAGGCACTGCTGACGCCGACCCCGAATAACGACAACGAAAAACTACTGGCGGAAAAAAGGAGATTCAGCAAAACATCAAACAAGAAGTGGAACAGATGACAGCATTGAAGAAGGACAACGAAGAAATACTACGTAAATTAATAGCGGCAAAAATACTAAGGACTGCAACCAGTCAAGCCAGGAGCCTGCGCCAACAAAGAAAACAACAAGAGGAAACATGCGCAAAGGACAGCCGCCGACCGATCCCCCAGCTTACGATGCATGGAGTGGGATAACGAAAAGTCCTTATAAGGACTGCAGCCAGTCAAGCCAGACGAGCCAGGAGCCTACACCAACAAAAAAAACAAGAACAGACGAGCACAAAAGATAGTCGCCGACCGAACTCCCAACTGACGTCACAGACACAAACGATATATAACCAGTCCGAGATAGGACCCACAAGACAAGAATTAGGGTGAATAGACCCACAAAAACCACAGACCTCAACAATAACCACAGCTGATGAAGCAGGTTAGACGAGGCCGAATTTGGAATTTTTGTTTTTGAAAATTTGAATTGGAATTGGAATTGTGTCAGAAGTCTGTGTCCACTGCATATGATGAAGTCTTCTCCACTGGAAATCGATGCGGGTGAGAGTAGCTGCATCTTCTACAAACATTTTAGCAAGATCCAATATACAGGGCTTGCTGTCCTTACCCTACTTCTGTCTCTTGTCCTATTATGTCCTATTCCACACTTTGACAGATGATTGTACTATTTCTACAGCACCGTTCTGGTGGAAAGAAAAGAAAACGAGAAAGCAGCAATGAATCTGCGGAAGAACTGGTATGTGTACGGTTTAATAATTAATACCATTTTATGTATATATATATATATATATATATATATATATATATATATATATATATATATATATATATATATATATATATATATATATATATATATATTTAACTCGAAGCTACATAGAGAGGTTATTTATTTGTATATTTTTAAAAAGATGTCATCGTTTTTTGTTATTGTTTATTTTTTAACATCCACACTGTCCTGGCCGTGTCATTAACCAGGCCTACGCGAGCCCGACAAGAAACGTCCTCATCTCAAACCTATAACCAGCTCCCATCCCCCATGCAGCTTGTAGCTGTGAAACACCAAAGCCAGCAAACTGTAGGTCACATTCTGCATGGCTGTCCGGGTAGAGAATGGAAGGGAAACATGGTCCTCAGAAGCAACCTTGCAAGACAGATTGTCGGATGGGGGTGTGAAGGCATCGGGCGCAATTAACATGTTTATAATACAAGATGCTTGGTGAAGAAGAAGGAAGAGGAGGATACTAAATAGGAAAGTGCATATAAAGATCCTCTAATGTATAGTTGCTTCTGTTTTTATATATGCATTCTGTATGATACTGTGTAAACATGGGTAAAGCTGTACAACCACAATGTGTAAACATGGGTAAACTACACAACTACAATGTGTAAACACTGGTAAAGTGTAAACGTGGGTAAACTACACCTCGTAGTCTCGTAGCGGGCGAGAACTGGGAGCGGTTCTTCCCCCGCTAGTGACTTGCGGGATACTGAGCCGGCCGCTCAGAAAGCAATGGCAAACTACTGAGCGTAATCTTGCCAAGAAATCAACAGACAGCTGAAAAATGCTGCTGTTGACAGCGATGTCCTGTAAAGGATATGCAAAAAAAAAATGTCTGTCCGGAACTCCCTCGATGTGTCTCCACCTTGCCGTGGTGGGGAAGCTTGCGTGTCCCATTGACCCCATGTGCGACCCCATGAAAACTACATATCGGACAGCTAATGGGATAGGGGCCAGACTTAAAGAGACACAGCCTGCTGCTCTGCAGGTAGACTGAGGATAGCAGTCAAAAGTTTAAGTCAGGTGCACGAAGGCAGAAGTTCTTGGTCCGGACAATCAGTGTTGCCATCTCCCTTTGATGAAAAAGCACAAAAAATCGACCCAAAAAAGCACCAAAATGTTTTGGAAAACACTAAAACAAAGCACCAACTGTTTTTATTACAAATGTAACAAGGTAGCACATTATAATTTATTATTATCACTTCATATTACAATGAAGTTTATTCCAGATCCGCCAAATCCAAATCAGTACTACTTTCGAGCCAAAAAAGCACCAAATTGCAATACTATTTTTTTGGAAATCACTAAAACAAGCACTGGTTGTATTCATTCAAAATGTTATAAAGGAGCACATTATAATTTATTATTATCACTGAATATTAGAATGAAGTTTATTCCAGATCTGCCAAATCCCAGTCAAACAACCCCTCTTCAGTTTCTGTAGCTATTTCCTGCTGTGTTTGCTCCTGCGATGATGAGGATGAGGAGGATGATTGAAAGAAACATGTATATGCCTCCTGTGATCCAATTTTTCGCAGAATATCCTTAGGTAGTTTATAATCATGACAGCATTTGCCATATCTTTTCATTCCATATCTAATAGACAAAACAGCTGACAAACTCTTGATGCTAAGTCTATTCCGCAATTTTGAATGAGGTAAAATGAGCACAGTTAAAGCTAAATCTGTAAGATCTTGGAAAGGATTTTCACCGGTGGCATCCCTGTATGAGGCTATTTCTGCCCACAGTCCAAGTGTGTCAGAGGTGGTGCGCGAGCGCTAACAAGTCAAGTCGCATTATCCTGTCAAGAAGCCTGATACGTGGGAAAATGTCACGTTAAAAGTCCAACAACAAGAAACACGCTGCGGCCAAAGTGTGCAGCGTGGGAGCCGACAAGAAGAAGAACAACGTGGAGAGCCTACCTGCCAGCCGCATCAAAGAGCCTGATACCACAGCTATTACTGAAGCTACTACGAGGGAGAAAATTGACAACCCAACACAGTCAAGAACCAAGTCAGCAGAGAAGAAGGAGGAGAAAGACACCAGAGTCGGAAACACCGACTCAAAAACAGCCCGTTGGGTCGTCAAGAAGATTCCAGTGGAGCTGACAGATGAAGAAATCCTGAAGCAGCTACGGGAAGAGAATCTCAACATCCGATTCTTGAAGGCGGAGCGGCTCCTCACCTACTCCAAGATACCTACAATCTTGGCAGTGGTGACATCGGAGGGCAGCGAAATGCCGATCACAGTATCATTCAACAAGAGAATGCAGCAACCAGAAAGATTCATCCCAAGAATCACGCAATGTTCCAGATGTCAGAAGGCCGACCACAGCAGAGCTACGTGTCGCAGTATGACGGAAATATGCCGATACTGCGCCGATCACCACGCCATCAAGGAGTGTCCGCTGGCCAAGCTGGACACGGACTTCAGAGCCCCTAAAAACAAAAGAAAGTGCGCCAACTGCCTGGGCAAGCATGGAGCAAGATACTTGGGCTGTCCGTACCTGCAGAGACACAGAGACGTCTTAAAGATCGCCATCATCACAAAGACACCATTCAAGGAAGCAATGCAGAGGGGCGAGACAGCCAAGGGTATAGCACAAGCCGAAAGAGATCAACTCCAAAAACAGATAGATGAGTTGAAGAGACAAGTCAAGGCACTGCTGACGCCGACCCCGAATAACGACAACGAAAAACTACTGGCGGAAAAAAGGAGATTCAGCAAAACATCAAACAAGAAGTGGAACAGATGACAGCATTGAAGAAGGACAACGAAGAAATACTACGTAAATTAATAGCGGCAAAAATACTAAGGACTGCAACCAGTCAAGCCAGGAGCCTGCGCCAACAAAGAAAACAACAAGAGGAAACATGCGCAAAGGACAGCCGCCGACCGATCCCCCAGCTTACGATGCATGGAGTGGGATAACGAAAAGTCCTTATAAGGACTGCAGCCAGTCAAGCCAGACGAGCCAGGAGCCTACACCAACAAAAAAAACAAGAACAGACGAGCACAAAAGATAGTCGCCGACCGAACTCCCAACTGACGTCACAGACACAAACGATATATAACCAGTCCGAGATAGGACCCACAAGACAAGAATTAGGGTGAATAGACCCACAAAAACCACAGACCTCAACAATAACCACAGCTGATGAAGCAGGTTAGACGAGGCCGAATTTGGAATTTTTGTTTTTGAAAATTTGAATTGGAATTGGAATTGTGTCAGAAGTCTGTGTCCACTGCATATGATGAAGTCTTCTCCACTGGAAATCGATGCGGGTGAGAGTAGCTGCATCTTCTACAAACATTTTAGCAAGATCCAATATACAGGGCTTGCTGTCCTTACCCTACTTCTGTCTCTTGTCCTATTATGTCCTATTCCACACTTTGACAGATGATTGTACTATTTCTACAGCACCGTTCTGGTGGAAAGAAAAGAAAACGAGAAAGCAGCAATGAATCTGCGGAAGAACTGGTATGTGTACGGTTTAATAATTAATACCATTTTATGTATATATATATATATATATATATATATATATATATATATATATATATATATATATATATATATATATATATATATATATTTAACTCGAAGCTACATAGAGAGGTTATTTATTTTTATATTTTTAAAAAGATGTCATCGTTTTTTGTTATTGTTTATTTTTTAACATCCACACTGTCCTGGCCGTGTCATTAACCAGGCCTACGCGAGCCCGACAAGAAACGTCCTCATCTCAAACCTATAACCAGCTCCCATCCCCCATGCAGCTTGTAGCTGTGAAACACCAAAGCCAGCAAACTGTAGGTCACATTCTGCATGGCTGTCCGGGTAGAGAATGGAAGGGAAACATGGTCCTCAGAAGCAACCTTGCAAGACAGATTGTCGGATGGGGGTGTGAAGGCATCGGGCGCAATTAACATGTTTATAATACAAGATGCTTGGTGAAGAAGAAGGAAGAGGAGGATACTAAATAGGAAAGTGCATATAAAGATCCTCTAATGTATAGTTGCTTCTGTTTTTATATATGCATTCTGTATGATACTGTGTAAACATGGGTAAAGCTGTACAACCACAATGTGTAAACATGGGTAAACTACACAACTACAATGTGTAAACACTGGTAAAGTGTAAACGTGGGTAAACTACACCTCGTAGTCTCGTAGCGGGCGAGAACTGGGAGCGGTTCTTCCCCCGCTAGTGACTTGCGGGATACTGAGCCGGCCGCTCAGAAAGCAATGGCAAACTACAGAGCGTAATCTTGCCAAGAAATCAACAGACAGCTGAAAAATGCTGCTGTTGACAGCGATGTCCTGTAAAGGATATGGGTATATATATATATATATCCTCCATCCGCCACATCCCAATCAGTACTACTTTCGAGCCAAAAAAGCACCAAATTGCAATACTATTTTTTGGGAAATCACTAAAACAAGCACTGGTTGTATTCATTCAAAATGTTATAAAGGAGCACATTATAATTTATTATTATCACTGAATATTAGAATGAAGTTTATTCCAGATCTGCCAAATCCCAGTCAAACAACCCCTCTTCAGTTTCTGTAGCTATTTCCTGCTGTGTTTGTCCTGCGATGATGAGGATGAGGAGGATGATTGAAAGAAACATGTATATGCCTTCTGTGATCCAATTTTTCGCAGAATATCCTTAGGTAGTTTATAATCATGACAGCATTTGCCATATCTTTTCATTCCATACCTAATAGTCAAAACAGCTGACAAACTCTTGCAGGACGTGACGATTCCTTGGGTGAGCCCAGTACCAGAGCGCTGTGTGTTGGCTCTGCAATTATGGATGCCTCCTAGGATGGCGGGGAATGCCCATGGTCTGCCCCTGCCTTCCCTTGAGGCTGACCAGGCTGTTCTATATGGGCTAGTTAGGATTAGAGATAACACAACAGTGAGAGTCAAACGTCCTAAGAGTCCCGCGGGAAGGTTAACCCGGTCAACAAATGCCTGCAGAAGTCGGATGTGTCGGCCTAACGGCGCAAGAACGCAGCTCTACTGTAAACAGGCACAACGCAATCACGTCCGAAAAAAAAAACTGGACGAACGCAGAAGAAGAGGAAGATACTCAAGCATATCTGTCTAACTCTGTATACTTACTCTGTCTAACTTTATCAGTGAATCTAAGTTTCAATTTGTGTCTAGGCACAACAAGAACACACGCTGGAAGAAACTATTAATGACCTGCAATTGAAATTGGTAAAGCAAAGGAACAAATTAATAAGGGTGAGTATTGCCAAGGAGCTGGACGTTAATATATATATATATATATATATATATATATATATATATATATATATATATGTTATATATATATATTCCATGACAGGAACGACGACAGGAACTTCACAAGTACAGACACTCATTTCCAGTGAACAGTTTGATGAACCAGATGCCAACCTGCAAACTATGGCAAAGACAGTCACAGACAGACGCACCATGGCCACACTCATAATTAAGGCCACCGAACTTAATTAATTCTTATTTTATACGTGTGAATTCAAGCAATTCTACAGAACGGACTTGCAAATTGTCCAAACTTGGTGAAAAGTGTGAATCACTATACAGAAGGAAAGACAATATCATGATATTCAGAAGACGTCAATAATCGTATGAGAAAGAAGACATGCCAAAGATTCCAGCACTGAAATGAACATTGAACACTGTTAATTTAATTCCGTGTGCATAACTTTCAGGACAAGAACAGTATCCTAAAGGTGCATACAGGCAGCGACGATGGATATTTTATTGTAAATGTATTAACTGTATGACATCCTATGTCTAATTTTATTAGTATAATACTTTGTATTGT
Organism: Cepaea hortensis; assembly: GCA_963921405.1. Taxonomy (NCBI): domain Eukaryota; kingdom Metazoa; phylum Mollusca; class Gastropoda; order Stylommatophora; family Helicidae; genus Cepaea; species Cepaea hortensis. Next base: position 44,165,482 of record OY992881.1, read on the forward strand.
TATAATGTGATATGTACATATGAGCGTAAGTATAGTGGCAATTAGAATAAGTTATAATGCTGAGAATCAACGCCTGGCAATCCCAATGCGCGAATGTTACCAAACTTGCCTTCGTGTATGGTGGATAGCCCGACGAATGACGCTTAGCAAGAGTCATACAGAAGTAACATCATAAGATGGTAACAACAAAGAACATACCAACAGGGTGATGCCAACCAAAGAGATTAATAACAAATCTCCATAACAGTAAACGAGGTGTGCTCAAAAAGGGAAACAACTCACGGTCCGACATAAGATGAGGTAAGGGGGACTATGACATACATGAAGTATATTCGAACCATGACCACAACATTGACATAGCGTGCTCATAAAGAATCGATCTGTGCATTAACTATAGACGAGGGAAACCACGTCAGTACAGTTGTATATCTAATGATTGGAGTTGCAGAACAGAATGTTCGGCCTACTGCTGTAGTAAGCCGGTCTTGTAGACGTTGCATTATGTCATCCCCCCCCCCCCCCCCCCGAAAGGTTAGCTGGATGAATACCTTGAGTTTGGGGACTGTAGTTACGTCTGGTTTTGGTTTAGGCTGTTGGCAATGGCGCTTAAATCCTGTGGAGTACCCATTCAGGTTTAAGACTGTTTAATTATTAATTTTAGACTGACTAATTATTAATTTGCAAAAGGCTGCCAGGCAGTGTGCGAATGACTATTGGATCAAGTTATGTGAGTCCATTCAAATCACAAGTGATAAGGGAAACATCAGAAGCATGTATGAAGAGATAAAGCAAGCATGTGGTCCAATGATCAAAAGAAGTGCACCGCTGAAAACCTTGACTGGAGAAATCATCACTGATAAGAAACAGCAGATGGATAGATAGGTCAAGCACTATTTAGCACCATTTTACTTCTCTCACGCTCTGTGTGCAATCTGCAATCTGCTCTGCAATCATTTAATCCTTTGTCTTTATTCCATTTCTGATAGTTGCCCTCCATGCAACACGTTCAGCGGCGACGTGCTCCCAATGTGCATTATCAATGCCTGTATCAATCATGTCCCGCTTACACACATCTTTGTATCGTTGTAGAGGCCGACCCTGAGATCTCTTACCCGTCTGTAATTCACCAAAAAAGATGTCCTTTGGTATTCTACCATCATCCATCCTCCTACCATGTCTTATCCATCTAAGTCTACGAAGACTGAGCATGGAATACACCGTCACACAACCTGATCTTTCCAATACTTCAGTATTTGTGATTTTGTCTTGCCACTTAATACCAAGTATTCTTCGCAGACACCGCATATTAAAGCTGTTTAAACGTTTATCTTGGCGTGAGTAAGTTGCCCAGGTTTCACTGCCATAAAGAAGAGTACTAAGGGCACAGGCTTGGTAGACGAGGACTTTTGTTTTGGCAGTAAACTTCCTGTTCTCCCAGACTCTTTTTGCTAACATGTTCATTGTTGTTGCTGCCTTACAAATCAGGATGTTGATTTCCTGATCTAGGGATAATTTGCTCTTTACCACTGATCCTAGATATGTAAATTGGTCTACCATCTCTAGTTCGGCGTCGTCAATAAAGATTGATGGTACCCCATGTGCACATTGTGACATAATCTGTGTCTTCTTTTTGTTAATTGTTAAACCAAATTCAGAACAAGCATTGGAGAATGCAGATAGTAGACATTGCAATTCTTCCTCAGAGTGGGTTGTAACTGCAGCATCATCTGCAAAAAGCAACTCTCTGATCAGTACCCTCCTGATTTTGGTCTTGGCCTTCAATCTCTGAGCATTGTAGAGGCCGCCATCTGAGCGTGAGTGAATGTATATACCACCATCCTGATCACGAAAGGCATATTTCAGTAGAAGTGAAAAGTATATTCCAAAGAGGCTGGGAGCTAGTATACAACCTTGCTTAACTCCACTCTTGATTTCAAACTCTTCAGAAGTTGCACCATCAAACTTGATTATACCCTTCATGCCTGTGTGGAACGATTCCACAATGGACAGAAGAGTTGGTGGACAGCCAATCTTCTTTAGTGCCTTGAACAGACCCTAATGACTGACCAAATCAAATGCCTTTTTGAGGTCGATGAAGGCAATACAAAGTGGTTGATTCTGTTCACGGCATTTTTCTTGCATTTGTCACAATGAGAATATCACATCAATGGTAGACCTGTTCTGTCGAAAGCCAGACTGTGATTCGGGGTAGACTTGATCTCCTAGGACTTGAAGTCTGCGCAGAACAATTCTGGCAAATACTTTTCCAACAATTCACAGAAGTGAGATACCCCTATAGTTGTTGCAGTCGCTCCGATCGCCCTTGTTCTTGTACAGTGTTACGATGCTTGAATCTTTGAAATCCTGTGGGACTTGTCCTTCTCGCCAGCATAGCTCTATTAGTTGGTGGATCTGTAGAGCGAGTGTGTCTTGCCCACTCCCGATAACCTCTATTGGAATCCCATCCTTACCTGGAGCCTTGCCAGATGCAAGTTCATTTATAGCACACTTAACTTTTGTTATGGTGGGAAGTGTGTCCAGGTGGTCAAGAGTTGGTAGAGCCTCTATGGCGTTGAGGGCATCATCCGCTAGTCTGGTCTCACTTGAGTAAAGCTCCAAATAGTGCTCTACTCTTCTGTCCATCTGCTGTTTCTTTTCTAGTGTGTGTGTGTGTATTTTCAATACCAATTGTTTGTCACCGCTGAGGGCTTGCGGAATTGAAAATTCATCACTGTGGAATACAAACTGTTGCCATTGACATTGTGCTGATGCTGTAATGTTTAGGGCCTTCAATTCGTCTGAATGGTTGGAGCAAAATATCCCAGTAAGCGTGCACGCGGATTAAGGTCTGCGATCTGCTCAGACCTTAATCTGTATCGGACGATTCCAGTAGGTTGATGACTGCTCTCTACTGCATAAAATTCAATCCATCCTTTCTCCAATAGTCCTCTTCCTCTTTCGACGCATGGTCCTCACATTTTCCCAGTAACTTTTATCATTATTTAATAGCGCGGACTGGATTAGTATCTTGACGTCAGACAATTTTAATATAGTATTGTCAGCTGCCACCCGTCCTTTAATTTTAGCCCACGCAAGTTCTATGGAGTTAAAATGAGAGTGGTACGGCGGAAGTATCAAGCAACCATGACGATGCTCTTCTATCACCTTGTCGATTTGATATTTCTTGGTTTTTACGTCTGTTTTACAAGGGACAACAATTCTAGCTAGAAATACCTTTCTGGAAATGGTATGTTTTCCATTCGGAGCCATATCTTTATTGCTTCTTTTGTGCTCGATGCTGTAGGTATTTTGTCTTCTTGGGCAACAACATTTATATCATGCATTGTCCATAATTGGACACAACGGTCTATCTAGGGATGGAAGCACAGTATTCTCGAGCCAATCTCTAAATACATTACCATTCTTCTTGTTATGATAATCCCTATTGTCTGTATGCTTTGATACGAACACGAGTCCAGCATTCTGTTGTAAGCCATTATGTGTATTACCAGCATGGGCCATGACCAAAAGCTGTCCTATACTACTGGGCACATATCGCTTTATCTGTACATCCAATGATTGCCATTCTTTATCACTTGTGTGGTGCGCATTGATCCACATTTCATCCAAATACATTATGCCATAATTTTCTTTGCACATTTCCCTTACTTCACGTAGGTATCTGCTTCTCATGGCTCCTAAATGCGGTTGCTCGCAAAGAATATTTCTACCTCTCTTGTACTTTCTAAAAGTGAAGATAATGTCCTTATAATTTTCCACAAAGTTGTTTTGGATAGCTCTATATTATTGTACTTTCTCAACCAACCCCTAAGTTTTCTTACAGTCACTGTTTCTTTGGCATCCAGCATTTTTATAATGCTGGATAATCCTGAATATAAAATACAAAATTTTATAATTATAGGAGACTCCGTGGCGAAGTGGTCAAGCCTTTTGACTCAGGCTCCAAAGGTTGTGGGTTTGATTACTGGCCGCATCCTTCGGTTCACGAGTTAAATTTTTCGGAGACTTCTGTGGGTCGTCGCTAGATTTGCCGAGTTTGTGCTTTGTGCGATGCTTTCCGCGCTGGGAAAGATACCGAGCCATATGGGATAGAACCCGGTGCAATGAAATCGACCCTGTCAACTTCTAAGCGACTTTTTAAAGCATTTTTTATAATAGCTCGCCTTATGATATCTTTGTCACAGCTGTCTACAATAACCTTTCTAACTACCGCTTGGTTATTGCGTGATGGTCTAACTCCAGATTCTTGCACCCATCGACGAAATGACCGTTTACTCAAACCCAATGCATGCACTGTTCTTTTTTCATAATTCGTAATAGTATAAAACAGTTTCCTGCAATAAGCTTCTATACACAAATATGTGTACAACTTCATAGCGATGCTTTGAAGTGTATACACAATTTCGCATTCAATCCCATTTAAACATATTCACACATTTCAATGTTAGCGATAAGTGGTAAGATTTAAAAAAATAATAATAATAATTCATGAAATAACCCAAAGTTTGACGACACCTCTGAACAGTCCCAGTTTAAACTGCGCGGGGATCTTGGCATAAGGCTAATCCTGTGAAAAACGTAAAATATTCATCATTGATCGCTGATTGTCTGGCTACGCATAATAAATTTAAAATTATGAATATCATCTCTGACCCGTAAATTATATACCGCATATATGCATACTTTGAAATATGCTGTAAAATCTCCAGAACAAAATTTTTTTTGTTGGGTTTACATAATGATAAGGTTCTCCCGTGTGTTGCCGGGGCCCATAAGGGAAGCAAAGAATAGCAACACTGTAGCCTACCACGCATGTCGTAAAAGGTGACTAAGGAGGCTTGATGGTTCCGTCGCCCTGCTACTGAGTGAGTGCGTGGCGCGACACTGTGAGCTGTGAGTTTCGTGTGAAATGCTGTTGAATCTGCCCGAGGTTTTTTTGGAACGTTACTGCATGTTCGGAGCGATGGCAGATGGCTATATCCCAGAGCTGACCGGTTTTTGCCTTATGCAGAAATGCGTGGCTGCTAGGCTTCTGGTTGACTGCCACTACCATCGACAATGAACTGTATTTCGTGGACTGTGTGGGTGAACATCTAGGAAACATCCAGATGGGAAAATGACTTCGATTCCAACAGAAATGAACTGGGTGTTTTGTGGGGGACTATTGTGTTGACATTCTGGCGGCGGCATTATGCACAGTGTATCTGTGCGGGCTGTTATTTGTCGAGACTCCTGTCTTTTCCACTTGTCACATTGGGCAGTGGGGAACATTTTGTGTTATATTCACTGGCACAGGAACGGAGCATAATGGGGACGACCCGTTGCTGTGAAGTTGGAACTGCAACTAACTAACTAACTAATGATAAGGTTATATTTTTTACATCAATTACAGGAACGAATAATGCGATACATTGACCGGAAAAGATTGATGCGTGAACATGAGAGAGAAACACGAAGGCTTGTACGGGAAGCTAGAACAGAAGTAGCTTTAAACTTCCAAGACGCTCTTTCGCCCGATTTCCAATGCCCAGTGTGTTTGGGATCATTTGTCCACGTAAGTCCACACAGAAGTGTTTTATCTGTGTTCATGTGAAGTGTGTTTTTTCCCCCCAGTTATGGCTGCGGTGAAATCAAACAAGCCTTATTAGCGCTAGAGGACTGGTCAAAATCATGGCTAGTGAAGATAAGTGAGGATAAAACAACATGCACAGTGTTCTCCCTCTCAATTAAAACTCTGCAAACTAAGCTGGTATTGAATGGGAAAATATTGCGCCATGAAGAAAATCCAAACTATCTAGGAGTCACCTTTGATCGTCGCCTGACATGGAACACACAGGTTGAGAAAAATCGAAAGAGCAAGGCAAAGAATGACAAAGAAAAAACAAAATAAGTAGAGTCCAAAATCAAGGAGTGCGAATCATAACTGGAAGCCTGAAGACAACGCCTATTAATGAACTAGATAAGATCACTCGTTTACAACCAATGCAGGATAGAAGAGATAGCAGAGCCCAGCAACAAGCAGAAAAATTTCGAAGATTGACAGACCACCCTATGTATAACAGGTTTAGTGGTTTTGTAAAGGGAAGACTGAAGCGTAGCAACTTTGTAGAAACTGCAAAACGAAAGATTAGGGAAGATCCTATACTTAACATATCAACAATCAAACCCATTTACAATGCATACAAGTTCCCAGCTTGGAGACAGCAGCAACTGCCTGAGATGATAGACAACATTCCTGGTATTGAGAAAAAGAACACTCAGAATGAAACCGAAAGAAGAAAAATAACCCTAAACTACATCAAAGAACATTACACAAGCAGCAATTGAACCCAGGCATATACAGATGGATCAGCCAAAGCTTCAATTAAAAATGGAGGAGGAAGTATTCTTCTTAATTTAAAAAATGGAGTGGAAAAAAAACACAGTCAGTGGCAACTGGACAATTTTCACGTAATTTCAAAGCGGAGGTAGAGGCTTTGAAAACTGCAGCAGAAATGCTCTTGATGGAGGAAAATAAAGAGAAGCAAATAGCTATCTTCACAGATGCAAAATCAGCTGTCTCAATACTGAAGAGCAAATACAGCACAGAACTAGCTGACCTAAGAGCAGCACTCCATGGTCTATGCCAGAAATCCAAAAAAAGTTGTAATACAGTGGATCCCATCACATTGCAGTATACCTGGAAATGAAGAGGCTGACAGACTAGCAAAAGAGGGTGGACGAATAACACAGCCAGACATAGACATAACCTATAATGAGGCAAACAGGTTTATAAAATTATAGAACCAAATGGGAATCATATCATCCAAACCACCAGAAGTATGATGCATATTACAAACTCGACCGAAGAGAACAAGTAGCAATCTTCAGACTCCGCACAGGACATAACAGGCTGAAAGACTACTTGTTCAATAAACTAAAGATAGGAGATACCGATGAATGTAATTGTGGAACTGGTAAAATGACAGCTAAACATGACAGCTGCAGGAGTGTCCAAAATATGCAGAACAGAGAAAGATATTTTGGCCCACACCTGCTTCATTTGAGGACAAGCTCTATGGAGATATCAACAAGCTCAAGTTGACTACAGCTTACTTTAACTACATTCAGGCTGACATCTAAAGATGCATGAAGATGTATTTAGACTGCCACACTTCATGTAATGTTGTTTGTCCATAAAGAATGATGATGACCATTCATTTCATCCAGTGGGGTTGAAAGTATGGAGCCGTTTGTTCTAAGATTGCTGACAAGGCCTATTTTGGCTCGAAATGTTTATTGACAATGTGGGCAAAGAATGCTTGACGTTTCTGGAGGAGGATCTCCTGCAGTGGTTTTTCTGTCCTGCCTTTTCTTCACAGCTCTTGCAGTCCTGGTTTCCTCACATATGACTGCACATAATGATGCACGCCACGAATTTCGGTCTCTGGCTGCAGCCTCCCGGGTGTCATGATGAATTCCAAAAGCATTAAGTGAGATTTTCAGTGTCTTTAAAGCGTTTCCTCTGGCCACCTTGGGAGCGTTTACCACAACGCAGTTCGCTGTAAAAAAATTCGTTTAGGGAGCCTGTGATCTGGCATGCGAGTCAAGTGACCAGCCGAGCGAATCTGATTCTTCATCAGTAGAGTGTGGATACTGGGCATGGACGCTCATTCTAGGACTTCAGTGTCTGGAATATTGTCTTGCCATTTAATCTTCAGTAGCTTCCTTAGGCAGACTGTGTGGAAGTGGTTTAATTTCCTAGCGTGTCGCTGATAAACAGTTCTGTCCCATACATTCTTGTACAGTCTGCCAAAGGCCGCACTGGCCTTGGAATTTCTTGCATTCACTTCATCATCAATTGCGGCAGCTTGTGACACAGTGCTGCCAAGATAGGTGAATTTGTCCACAACACTTAGTCTATGATCATTCACTTTGATATTCGGCACGGTGTGATTATTCCCTGGAGCAGGCTGGTACATAACTACAGTCTTCTCCAAGTTGATATTGAGCCAAAAGTTGGCACAGGCATGTGAGAAAGCTGAAACATTATGTTGCATGTCCGCCTCTGCGTTGGCGTACAGAGCGCAATCATCAGCAAACAGGAGCTCTCTGACGGTGTCGCTGTTAATTTTGGTTTTAGCTGTCAGCCTTCTGAGATTGAATAACTTTCCATCCATACGTAGTTGATGTCTATTCCAATGTCGTCGTTCTCGAAGGCATTCATCAACATGGCTGAAAACATGAGGCTGAACAGTGTTGATGCCAGGACACATCCTTGCTTCACTTCATTGGTGACAGGAAAGGGTTCAGACAGTTCACCATTTTCCCGTACTCTTGCCTGCATGCCGTCATGAAATAGCCGCACTATTTGGATAAAGTTTCGTGGACAGCCAAATTTTGCCATAATCTTCCACAGTCCTTCTCTGCTGACTGTATCAAAAGCCTTGGTAAGATCAATGAAAGTGGTGAACATTTCGCAGTTCTGTTCCTGACATTTCTCTTGCAGCTGCCTTGCAGCGAAAATCATGTCAACAGTTCCACCTGCTACACTTCATACCACAGGTATGTCGGTTAATAAAGCGTCCCAGAGGCATGAAATGGAATACTGCTTGGATAGCAAATCCATTACGTGGAAAGTCTGAATCAAAAGCTCACTGTGTGGGCTTCATAAAAGGTGGAAAAAGTGTCCTAGTGGCACGAAATGGAATATTGCTTGGATAGCAAATCCATTACGTGGAAAGTCGGAATCGAAAGCTCACTTTGTGGGCTTCATAAAAGGTGGAAAAAGTGTCCTAGTGGCACGAAATGGAATATTGCTTGGATAGCAAATCCATTATGTTGAAAGTCTGAATCGAAAGCTCACTGTGTGGATGTCATCTGCAGACTAAATTCTTCTAGTTTCCGGAGGAACAGCCTATGGTGAACGGGAGGCCCAATATACGGAAGTGAGGCTAAGCAACCATTTGCAGGACGTGACGATTCCTTGGGTGGACCCAGTACCAGAGCGCTGTGTGTCGGCTCTGCAAGTATGGAAGCCTCCTTGGATGGCGGGGAATGCCCATTGTCTGCCCCTGCCTTCCCTTGAGGGCTGACCAGGATGTCTTTGGCAGTTCTTTATGGGCTATGATAGTGCCTGTCAATTCCTTGCCTTAGAAACACCTCTGCGACCCACTGATTAATGTAATTATTATATGGGATTCTTTTCTTTCAGCCAGAGGCCCTTACTTGCGGGCATACATTCTGCCGAGAATGTTTAAACCGCTGGTTTGAAACAAAGAAAGAATGCCCTAGCTGCAGAAGCCAAGTACTCTCCCGAATCAGAAACGTAAGTGTGGACAACCTCGCCGGGTCCTATCTGAATCAAATGGAAAAAGAAGCAAACCAGAGGGACACCGAATCAACAGAATAAACAACAGGTAAGGTTAAGAACATTGTCATATTAAAAACTTGCAGGTTTCGATCTATGACAAAAATCGCCCCAAATATCTACACACAGTCGACATGTCTCTAATAATTGTTGCTCGAGGAGAGATTATAGCGCCATCCGTCTGCAAGGCGGCAGCCATCCTTTGATGTGATAGACGGAATGTCTGGGCAGAAGTCGGCTAGATCTTTTGTGTGGGGAAATTATTCTCTGGTTCACAGGCGGGCAAGATTCTTTGTTTTAGGGGAAACAGGTCCCCAGATGAAAGCAAAATAGACGGCGGGTTGTTTCCACCCAGTCTAAACAGGAGGGAGAAAAATAGATTCTAGACAATTTTGTGACGTCATTTGTCAATCAATCAATCATGTGCCATGCCGGAAAGCGTGGGCGGTCATGACTCGCCATTTCATTCGATCACCAGTGTCGTGGATCAGCTCAGTGTTCCTGTCTCGTCCATGCCTTGTGGCCAAGCCATCCAGGTACTTGCTTCTAAGTCTTCCCCTTGGCCTGTTCCCCTCGATCTTATCAGTTGTCAGCAAGTTCTCTAAATCATTTCTTCTCATAACATGCCCGAAAAATTGCGACTGTCTACGACTGATGTCTCTAATCAGTTTACGATCTTCATTTGTTTCTTGAAGGACTTGTTCATTGGTCTTTCTGGCTGTCCATGGTATTCTTTGCATTTTCCTCAGAAACCACATTTCTACAGCCATCAGATGTTTTTCAGCCTGACTGCTCATTGTCCAGGCTTGACATCCATATAAAAGTACAGGTTCTATGTAGCATCTCAACACTCTTTTTCTCGTTTCAATTGACATCTTTTTATTGGTCAGTATGTTTTTCATCTTGCTAAAGGCTACTTTTACCATGGCGATTCTTGTTCTAATCTCTTCAAGGCATCTCCCATCAGATGTTATTACTGTTCCGAGATTCTTCTTCTGCGTTCATCCGGAGTTTCTTTTTTTCGGACGTGACTGCGTTGTCACATCCTACACATCCGGCTTCTGCGGGCATTTGTTGACCGGGTTAACTTTCCCGGCTGTTCCGAGATAATTGTACCTATTCACTTGTTGAAGAATATTCCCTTTTACTTGTATATTACATTGTGGTATTTCGCATTTTAACTGTTGTGTTGTTTTTCAATTTCTCTGCAATTTTTCTCAAGCCATGTTTCTTTAGCCTCCTTACATAAGGTTCTGACTTTTCTGTGAATTTCTTCATATTTGGCAGGATTATTTTTGTTCTGTCTTCTTGTTTCCATTAGTTGTAAAATTTCTTCAGTCATCCATGTCTTACGGCCCACTTTCTTTACTTTTGGAATAGTTTTTTCTGCTGCACAACTGATTGAATTCTTCAGCATTTCCCATTGATCATCTACATCTTGAAATAGGATCTCTAGATCAGACAATAAATCGAATTTGTTCTTTACTTCTATGTTAAAATTATCTTGTATTTCTTTGTCAGTTTTCAATTTGCACAAGTCATATTTAGTATTTCCTGCTGTATACTTGACTTTCTTTAACTTTACCCTCAATGTGCCAGTAATTAATATGTGATCACTGTAACAGTCTGCATTTGGAACTGTTTTTACAACTGTTAATGCATTTCGAAACCTTTTGCTTATCAGGATGTAATCTATCTGGTTTTTAATCCTGCTGTCTGGACTCCTCCATCGTGCAGTAAATGCTGTGTATATACTAAGAACCGTAATCGAACGTTCTATAGAAGTAAACAAAGATCTACACCTTTGCTTTATTGACTACACAAAGGCTTTCGATAAAGTGAGACATGTCAACATGATAAGGATGCTTAAAGATCTACAAATTGATGGAAAAGACCTTAGACTTGTAAAAAACATATATTGGAAACAACAAGCTGCCATAAGAGTTGATAATGAAGTAGGCCAATATCAGTCTATTAAGAGAGGTGTGAGACAGGGATGTGTATTGTCTCCAGATTTGTTTTCCCTGTACATTGAAAGTATTTTTTTAGAAATATTGAAAATATGGAAGGAATCAACATTGGGGGACGATGCATCAATAACATTAGATATGCAGATGATACAGTCTTGATTGTAGACAATGAACAGGACCTGCAAAATTTAGTAGATGCGGTTGTTACACACAGTGAACAACAAGGGTTAGAATTAAATTGTAAAAAGACACAGATTATGGTCGTCACTAGGAAGAACGAAATACCACAGTGTAATATACAAGTAAATGGGAATATTCTTCAACAAGTGAATAGGTACAATTATCTCGGAACAGTAATAACATCTGATGGGAGATGCCTTGAAGAGATTAGAACAAGAATCGCCATGGCAAAAGTAGCCTTTAGCAAGATGAAAAACATACTGACCAATAAAAAGATGTCAATTGAAACGAGAAAAAGAGTGTTGAGATGCTACATAGAACCTGTACTTTTATATGGATGTGAAGCTTGGACAATGAGCAGCCAGGCTGAAAAACATCTGATGGCTGTAGAGATGTGGTTTCTGAGGAAAATGCAAAGAATACCATGGACAGCCAGAAAGACCAATGAACAAGTCCTTCAAGAAACAAATGAAGATCGTAAACTGATAAGAGACATTAGACGTAGACAGTCACAATTTTGTGGGCATGTTATGAGAAGAAATGATTTGGAGAACTTGGTTACAACTGGTAAGATCGAGGGGAACAGACCAAGGGGAAGACCTAGAAACAAGTATCTGGATGGCTTGGCCTTGTGGCATGGTCGAGACAGAAACACGGAACTGATCCACGACTCTGTTGATCGAGTGAGATGGCAGAACATGACCGCCCACGCTTACCGGCATGGCACATGATGGATGGATTTACTGCACCCTTGCCTTCTACAAACCCACATTGTTCTTCTCCTATTTCAGGTTGTATTTTCCTCCTAACTCTTTGCATGATGAAATATATGCAGAATGAAATAAAATGTGGTGCATTTTAACGCAGTAATTGCAGCGGCATTTCCGTTGCGTATATGTTGTTGCGTTTTTTTGTTGTTGCTGTTTTCTTACCAAGGCTCATCGCTTGTCGCCGCAGTGTCCACTGTTTCTTCTAGTTGTAATTTGTTAAAGCTTTCCTATACCTTTCGTTTATTAATTGTTTACATTTCTACAGCTTTACCGCAGTTTACCCAATTTAATTTATATTTGTAGTATATTTAAATGTGTTTTTAACGTTACAGGATGTTTCGAATGCGAATAATTAATTACACGCAAAATCCCGTACTATGCGTCATCTGGTGCGAGGCACGTTGAAGAAATCAGAACGAGAATGGCTATGGCAAAGGTAGCCTTTTGCAAGATGGAAAACATGCCGACCATTACACATTTGTCAACTGCAACGAGGAAAAGACCGTTGAAGTGCCACATAGAACCTGTACTCCAGGAAGGTTAACCCGGTCAAGAAATGCCCGCAGAAGTCGGATGTGTCGGCCTAAAGGCACCAGAATCGCAGCTCTGCTGTAAACAGACACAACGCAATCATGTCCGAAAAAAACTCTCCGGATGAACGAAGAAGAAGAAGAAGAAGAAGAAGAAGAAGAAGAAGAAGAAGAAGAAGAAGAAGAAGAAGAAGAAGAAGAAGAAGCAGAAGCAGAAGAAGAAGAAGAAGAAGAAGAAGAAGAAGAAGAAGAAGAAGAAGAAGAAGAAGAAGAAGAAGAAGAAGAATCTGTAATGCTACATGGGTGTGAAACGTGGACTAAGCGAACAAGCTAAGAAACATATAATGACAGTGGAAATATGGTTTCTGGGGAAAATGTAAACAATACCATGGACAGATGGAAATAGTAAACTGATTAGAGAAATTAGGCGTAGTATTAGACGGGAAAAACAAAAACTGGATGATTTAGTGACAACTGGCAAGATTAAGGTGATATGAATAAAGGAAAAAAGGCGCATTGGGCTTTTGATACTGGGCCCATAAGTTTAGAGACCAATGGTCAGACAGTCACAATTTTTTAGACATTTTATGAGAAGAAATGATTTGGAGAACTTGGTGACAACTGGTAAGATCGAGGGGAACAGACCAAGGGGAAGACCTAAAATAAGTATCTGGATGGCTTGGCCTTGTGGCATGGTCGAGACAGAAACACGGAACTGATCCACGACTCTGGTGATCGAGTGAGATGGCAGAACATGACCGCCCACGCTTACCGGCATGGCACATGATGGATGGATGGATGGATGGATGGTCACTCGGTGGGTGATGTGATCAGTACCACACCGGCCGCGGAGACTTCTTGAGCCGGCAGGCGAGCGTCTAGCCACTACGCTATCGCCCTACGCTACCACATAGACGGGGTCTAAACCCAGCCAAATGTGACCTCCCATTTGGACAGGAATGCGGTATGTCCCCATTTTAGGGTCATCGTATTATTTGTTTTGTTTTGTGATATTTTCCGCAATTTTAATGCTCATTTAATTCAAATTTACGTGATATTATTACTTGTTCATTTGATTATGCACCATGTTTGGTCTAAATCGATTTTTTTATGTGATCTATTTCATCTACTAGAACCTTTTGTGGCACCAATTTTCTGAGACTTAATCAACGCAGAAGCTTCAGGATCATATCAACAAAAAAGAACCACATCTTGTAATTACTACATTATATATTAGCCAGTACACATTGCAGACATGGAGCGGTTGTAACATACAGTTATGCATTTTACAGAGTACTGTAATCTGTATGTTTGTTGAAATATGTCTTTCATGATCAGATTAACTCACGATAATATGGCGGCGCCTAAAATGCACAGATATTGGAGGATAATACCAAAAAGTAGGATAGTATCATTACTTTTGCAATGGTGCTGAAATTAAACCCACTCTGGGAAATAATTACAACGCCTACTGTATACATGTTCACATACCTATATGGTTTAACAATAAGGAAAAAGAGACACAGATTATGACACAAGGAGCAAATGGGGTACCAGAGCTGGGGATATTAGACCATTTCACATATCTAGGATCGGAGGTCAACAATAACTACAGCACCCGCCGAGTGCCGATTGGTTTATAAAAATATGAGTCCAGCATCAAAGGCCCAATGCGCCTTAAGGGGTGTAATACGGTCCATTACACATTTTACACCGGCATATTCCTATAGGGTGTATTTTAAATTACTGCGGTGTTTGAAAATATTGCCTGTCCAAGTTGTGTATTCACCCTCTGTAAAGTTCATGCAGCATAATAGGTGAATACAAAACTTGGACAAGCAATATTTTAAAACACCGCACAGTCATTAAAACTACATGTATTATGGCACGATGGCAATGGAACAGTGTAATTTAAAACACAGTGAGAGAGAGAGAGAGAGAGAGAGAGAGAGAGAGAGAGAGAGAGAGAAGATATGAGACAGAGAGAGAGAGGGAGGGGGAAGAGAGCGAGAGGGGAAGGGAGACACAGAGAGAGAGGGAAGGGTAAGAGAGCGAGAGAGGAATGGGAGACAGAGAGACAGACAGAGAGGGAAGAGAACGAAAGAGAGGGTGGGAGAGACAGGGAGAGAGAGATCTTTCAGTTTTAACCTCTTATATTAACATAATCATTTACTGTCTTGATTTTTCAAACTATCATCAGCTAATGAACCTGAGATTTATACAGCTGTTAACAACCGTTTCAACATTTTATCTTTAATATGTCCAGAGAAATAATAACTGCCACTATTTTCCAATGTAGAATTCAGCTGATTCCAAACATTGGCCCATTTGCCTTCGAGCCTTTTAGTTCTATCAGTAATGTTGAGCTTTGAGCAAGAAAATTGTATTATCCTACCTGGCAAGTGCGCGTCTGCCCTGGTGTCGGAGAATTTTCAGTTGCTCGAAGTCATGCCACGTTAAAACGCGCTTGTTCCGAATGGCTTCCAGTGTGGCGTCCATTGGAATCTCGTTGACAAGAAACTCATGATTACTGCTCAGAAGTGCTTGATGTCGTCTTTGCATTGTATCACGTCTTCTGACCTGCAAGTGGTAATTCTGATGAGCCACCACGTTTATGATTGAGTATCGAAATGGCCGGCTGGCAACTGCCGAGATAACCCTGGAGCCCAAATAAACACAGACTATTACTTAGAAGCTGGACGAAAAGAAGGAAACACACACACAGATAGAGGCGAACTCATTGATTAAAGTCTTTACCAGAGAACAACTGTTGGATTTTCCCCCAAGACATGCTGGTATGGTGGGAAACTAGCAGGTGGACAGACTAGCTGGGTCTGTCCCGCTGAATGGCTGTTGGTGCATGATAAGGCAGATTTTGTCGGGGTCCTTTGGAATCGTGTGTATAGTGCGGAAGAACAGATAGGTCGTCACGAGCTGGAGAGAATGGTGCTGCAGGGAGTGACCAGAGGATCTGGCCGATATTCAGAACTTCGTGGGAAGACCAGGCGGATATTTAATCAGACTGCTACTGGTACCGTTAGTATGGGTCTCTTCGCTGGTTGTTGAAGATGATGACGGAGCACGTATAGGAATGTCCCATGTCTTCTTCTTCTTCTTCTTCTTCTTCTTCTTCTTCTTCCTCCTCCTCCTCCTCCTCCTCCTCCTTCTTCTTCTTCTCCTTCTTCTTCTTCTTCTTCTTCTTCTTCTTCTTCTCCTTCTTCTTCTTCCTCTCCTTCTCCTCCTCCTCCTCCTTCTTTTTCTTCTTCTTCTTCTTCTTCTTCTTCTTCTTCTTCATGGGCCCTCAGCCAATTCACGTCAAACCTTCCTACACTTTGGAATCTCCTGCAACTCTTACCTGGTCCTCTCAATTTTTGTTCATCTCTGTCTCCACTTCTTTTCTCCGTGTGTTTTCGAACCTCCCTCTCTATTTCGTATGCCATGCGGGTTCCAGAGAAAACATTTCTATTTATTCCATTAACTGGTATTCTCAGTATAATGTGTCCTTATCCAGCGCCAGTGTATTTTCCTCACTTGGATGTGTTTAATTCACCCCATGAGTTCCACAGTACCGTAGTGATTATGTCATGCCATTGTATTACTTCTGTTCCGTGCAAACACCAGTTAATTAATGTGTGTTGGTTATTAATACTTTTAATTGTTCACCGTTTTTTTCTGAAACAAACACCAGTAACGATTTGACGTCAAAGATAAACATTACAAGTTTGGTACTTTTTTGTTGTTGTTGCATATCCTTTTTACATGAGATCGCTGTCAACACCAGAATTTTACTGCTATTGTTGATGTCCTTGGCAAATTTACATCCAGTAGTTTGAAGCTTGGTACTAGATTGTATGTTTTTTGACCTCCACAAACTTTCTAGTGATCCGAGTTGCTAGCACCATAACGCAGTGAGCCGATGTGCGTGAAAGCCGAACCTAACATTCTTAACCTATTCAATGTCGAAGGATAATATATCGCCAAATGTCACATCCCATTTGGAAAGGAGGACGATATATCGCCATATTTGAGTCATCGTTTTGTTTGAACTGTATTAATTCGTGGTATCTTCCGCAATCTCAATGCGCAGTAAACAGAAATTTACATTATAATATTTGTTCATTTGATTGTGTACTATGTTTGGTCAAATTCTAATTTTTGTTTGGCACTGAATCTGTTAAATCTTAGACTATATCTTAACTTCCTTCAACTTTCAAGCTTTAACATCTGCACATTCTGTTAATAATACGTCAAATACATATGCTAAAAATCATTGCAGTAGCATATACAAATACACAATAACCAATATGTTATTGACTGACACAATCAACAAGTGTGTACATACATTTTAGAGTTTAGACCATTAAGCTAAACAAAACTATCAACGAAACGATAGTAAACATAATCAGAAAGGTTGACATAGACATGTGAATATAATGTTCATGTAATATTATTTCATGGGGCAATACTCAGTGTTGGTTAACTATCATTTCATGGGGCAATACTCAGTGTTGGCTAACTGTCATATTATTTCATGGGTCAATAGTGTAGGCTAACTATCATATTATTTCATGGGGCAATACTCAGTGTTGGTTAACTATCATATTATTTCATGGGGCAATAGTGTAGACTAACTATCATATTATTTCATGGGGCAATACTCAGTGTTGGTTAACTATCATTTCATGGGGCAATACTCAGTGTTGGCTAACTATCATATTATTTCATGGGGCAATAGTGTAGGCTAACTATCATATTATTTCATGGGGCAATACTCAGTGCTGGTTAACTATCATTTCATGGGGCAATACTCAGTGTTGGTTAACTATCATTTCATGGGGCAATACACAGTGTTGGTCAACTGTCATATTATTTCATGGGGCAATACTCAGTGTTGGTTAACTATCATATTATTTCATGGGGCAATACTCAGTGTAGGCTAACTATCATATTATTTCATGGGGCAATACTCAGTGTTGGTTAACTATCATTTCATGGGGCAATACTCAGTGTTGGTTAACTATCATTTCATGGGGCAATACTCAGTGTTGACTAACTATCATATTATTTCATGGGGCAATAGTGTAGGCTAACTATCATATTATTTCATGGGGCAATACTCAGTGTTGGTTAACTATCATTTCATGGGGCAATACTCAGTGTTGGCTAACTGTCATATTATTTCATGGGGCAATACTCAGTGTTGGTTAACTATCATTTCATGGGGCAATACTCAGTGTTGGCTAACTGTCATATTATTTCATGGGGCAATAGTGTAGGCTAACTATCATATTATTTCATGGGGCAATACTCAGTGCTGGTTAACTATCATTTCATGGGGCAATACTCAGTGTTGGCTAACTGTCATATTATTTCATGGGGCAATAGTGTAGGCTAACTATCATATTATTTCATGCGGCAATACTCAGTGTTGGTTAACTATCATTTCATGAGGCAATACTCAGTGTTGGCTAACTATCATATTATTTCATGGGGCAATAGTGTAGGCTAACTATCATATTATTTCATGGGGCAATACTCAGTGCTGGTTAACTATCATTTCATGGGGCAATACTCAGTGTTGGTTAACTATCATTTCATGGGGCAATACTCAGTGTTGGTTAACTATCATTTCATGGGGCAATACTCAGTGTTGGTTAACTATCATTTCATGGGGCAATACTCAGTGTTGGCTAACTGTCATATTATTTCATGGGGCAATAGTGTAGTTTAACTGTCATATTATTTCATGGGGCAATACTCAGTGTTGGTTAACTATCATTTCATGGGGCAATACTCAGTGTTGGCTAACTGTCATATTATTTCATGGGGCAATAGTGTAGGCTAACTATCATATTATTTCATGGGGCAATACTCAGTGTTGGCTAACTGTCATATTATTTCATGGGGCAATAGTGTAGGCTAACTATCATATTATTTCATGGGGCAATACTCAGTGTTGGTTAACTATCATTTCATGGGGCAATACACAGTGACGGTTAACTGTCATATTATTTCATGGGGCAATACTCAGTGTTGGTTAACTATCATTTCATGGGGCAATACTCAGTGTTGGCTAACTGTCATATTATTTCATGGGCAATACTCAATGTTAGCTATCATATTATTTCATGGGGGCAATACTCAATGTAAGAAAAGTGATTAAGTAAAAGAAATTTTATTATAAAATGCACGAAAGAGTGGACAATGTAAAATCTTATTTCAGGACGTAATCTGGCTCTTAAGCAATACCTTATGTAGGGTATGGGCAGTTTACATATACACAATAGCAATTACAAAAGGGCTGCCCCACTAACTACTTGTCTTGGAAGAACAAGGTGTGGCATTAGTAGTTTTTGTGTGTGTGTGGTCAGAGGGTGTGAAATTACAGAAGAGTTATGGTTCAGTATGAAGACAGTTGTTTGAGTGAAGGGAGCATGAATGAATGGGTACAAAGATGCAGTGCAAACATCCATTGTCTAGTTTAGTTTGGTCGAGGGATCAACATCACAGCACACAAGTGTAACCCATAAGTGCTCCATTCTACTCCTACCTCAAGCTGTCCAGAGAATCTCAGCTCAGTGTACGGACTCTTTAGCACAGTGAGGATCCTGAAATACTTTGGGTAGATTTTTAACTCAAAATTTTGCCCGGGCAGTGCCATTAGGCTACTCTTTTTTTATTTCCAACTCCGAGGGATTTTTTACGTGCGCAACAATACGCATCGGCGTCCAATCTCAGGGCATTGTCTCCAGTAAAGAACACCTCTTGGAATGTCTAAGGCCCTATATTGGTGCATTTCCAGAAAATGAGTGAGACTGGCTAGTGCTCAATACAGTGACATGCTAGTGAACAAACTGAAGCAGGGGGATTCTCTCAACAGGAATATTGTTGCTGCACGACAACATTCACCCTCACATGCCTGCATATACAGTGTATACACTAACATTACATGCTCAGAAATTTGAGGTCTTGAAACATCCAGCATGCACTCCAGACTTGGCACCATTGAACTTTCACTTGTTTGGACCCTTGAAAGTACATATGTGAGGTCAGATGTTTGCAGATAATGAGGTAATAAAGGTGGTGCAAAATTGTTGTAAGGCCACTCACAAAAATGTTGTCCTAGAGGACATCAACAAGCTAGTGGACAGGTGGACCAAGTGTGTTGAGAAATAATACACACAATAATTCTGGTTCACACTTGTAAAAAAATATTCGTAAACTTTATGTTACTTAATGACTTCCCCTCATATTTCAAGGGGTAGGACTCAGTCAGTGTAGCTAACTATCATATTATTTAATGGGGCAATACTCAGGGTAGAAAACTGTCTTATCATTTAATGGGGCAATACTCAGGGTAGAAAACTGTCTTAGTATTTAATGGGGCAATACTCAGTGTAGACTACTATCTTATTTCATGGGATAATAGTGTAGACTACTATCTTATTTCATAGGATAATAGTGTAGACTACTATCTTATTTCATGGGATAATAGTGTAGACTACTATCTTATTTCATAGGATAATAGTGTAGACTACTATCTTATTTCATAGGATGATACTCACTGTAGACTATCATATTATTTCATGGGATAATAGTGTAGATTACTATCTTATTTCATGGGATAATAGTGTAGACTACTATCTTATTTCATAGGATAATAGTGTAGACTACTATCTTATTTCATGGGATAATAGTGTAGACTACTATCTTATTTCATGGGATAATAGTGTAGACTACTATCTTATTTCATGGGATAATAGTGTAGACTACTATCTTATTTCATAGGATGATACTCACTGTAGACTATCATATTATTTCATGGGATAATAGTGTAGACTATTATCTTATTTCATGGGATAATAGTGTAGACTACTATCTTATTTCATGGGATAATAGTGTAGACTACTATCTTATTTCATGGGATACTAGTGTAGACTACTATCTTATTTCATGGGATAATAGTGTAGACTATCTTATTTCATGGGATAATAGTGTAGACTACTATCTGATTTCATGGGATAATAGTGTAGACTACTATCTGATTTCATAGGATGATACTCACTGTAGACTATCATATTATTTCATGGGATAATAGTGTAGACTACTATCTTATTTCATGGGATAATAGTGTAGACTACTATCATATTTCATGGGATTATAGTGTAGATTACTATCTTATTTCATGGGATAATAGTGTAGATTACTATCTTATTTCATGGGATGATATTCATTGCAGACTATCATTTCATGGGGAAATAGTGTAGGCTAGCTATTATATTATTTCATGGGAAAATAGTGTAGGCTAGCTATTATATTATTTCATGGGGAAATAGTGTAGGCTGGCTATTATATTATTTCATGGGGAAATAGTGTAGGCTAGCTATTATATTATTTCATGGGGAAATAGTGTAGGCTAGCTATTATATTATTTCATGGGGAAATAATGTAGGCTAGATATCATATTATTTCATGGGAAAATAGTGTAGGCTAGCTATTATATTATTTCATGGGGAAATAGTGTAGGCTAGCTATTATATTATTTCATGGGGAAATAATGTAGGCTAGCTATCATATTATTTCATGGGAAAATAATGTAGGCTAGCTATCATATTATTTCATGGGGAAATAATGTAGGCTAGCTATCATATTATTTCATGGGGAAATAGTGTAGGCTAGCAATTATATTATTTCATGGGAAAATAGTGTGGGTTATCAAATTATTTCATGGGGTAATGCTCAGTGTGGGCTAACTATCATATTATTTCACGGACAATACTCTGCGTAGTCTATCTATGAGGCAAGAGATGTATTTGGCTATGCCCATCTTCTCATCAATAACACACTTTGTTTGTTTTGGCTGACAAAATAGGATATAATAAAAACCAGACAAGATATCTGTCTCTCCCTCTTCCAACATTGTCTATGTCATAACCATCCTAAGCGCAAGAATAAGTGAAAACATGGCAGCTGGTTTATAGTCATTCAATGCACACATTCGCCAGCTGCCTGGCCGAGGGGTTAGCAGCTTTCTCCGTTAATCCCGAATACTCTCGTGGTCGACGTGAGCGGACGAGAATTAGAAGTGGTTTGAGTCACACTAGTGACTTATGAGAGTATGCAGCCGGTCGCTCAGAAAGTTGTAGCGTGCTGATGAGCGTAATCTAGCCTAGGAATCAACATACAGCTGAAAGATGCTGGTGTTGACCGCAATATCCTGAAACAGGATGGAAACGCGGGGGGAAAAAAATGCACACATTCATTCAACAAGGCTTTGTATGCCATAATAAACACTTCTGTTTATCAACAACAAATGACAGGGAAGAAATTATTACACTGTTTATTCTGAGTAAAGCTGAAAGAAATAAACTACTGAGAACATCTCTAGTCCCAGCAAAATCACTACGGTAAATGGGTAATGATGTAATGTTACCATCATGTTCATGATATGACTGGAGAGTATTACCACATTCAACAATAACATGTACATATAGTGATACTGAAATGTTTGTGCTAACGATGAGATAATCTGATCAACTATTTCATAATGACATTATTTTTCACAAAACTATTTTGAAATTAAATAAATCTTTCATAAAATGATGAGCGTACGTACAGACTCACATAGCTTGCATGCACAAACATATGCACAAACACAAGCACAGGTAGAGGGTTATCACAAATTAGAATCAACATATGAATGAACTAAATCTATTTTAAAATACTGACTCAGAATGGAACAGCTGGAAGCTTAATGCCAGCAACAGGATATGTGTCAAAGCGGCCAGTCAAAGTTATTACATATTCTGTGAAGGTGTTTTTCAGTGTACTTGAAATAAGCAACGTTTGACACCTGCATTCGCTGTCGACCAACAAAGGGAAAGATTGGCCACCCTATCCCCCGTGCATTCAGGCCTACAAAATGTGACGGCTCTGTCACATCACAGACCCCATGGTAGGAAAGTGCTTCGGAACATGCCTTTTATATATAAACAATTCAGCAAAATGAAATGTTGTAGTGCAATGGAGTTTTAGAACATGTTTCAGGAAATAACCACTAACTGGGCAATCCACTTACAAACAGCACCAGAAATTGCAGACAGTAGGAAGCATGTGGGAAAAGTCTTGGGACACTGCTTCATCATTTACAAATATTGCTAAAGGAAATACCTAAAGAAGCAAAATTTGAAAGTAATTCCACAAAACTCCACCAAGGACCAAAATCTGTGGAGATGCATGAACGTCCACTCCAGCACCAAATGATGAACAATTCCACAAGCGACTGGAAACATTGTGCCAAAATAGTTGACAATGACTGCAAACTACAGCTATTGCAAAATCGCAGTAACAGCACGAGACAAAATTGACATAATGAGGCAAAGATAATGAGAATAATAAAGACAAAGATAATGAGAATAAGAAAGGCAAGGTCGTCATTGTGATCTTTGGCAAGAAATGCAGGTCTATTCTCGGATGAGAACATTCTCATATTGGGGATTGACAGGCTTAGAGCAACAGTGCAACATGTAAGGGATTCCCTGAAAATGTTCTGTGTCGTGACTAGTAAAATTAGTCTGGCCCCTTCTGTTTCTAAAATACTCTTAACTGGAGTTTGTTATCTTGATAAATCTTGTATTCTGGGGTTGGTTGATGCTCACACTAAGACTGACAACTTAATCTACCAAAGAGGAGCGCTTCCTGGTGCGGGCACCAAAAGTAAGTTCATTTCCTAAAACCACTGGCTGCGCTGAATTGGTTGCACAAGGTGACAACATACCACACACACATGCTGGCCATCATCAAGTCAGTCTTATATACCTTATGATTCTTTTGTAAGGGAATATGTTCAAGACAAGCTCTTTATACCTCCTACTGCTGTTAATTGCTGTGATATTCTTAACCACAGCATCTAATGCTGTAGTTGGTGAAGTTTTTCCATGTTCGGCAAGAGCTGGACTGCTGTGTTGATATATGCTGTGTCATTGTACACACTGAACATCTGTGTGAATTGCTGTCACAAACTCCCTTTAGTTTCCCACAGTTGATATATGCTGTGTGATTGTACACACTGGACATCTGTGTGAATTGATGTCACAAACTCCCTTTAGTTTCCCACAGTTGATATATGCTGTGTCATCGTACACACTGAACATCTGTGTGAATTGCTGTCACAAACTCCCTTTAGTTTCCCACAGTTGATATATGCTGTGTGATTGTACACACTGAACATCTTGTGTGAATTGCTGTCACAAACTTCCTTTAGTTTCCCACAGTTGATATATGCCGTGTGATTGTACACACTGAACATCTGTGTGAATTGCTGTCACAAACTCCCTTTAGTTTCCCACAGTTGATATATGCTGTGTGATTGTACACACTGGACATCTGTGTGAATTGCTGTCACAAACTCCCTTTAGTTTCCCACAGTTTAAAATTGTTATGTTACTTAACATCAAACTTCCAGTTTTCCCACAAAACGAGTCCATTTTGAGAGTTAATTAAATAGTTTTTAGTTTCATAACATGCGGCACTCATCACTTTTATAACTACACATATGTATATGTACACGCACATAATGTGTATTGATATATGCAGATAAATGCCTGACAAAAATGTTAATTTATGCAATTAAGGCAGTGGTTCAGCAACAGTGCAGCACATGCTGCTCCAATGTAACATTCTTTGTTTTAAATAAAGCACTGCTAGAAGTTCACTGTTAACACTTAAGATATTCTGTTAACATCAAAAGTTTTCTGTTAACATAGAAGGTATTTCCTACAAACAAAAATGAGCTGTGGCTAGTGCAAGCTTTGATGAAGCATGTGTTACTAAGCAAGTGGGGAAACAACGACTGAAGAAAACAATTCCACCTCTCTCCCAAATGAAAAAACTAAACCTACAGGTTCAACTACAATGTAATTGGTAAGTAATTAAGTTGGGTACCCATTAAGATAATTTCATAAAGGAACATGAATATCATGAAAGGCAGAGTTCTTCATGAGGGAGAATAAAATGATATGCTTAAGTAAGAACAGGGGTGAGGCAAGGATGCATTTTCTCACCTTTACTTTTCTTACTGGCTTTGAATTTGGTCATGAAAAGTACTACTAGAAAATAAAATTCACTGGCTGCTGACAAATCTTGATGACTTAGACTTCGCTGGTGACCTTGCCATTCTGTTCTATGCCTTAACCACGTTGGTAAATTAAGAATTCTTACTTGGTGGGATGTCACAACTATAATGTCTAAAGATGCATCGCTGAAAGGTGAATAACAAAGACAAATAGAAGTTGCAAGGTCGAAAGGTTAAGAGCACTTGCTCTTAAACTTCCATTGCTCTGGTTCTCTACCTACACCGGTCAGTTGCACTTAAAAGTTGCACCAACTTCAATTCTAAGCATGTGACCCAGACATGAAAGTCTTTGCTATTTCACTGTACAATATACAGAAGGTGATTAGTTACAAGCCTTACCCTAGTGTGAGCAAATGCAGCCTAAAAACTAAATATCACACCAGGGCAGAGCAGGCCCTAAGACTTGGTCGGCAACTGGTCAAGGATGGAAGCTCAGACAGGCAGGCAGTTACAGCATTACTTTACTCATTTAGCAGCTTCTGTAGCTTGTCTTGTTCCAGATGTATTGGTGTAACTTTTCCTCAGTAGTAAACCATGCAGACCAAGAGTGGGGTCATGTTGCATGGGCAACACATGGTCTCTAAGTTCAGCCCAGGCTTTGTACTATGGAGAGGTTTAACTCCATTTTACAAACTATTGTCCATCAAGGCAGCCAGGCTCCAGTCAATTAGTTACAACTGATAACAAATCACTAACCAGCAGAATACCAACAAAACACAACCAATAGTATGGAGGGTATTAATGAAATGTATTTATGTGTTTCAGTAGATAAATTTAATTAGCAAACAGCAGATAATTTTCTCCAATGCTGTCGGCTTCATGACAGAAGGAGAGTAGCAAAATTACCTTAGCCAACCCAACTTAGGTATTTTAAAAAAAACTACGGTGGTAAGAGAAACCTGAGACAAAACTCCCTGCTTTACAAGGGAGATAAAGGTGGTTATTTGTGAGCAGACGAAGCCATTCAGTTAAAATAATTCAATGTTCCTCCTGAATTATGGAGGAATGTATACATATGATTATATAAAATATATATGTAAATGCAAATACATGTGTATGTAATAATACTTTCTCTTTGAAGCCTGCATGTGTAACAGAACAAGAACATGTTAGTCTCCATATTGAAACAAATGTAGACAAATGAAATAAGCAAGGCCCTAACAGTGACACTGTCAGTATGTATATATAAACATGAAAAGGGACAAACTAAGGTAAAACTGTAAAATTACAATTTAAAAAACAACAGTGGAAAGTGACTGATTTGCATAAACACAATGAAAAATGACACAGTGTGTTCACTATAGCCACATTATCAGCAGACAGAATCTACTTGAGCAAGTGAGCACTGATACACCTCCGTCAATATGCGGTGAAATTTCACTATGTTCCTCGATGTCCACTCTGTGAGATTCATGACTTTATTCTTGTAATGAGGACTTTATTACTTTCTGTGTTTGTCTTTATTGAATATATAGTGTGCATTTGCCTGATGGTGAGGGACAGTGGTACTAGGGAAAGCTAATCCACACACACACAAATCAGTCCAGTGAACTACAAGTAGCAGCACATGTATGGACTGTATAAGTACAAAGCGAACGAGCGCCCCAAGAAATATATAATGTGCTTGAAATGTCACATGTGCCAGATTTGAGTTTTGTAGTCAAAAGTGACCAATCATCACCTTTCTTCCTGTTTAGCAGAGCCAGGAATCTGTTCTAGTGGCTCAGTTGACTGAAACAGTTGTTTCATTGTCTCAAATCAGGTCAAAATAATACCAAAAAAAAGCACTAACCATTCTACTAATGCGACGCTCAACAGATATATCAGAAGAAAAACCACAAGGTAATGTTTGTCCTGACAACCGTGCATTCATTTTGATTAACTTAATCAATAGGAGGCACCTGAAATCAGTTATTCTTTAACAATACTATCTTCAAAATTAACTATGGTAAACTTAACACAATTAATGAGAGTTGTCTTGTCTTCTTGTAATGAACCACACACAGCATGCACTGCACATAACAAACCTTATAAGACATACTAGAGTGCAGTTAATCAACCCCTGCATTTATTGGCTGTTTAGGATTTACTAGATATTTGTTCCTTCAGTAGTTTGCCATTGCTTTCTGAATGGCCGACGGTCATACCATTGAGAAAATCTGGGTAAAGTGTTCCGTTTCTAAATCATCTGCAGCTGATTTTCAACCCAGAGTGGTCGGGTTTGTGAAACTGTCCACTAGCCGTAAGCCAATATGACAAACTAGATTAAACATTTTGTGTGATATTCACTGGCACAGGAACATAGCATAATGGGGACGACCCGTAGCTGTGAAGTTGGAACCGCGACTTACTAATTATAACTAACTAAGATTAAACAGTATGTGACAAATAGATTTAGCCATGACAAATAAGTTATTCACAACACAACAAAATCAGTCACAATGTGAACATTACCCAAGCACTGCTGACATTATTGTTCAAGTCCAACCACAAAATAAAGACACATATATTTACAGATGGAAGAAAATCTGCTTAGAACATAGTGATTTTTCTCATGGCTACCCTTTTCTAAACAGCGGCAGTACTTTTCTCAGCTGGAATGTACTTGACAATACTGTTTGTACTGAACCACCAGTGTATCACAAAGATACAAACCAAATGCTTACATGCTCTACAGCTTTCAATGAGAAATGATGTTGGCAATGTGGAACAGCTAACCAAAAACTAACTAACATGATATATAATGTGTGCTTCGGATCCACTTTTTAACTAATGTTGCTTGCAAAGTCACGTCTGGCCATTAAAACAACATAAATCTAATAAATGTCAGTAGATAACATTACAGGATTTCTAGTCAAATCAGCTGACAGACAGAATAAAGTCTTGGGTGTTTTCAGTGTTTTGACTCAATCTCCACTAGAAGGTCTTCACCTTCAAGCTTCATATCTTTCGTAACTGCAATCAACTTGATTTTTCCAGTCAGAGGTGCACTAACCACCATCTCCATCTTCATGGCACTCAGGACTAGCAGTGGCTGGCCCTTGATGACATCTTCTCCCTCTTTGACTTTGATGTCGATAACTGTGCCAGGCATGGGAGCCCCGACAGACCCTCGCACACCTTTCAGGGCCTTCGGGTGAACATGCATCTCCTGTGAATTCATTCAGTACAAGAATTATCATGTGGGACCTTCACAAATATGAACTATTAGTTTGTCTGAAAGATATGAATTACGAGGGCTATTCCAAAATCAACCACCGATTGGCTGGTAAAAATAAACTGGTTGCCATAGCGACACCGTTCATTACTTGCATCAGTAGTCTTTTAGCTCACTACACATCAACCTACAGTGGCATTTGTACAGTGGTTCACGAATTGCAAACAAATAAACAGGGACACTGTTATTGTCTTTCCCACCAGCTGTGAAATTTGTGGTGTGATTCGTTTTCTTAAAGCAGAAGGTCAAAATGCGGCCGAAGTGACAACAGGTATGTGAGGGATTGGTGCAGGAAATTCAGAGATGGGTGTAAAGATGTGCATAATGAGGGTGGGCAAGGATGGCATTCATGTGTGATAGATGAGCTCAATCAAAAATTTGAGCAGGTTGCAGTGGAAAAGCGCCGTTTTACAATTTCAGATCTTTCTACAGAATTTCCACAAATTTCTAGGACTAGTCTGTTTTGAATTGTCTGAGAGGTTAGGTTACCACAAATTCTGTTCACGGTGGGTACCAAAGCAAATGACTGACGTTCACAAAGTTCAAAGAATGGGCTCAGCTTTGACGTTCCTTCTGCGCTACTGGGAAGAGGGGCATGCATTTCTTAACAGAATAGTGACTGGGGACGAGACATGGCTTCACTTTGTGAGTGCAGAGACAAAAGAACAATCAAAATGGTGGATGCAAACTCATTCTCCAAACAAGCCCAAAGATATTCTAGCTAACATTTTTGCAATGAAATATAATGGTTAGAGTGTTCTGGGACAATAAGGGCATTTTGTTGATGGAATTCACGACACTAGGGACCACAATTTATTGTGAAATACTGAAGAAGCTTCGTCGGTCAATCCAGAACAAAAGGCGTGGAATGCTCACCAGAGGCGTCATTATCATGCAAGACAACGCGTGGCCCCTCACTGCTGTTTGCACAAAGGCTTTACTTGAGCAGAAATTTTCAACCACCCCCCTTACAGACCGGACTTGACCCCAAGCGATTATCATCTCTTTGGCAAGATGAAGGTCTGGCTGGTTACTCAGCGCTTCAACACCGCCGAGGAGCTCTTGGATGGAGTCAACAACTGGCTAAGTACCCTGGCGGCGCCGTTCCTGAGGGTTTACAAAAACTCGTGCCACTGTACAACAAGTGCCTGAATTTAGGTGGTGACTATGTGGTAAAACATGCAGTGATGTATGTAACTTTTGTATGTATTTAGATGTTATTGTCAATTTGTTTACATTTCTACCAGCCAATTGAAGGGTGATTTTGGAATAGTCCTTGTAAAATATGACATTTTTGTACGTCTAAAAGCTAGGTATAAAAATATGAATTAATAGTATATTAAGCTATGTACTGAAATATAAACTATTTGTATGTGTCTAAAAGCTATGTATTTAAATATGAACCATTTGTATGTGTCTAAAAGCTATGTATTAAAATATGAACCATTCATATACGTCTAAAAGTTACATATTTACAAGCAGTGTAAAATTATGAGTATGGTGGTTGCTATTTTTAGCTGTGCTATCTTCATATTGTGTCATGCTGAATGGTGCAGGCAGTCATGTTTCTCCACAATGACATGCTAAAACTGATGTATCAATGCACATCTATCTGCATTGGCTGAACAAGAGGAACCACTAATTATCAATGCACATCTATCTGCATTGGCTGAACAACAGGAACAACTAAAAATCAAAGCACATCTTTCAGCATTGGCTAAACAAGTTGAACAACTATGTACCAGTAATGCACATCTTTCAGCATTTTCTAAACCTGAGAGACAACTAGGTATCCATAAAT
Source organism: Cepaea hortensis (assembly GCA_963921405.1). Classification (NCBI taxonomy): domain Eukaryota; kingdom Metazoa; phylum Mollusca; class Gastropoda; order Stylommatophora; family Helicidae; genus Cepaea; species Cepaea hortensis. The sequence goes on from OY992881.1 coordinate 44,195,453, forward strand.
ATATGTTCAATATTTAAGCTTCCTTTACAAAACAAAAAGACTATTAGATAACGTTTCCTGGTTGTGAACATGAAATAAGTCAAAGAATAAACAATACCAAACTATCTCTCACCTTCTGTGCTTCCTCATCTTTGATCCTCACTGCCCGCAGCTGACCATTCAGTTCAAAGAAAACCTCACGTGTCCCTGACCGACTTAGGTCCCCAACAGCCAAGGTTACAATCGACAAATTTTTGCCTTTTTCCAGGCTAACCTGTAATGGTTTGATCAAAGGTGGCCAAATTAATTTTCAAATGAGAGAACTAACAAATTATGATAATTACACAATAAACCTATTCAAAATGGAAGCCTCGGTAGAATAGTGGCTAGACACTCGCCTGCCAACCCAGTGATCAAGGGTTTGATCCACATCTGGACGTTCAGATTTGTAACGATCGACCTGGGCTCAAAATCGACCTGGGTACCAAGAATGTCTTGGGAAGTAAAAGTGTCCAGCACGATACTGACCACTTCACCCACTGAGCGACGATTGGTCTATAAAAATGTGGGCCTAGCATTGTATGCCCTCTTAAGGCATGCAAGGATCCTTTACTTACTTTTATTTACCTATTCAAACAAGAAATTAACCTCTCCTCTCTAAGAAATCAATGTTGAAGTAAAGACATGTCAGCCAGGGCTGAAGTATATTAGCTTTTTTTCTTAAATACAGTATGGGGTTTAACAAAGGCAAGATAAACCATGAGGTGAAAGGCATAAACTATACAACACTGGAAAACTGAACTAATAAAAATTAAGAGTTATCATACACTGTGTATACACAAGAGATAACATGATACCGTGTCAGAAGTCAATAAATAAATACATCAATCAGGTTCCGTCTCCACAATGAAGGCTAGCTGCAATGAATCTCCAACATTGTCTCTCGCCCTAACTACATTCTGTCAGATTGCTGTTAGTCCATCTCTTGATGTTGTTTTCCCACTTGTATCGTTGTCTACCTCTTACTTACTTGTCTTCAACCTTTCCATCCAGTATGGTTTTTATAAGAATGTTATGTCTTTTAACGTGGCCAAAATACTTCACTTGCCTCTTTATTTCTTTCATCACTCTTTTTTTCATTCCTAGTTTTTCTAGAACCTCAGTATTTGATTGTTTTTGTTTCCATGAGCAACACATTCTTCTGTATATCCACATCTCCAGGGCTTCTAATTGACTTTCTCATATGTACAGTATATTAACTCTTTCTGTCCCAAGCAGTGCGCTGCCAGCTGTGTTTAGATATATGTAATAACAAATCAACCAATCACTTGAAGGCAAGGGAAATAAATGTGGTTTCTGAGACAAATGTTGCAAATATCTTGAACAGCAAGAGTAAACTAACAATGATTGCATGGAACTGCTAATGACATTATACACGGCAATAAGAAAGAGCCGCGGTGGTGTAGTGGCTAGACACTCGCCTGCTGACCTGGTGGTCATGGGTTTGATCCACAGCTGGGTGGATTGAGACTTTTAAAAAGTGACCCATGCTGACCCAGCCTTAACTGGGTACCGAAAATTTTCTTAGGAAGCAAAGGCAGCAGGCATGATAGTGACCACATCAACCACTGAGTGCCGGCTAGTCCAAGAAAATATGGGTCTGGAATATGGGCCTGAAGCGCCTTTACTTTTTTTTTTTTACTTATAAGAAAGAGACAATGTTCTTTGGTCATATAATGAGAGTAGAATCATGGAGATCATTGTGATGACTGGAAGAGGCAGACAAACAGAAATGACGCTCAATGTTCTAAGATGATGGCATGGGAGAATGTCAATAGTAGAACTAATCCAGAACACCAAGGACCAAGATCTGTGGAGAGACATGAGTGACTATGCCTTTTGGCTGGGTGCATGACCAACTAATGTGTCAGATGTTTTTATGTTTAGTCAGAAGATATTAAAGAAATCTGGCAATGTATTTGTTTCATACAAGGTGTGTATATTTGACCCCTGTGAAAGTATGATTTTACTGTTGTCATTGCCATCCTTGGCCATGTGCTATGATCTTCTGGGACTGTAGTGTTAACAGGGCTATGAATCAATAACAGCTGCCGATAAAGTTTATTTAAGTGTAACATAATTCACACTAACCATAAGTAGTCTAAGCTGTACAGTGACCCTGAGGAAACTATCAAAATCTCAAATACCAAAGTCCCTTATTTTCTTCTTACGCATCTTATACTTATTTCACTTTACCATCGGGAAAACTCGCTCGAAACTCGCTGTAGTATGTCAAAGACTTACAATTGCCCAGTTCTTGACCTAAGAAACTAGACTTGTAGCACATTGGCATGTATCCTTTTACCCTGATAAACTAGCACAGGAGAACACCCACAAGCTTGCCTTTAGTGAGCAAACGAACCTGTAGGTAACAGGAACTTGGCAGCTCCATCATCATAACGCACTTGCCCATTCTTTGCATCAGATTCAGACATTCTTGGTCAGACACAATATTCCCTCAGTTCGCCAGGGTTCCAACTTTCCTAACATTACTCCTTTTGATGTTTATTTCTTCCTCAAGTTAAAATACAGCTGGAAGGTACCCGATGTGAGTCACTAGAAGACACCATGTGAAACGTGAAAACAGTCTGTACTCCATTCCCAAACAGGTCTTCCTGAAATGCTTCCATGGTGAGAATGATGGAAGTATGTACAGTCCCATGACAGAACTTTGAAGGGGAGTAGAGTTTCAGACCTTGTAGAGTGTAATTGTATTTAATCCCGGCCAAAGGGCCGACACTTTTTTTATAGAGCTCATATAGCAGTAAATATCTCTGATGTGGCAGGCAACAACCCTGGTATACTTATGACAGTCCACATCTCTGATATACTTAAAGGCATGCTTAAAAACAGTAAACATCTCTGACATGCAGACAACATCTCACCTCAAGTTCAGAAGCAATTTTGGGTCCTACAAGAAACGTTTTTGTATCAAGTTTGTCTACAGGCCCAAATTTGTTTCTGAAATCTAAATATTCGTCAGTCACCTGTAGGATAAAAGTAATGCTCAGTGTCAAGTTGAAAGAAAAAAAAAATATACAAAGTGAAAATATGTGAAACTTACAAAACACAAGTGTGAATAACTATATTACTTTATGCTCATAATTTATAACAATAATTGGGCTTTATCAGTTATGTTTGCTAAAAGAATGAGTACACATACATCATATGTGTGTGTCTTTAACATTTCGTCCAATAAGATGTTAAAATTTTTTTTAAAGATGTGAAGTATGTGCACAAATAAATAAATGTCTGCTCTCAGTAATTATTTGTACAAATTACTAATAAACATGTATCTGATCTCCGCTGTTTAAAAAAAAAAATCCTGTACTCTGATGCCACTATTAATGTGAAGCTGTATTAATTAATTATTACTGTAACATCACTATTAATGTGAAGCTAAAAGAATGAAACTTTAATGTGTAGCCACTATTCGTGTGAAGCTGAATTAATTAAACTTTACTGTGGTGTCACTATTCATGTGAAACTGACAGAATAAAATTTTACTGTGATGTCACAATTACTGTGAAGCTGAATTAATGAAACTTTACTGTGATGTCACTATTCATGTGAAGCTTACAAAGTGAAACTTTACTGTGGTGTCACTATTCATGCGACGCTGACAGAATAAACTTTATTGTCATGTCACTATTAATGTGAAGCTGACAGAATAAAACGTTACTGTAATGTCACTATTAATGTGAAGCCGACAGGATGAAACGTTGCTGTGATGTCACTATTCATCTGAAGCTGAACAGATAGTTATGAGCGCCGTCGGGTCAACACCTGCATGCATTGTCCGCTAAAACCAGGAAAAGACTGACCACATATTCCTCTATGGATTCAGGGCTACAAAGTGTGATGGTCCTATTAAATCACAGACCCACATCAGGTTCCTGCTTCAACTTGTAAATGTGTTACAGAGTTGTTTAGGTGTGGGAAATTGTTTCATGTTGATTGATCACTGTTTTGGGCATACCCATTATCTTTCTTATTCTTGACAGTTTTCTCACACCAAAATATTACTTCTTGTGTTTCACTTTCATTTTGAAGACCAAACTATTCTTCTGAAACTTATCACTCTTTCTCCCTCACCCACGCACAATTTTGTATTCTCTAATGTATGATCTTGGGTTGTATTTTTAGTGTGTGGTCCATAAGACCGATTGTTCTATAATCTGAGCACGCAGTTGCTCCTTATGTGGTCCACAAGACCAATTGTTCTATAGTGTGAGCACTCAATTGCTCCTGATGTGGTCCACAAGACCAATTGTTCTATAGTGTGAGCACTCAATTGCTCCTGATGTGGTCCACAAGACCAATTGTTCTATAGCGTGAGCACTCCTTTGCTCCTGATATGGTCCATAAGATGGATTGTTCTTTAGTGTGAGCACTGGTTGCTCCTGATGTGGTCCATAAGATGGATTGTTCTTTAGTGTGAGCACTCTGTTGCTCCTGATGTGGTCCATAAGATGGATTGTTCTATAGTGTGAGCACTCTGTTGCTCCTGATGTGGTCCATAAGATGGATTGTTCTATAGTGTGAGCACTCAGTTGCTCCTGATGTGGTCCATAAGATGGATTGTTCTATAGTGTGAGCACTCAGTTGCTCCTGATGTGGTCCATAAGATGGATTGTTCTATAGTGTGAGCACTCAGTTGCTCCTGATGTGGTCCATAAGATGGATTGTTCTATAGTGTGAGCACTCAGTTGCTCCTGATGTGGTCCATAAGATGGATTGTTCTATAGTGTGAGCATTCAGTTGCTCCTGATGTGGTCCATAAGATGGATTGTTCTATAGTGTGAGCACTCAGTTGCTCCTGATGTGGTCCATAAGATGGATTGTTCTATAGTGTGAGCACTCAGTTGCTCCTGATGTGGTCCATAAGATGGATTGTTCTATAGTGTGAGCACTCAGTTGCTCCTGATGTGGTCCATAAGATGGATTGTTCTATAGTGTGAGCACTCAGTTGCTCCTGATGTGGTCCATAAGATGGATTGTGTTATAGTGTGAGCACTCAGTTGCTCCTGATGTGGTCCATAAAATGGATTGTTCTATAGTGTGAGCACTCAGTTGCTCCTGATGTGGTCCATAAAATGGATTGTTCTATAGTGTGAGCACTCAGTTGCTCCTGATGTGGTCCATAAGATGGATTGTTCTATAGTGTGAGCACTCAGTTGCTCCTGATGTGGTCCACAAGACCAATTGTTCTATAGCATGAGCACTCCTTTGCTCCTGATGTGGTCCATAAGATGGATTGTTCTATAGTGTGAGCACTCAGTTGCTCCTGATGTGGTCCATAAGATGGATTGTTCTTTAGTGTGAGCACTCTGTTGCTCCTGATGTGGTCCATAAGATGGATTGTTCTATGGTGTGAGCACTCAGTTGCTCCTGATGTGGTCCATAAGATGGATTGTTCTATAGTGTGAGCACTCAGTTGCTCCTGATGTGGTCCACAAGACCAATTGTTCTATAGCATGAGCACTCCTTTGCTCCTGATGTGGTCCATAAGACCGATTGTCCTATAGTGTGAGCACTCAGTTGCTCCTGATGTGGTCCATAAGATGGATTGTTCTATAGTGTGAGCACTCAATTGCTCCTGATGTGGTCCATAAGACACAAAAATGTTGTAAAATCTGAGCACTCATTTGCCGCTGATGTTGTGGGCAATGCTATGAACACTGACACTTTCATGTCATAGTATAGTATATAGTAAACTAAAGCACCCTGTTACCAGCCTCATGGCATTCTGGGTATATGGTGCCAGCCCCACACTGTAGAGGTCACTGACACACGAGGCTGTGATGTGGTCAATATCATGTCAGCCATCTTGACTTTCTAGGACACTTAATGGTGCTCATTTTAGGCTGGGTCAACCTGGGGGACCAGGTCCATGTTAATAATGCACATCAATGGGGGTTTGAACACATGACCACCGTGCTGGTAGGCAAGCTGCTAGCTACTGCGCTACCGCAACTCCCCTGTCTTGTGGCATGAAACCTGCATTGTTTATATCATTGCAAAACTCAGTGATTTTATCTCCGCTAAAACCCTCGAGGGCTGTTTCTATTGATATTTGTCACTGCCAGGGGATTTTCTTTGCTTCATGTGAAGACTGAACACTGCCCACCTCTACCACATCATCTGCCACTTTTACTGTATAACACACATTTCTCACATGTACCTTGGGATACAGGGCTGCACTCATCACATCTTCCTCGGTGATAAAAGTCCCATACTTATCCGTAAGCTTGTCCTGCAGATCCTCAAAATCTAGGGGAGCCAATGTAGCACCAGGACGTCCTTCAACTTTCTTAGCTCCCTTTAAGACCTGAAGAAAGAGGAAGCTTATTAAAAAAAATTTTTTTGCATATCCTTTTTACAGGACATCGCTGTCAACACCAGAATTTTACTGCTGTTGTTGATGTCTTAGCAAGTTTTACGCTCAATAGTCTGCCATTCTGTTCTGTCATACCATTTTAATCTTTCTTTTCTGTGCAGACACTAATTAATGAATGGTCACAGTTTACTAGTAACTAGCTGACCCGGCCCGACTTCGCCCAGTCCCTGGAGGGGATCTATCTATCTATCAGTCTGTCTGCTTGTTTGTCTGTCTGTCTATCTGTCTGACCCGGCCCGGCTTCACCCAGTCCCTGGTGGGAAGCGTCTCATTAAATTCACACAGTAACTTAAAAGAATGTCCTTCCACACACCATCCATTATTTTTAATGAAAACTGTTTTTAATCACCTACATGACTGTAGATAACTTCTTTAAGCATAAAAAGATGAGTTACAATGTTATGCATTATGCATTATTTTTATGAAAACTTTGAAAATGCCTTAAAGATTATATCATTATTTATTATAACTCATATGCCTGTAAATAACTATAGGCAAAGAGTTTATAAATCTTTGAAAACCATGCAACAATATGACTGTAAAGTGTATAAAAATATTAAGTTATGCCCCTTGAAATAACTTTTCTAGAGTTAAGTCCCCTTGCTATATAGAAATTATAATGAAAAATGAAATATTAAATTTTATTAAGTAAGTAGCCGATTTTACACTAAGAAACTATTACAGTCGGTTGCACAGGAATGAAAGGAAGACGTGCAGAAAATTTCATCTCAATCGGATGTACCGTTATCGAACGCATCCAATACATTGCCAACCACACACATACAGTCTCTTTTATAGATATAGATAAATGTAGATATTATCCATATTTCTGATCCATACAGCAGTACTGATTTAACATTAGAGTTCAATATTCTAAATTTGGTTTACTATGTTTAATTTCTTTTGACCTTCACAAATTTCCCAGTGCTTAAAAAGCGCCTCTTGCCTTGTGTATTCTTATTCAGATATCTGCATCCGTCCCCTAATCTTTGTCTACACCACTACTTAATTAGGTGTATGACATTGTAATTTTAGCATGGATGTGCATTTTCTTAAAGTCCACTTCATGTGGCATTGGTTATCATGTCTGGATACAGTCTTCTGTCTTGTACACTGCAATAATATCTGATACAGATGTTAGTCCATGCCATCATGCCAAGCTATCTAGTATTTTCTCTCTTGGTCTCCACCTTCAACTCTCCCCATTGTCACGACATGCTCCAGCTTTCCTCTTCCATAATGCAATCAAAGAATGTGGACTGTCTTCTACTTGACATCTGTAATTAAGATATGTTTGCCATTGCTTTCCTTCTTGGCAGTGACTACATTGGTCAATGACCATAACCACTGTCTCTACGAAGAGATCCTCTGTCTGCTGTCAAGAACTTGAGACCCTTTTCCAGCTCAATCCATCATGGATGTATATACGTCTCCTAAATTTATAGTCTGCAAACTTAAATTTTATAAATGAATATATCAATATCTCACACTACACCTGCCAAAAATTACAACATAACAAATATTCCCGTCCTGGTCAAAGAGTTTAGTTTTCCTGTCAAACTGACCCTGGTCCTTAAAGGTTCTGGATATCCTCCTGGAGGCTCTCCTAAGTAACCCTGGAAGTATTCCACCACCGACGAAGGAAAAGATAACTCTGCTGCCTTTTCCTCCACTAATTCTGCAGTCAATTGATTCTGAACCATGAACTGAGCCAGGTCGCCCACAACTTTAGATGATGGTGTAACCTAAGGGTAGAAATAAAACAAAATCTTAAAACTGGACTTCATGTGAACATGTCAAACTTTAAAATAAACCATACAGCTTTTCATGTCTTACTTTGTTATATGTTATGCCATACCTTAAAGCTACTCTGCTACGAAAAGGGAAAAGGCCACACAAATTTAAAAGAAAGTTCATCATTATTTACTGTTAAATTCAATGTTGGATTATTTTCTCCAAGCCTGTCCTTGATATCACTGCTGGATTGGTACTGTTCTTTGTTCTGCCCAACTGTAAGATTCTTGGCATGGCCATAAATGGTTATACTTGTTTGCTGCGTTCTGATACCATGTTCCAATCATCAGCACTTCATCCATCAACTAACAAACTAATTGTGTTTTTGTCTGCTTGCCTTGTAACAAGTACATTACAATACAAGCAGACAAAAATAACTCTTCAGTTTCATTAGTGTCAATTTTCCAGTGTTGTATAATTTATGCGTCGCCTCATGATTTATCTTGCCTTTGTTCAGCCCCTTACTGTATTTAAGAAAGAAAGTTGATGTTCTACAGCCCTGACTGACATGACTTTCCTTCAACATTGACTTCTTAGAAGAAGTAGGGTTAATTTGTTTTTTGAATAGGTAAGCTAAAGTAAGTAAAGGACCCTTTACACGCATTTTAGACGTATTAGGCATACAGTGCTAGGTCTACATTTGTATAAACCAATCAGCACTCGATGGGTGATGTATTGTTATGTCCTTGTTACAACACCTTGCAATCACTTCATGGTATGAAACATGGGCCCCTGATGAGGAATATCTGTTCAAATTTCAGTGATCATATTTTATGTCACACATAAGTCATGGGCAGCCATGGTGGCACAGAGGTTAGAATGCTTGCCTGCTGGCCCGGTGGTTGTGTTCAAATTCCCATTGTCAATGACCTGAGCTCCCAGGTCAACCCAGCCAAAATGGGTTCTAGGACAGTTCATGGGAAGTAAAGATGGTCAGCGTAATACTGACCACATCTCTCACTGAGTGCTGATTGGTCTATACAAATATGGAGCTAGCATCATTTTTCAAACGTTCCTAGGTATAGTTAGTTAGCCTTTCCTCTTGAGCCCAAGGCGGTGCACAGGGCAGAAGTCATGGCTCTCCATGCCTGGCGGTTTGCTGCCACCTGTTTTAGATCTTGAATGTTTATTTGGCCGTTGAGTGAGCCCTCTCTGATGATGGTTCTACGCAGGTTCTCTCTTGGTCTTCTCCGTTTTCTTTTCCCTACCGGTGTTCATATGAGGGCTTGGTAGGGGAGTCTTGTCTTGTCCATTCTGAGTACATGGCCAATGTAGTTCCAATGGCGTTTTCTTATAAAATTGGATACAATATCTTGCTTAGTCTCTTGTCTTATTTACATATTGGTTCTAAAATCAGTCCAGTGGAGGTTTAGAATTCTTCTAAGACATTTGTTCTCAAAATTGTCTAATTTTTTATCTAAAGCTACCATTGATTTCCAACTTTCACATTCATTTGTTAGCACTGGAATCACAAAAGAGTTGAAGATTTTAAGTTTTGTGCGTTTGCTGAGTGTCTTTAACTTCCAGATGCTTGACAGTTTATTGAAGGCACCATATGCCAGTGCAATTCTAGATGATATTTCTGGTGTTGAGTCCCCTGTAGATATAATTTTGCTTCCAAGGTATGTGAAGCTATTGACTTTTTCAAGAACGTGGTTGTTTAATTTGATGTCGTCTGAACTGTTGGTAAGATCAATAGTTTTTGTTTTGGCAGTGTTAATTTGGAGACCAATTTGTCCTGACACATTTTGGAGATGGTTTATTTTCTCTTGGACATCTGGGTGTGTTGAATTCAAAAGCACTATTTCGTCAGCAAAGTCAAGGTCTTCTAGAATTTTGTGAACCCAATGGATACCCATATTTGTGTTGTTTGTGCATTTGCGCATGACCCAATCGATAGCTATTCCAAAGAGCATCGGTGATAAGACACAACCCTGCTTCACTCCTGTTTCCACTGAGAACCAGTCAGAGTTGCCTGATTCTATTCTTATGCAGCAACGTGTCTCTTTGTAGAAGGATTTTATTACGCTGGATTATTTGGTAGGGAAACCATAGATGTTAAGTAGCTTTCAAAGTGAAGGACGGTGGATACTGGCTAGCCTAGGTATAGCACAGTCTAATTTAGCTCGGTCTCTCTCCACTTACGCTATCACCAGCAAAGTGTCGCACAAACTCTTTAGCTATGGCGATAAATCCTAGTAATCTCTGAAAAAACTGCACTCGTGAACCAAATGAGTTGTCGGAAAATAAACCCACGACCTTTTGAGCACAAGTTAGATGGTATAACCACATTGTTACAGAGACGTCCTTCAGGGAAGGCCATATGCTAGAAACTTGCCATTAGGAGCAAACAGTAACTCCTGAAGCTATTACTGTACCTTGGATGTTAGAGACTGTATGTATTAGCATCAATTTAATTATACGAGAAGCTGCTGTTCAGATCCTATGTCGACCCCCACCAACAAAACAAAGAGACAGGAACTACTGAACAAACCTTAGGTATATCTCACAGGAGTATGTTGGCAACAGAGTACACTTTCTTGATCTCTTCAAACTTGTCAGCTAAGCCCAGACTGAAGGCCTGGAACTGAAGGTTAGTGTACTGTCCACCTGGCAATGGAAATAAACAACAATACAATCAATTAACTTCTTCTTCTGTCGTTTGCTTGAAATGTGTCTACAACTGCAACAAATCAATTAACTATTTATAAGGTAAAGACAGCCCATGGTAGATGCTGCTGTAGGGTGTAGAAGTGCTGGGTCTTCACATATACTAGATCACTGGATGTGGTGGGATGACTATCTCCCTTCCTGGCCACCTTTCTTAACTAGATCAATCTGTAGTGTCCAATTTATGGCTAGTCTAAGCCCAGAGCTGTACTGATCAAAGACAAATCCACTCTTGCCACTACTGGCAGAAAACTGCAACATGGCACAGTGGTGGTAATGGTGTTGACATGCATTATATATTTAGGTAAAGTAGTTCCATGGCAGATCCCACAGTTGGGGTATGAAGCGTTGGGTCTTCATTTATTCTAAGCAAGGTGTAATGAGGTGGGATGACCAGTTCCCTTCCTCACACCCATCCAATGAGGTTGGGTAAACCCAGAAGTGAGTTCACTAGCGAAGTTATAGCAAACTGTGCTGATAATGTCATGACCACACTCATATGCGGGTTCGACGCCTGGGCCTGGGCCCATCGCCAGCAGAAGTGAGGCAAAGATTGACCATCTAGTCCTGTGTGCATCCAGGTCTACAAAATGTTACAGTGCTGTCACATCACAGACCCACAGCAGGAAACTGCTTGAAGAGAAGTTAATTAAACCCAGAGCTGCACTGGCCAGACAAAGTAATCCAGCCAGGGACTGAACCCAGACCACTGTCTTGGTAAGTGCATGAACTGGCCACCATGGCACTGTAGCTCCATCACATGCTTTACCCTGCATCTAAACAGTCTACCAGTAAACCCTTATTAAGCCTAATATATCATTACAGAAATATTTATTATAGTCTGAGTCCTGGGAGAAACAAAAGACAGCCACACCCATCACATGCTTTACCCTGCATCTAAACAGTCTACCAGTAAACCTTTATTAAGCCTAATATATCATTACAGAAACATTTATTATAGTCTGGGTCCTGGGAGAAACAAAAGACAGCCACACCCATCACATGCTTTACCCTACATCTAAACAGTCTACCAGTAAACCCTTATTAAGCCTAATATATCATTACAGAAACATTTATTATAGTCTGGGTCCTGGGAGAAACAAAAGACAGCCACACATAAAAATAATAAAAACAGGTGGCAAACAGCTATTACAATTACAGAAATCAGTTCCTCGCATGAAAAGGACGACGTCTGGATTATTAATTGTGTTCAATCACTCGTCTTTTTCGCCTACTTGTTACCGGAGCCCACAAGTGAAGCAAAGAAGATAGTCTCTATTCTATCATGTATGTTGTAAGTGGTGACTAAGGAGGGTTCAAGTGAGACTGGCGTGAAACAAAGAAGATAGTCTCTATTCTATCATGTATGTTGTAAGTGGTGACTAAGGAGGGTTCAAGTGAGACTGGCGTGAAACAAAGAAGATAGTCTCTATTCTATCATGTAAATGGTGACTAAGGAGGGTTCAAGTGAGACTGGCAAACTCATTGCATATAAAACTTAGCTGCAAAATTCAATCAATCATAAACAAGTCTACAATGGACTTGGCATGAGTTAGCTGAGGCTCTACTGGGAGATGACAGACAGGAAAAAGAAGAAGACTTATCTTGTCACAATTATTCATTATTTCATCAGTAACTTTTCCAGTTCCAGGCAGTTATTACTTTAATACTTTCTATCCCAAAGAAGTTATATGTTAATCTTTGAGTCCAAATGAGATAACATAATGAAGCTATGCGACAGATGGAGTTTAAGCAACTAGGATGAAAAACAGAATATGTCAAGAAATTAATATAATATATATAGAGTAACCAAAAAACGTAAGCCGCATTGCTTGGTATAGAATGAGTGTCAGGGTCTTATATGTAAGTAATAGTGTAAGTGCGGGTATGTAAGCGAGAGTCAGTGTAAGCATAGCTGAGGTCAAGGGCAGTAAGAGACACCACGGCTTGGCTGACGGAAGGTCAGGCAAGAAGCCCGTGGACAGACCCACGTGATGTGGGAAGGTCAAGGAGGAGAGAGTCAGTGTGTGTGAGACAGCGAATAGAGACGGACGTGTGGAGATCTAGAGAGTGATAGAACGATAGAACGATAGTGTTTGTGACGGATAGATGGAGATGAACGTTGTGTATTGATATTCGAGGAATGTACTAACTGAGATATGTGCGGGATGATGTGAGGCTGTGATTGCGAATGATCATACGGGCGACAGTGTAAATATCGCCCATGTGAGCAAGCGTTTGGCTGCTTGTGTTGAACGATTGTTTGAGCGTGAAGTGCGACCATGTTGTCAGCCTGTAGTATATTGTAATAAAGGGTGTTCAGGAGATAGCTCCTGCAAGTTTCCGATTGCATTCATGTGTTATTAGTATATGTGTCGTAGATGTTGTAATTTGCCTGTCCAAGTCCAGTGAGCTAGAAGGAGAAAATAGTTAGGACTCTGACAATGAGTCAATGCAGCTTTGATGATGTAGTAGTTAATTCACATGGTACAGAATGAATTAAGGGCATGTGGATTGCTGCCAGTCCCATAGTGTTTGTGCACTGTATTGAGATGCTCCTGGTGTGATCTATGAGAAGAGACTGAAGCATGATGTAGATGTCCGTGCACAATGAAGGCAATCCTTGACAATATCAAAACAATAAACCTAGAAAACACAACATGCCGAACATTTAAATAAAGCAAATGAAATGGTTTCAACCTGGAATTTCATTCTTGTAAATGTCAGCATTTCCACTCTTCATTGTTGTTGCACATTCAAATGGGCCGTACAGGTTACGAGCCTGCTCCCAGTAGGCAGAATATGCAGAAACTCTGTCCAAGTCAAGACCTTAATAGGGACACAAATAAATCTCATGTTAGGAAAAGAGATCACAATTTGTTTCTTTTTAAACAATGATCATGCTTATCAATCGATGAAACAAAGGTATGATTCCCTTTAAAACATATACAAACAATTGGTTAAGACAAATAACATCGAGGAAAGTGAAATGGGCATGTAAACAACCATGAATGTTTGGAAGATTACTACAAAAGGAGGTACACCAGAGAAGTGGAAAAGAAGTAGACCATAATGTAAATGGATTCAGGATGTGATGGATAATTTACACATGACAGCAAAAAAGACTTAGGAAAGATATTTGATTACAAGTAGACAGAAATGTTCAAACTGTCATGGAAGTTCTGCACAAAACAAGACACTGTAGATGATGATGGATGGATGATGGATGGATGATGGATGGATGATGGATGATGATGATGATGATGATGATGTCATTGTTACCAAGTCTGAAAGAAAAATGCCCTTGATGTGTATTTAATTTATAACCAAAACTGTTATTTTTTAATTAGGAAATTAAATTCATAAAAATAAAAAATCTCTGAATTTAAACTATCAAAACATATTTTGCAATGTGTAAGCTTAATTAAAGTCAGCATTACTTATTAAGTCCATCCAGCTCTTGGCAATATAATGAAACTATTTAACAAAGGAAAAGAATGTTTTGTTTTAATCTCCGAAACAGTGAGACATTTCAACATATATTGTTATCAATATTCACTGGTGTTCTTTTAAAGCTAAATAATGGCACTAAGATGGACACAAGACATTGCAGACATCTTAGGCATGAGGGTGCATGAGGCAGAAGAGATGACATAAGATCGAGAGACGTTCTGGTGGGTCGTGATCACAGCCACGTTCTGCACAGCACCTGCTACATCATGATGATGATGAACTGACTGAATATTTAAAATTTTTAAAACAATTAAACACTTCAAATTAACTTAAAAAATAGGTGATGAGAAATACCTGTCACCATTCGCAGGATAAAAGAAGCACTGAGGAAAATTATCAAGTGCCTCTTTGATGTGTCTTTGTTTTGAAAAGGTAGAGGGGCTTGGGTGTTCCAAAGACCCCAAGAATTATGCTAATGCTACTAGTAGGGTCTCTCATGTCAGACAGGTCAAGGGGGAGTCTCCATGGCAAAGAAGTCAAGCCGTTTGCCTCACTCCGAAGGTTGTGGGTTTAATTCCGGGAAACGTCTTTCGGTTCACGAGAGCATTTTTCTCTGAGACTCCGGGGGGTCATCGCTGGAGCTAAAGAGTTTGTGCTTTGTGTGATGTTTTCGGCAGGCCACCCTGCAGAAAGAGATCGAGCCATATGGGATAAAACTCGGTGCAATAAAGTTGACCCTCTCAACTTTTAAGACTTTTTAAAAAACAGATCAAGAGATAGGAACCAGATGAGGAGAGACACAAACTTGCTGCCTTGTAGGTAGACTGGGGACAGCCAAAGGCTAGGGAAAGCAAACTAAAAAAATGCTTGCCAAAGTTGAAGTCAGGTATACTGAGTCACAGGCTTGATGAAACAGTGGAATGCAACTCACTAGATGATGATGATGATGTATCAGTTGGTTAAATGTGTGAATGTATTACTGCTACCCACCAGTGTCCAACTCTGTCCGTTCTAAAGATGCAACCACAGCTCCCATGCTTGGTTGGGATGTCAGCCCTGACATGGAGTCCACAGCCACATCCACAACATCTGCGCCAGCATTAGCTGCTGCCAACATGGCAGCCACACCTGCACCTGAGGTATCGTGAGTATGCACATGGATGGGTGTGTCTGGGTATTTGTCCTTCAGAGTTTTAATCAGCAGCGTTGCAGCTTTGGGTTTCAGCAACCCTGCCATGTCCTGGTGTAGAAAGATTTAACTGTCTTTATAACATCTCACAGAAGGGTTGAATAATGAACTAAACAACAGAATTAAATATGAATTAACTAACGGATCTAAACTGTGGATGACTTTCATAACATACGGAACCAGAGCAATTTATATAGCCTCTCCTTTGATACTATCATCCACATGTTGAAACTACAATTTACAAGCTGAATCTATAATACACCAGCTGAAACTAACAACAAGATGAAATTATCATATCAGTGACATGCTATTATTTATAAAGCTGAATCTATAAAACACCAGCTGAAACCATCATATCATAGACATGTTGAAACTAACATTAACTAGATGAATTATCACATCAGTGACATGCTGAAACTATCAATAACTAGATGATATCAGTGACATGCTGAAACTATCAATGACAAGATGAAATTATCATACACAAGTTGACATTTTCCTACACAAGCTGAAAGGCAAGCAATAATCACTGGTGATTTATTAACTCTTACAAGCTAGAAAGCCAGAATTGGGGTGGTAATGGGAAGCCAGTAATTACAGCTAGTGACTTTAATAAACTCCTTGTTTTGTTTCCCCCTGGTTATAATTTTTAAGTTTCTTTCATAAACAGTTTTCAAAACCAAATTGTAGAAATAACTTCAGCTAAACGTAAAAGGAGCCATGGTGGCATAGTGGTTAGTGCACTTTTCTGCCCAGACAGTGGTCCATGTTGTATCAACAGCGGTGGAAGGGTTACTTTTCCCCATCAGTATAGCTCTAGGGTAGACCGAGTCTCATAATAATGGGTACTAGACAATTTTCTGAATTTCCTGGGAAGGACAGTTGATGAGGAAGGGAAATGGTCACCCCAACTCATAGAATATACCTAACATTTCACACCTCAAAGGTGTTATCTGCTATAGCAATACAATATCTTTTTATATGACAACTCAATGAGACCAAAAATCCTACACCTTACTTGGGGAAATCTCATATCCTTTAAGGATAAACTGAATGTAAAATTGTCTAGAAAATCACAAATAGGCAATAAATGATGGAAGATGTGGTTCCTGGAAAATGAGGCAGGAGTCCATCAACACTAAGGAGGGCACAGGAAATTAGAGACACCCTGGCCATGACAATGTGTGCGGCAGAGGGAACTGGTGATTGATTGAGTCTTACTGGTGGGGTGTGATGAGAACAGCATTCTTTAAAGGACCAGCCACTTTACGAAGATGTGATAAAACTAATTAGATTACAGCACCATAATAAAAATATTGTCAATCATTACACTTATGTCATCGTTATTGGTTACACAATCTCTATGAGATTCTTCTGAAACTTTCTATTTGTGAAGTTTACATATATACAAGGCATATTAAACACATGTTGAGATATAATGTATTATATATGAGCAGTAATCTCCTAGATAACCTTCAGATGAGGTATGATCCACTTGGTGTGGATAATTTACATATTTGTTATTATGATCTCAAGATATGAGCATGTTATTACTGTTACAAAACAGCAAAGATAATTATATGGAATGAACTACAGAAAGGCTGTAAAAGAAACAATGAAGTAAAATTCAATAAAAATGGAAAGTGGAATTAGTCAGCTTTACAAGAATACAATCACAAGAGGTCAAAACGTTTTTGCCTTTGTCAGCACACCCCACCCCCTTAAAAAAACACTACATTAAAAAAACTACATAAAAAGTCACTTAGCTGAGACCACACAGCCCTTACCCACACTTACATACATGTATTATGTCTTGGCTTACACATTCTCATTTTGTCACTTTCTGTCAGCAGACTTATGAAGTTCCATAGTACATTGATTTTTGTACCCTAGGATTCAGATGTTTCCCGGACATTTTAGTATTGTTTTTATGAATTTGTTCACAATTTTTTTTCAATTGACTACTTCAGGAAATGTCTTGGGAAGTAAAGGCAGCCAGCTTTAAACTTACATCACCCACGGAGTTCCCATTGGTTTACACAAGTATGGGTCTATCAATATCTGCCCAAAATGCCCTAAAGCATGTAAAAGGGTCCTTGACTTGACTTCCTGTAATTATAACATTACATACAGACAACAATTAGCAAACAGAAAACAGAGAACGTTCATAATGTCGCCAGGTATAACAGTAAATAAACAAATACAGGGTAAACTGGAATTAGCTGTGGACAAGGAGAATTTAATAAATAAGTTTAACGGTAAATGACATCATGCAAAGTTGTTCAGTTTACTGGTTTCAGGTCTAAATACTGAGGCTACATGCATTGTGTTGGTAAAATATAGTTTTAATTATAAAGGTTTTTACTTAATGTGAATAAATGAGGTACACTTCAAATGGACACGCACATGTGAAGGTCTGCCAAGTTCCACAACTCCATCCCTACCCTCCCATACCTCTATCACGTTGTGTCATGCCCTCATCATTTCATTTCAACACCCCCAAAAAGTGTGTAGATATTCCTGGTTAAGAACCCCATGACTGTACAGCAGGTGATTAGTTCAGCTGCTACAGGGCTTGATTTTTGTGGATACTGCAACCAGCTGAAAATCTGCAGCTTCAACACACTAAGTTGTCAAATAAAAATACACGCCTATGCTGACTTTAAGGGACAATGAAGAATGAAATGAATCACCCAAATTTATGTAAAGACATGACCTAGTGTATGTAGAGTTCTTATCAATCCATCAAACAAAATAGTAGTTGCTGTACAAATACATTTATCTCTTGAGACCATGAAACATGCACAATTAGTGTTATTGTCCGTCACTATTGAAGAGTTCTATAACTGTCAGTTCTAAAGTATGTTCTGAGGTGGCTGATTATCTCACTCATGTTTACATGACAAAATGGCTTAAGCATGAATTTGATGTGTTGCTCTGCATCAGTCTCACTCTTGCATCATGATTCAATTTCATCCAATGACAACATGAACAAGATGGCTAGTGTAGAGGTCAGGAAAGGATTACAAGGTAAGACTTCACTGTACCAGGTTTCATCCTATATGGCTTGGTCTCTCTCCACGGAGCAGCTAACTGCTTCCCAAAGGTTTTGCACAGAGCATGGACTTTGTAGCTCCTGTGATCCCCCCTCCACCACCACCAACCCCCCCCCCCCCTTTCACCCACAGAGAGAGAGAGAGAGAGAGAGAGAGAGAGAGAGAGAGAGAGAGAGAGAGAGAGAGAGAGAGAGAGAGAGAGAGAGGACGTCCAAATAAAACTACACCCAGATGGTTGTGTGGAATCACAACCATGTGAGCAGGAGGCAGTGAATTAACTACCTTGCCATGTAACAACATCCTACATGTTTTTCTTCTTCATGTAGTGGATGATCTGTATCATCCACTGATAGCAAGTCCAAATGATAAAAATAAACAAGAAGTAAAGCAAATAATGTATGAAAAAACATAGGGCTGAACAGATTAACAATGTTGTGCACTTATAGATGAGCAATAATCTATTCCTTTAATGCAGTTGACTGCATACTATGCCAGGGAGATGTTTACAGGTGGGGCTGAGTTAATGTGTTTATGTTTCTGGAGTAAAAATACATCCATGTGAATGCCTAACAAGCCTACATGAATGGGGTATAGATAATATCTGGGTCTGAGCAGGTGTATATTGGGAGTATATAAGCTAGGGGTCTGGCTTAGCTCTGAGTTTCCACCACAGATAAGTTATGTGTACAGATATTTAGTGTGTTAGAATGTAACACCTATGTATTGACTTTGTGCTACTTTGTGGAGCTGAACAGCCATGTGAGTTCCCCCTTTCTGGACAACAGGAACATTCAAGGTAAGGACAACTTAACAATGTGTTTAAACATATGAAGATACAAAATAGATGTATGCAGCTGAGCACAACTTTAGTGCAGTAAAGTAGAGAAAGAACAACTCTACAGTAATCATTACCTGTGACATGCAATTCCGATAAAGAAAAATAGAAATATAATTGTGTTATATTTTACACAATTGCTAAATGAGAACAGAGAAATGCAATAGACTCAGAAACGTATTCTTTTATGTAGATTTAATAATGGCTAGTGTCACTATTTACTAAATTCTGTTTTAATGTTTGTAAAATAAGAAATCAGATTTAACAATCTTCTTCTTCTTCTTACACCTTCAGACATTAACCTGAATATATTTATAGAATGCAGCAGTCAACTTGAGGTTTTTGACATCATAGAGTGTATCCTTAATTGCTTATACAGTATATATATATATATATATATATATATATATATATATATATATATATATATATATATATATATATTATAGAGTATATCCTCAAATGAAATTCTCTATTTTGCATGTTCAACACTCTTGTAGCAAATGCTTATCCATCATTTCACCAATCCCATAGTTACATTAATCAGTACCTCCTACCTTTAGCTTATTGAACAAGTGGTAATTGGCCTGTCATGTCCTGCACAGAGTCTGAAGACTGCTACTTGTTGACTTCAGTCGAATTAATTTTTAAAAAACTGTCATAAAACTCCACAACTTACAGAGGATTCGAACCTGGGTCTCCCGAAGGAGAGCCCGGCATTCTAGCCGCTCGGCCAGCCGCTCCATGTCGAATTAATAATATGCATTATCTTCCTGCTGACCTGGATGCTCAGATTCCCACATGGTTCTATAATTGCTTCTTGTAAATCTAATCACAGGTTATGTCTATATAAGGCTTGTTGATAGATGCTGCTATCTCTTCTATCCTGCACTCGTTATAGACGTGATCTTTTCCAGTTTGTTAAAGGACATTCTCTTCATGCTTCCACTGACCTGTCCCTCAGTAGCTCTTGGAGTATCAGAACAAACAAGCTCCTCTACCTTTTCAAGGTAGAGACACCACAGAGGGGAACGGAATATTAATCAGTCTTAAGGACAATGGCCTTGAATATTTCTTTTGCCTGACAATACTTACTTTAACAAAACAAAGTAAATTAAAACAGTCAAGAACAACAACTGAATTTAACTAGGAATCAACACAAACACAAAACCATGGCCTCCTGCCCTTGTCAAAACAACATTATTCAAAACATGTTGCGATTTGATACTAAATTAATATTGTGTTTTATCAGGGCAAGGAAACACATGCAGGCAGTTGATAAAATTAAATATTTTGTTTTTCAAATTTATGAACTATAAATATCTTACCCTTCTTGCGCTCATCTGAAAGGTCAAGAGGTCATAATAACTACGAGAACATGCAATGTAGCTGACAGTTTATCAAGCGAAACCAACATAACAATATACTCTTATAACTAGAACGGCTTTGGGGCTGATCTAGCCACTAGTAAAAGCAAGCAAAGTAATTGGAACCATATTTCTCTGTGTATGCTGTTACCAAACTAATCCAACATGTTAATGCAGATACCATCCTTTTACTTATTTTTACTCACAACTGTAGAATAAGCTAATTTCAGCAACATAACCACACATAACTTTGAAATAGTGCATTTCATTCTACACTTAGTGAAATAGTTTCAGGCCGTTTTATCATAGCAATTATCCCTATACATCACAATTAATTTTTACGTTCATATATTACGAGAGATAGTTTTTCACAGAGAAAAATATGCAGCAGAATTTATTTCTCCATGTCAAAAATGGTCTTTCAATAGCTCTCGCTGCATATATCAATCAAACCAACTCAATCCATGACCCAACAGAGGATCATAGGTGAACCATGCTGAAAGGATCAAGACTCATTGAAAGCTAATCTATAATTTCAACACATATTATTTCATAGCTTCAATCATCAACTAGCATATCAACTAGCTTCAATTAAAAGCACAATTATAATACAGACATAAACTACAAACATTACTTAACTGGTACCTACACAGAACAGAAGGACTACAGTGGTATGAGCCCATAAAGAAGATTAAATAAATTCCAGTTAATGGAAAGGTGAGAAAAAAAGATACCAGAACTTGGGGAAGACACGCATTGAAAATGCCTGTGATTAGCTTAACTACAAATACTAAATACGCAGACATGAGACACAGCACAACCAGTCACGACCCTTGTAATGTGGTGTGCAATATCGCCAGGTGTACATATGTACACAAGTGCTCTTATTATTCAACATATGATGAATGTGCATACTGCAGCAGTTCAAAATAGCTACCACAATCTCTAAAATTATTTGCCAACCACTAAAGAAGAAAATAGGGGCTTTTGAACTAAAATGTTACAGAAGAGGTTTCAGAATATCATGGATCAAAAACAAAAGACATTATGCCATTTCACAAGATCTGAACATGGAAGAAAACTGGCTCATAAGCAGTATGACTTCTCAGAATGGAAGGCATGATTCCTGGAAAATGATGCAGCAGTAGACTAGCATGAAGATGGACACAGGACATTAAATATGCCCTGAGCATAAATGGATGTGAAGTGTGGACAATGAGCAGACAATCTGAAAAACATCAGATGGCTGTGGACATGTGGTTTCTGTGGAAAATGCAAAGAATACCATGGACAGACAGAAAAACCAATGACCAAGTCCTACAAGAAACAAATGTATTAGAGAACAGAATCACACAATCTCCACAGAAGCTGTGAGAATGCTAAGTGTGTATGTCAGAATCATACAATATATCAATATTTTGTTGATATATTTTCTAATTTACATATTTTAACCATGGCATCAACAATTAATGTCCTACTTTTTACAATTCCCAACTGCTGAGGGATTCTTAATGTGCATAAAATGTTCACTGACCTATTATTTCACCTTGTCCAAGAAAACTAGATATCTGACCTGACCCACTGCCCAAAGATCTGTTTAATGTCAATGTGATCTTTTTTGCCCATTATTTAAGGTAAATCTTTTCTTAAATTTTTAGGATTCAAATCTGGTACTTTCCCAGTTGGATGGTGGATGCTATACCTACAATCCCCCACATCTTCCCAACCCCTGATAAAAAGTATTGGGGGAAAAAAACATGGTTACTCTAATTGAAATTCTTTAGTACAAGCAATAAATATGCTCAAATATACTGAAAAAAGCCACAGTGGGAGAGCACGATACTGAATGCTGACACTCATTAAATTAGAAGATGTCCTTAAATCAACACAATCAATTTACACAAAAAAGTACTAATCAGAAGTTGTTTTTTTTTTTTTAAATAAGCACGACAGACACACAGATAACTAAACTATTAAATTGCAGGTAAGAATTAAAACAGCAAACAAATGGGGATAAAATAAAAAAAGAAGGCTAAAAACTACATACAGCTGCAACAGAACAGGCCTTCTTTTAATCAAGGGATTATATATATATATATGCCAGAAATGTACCAGTGAATCTTATGAAAAACACTGAATTTCAGCTATATATATATAGCTGAAATTCAGTGTTTTTCATAAGATTCACTGGTACATTTCTGGCATACAAATATCATAAGCTTTCTGACTAGCCTCACCTATAAGATCTGTTTCAGATGATTGGTCAGAATAATTATTGTCTGGGTCTGAAGGAGTTAAAGTTACAGAAACATTTAAAATAACAGCTAGGATTGACCAGGTACAAGTAATAGTGGTCCGTGACTAAAGGAGTTACACTTCAGAAACATTTAACAGCTAGGATAGACTGGGTTCAAGTATGGGCCTGAAGGAGTTGAAGTTACAGAAACATGTAAAGCAATAGCTAGGATAGACTGGGTTCAAGTATGGGCCTGATGGAGTTAATAGTTATAGAAACATTTAAAGTAACAGCTAGGATAGACTGGGTATAAGTCTAGGAATGAAAGAGTTAACAATCATAGAAACATTTAAAGTAACAGCTAGGATAGAGTGGGTAAAAGTCTGGGACTGAAGAAACAAAGTAAACTGCACATTTTGCCCATGGTGGACAATGGTGGACATGACGCTCCAATCCTCTCAGAAGCCTATATTTTTATGATTTTACTACTATTTATACTGTTATTTGCTGCCGGCTGTTTAAGCTATCCATATACATTATTTTCTGTCATCCTCTGTTTTTCTTGCCTAATATTTCCCCACACAAGGCAACATTTCCCCACATAAGGCAATATTTCTCTTTTCCCCATCTTCTGATGAAATGCCCCAAAAATGTCCTTGACCTCTACTGATAATTTTGATGAGTGATCTTATAACAGCTGCAGCTCTCAATGCCTCAGCGGTTGTATTATTCTCTGTCCATGATAGTCTCATCATTCTTATAAATAAAAAAAACCACATCTTTGTTGATTCCATTTTCTTTATTTCATTACTCATTATCCTGCATTGACATTCAAACAGAAGAACATCCTGTATTGACATTCAAACAGAAGAACATCCCACAACTTTTGTACTTGTCGCGATATTCCTGTTTTTCATTACATTCACTTTAGTACAAGAATCTGGATATAGTAATTATTTTCTTTATCTCTGCGTCACATCTTCCTTAATATGTCACTGCGTTACCTAGATATTGAAAACGACTGACTTGTGTTAAGGTTACAAAATAGTAATTTTTTTAAAAACCATGCACACCATAACAAGCATGTGGATGGCACACTGTCAGCATATTCATGAAAACAATTTGTATAAAATTACAACGTAACAAAGTGTACAACTTTATTAAAACAACATGAAAAATGAGAAATCCATGCTGAGCTAGAAGCTAACGCCTCAGATAGAACTTCATGCCAGGCACTTACCATCTTTATCAGGTGCAAAAATTGGGTTTTAAAACATAACTGTTAGCACAGAATGACACAAGCAAGTTACTGGATACATATGCTGGTTGGCAATCCCACAATCTCTATTAACCAACAAGCAACTAGGTGGCCATCTTTCCACAACTTCAGTGATTACTAGGTTTCTCCGACTAGTAGCAACACTCAGCTGAAGTTAATAAATCAGGCATTTTCATGGCCCAGCAGTGGTACACCAACAAAATACCATAATTGTGTTGTCTGTGAGGCGTGCTTTGTTTATCTAACAAAATACCGTAATTGTGTTGTCTGTGAGGCGTGCTTTGTTTATCTAACAAAATACCACAACTGTGTTGTCTGTGAGACATGCTTTGTTTATCTAACAAAATACTGTAATTGTGTTGTCTGTGAGGTGTGCTTTGTTTATCTAACAAAATACCATAATTGTGTTGTCTGTGAGGTGTGCTTTCTTTATCTAACAAAATACCACAACTGTGTTGTCTGTGAGACATGCTTTGTTTATCTAACAAAATACCGTAATTGTGTTGTCTGTGAGGTGTGCTTTGTTTATCTAACAAAATACCACAACTGTGTTGTCTGTGAGACATGCTTTGTTTATCTAACAAAATACCGTAATTGTGTTGTCTGTGAGGTGTGCTTTGTTTATCTAACAAAATACCATAATTGTGTTGTCTGTGAGGTGTGCTTTGTTTATCTAACAAAATACCATAATTGTGTTGTCTGTGAGGTGTGCTTTGTTTATCTAACAAAATACCATAATTGTGTTGTCTGTGAGGTGTGCTTTGTTTATCTAACAAAATACCATAATTGTGTTGTCTGTGAGGCGTGCTTCGTTTATCTAACAAAATACAACAATTGTGTTGTCTGTGAGGTGTGCTTTGTTTATCTAACAAAATACCATTAGTGTGTTGTCTGTGAGGTGTACTTTGTTTATCTAACAAAATACCGTAATTGTGTTGTCTGTGAGGTGTGCTTTGTTTATCTAACAAAATACCATAATTGTGTTGTCTGTGAGGCGTGCTTCGTTTATCTAACAAAATACAACAATTGTGTTGTCTGTGAGGTGTGCTTTGTTTTTTTAACAAAATACCACAAGTGTGTTGTCTTTGAGGTGTGCTTTGTTTATCTAACAAAATACCATAATTGTGTTGTCTGTGAGGTGTGCTTTGTTTATCTAACAAAATACCACAATTGTGTTGTCTTTGAGGTGTGCTTTGTTTATCTAAAAAAATACAACAATTGTGTTGTCTGTGAGGTGTGCTTTGTTTATCTAACAAAATACCACAATTGTGTTGTCTGTGAGATGTGCTTTGTTTATCTAACAAAATACCACAATTGTGTTGTCTGTGAGGTGTACTTTGTTTATCTAACAAAATACAACAATTGTGTTGTCTGTGAGGTGTGCTTTGTTTATCTAACAAAATACCACAAGTGTGTTGTCTTTGAGGTGTGCTTTGTTTATCTAACATAATACCACAATTGTGTTGTCTGTGAGGTGTGCTTTGTTTATCTAACAAAATACAACAATTGTGTTGTCTTTGAGGTGTGCTTTGTTTATCTAACAAAATACCACAATTGTGTTGTCTGTGAGGTGTACTTTGTTTATCTAACAAAATACAACAATTGTGTTGTCTGTGAGGTGTGCTTTGTTTATCTAACAAAATACCACAAGTGTGTTGTCTTTGAGGTGTGCTTTGTTTATCTAACAAAATACCACAATTGTGTTGTCTGTGAGGTGTGCTTTGTTTATCTAACAAAATACAACAATTGTGTTGTCTTTGAGGTGTGCTTTGTTTATCTAACAAAATACCACAATTGTGTTGTCTGTGAGGTGTGCTTTGTTTGTTTAACAAAATACCACAATTGTGTTGTCTTTGAGGTGTGCTTTGTTTATCTAACAAAATACCACAATTGTGTTGTCTGTGAGGTGTGCTTTGTTTATCTAACAAAATACCACAATTGTGTTGTCTGTGAGGTGTGCTTTGTTTATCTAACAAAATACCACAATTGTGTTGTCTGTGAGGTGTGCTTTGTTTATCTAACAAAATACAACAATTGTGTTGTCTGGGAGGTGTACTTCGTTTATCTAACAAAATACCATAATTGTGTTGTCTGTGAGGTGTGCTTCATTTATCTAACAAAATACCACAATTGTGTTGTCTGCGAGGTGTACTTCATTTATCTAACAAAATACCATAATTGTGTTGTCTGGGAGGTGTGCTTCATTTATCTAACAAAATACCATAATTGTGTTGTCTGGGAGGTGTGCTTCATTTATCTAACAAAATACCATAATTGTGTTGTCTGGGAGGTGTACTTCGTTTATCTAACAAAATACCACAATTGTGTTGTCTGTGAGGCGTGCTTTGTTTATCTCACAAACTATTCCACTGGTGTTGAGCTGAAGTGCATATGTACTGTGCTCAGTCATGACCTGGTGGCACCCTAATATGTATGCCTCTCCACAGATGTGTTGTTCTGGTCATGTACATTCTGCTGGTTTCTGGCCTTGGAGAGGGGAAGGTGAACCCTGCAACAGTCCTTGTGGGGATGGTACTTTGGTACCAGGTCGGAGGAGAAGTCTCCAAACTAACCTTACTCAAACAGATGCATGCCCTTTTCCAGGATCAGGTGACCTGAACACCAATGCTTTGGTCTTGAAAGAGTTAAAATTCAGTCTGCCAGATGAAAAAAACAACACAAACAACAAAAACAACAACAATAATCTTTCCACCAACTTCAGTGTTCACTAGATTTCCCTTAACAGTAGCAATATTCAGTTAAACACAATAACACAGAATACTTTTACATAATTAAGTAAAAAAGACAAAACATACTAATCAGGAGATAAATTTTGTTTTTACACATTCAATAACATAATACTATAAAATATAATGTTAGTTCTCATGTTACTTTTGCTGTTCTTAAATAAGGACAACAATGTTGTTGGTTATATTATAGGTGCCACAAGTGTTAGTAGTAGTTAAATTATCACTCACCAACAGGAACTGGTGGGACCGATGGAATTACTTCAGATGGTTTCAGTTCTGTGCCAAGTGGAGTTGACGGCCCATTGACCATGATGCTACCTAAGTAGTGCAACAGTTTTTGCGCTCGGTTCTGGCTTGGTGCAAAGTGGAACAGCTGGGGGTGTTCATCTATGAAGTAAGTGTCCACAGAACCGTTCAAGAATGTTTCATTCTGCAGCACATTCAGCAGGAACGGGATGTTGGTCTGTAGACAATTATTTAAACTACAGCAGGTGGCGCCATTATGCACAAACAAATGTTATACATTAACAGTTTATATCATTTTTGTTTTTTGTGCTTGCTCGTTTTGAATTCAAGCATAGTCCATACTTATCACTTCTAGTAGCACTGGACTAAATTTTGTGTGTGGATTAGCTTTCCTATTACCAGTGTCCCTCGACATAAGGCAAACCCCCTCCAACTTCAGAGGTACTTGTAATTTACGTCCCCAAGTCAAGGACGAGAAGTCAACATTTTATTCCAAATGTCAGTGTTGGGGTTTGACCCCTTACCTCAACATCAGCACACTGGATGTTTAAGAACGAGCATTCTTATCTACTCTGCCATGCTGACCTAACAGTTTATACTGTAATAGATAATAAGTTAGTTGCATGCCTTTTACAGGAAGTTGCAATCAACTCCAGCATTTATTGGCTGTTTCTGGTTTTCTAGGTAATTTTATGTTCAGTAGTTTGCCACAGCTGTCTGAACCTCCATTGCTAATACGAATATGAAAATCAATTCAAAGCGATCTGGTCCTAAATTGCCTGCGACTGACTTCAAAACAGCGTGTCGAGATTGTGAAAATACATTCACTAACCATAACCTACAGATGCTGATAATAAATACTAAGGTGACTAAATATAACAGCAGTAGCAACAACATAATTTTTTTTGCATGGAAAACTAAGCTTAAATATTAAATATGAAGGTTCCTCAATGTGGGTGAAACTGAAGTAAATTTTATTTATCAGCCGTCACAGTACGTATTATATCATGTTCATCAGTCCAACACTGGTATAAAGTTTCTGAACATGCCACACATTTTTTGTAGATTTGCAACAGGCTGATAAACTTATTCTTGGGAAAATAGTGTGGTGGTTTCTCCTAGAATTCCCACAATGAGTGGTAAAAGACCTCTGTCTCTGAAAGCAATTTCCAGCTGCCAATACAAGTGTCCTATTCTGCTGAGCTACAGAGATGTCTAATTAGGTTGATATTCAGTCCTCTAAAGTGTTTACCACACAGTCGCTAGAAATGGCATATGCAGTTGGGAGTTTCTCTTAACAAAGCTGATACCAATTTAGCAATTCTCATACTTTAAAGAACTACAGTACATAATGATATAATCCATCCATCATGTAACATGCCGATAAGCGTGGGCGGTCATGTTTTGCCATCTCACTCGATCACCAGAGATCAGCTTCGGTTTCCTGTCTCGGCCATGATGTACTGCAATCTCATCGATAATGACATAATACCCTGCTGGTAAATTTCCCCAGAAACCACATTTCCACTACCAAAGGATGTTTCTCAGCTTGTCAGCTTATCGTTAAAGTTTCACACACGTTCAACAGTACTGGTCAATGAAACAGAAATTCAAAAACAAGTGGCTGTGGAACACATGGGTGTATTTCTTTGAAAACTTATGGATATGTTGTCCTAGACATGCAGAGTCCATGGCAATGACACAGCAGATTGGTTGGCTTCTAGAGCTCTCTTAGTGGGCAATTTTCAAATGGAGACATTCTCAGTAGTGCAAGGAAACGAAATGTACAGACTGAAGGAACATAAAGCACAAACTGAAACTAGTGCTGCTTATTGATTGCATGGACGTGCTAGATGTGTATCCAACCAGAGTGTGATGTGGGTAGTTAGCATTCATGTGCAATGTAATTTCTGCTGAACGAGATGGAACTCTAATGGGTGTGATAAAGTGCAGTAACACTGCTTCTGTTAACCAATAACAATAACCTGCTGAAAACTGTACTAGTTGGAACAGTGGAAATTCAACGGATTACATAGTAAAATAACATGCAGAGATGGACCTATAGAAGATGTTAGACTACACCTTCTTAGCGAGAGACAGGCAGCACTTGAGATCTATTGCAACTGACCTTCGTTGTGTAGATGACAACTGATTTAATCTGAGTACAATGACAAACTACTTGAAATGTTTTATGGTAAATGATTATTCAGTTATTTCTTTGGCCTTGTACTGACTAAAAATATCATATGTTTATGGACTTTGAAACATTATAGAGTATTCTAATGTATACTATGTTTCACAAAACTGTTGCATGCAAAAGAATTTAACATACTTTGACAGTCATAAGAAAATTGGTTACAACGATCAATTGCTAACATCAAGGGTCATGTCAATATTTATTATCAACCTTTTTCATTGGGTTTTTCAGCCATGCCATACTTGATGTGTGCACTCACTTTGCTCTCTTCGAGTTTCCCAAACACAGTATACAAATCTATAGGTTTATTTGCAGTCTTTTCCCATTGTTTTACAATCTTCAGAATCAAATTGCCTTCCCAAGTTTTTTTCCAACTTTTTAGGGTTGCTACATCCCCTGTAACATTATGAAAATGAGAATAAGATATGAAATATACAGCATGATCTCACCTTAACTCCTCGAATTCTGAACTCTCGGAGGGCTCGTAACATTTTAGCACAGGCAGACGGGTGGTCTCTTGCATGAGCAATCACTTTTACCAGCAGCGAGTCATAGTAAGGGGAGATCACTGCACCAGCAAATGCAGAGGCGCCATCCAGACGAATGCCCATGCCTTCTCCGCTACGAAACACCTTAAAAGAAAAAACAGTAAGCAGTTATCATAAAGTGCATGACAATATGCTGATTTGTTTTGCTACAGTATCAATAATATTTCTTGCAAAGATGATTACATTAAAGTTAGTTGTATATCCTTTACAGGATGTTGCAGTCAACACCAGCATTTTTTGCTATTGTGATCTCTTGGCAAGTTTACGTTCAGTAGTTTGCTATTGCTTTCTGAACGACTGGCACCCATACCATTTCCTAAAAAATCAACGCAGGGCGGTCTGCTGTCAAATCGGCCGCAGCTGTACTTCGAACACGGGTATGCGAGATTATGAACTGCGCCTGTAACCCCTTCGCCGGCGATTACATTAAGGATATCAATAAACTCAAGATGTTTGGGTGACAATAATTGAAAGACATTGGAAAAGCAAAAACAATAAATTGCACACTCATATTTCATTCATCTATCCTCTTATGGCCGGTCTCTCTGGCCGAGGGGTTACACCACTTTCTCTGTAATCCCATTTATCACGCAGAGTCTCGTAGCGGGTGAGAACTGGGAGCGGTTCGTCCCCCGCTGGTGACTTGCGGGATAACTGAGCCGGCCGCTTAGAAAGCAATGGCAAACTACTGAGCGTAATCTTGCCAAGAAATCAACAGACAGCTGAAAGATGCTGCTGTTGACAGCGATGTCCTGTATAAGGATATGCGAATTAAAAAAAAAAAAATCCTCTTATCAGTGTATGGCAAAACGAACATATGTAACACACCCTTCTGATTCAGTGCTGTACACCTCGGTTGGCTATTATGTGAATGTGCTCAGATAAAATGTAACAGCAAACCGGAGTTTCAGCTTTCATCAGACACCGACTTAAAAACATCATTCATCCCTTAACAAAACATAGATGACAATCATTTTGTGTATAGCATACTTTCTAACCTCACAAATCATACATACAATTATCTCAGTTCTGATTTAGTTTAAACTGTTTCTGAAATGATTATTTCTTGACCCTAGTTAATGCCACTAGACATGTGCTGTGAATGACACCATGGCACTTTACCCAGCAATTACAATGTTAATCAAAATATTATTCAATCAATAAGAGTTAAATTATTAACTCTTTCCATTTCAAGCAGTGTGAATCAATAAGTCAATAGTGAATCCACTATTTTACTTTTTTACGTACTGTTAGAGAATAACAAAACAAAACATAATAATAATAATATGGCTTCCCAGCCGCTCCTTCCATTCTTTTTATGTTCCTACAAAATATATATGCAATATATGCTGCTCAATATTTAAATTTCAAATCCCGAAACAACCACATAATCAATTGATTATTGCTCACTGGATTTAGGAGGCCTGGTGTTCCTTGCCAGTGAGAAGTCCTGATCGTTCGGGTCCCATCGATTGATGGACGTCGGTCGCGGCGATTGGGCAATCTTGAGCATAGCCTATGATGGGTAGCATTGTGATATTCTGTTGTGATAATTTGGTGTGTCCAGTGTGTGCCGCGTGGTTACACACCCGCTTCACACGCGTGATCCGGGACTGTTTCCGGATCCGGTCAGGGATATGCACTACTGACGAGCTCAAATGAGGGCGAAACTCGAGTATAGTGCTTCCATATTGACGTGGATAGGCCTTAGGTTCATATCAGAATGCGATCGGCGTTGCCAGTAGTGGGTTGTGCTCAATATTTAAATTTCAAATCCCGAAACAACCACATAATCAATATATGCAATAGTTTGTTTCTGTGGCAGTTGTGATGATATTCTTCATGTCATATCTAACAGCAGCCAATGGCACAAGCCTGTAAGGTGACACTGTGTAGCATAGAAAACGAACTGAACATTGATGGATTTATTATGGAGACCTATTGAATATTCCATAGTGCAATGATGATAATCCAGGCTGAAACTATAAATGTAATAATGAATAAAATGTAAAAGACCCTTTTCCCAACCTTGAGACCTGTTGGGTGTATGGTGCTGGCCCCATATTCGATATGTGACATGGCCATTATCACACTAGCCGCCTTGGCTTCCCAGAAAATTTCCCGGTCCTCACTTTAAGATGGGTCAACCTGGGAACTCACATCAATTTTTAAAAAATGTCCCGCCTCGTTAGGGATTTGAACATGTGACCACTTGGCTACTTATGCTAAAAAATTTAATACACACTACAAAATGTTTCCAAATAGAAACAAAAAGCATTTTTTACACAACAAATGATGATTAAAAATCTATAATCTGAAGTTGTGGTTCTTTTGCAATATGAATACAGACCTTGAATAACAAATACAGATAAAGCAACTTCTTTAACAAATGATACGCGCAGAATAACATCCACTGACATGTTACCTCTATTCTTCCTGTGTCAGGTTGGAAATTGCGTGAAGGGTCCTCAGTAGTCATACGGCACTGAATGGAGCAACCATTCAGTTTGATGTTCTCCTGGTTCAGATTCAGTTCTGGCAGTGTGTAGCCTTCAGAAATTCTGATCTGAGACTGCACCAAATCAACACTGGTAGAAAATAATCAACATTTAAATGCTCAGGTCTCAGGCTATGCAAAACTACAGGGTGTATTTTTAATGACTGTGCAGTGTTTGAAAATATTGCCGGTCCAAGTTTTGTATTTACGTATTGTGTTGCATGAACTTTACAGAGGATGAATACAAAACTATGAATTCAGTTGTCATCAGAAGGTCATTGCAGGTGCTCCTTAGCTTCTCTCCCATTATTGTCTCCTGGGGCCAAGTTTGAGATCTTAAACCCCCAAAGAAAGGGCACTTTAGTAGTATGTGTTCTGAAGTCTAAGGGAAATTTAATCGCCGGTAAATTTGGGTAGCTTTAATTTTGCAGGGATAAGCTTCGCAGTCTACAGTGTTTTAAATGGAGTCAAAATTGGTGGTTTGCTGTGCTCTATCTAGTGTTAGGATGAGATCTTGTGCCTAATCATAGCTTATTCTGTCTCTAAGCATTTTGGTACTTTCTCTTGGTAAGTCCTAGCTTCTTTCAGTGAAACCCTGATGAGAACTGGGTTGACCCAAGAGCTACACTGCTTGGAAATAACTGTGTAGTTAGGTAAGTGTAAAAAGCGTGACATTACCATGATTTGAATGTGTATACACCAAAATAGAAATAAGGCAACACTCAGCATGAAAAAGGAAGCAATGAAAATAATGTTGCTGTTGTTACTGCCACCTCAAAGTGGTAAAACCTTTTGCCTCAAACTATGAAGGTTGTGGGTTCATGTTCAGACTGCATCCTTCAGACCAAGAATACAATTTTTCCTGTGACCCATTGGGCTCATAACTGGAGCTAGGGATTCATGCTGTGTGTGATGTTCTTGGCAGGTGGCTATCCACTCTTTGGGGAAAAACTGAGCCAGAAGTGGCAATACCTGGTGCAAATTAGTTGATCTTCTCGCCTATAACTTGTAACCTCAAAGTTATATATTCTTAGTTGCCCAATGTTTTTCTCAGGCAAAGGTTAACCTCAAAGTTGCTTATTTGTATACTCTTAGTTGCCCAATGTTTTTCTCACGTAAATGTTGGTTTCTTACATTTCTTACACTGATATCACAATTAACTTAGTTGCATACCTTTTACAGGATGTCACAGTCAACCCCAACATTTGTTGGCTTTTTGTGATTTCTTGGAAAGTTTATGTTCTGTAGTTTGCCATTTCTTATATGAACGACAGGCACTCATACCATTTGATAAAAAAAACCTAATGCAAGGCAGTCTGCTGCCAAATTGCATGCAGCTGTATTTCAAACTTGGTATATGTGATTCTAAATTACCTCCGTAACCCCTTTGCCATAGAGCCGGTATCACAGACTTATATATAAACTATCAATTAATTCACCTGCAGACTTACCCCGTTACTTGTTCTGTAACCGTGTGTTCTACTTGTAGTCTGGCATTGACCTCAATGAAATAATACTGCCCATTCTTGTCCAGCAGGAACTCAGTGGTTCCAGCATTCTCATATCCCACATGTTTTGCTAATCGTACAGCATCTGTGTTCATCTTGTCCCGCAGCTCAGTATCTAGCTTTGGAGCTGGGGCTATTTCCACAACCTTCTGATGACGGCGCTGAACGGAGCAGTCCCTCTCATACAGATGGATGACGTTGCCAACTTTATCACCTGTGTGAGCAGAGGCATAGCATGTTTCATTTAATGTGTTTGAAATGTTAAGCTGAGGATATTCTAAACAATACTTGCAATAATTATTTAAATGATATGCAGAAATTTGATGCAGCTTTTCATTAAATAAAATATAAATACCTTTTACTTTGTATTATGATCATGTAGTAGAACGTCGCTCTAGTCACAGCTTGCAGAAAAAATGTCTGATCCTTTGCCAGTTCCCCTGCCTAAAGTATTTTCATGCACAAGGTGTCTTGAATATACCATGTTCAACTTTGTGTTGGTCAATCCCTGTATGTCCTGGGAACCACACATTCTACTACTGCTCTGTCCAGACCACTGTGATATTTAATATGGCCAAAGAATTCATTTCAGAGACGATGTTTATGAGCCAGTTTTGATTGATATACTTTGTATATGAACAGGAAATTCTGGCTGGTTCATCATCATGCCAGAGGTTTGTGATGTGACAGGGCCACCACATCTTGTAGAACTGAATGCATGGAGGAATAGGTGTCCAGTCTTTCACTCTGTTTGTGGACGACAAATGTTTGCATAACTCTTATCCAACCATGCTCATTATCAGCATAGCTCCCATATCAACTACACTAAAGCACCCTCCATTGCCACTCAAACCATACTGACACTCTGCACTACAATAATTCCTCTTGGTGGTTCCTTTCCAAATTCAACCCAGGAATATCTTGCTTTTGATACCCAACCTCAATACTGATTTTTAACCCTCAGTGAGCTCAGTCCACAATTTATAATGAATCATGGATCGTTCTTTTGTGGACATTTGCCTCTTAGAAACATAATATACATTGTTACTGTTATTTTATTAATCAACTAGTTTACTCTGTGTTTGTCTAGCTTTATGTCTTCCATATACTTTTCAGTTTACACACATTATTTATTACAAATTTAGAGCTAATGTATAATCATAACTTCTGCCTCAGTTCAGTATAATCTGCCCTAATCTGGCAGTGCATATCTCTGTAAGTTGGGTAGTCCTATACTCCAATACCGCAAGCACATTTATCTGAGACGGCATAAATGACAAAGTTGTCTGCGGTGACCATATTTAAAGCTAATGTATGTAGCGTGTTCACATTACCTTATTTTGCTACCAGTCTAATTATCAAAACTGTATTGTTATAGTATAGGAAGAAAAATGTAATCACCTAGCATTTGTACTTCAATGTGGCGGGGTCTTTCAATGAACTTTTCTAAGAACAAAGCTCCATTTCCAAACGCTGACAATGCTTCTGAATATGCCCTATTAAAGTTCTCAGCAACATCCTAATACAAAGACCAAAAAAAAATAATTAAAATACAAAGGACATTTTATCTTGATTTTTATTTATTTAGCACAATATGTAAATTCAGAAACTCAAATCTTTCAGATTGATCCCATTTTTATTTCATTCTTAAAATTACATTAATTTTAAAAGAATGTTCGGCCAGAATTTGTGGCTATTTCAAAGTGTTTATGATGAGAGACCAGTACCTGCAGCTGATATTTCAATGTGTTTGTATTGGAAGGCCAGTATCTGCGACTGACATTTCAATGTGTTTGTACTGGAAGGCCAGTATCTGCGGCTGATATTTCAATGTGTTTGTATTGGGAGGCTGGTATCTGCGGCTGATGTTTCAATGTGTTTATGTTAGAAGGCCAGTATCTGCAGCTGATATTTTAATGTGTTTATGTTAGGAGGCCAGTATCTGCAGCTGATATTTCAAAGTGTTGCGTTGAGAGGCCAGTATTTGTGGTTGGTATCATCATCATTATCATCAGGTGACTTGTCCAGTGTATAACTTTGCACTTTCTATCATAAGCCAGATGTCCTACCTTTATTGCTGTCATGTATAATTATTTATTTCATCTTGTGGTTGGTAACTGTTATTCAATTGTTTGCTTCATTGTGTTCTGGTTACACCTGTTAAATCCCTGCTATAACCATTCATAACAACAATGTATTTAAAAAAAAAAAAAAACAGAACTGCTACAGTATAGCAAAACTCAAAGAGCGAGTGAGAACTTCCGGTCGCCAGCATGGCGGTTAGGCATTGAACCATTGGGGCCTGTAGCGTGTTTATGCTTGTGGCTATGGTTTGCAATTGCATTTTCCTCATGTTGGACTGGTAGTACGTGGTTCCATCGCCTGGCTACTGAGTGAGTGCGTGGACGACACCGTGAGCTGTGAAATTCGTGTGGAATGCTTTTACATCTGTACTGTACAGTGACATGCATGTTCGGAACAATGGCTACCGGCGGTTGCTGAATTGACTGTTTTGCCCTTTCGGTTCACAAGTGCATTTTTTGGGAGACTCCTGGGAGTCAGCGCTGAAGCTGCGGAGTTCGTGCTTTGTGCGACACTTTCGGCGGGTCGCCCTGCGGTAAGAAACTGAGTCACGTGAAAAAACCCGGGTCAGTGAGGTCTTTCTGGTGACTGCCGAGTCCATCGACGATGAACTGTGGTATTTGTGGATGAATTTTGTCTTGGCATTCTGACGGCTGCATTATGCACAGTGTACCTGTGTGGGCTAGTTGGATTGCCGAGACTCCTGTCTATTCCACTTTTCACATTGGACAGTGGGGAGCATTGTGTGTAATATTCGCTGGCATGGGAATGGAGCATAATGGGGACAACCCATTGCCGTGAAGTTGGAACCTCGACTAACTAACTAACTAACTAACTAACTAACTAACTAACTAACTAACTAAAACTCAAAGAGCAATAAAACTCTGTCAAAACATAACAAACCCACATCATGTTCTTCAAGAGTTAAAGCTGAAACATCCAAAAGACAGAAGAAAATCTTACATTGATATCTTTGACCACTCGCATGCCTCTACCACCTCCACCATAAGCAGCCTTAAAGATCACAGGCAAGCCATACTGTTTGCAGAACTCTATGGCAGCTTCCGCTGATTTTACAGGTCCTGGTGTGCCAGGAACAACTTGCACTCCTAAAAATGACAATTTGTGAAGAACAGGTTACATAGATTTCACTAAGCACACACCAGAAAATAATTTATAGTTTGTTGATTTATTTCGTTGTTTCGGGATGTGAGGTTTGAAGACTGAGCACAACCCACTACTGGGTACGAATCTTGGACCTTGTCCACGTCAGATTGGAAGCACTAGACTCGAGTTTTGTTGATTCAGGATTTGAGGTTTGTGATTCGGAGTTCCATCCTGGGTCCAGTCAGGGATATGCACTACGGACGAGCTCAAACGAGAGCGAAACTTTAGTATAATGCTTCCAGTCTGACATGGACAAGGCCCATAGTTCGTACCGGAATATGATTAGAATTTATAGTTCATGAACTCATCCAGCCCTGGGCAGCTGTTACTTAAAGGCTGTCTATTCCATGTGTATTTTCTTCTTCTGCCTTTCATCTCCCAATGGAGCACAGGGCCTCAACCAACTCATGCCAGACCCTTCATTGACGTGTTCATGATCAGCTGGATTTTGCAACTAAAGTTTTCTGTGTGATGAGGTAGTCAGTCTCAGCCTATCTTAGTCATCTCTCTTACAACATGCAATGTAGGTTACAGTGTTACTGTTCATCTCTTACAACATGCAATGTAGGTTACAGTGTTACTGTTCATCTCTTACAACATGCAATGTAGGTTACAGTGTTACTGTTCATCTCTTACAACATGCAATGTAGGTTACAGTGTTACTGTTCATCTCTTACAACATGCAATGTAGGTTACAGTGTTACTGTTCATCTCTTACAACATGCAATGTAGGTTACAGTGTTACTGTTCATCTCTTACAACATGCAATGTAGGTTACAGTGTTACTGTTCATCTCTTACAACATGCAATGTAGGTTACAGTGTTACTGTTCATCTCTTACAACATGCAATGTAGGTTACAGTGTTACTGTTCATCTCTTACAACATGCAATGTAGGTTACAGTGTTACTGTTCATCTCTTACAACATGCAATGTAGGTTACAGTGTTACTGTTCATCTCTTACAACATGCAATGTAGGTTACAGTGTTACTGTTCATCTCTTACAACATGCAATGTAGGTTACAGTGTTACTGTTCATCTCTTACAACATGCAATGTAGGTTACAGTGTTACTGTTCATCTCTTACAACATGCAATGTAGGTTACAGTGTTACTGTTCATCTCTTACAACATGCAATGTAGGTTACAGTGTTACTGTTCATCTCTTACAACATGCAATGTAGGTTACAGTGTTACTGTTCATCTCTTACAACATGCAATGTAGGTTACAGTGTTACTGTTCATCTCTTACAACATGCAATGTAGGTTACAGTGTTACTGTTCATCTCTTACAACATGCAATGTAGGTTACAGTGTTACTGTTCATCTCTTACAACATGCAATGTAGGTTACAGTGTTACTGTTCATCTCTTACAACATGCAATGTAGGTTACAGTGTTACTGTTCATCTCTTACAACATGCAATGTAGGTTACAGTGTTACTGTTCATCTCTTACAACATGCAATGTAGGTTACAGTGTTACTGTTCATCTCTTACAACATGCAATGTAGGTTACAGTGTTACTGTTCATCTCTTACAACATGCAATGTAGGTTACAGTGTTACTGTTCATCTCTTACAACATGCAATGTAGGTTACAGTGTTACTGTTCATCTCTTACAACATGCAATGTAGGTTACAGTGTTACTGTTCATCTCTTACAACATGCAATGTAGGTTACAGTGTTACTGTTCATCTCTTACAACATGCAATGTAGGTTACAGTGTTACTGTTCATCTCTTACAACATGCAATGTAGGTTACAGTGTTACTGTTCATCTCTTACAACATGCAATGTAGGTTACAGTGTTACTGTTCATCTCTTACAACATGCAATGTAGGTTACAGTGTTACTGTTCATCTCTTACAACATGCAATGTAGGTTACAGTGTTACTGTTCATCTCTTACAACATGCAATGTAGGTTACAGTGTTACTGTTCATCTCTTACAACATGCAATGTAGGTTACAGTGTTACTGTTCATCTCTTACAACATGCAATGTAGGTTACAGTGTTACTGTTCATCTCTTACAACATGCAATGTAGGTTACAGTGTTACTGTTCATCTCTTACAACATGCAATGTAGGTTACAGTGTTACTGTTCATCTCTTACAACATGCAATGTAGGTTACAGTGTTACTGTTCATCTCTTACAACATGCAATGTAGGTTACAGTGTTACTGTTCATCTCTTACAACATGCAATGTAGGTTACAGTGTTACTGTTCATCTCTTACAACATGCAATGTAGGTTACAGTGTTACTGTTCATCTCTTACAACATGCAATGTAGGTTACAGTGTTACTGTTCATCTCTTACAACATGCAATGTAGGTTACAGTGTTACTGTTCATCTCTTACAACATGCAATGTAGGTTACAGTGTTACTGTTCATCTCTTACAACATGCAATGTAGGTTACAGTGTTACTGTTCATCTCTTACAACATGCAATGTAGGTTACAGTGTTACTGTTCATCTCTTACAACATGCAATGTAGGTTACAGTGTTACTGTTCATCTCTTACAACATGCAATGTAGGTTACAGTGTTACTGTTCATCTCTTACAACATGCAATGTAGGTTACAGTGTTACTGTTCATCTCTTACAACATGCAATGTAGGTTACAGTGTTACTGTTCATCTCTTACAACATGCAATGTAGGTTACAGTGTTACTGTTCATCTCATACAACATGCAATGTAGGTTACAGTGTTACTGTTCATCTCTTACAACATGCAATGTAGGTTACAGTGTTACTGTTCATCTCTTACAACATGCAATGTAGGTTACAGTGTTACTGTTCATCTCTTACAACATGCAATGTAGGTTACAGTGTTACTGTTCATCTCTTACAACATGCAATGTAGGTTACAGTGTTACTGTTCATCTCTTACAACATGCAATGTAGGTTACAGTGTTACTGTTCATCTCTTACAACATGCAATGTAGGTTACAGTGTTACTGTTCATCTCTTACAACATGCAATGTAGGTTACAGTGTTACTGTTCATCTCTTACAACATGCAATGTAGGTTACAGTGTTACTGTTCATCTCTTACAACATGCAATGTAGGTTACAGTGTTACTGTTCATCTCTTACAACATGCAATGTAGGTTACAGTGTTACTGTTCATCTCTTACAACATGCAATGTAGGTTACAGTGTTACTGTTCATCTCTTACAACATGCAATGTAGGTTACAGTGTTACTGTTCATCTCTTACAACATGCAATGTAGGTTACAGTGTTACTGTTCATCTCTTACAACATGCAATGTAGGTTACAGTGTTACTGTTCATCTCTTACAACATGCAATGTAGGTTACAGTGTTACTGTTCATCTCTTACAACATGCAATGTAGGTTACAGTGTTACTGTTCATCTCTTACAACATGCAATGTAGGTTAAAGTGTTACTGTTCATCTCTTACAACATGCAATGTAGGTTAAAGTGTTACTGTTCATCT
Organism: Cepaea hortensis; assembly: GCA_963921405.1. Classification (NCBI taxonomy): domain Eukaryota; kingdom Metazoa; phylum Mollusca; class Gastropoda; order Stylommatophora; family Helicidae; genus Cepaea; species Cepaea hortensis. The sequence continues at coordinate 44,236,226 of OY992881.1, forward strand.
CTTACAACATGCAATGTAGGTTACAGTGTTACTGTTCATCTCTTACAACATGCAATGTAGGTTACAGTGTTACTGTTCATCTCTTACAACATGCAATGTAGGTTACAGTGTTACTGTTCATCTCTTACAACATGCAATGTAGGTTACAGTGTTACTGTTCATCTCTTACAACATGCAATGTAGGTTACAGTGTTACTGTTCATCTCTTACAACATGCAATGTAGGTTACAGTGTTACTGTTCATCTCTTACAACATGCAATGTAGGTTACAGTGTTACTGTTCATCTCTTACAACATGCAATGTAGGTTACAGTGTTACTGTTCATCTCTTACAACATGCAATGTAGGTTACAGTGTTACTGTTCATCTCTTACAACATGCAATGTAGGTTACAGTGTTACTGTTCATCTCTTACAACATGCAATGTAGGTTACAGTGTTACTGTTCATCTCTTACAACATGCAATGTAGGTTACAGTGTTACTGTTCATCTCTTACAACATGCAATGTAGGTTACAGTGTTACTGTTCATCTCTTACAACATGCAATGTAGGTTACAGTGTTACTGTTCATCTCTTACAACATGCAATGTAGGTTACAGTGTTACTGTTCATCTCTTACAACATGCAATGTAGGTTACAGTGTTACTGTTCATCTCTTACAACATGCAATGTAGGTTACAGTGTTACTGTTCATCTCTTACAACATGCAATGTAGGTTACAGTGTTACTGTTCATCTCTTACAACATGCAATGTAGGTTACAGTGTTACTGTTCATCTCTTACAACATGCAATGTAGGTTACAGTGTTACTGTTCATCTCTTACAACATGCAATGTAGGTTACAGTGTTACTGTTCATCTCTTACAACATGCAATGTAGGTTACAGTGTTACTGTTCATCTCTTACAACATGCAATGTAGGTTACAGTGTTACTGTTCATCTCTTACAACATGCAATGTAGGTTACAGTGTTACTGTTCATCTCTTACAACATGCAATGTAGGTTACAGTGTTACTGTTCATCTCTTACAACATGCAATGTAGGTTACAGTGTTACTGTTCATCTCTTACAACATGCAATGTAGGTTACAGTGTTACTGTTCATCTCTTACAACATGCAATGTAGGTTACAGTGTTACTGTTCATCTCTTACAACATGCAATGTAGGTTACAGTGTTACTGTTCATCTCTTACAACATGCAATGTAGGTTACAGTGTTACTGTTCATCTCTTACAACATGCAATGTAGGTTACAGTGTTACTGTTCATCTCTTACAACATGCAATGTAGGTTACAGTGTTACTGTTCATCTCTTACAACATGCAATGTAGGTTACAGTGTTACTGTTCATCTCTTACAACATGCAATGTAGGTTACAGTGTTACTGTTCATCTCTTACAACATGCAATGTAGGTTAAAGTGTTACTGTTCATCTCTTACAACATGCAATGTAGGTTACAGTGTTACTGTTCATCTCTTACAACATGCAATGTAGGTTACAGTGTTACTGTTCATCTCTTACAACATGCAATGTAGGTTACAGTGTTACTGTTCATCTCTTACAACATGCAATGTAGGTTACAGTGTTACTGTTCATCTCTTACAACATGCAATGTAGGTTACAGTGTTACTGTTCATCTCTTACAACATGCAATGTAGGTTACAGTGTTACTGTTCATCTCTTACAACATGCAATGTAGGTTACAGTGTTACTGTTCATCTCTTACAACATGCAATGTAGGTTACAGTGTTACTGTTCATCTCTTACAACATGCAATGTAGGTTACAGTGTTACTGTTCATCTCTTACAACATGCAATGTAGGTTACAGTGTTACTGTTCATCTCTTACAACATGCAATGTAGGTTACAGTGTTACTGTTCATCTCTTACAACATGCAATGTAGGATACAGTGTTACTGTTCATCTCTTACAACATGCAATGTAGGTTACAGTGTTACTGTTCATCTCTTACAACATGCATGACAGCTTAGTGTTACTATACTTTGCTTACCTAATGGGCCCTGGTAACACACTGATCTTAACTATTTTCTGTTTAATTTAGTTTAACTTTTATTTTATTTCCTGTATATCTAAAGTTTTCACTTTCACTGGCAATTTTTCTTTTTTTCCACCACATAATGGTGTTATATTTTAATTCTTTACCTTATAAAGTATTCTTGTCAATGTATTTATTACCAGATGTAACATTTCCAAATAAGCTGATGAATTTGCTTTTACCTAAAGTATTCTTATTCCAAGATAAAATTATATGAATAATAATTTCCTGAAAAACTTAACATAACAACTGTAACAATTGCAAAGCTGTTTAAAACATCCTACTTCAATCATAACATGTGAATTACACATTACATAAAATGTTATTGATATTATAGGTGGTTGCAATCTAAATAAAGAAGCACATTAATTCACATGAAACAACACTGTAATTGATTTTTTACTATTTTTTTTTTAAAGAAATCCCTTTCTCCAAATGTGACCCCTTCAACAGAAACATTCCTAGTGAAAGGCATGGAATTATCCCACTTGTCTTAAGTTTACTCTTAAATTACACTATAATCATCATCTCTTTACTTCTCTAATCTCTATTCTATTTCTGTATAAATCTTCTTTGTCCATGATTTTCTCAACATCATTATTTAAAAGGAAAAACAATATTCATTCTTCTAAGTTAACTTCATTTGTAAAAACGAGATAACATTCCCTTCAACCTACTGGATTAAAATAATATTGCTCTCATCACAACCTGCTAGAACAGTGGTTCTCAACCTTTTTTGGCCCGTGCCCCCCTTCACCATATTTTCAGAACGTCATTCCCCCCCCCCCCTCTTCCCTATAAAATAATTGGCCCGTGCCCCCCTTCACTGTATTTTCAGAACATCATTCCCTCCTTTCATATTTCCTATCTAAAAATCCCCCCACCCCTACACAGTATACGTAAAAATGGAAGGTAAATTTAATAGCATATACTAAAACAAGTCTAGACATCCACATAAAACATGATTTGTGGGTCTACTTACTTTATAAAATGAATTTTAGAAGGATGAGATGTGCATAACTCTAAAGTATGAAGGGAAGAACAATATTAAGTATTCGGTTCTTGTAATTTCGCGATCTTGAAATGGTCTTCATCCCCCCCCCCCCTGGAAATCCTAAAATTCCCCCCTGTGGGGGGAATTCCCCACTGGTTGAGAACCATTGTGCTAGAATATGCTCAATCTTTCATCAGGTCTCCTGAGCCATGCTCAGGGTGTCTTTGCTGTCCTATGTCTGCTGTCATGTTGGTCGATGTGTACGCCTCTTCTTATAGGGACCAGACCTTTCATGAATGTTTTTTGTAAGCCACTGTGGCATTAAAAAAATTTTTTTTTTTGGGGCACTCGCTTGCTTTGAACTCGCATAGTCCAAAAATATTACTTCTAGTGCACTGTGCTGAATACTGCGTGTGGATTAGCTTTCCCTATTGCTAGTGTCCCTCGCCAACAGGCGAACCCATTCTGATTTCAGAGGTACTTGTAATTTATGTCCCTAAGTCAAGGACGAGAGGTCAACATTTTAATTCAACGGTCCGGTGTAGGGGCTGAACCCCTTACCTCGGCATCAGCACACTGGAAGTTTAATAACACGCGTTCTTATCCCTTCGGCCATGCTGACCTTGGCATTTAATATGACCAAACTATTTCAGTTTCCGAGACATGATGCTGTTTACACAAGCCAGTTTCCATCAGTGATCGGATCTTGTAAAATGTCATTACTTTTCTTCTTTTTGAACTCCATTATTCTAAGAATATTTATTTAATATTTCAATTCATAGTATTCAGCGATTGTGAAATGGTCCATGGTTAACATCTGTATGTTGCCACAGGAAGATTCATGATCCACAGTTAACATTTATATGTTGCCACAGGAAGATTCATGATCCACAGTTAACATCTGTATGTTGCCACAGGAAGATTCATGATCCACAGTTAACATTTAAATGTTGCCACAGGAAGATTCATGATCCACAGTTAACATCTGTATGTTGCCACAGGAAGATTCATGATCCACAGTTAACATCTGTATGTTGCCACAGGAAGATTCATGATCCACAGTTAACATTTATATGTTGCCACAGGAAGATTCATGATCCACAGTTAACATCTGTATGTTGCCACAGGAAGATTCATGATCCACAATATTTTTACTTCAATCTGTTTACTGGTGTTGTGCCACAGGCTGTTGATGCTGTTTACCTTCTGCACCTACTGGGGCCAATCTCCTTCTAACTTCTTTTATACCACCTCTCAATTTTATTGATTATGAAGCCAAAATATTCAAAGTTTGTGACATTTTCAATTTCTTCATTGTGTAATTTTTGACTGACATGTGGTTGTATCTGGGGACTTTATCTTTGTTTATCTTTTGGGGGGTTTTGATTTTAAGAAAATGGTTTTGGTCTTCCCTTTGTCTTTTAAAAGACAGAATAAACTGTAGTAGTGTTTGTGAGAAATATTATATCATCTGCATATGTGAGTTGGGGAATTGGAATTCCACCAATTATGAGTGATGTTCTCTTTCCCAATTCGCAAACATGATCTGCCCGTCCTGGTGGCCTCACCATCAGATCTTTATGATTCATTTATGGTTGTTGCTATCGGTTTCATGAGATAGATAATGTGGTAGTTTCTCTTTGTTTTCCGCTTTGGACTACATTCTCAGCCTTTAGCAATCTTTCACACAGTTAGAAAAAGTGAATGCCCGCCTGCAGGCCTGGTGGTCATGTGTTAGAATCCCCATTGAAGTGAATATTTTTAAAATCGACTTGGGCTTCCTGGCTGATTCAGCCTAAAATGGGTACTAGGAAATTTGCTGGGAAGTAGAAGCAGCTGACATGATAGTGACCACATCATTTATAGAGTGCCGATGGGTCTAAAAATATACGGAGCTAGCAATATATACCCAATATGAATCAAGGAGTGTAAAAAGAGTCATTTCCTATACCCTACGATGTGAATATAGTATGTTACAAGTTATTTTGATAAAATAAATATACTTTTGTGTGTATTATTAAGAGTATATTAATAAAGATAAGAGTACCTCTATACATTAAAAAATGTCTGGAGTTAAACTAAAGTTTTACTTAACAGGACAAATAAACAAATTAGAGACATTTATGAGGGTGCTTCAAATGAAAACCTTAAAAGTGTGATAGAAATCACAATAACCATGCAATTGTCTTGTAACCTGTGAATATTGTTGTTAAGGATGTCAAGAGTGCTATGCACATGACATCATGGTGCAGATGAACACAATGATGTCATAAAGACAGTTTAAAGATTGTTGCCCCACTTTTAACATGCACCAAAGAGGAGCAGCTTTCTGTTATCCATTTTGTTTTAATCAGTGACCTCCACTTTCAGTGTGTACCACATCCCCCGTATTCACCAGGCCTAGCCCCAAGTAGACAACTCAAAGAGTCATTGGGAGGAAAGACATTTTGGTCCGATGAAGTGGTAGAGCAGGTGGTGCATGATTTGTTACACACGCAACCTAGAGAATTTTTTTACAGGAATCCACGCACTTTATCAGCGCTGGAGGACTTGCACTGAACGCAGTGGTGACTATATAGAAAATTATACATTTGTACTTTACTTTTTTCAGAATATATTCACCAAATAAAAAAAATAAAATTAAGGTTTTAATTTGAAGTCCCCTTATATGCTGCTTTGTGAATCAGACTATACCCACCGGCACTAATGGCTGCTTGTCGGGCCTCTACCTTGTCACCCATCTTGTGCACCACTTCGGGTGAAGGCCCAATAAATCGAATTCCCGCATCAATGCAAGCTTTTGCAAAGTCAGCTCTTTCAGACAAGAATCCATATCCAGGGTGAATAGCATCAACCCCATTGTCCTAAAATGACAAGAACACAAAATACTCCACAACATGTAACAATTATCAAAAAATATTCTGTTATAAAGTCAAGGTAAAAGTAAAGGCTTATTTTGCATATGGTAAGTAAGTCAGTCAGTTTGTCAGTAAGTAAGTAAGTAGAGTAGGCTATGTGTTGTGTTTTGTGTATTTGCTGATGAAGGCTAGTCGCCGCACCTGTATGTGTCATATTTCTGTTACGTAAAGCTGCACTACTTTGTGTCATTTTATATTGTTTAAGTAGAGGACTATTCCACGTTAAGGTTCATTGGGCATATGGTGCTTGACCCATATTTTATAGACCAATCGGCACGCAGTAATTCATGTGATCTGCATCATGCCAGCTGCTTTTACTTTCCAAGAATTGTAGCCTTGGTCAATAAGTATGTGACTACCAAGTTACAACAAACAATTTCATCCGTTTCAGGTTGGGTCAACAAGAGATGAGTACAAAGGTAAATTAGGCAAAGGTCAGCATGTCCGATTGGATAAGAATGCAGAGTCCTTAAACATCCGGTGTGCTGATGCTAAGTTAAGGGGTTCAACCCCTACACCGGACAGTTGGACTAAAATGCTAACTTTTCGTCCTTGACTTGGATATGTAAATGACAAGTACCTATGTCAATTTTTAAAAATGTGAATCCATCTTGGCATATGGTGCTAGACACATTTGTTTATAGACCAACTGACACAGAAAGGTGACGTAGTCAATATTTAACTGCCAGTCTCCACTTCCCAAAACATTTCCTGTAATCCATTTTAGGCAGGGTCAACCTGGGAGCCCAGTCAATTTAAACAATCCACCTTGATGAGAATTCAAACCCCCCGACCACTACGTCAGCAGGCAAGCATCTAGCCACTATACCACCACGGCTCCTCATTCTGTCATGAGGCTGGCTGCAAACACCATGCACTTCATTATTTTCACCCACTGATTTGCAAACCAAGATTGTATGTACACAGATACCTCTTGATTCACACAGTAAAACTGGTTCTTGAGAAGACAGATGCATATCAAAACCCTGTATATAATAAAATCAACGGATGTGGTTCAGAGTACACAAAAGAATGTCTTCTGCCCTTTGCCTTAAGTTTGAAAACTGTTCAAATTAAAATTATAAAAGTGTTTTGTGTAATTTATATAAACATAAAGTAAAGGACCCCTTTCCATGCCTTGAGGCATATTGCATATATGGGGCTAGCCCCATGTTTTAACAGACCAATCGCCACTCGTTGGGAGATTAGTCAATATAACATTATTCGCCTTTACTTCTCAGAATATCTCCTGATATATGTTTTCTACTTCAGTCAGTGAACAATGTCCCCAGTGGTAGTTCATGCTTTTCATCTCAGTCTACATGGTTCTGCACCATATTGCTTTCAGTCTCATGGTTTTCCTTTGAAAACCATCACATGGCAGTTCTGAACACATGTTCAACCTAACCACACCTTCTTGTTATAAAAGATTATCAAAGCAGATTAGCACAAATCATACAACACAGAGCCAGGGAATCATAAAATCCACCTAGTTCTAAATAAGAATAAGAAACAACACAGACTGACCTGTGCTATATTGATGATCTCAGGGATGTTTAAGTAAGCAGCAACTGGAGGTAAACCCTTGCCAATCAGATAGGATTCATCTGCCTTCTGTCTGTGCATCTGGTTCACGTCTTGCTCTGAGTATATGGCCACTGTTTCAATGTTCATCTCTGTACATGCTCGGAACACACGGATGGCAATTTCACCTGTTTTAGAGTTGATCAATAAGTATGTGAGATAACTACAAAATATAACAGGCAATGTGTTGGCAAATGAGACCATGAGCAGGAAACTGTGATGGCAAAAATGAAATGAAACTAAATAATTAAGAAAGATACAATGATTTGTGACAGGGATAGGCAAAAGAGTGTAATAAAAGGATCTAGAATCATAGAATAGCATTGGTTTAACCCATCAAACAGCTTTCTGAAATAATTTAACTGAATTTTAATTGGATATTACTCAAAAAAAAATTATTTTTTTTTTTTTCCAGATGTCCCTTACAGGACATCGCTGTCAACGTCAGCATCTTTCAGCTGATTGTTGATTTCTTGGCAAGATTACGCTCAGTAGTTTGCCATTGCTTTCTGAGTGACCGGCTCACATACCCCGTAAGTTACCAACGTGGCTAGAACCGCCACCGATTCTTGCGCACGTCACGTTACTCACGAGAGTATACAGGATTATGGAGAAAGTCGCTAACCCCTAGGCCAGGGAGACTGGCACATAAACATTACTAATATGATTTTTGGAGAACCCTAAGAAAATAAAGATAATCTCTAGACAACATATGTTTAAAACATGCAGTGAGATATTCACTGCAAAGTTTTGCAGAGTAGACAGAATAAAAGTGCTGACAACAATAACCATCTGTTGCAGTCTAGTGACTCAGAATTAGCAATGTTTTAAGACCAACAAAAGTCATTTCAAACATGCAAGCATTCAATATTTATTACAGCAATATGTGAATAAAAGTCAGCACAAAATACAAACAATAACAAATATTTATTGTAGAAAGTGTAAAAAGATAGTTGTAGAAAGTGAAACAAAGGGCATTAGGCATTAAATAATAACAAGAGAGAAGAAATGGTGATACTGTGCCCAAATGTACAGTTGAAATAATGGTATTCATTTGGGAAAAGTACAGAAATTTACAAATGTTTACATGTGGTTAACATAGATGGGATATGTAACACAGAAAAAAGAATAGATAGGACAAGCAAATGCTGCATGTTATCAAATGTAAAACATCTGATGCAATAAGTCCCTGGAATTAGAAGTTAATTCTTGACTTACGAAGAATAGTTTTTACATATAGCTGTGAAACCTGGACAATTTTATTTTTTAGTAAAAAAGCAAGAAATTCCCTGAGACCCTATAAATGAAATTTCACAGCAGTTTTGGCCACATTATAAGAAGAGAAAAACAGGAACATACTGTAAAACATAAAAAGATTAATGGAAAAAAGAGAAAGAGGAAAAACTTTGAGAGAAGATTTTTAATAGCCATTCATCATGGCATAGGGAAACATATATGAATTGATACAGTCTAAAATGTTAGTTGCATATCCTTTACAGGACGATGCAGTCAACCCCAGCATTTTTTGGCTGTTTGTGATCTCTTGGCAAGTGTACATTCAGTAGTTTGTCATTGATTTCTGAATGATTGGCACCCATACCATTTCATAAAAAACCCAAAGCGAGGTGGTCTGCTGCTAAATAGCCAACAGCTGTGTTTCGAATGCGGTATGCAGGGTTACGAAATGTGTCAGTAACTCCTTCACCATGGAACCGGTCTACTGGCGCTCAATAGATATTGAAAAGCATGACTGCCCCTGCCAGTCAGTAAAGCACTTGATGACGATTAAGACACAGCACTGCACATTAATATATTATTTTTGTTTTTAAAAAGATAATAAGAAATATGAAGTTGACACATGTCAACAATAACTTATACTCACAGAGAACTCAGGATATGTGCAAACATTCTGTAACTTTTTTCATTAAAACGTGTGTTTTACCTAAAGGTTACAGTACCTTTGAATGTAACATTTGTAAGTATTGCTTCATAAACATTAACCAGACTGTAAAAACATCAAAAAAGGGGTGAAGCCCGACAACAGCATTGTGAGGGTGGCCAAAGAAGAACAGTCAACCAACAGAGAACTGGTGTCATCGACCAATACACACTGAGGGGGAGACTGAGGAGGAGATCTGAGCACTTATGGACTGAACAGTTTGATGTTTTCCCGTGTGTTGCCGGGGCCCATAAGGGAAGCAAAGAATAGCAACATTGTAGCCTACCACGCATGTTGTAAGAGGCGACTAAAGAGGCTTGATGGTTCCGTCGCCCTGCTACTGAGTGAGTGCGTGGCGCGACACTGTGAGCTGTGAGTTTTGTGTGAAATGCTTCTGAAACTGCCCGAGGTGTTTTGGAACGTGACTGCATGTTCGGAGTGGTGGCAGCTGGCTATGTCCCAGAGTTGACCGGTTTTTGCCGTATGCAGAAATGCGTGGCTGCTGGGCTTCTGGTTGACTGCCACTGCCATCGACGATGAACTATATTTTTTTTTTGGTACTGTGTGGATGAACATCTAGGAAACATCCAGACTGCTGATTCCATCAGAGATGAACTGGATGTTTCGTGGGGGACTATTGTGTTGACATTCTGGCGGCGGCATTATGCACAGTGAATCTGTGCGAACTGTTGTTTGTCGAGACTCCTGTCTTTTCCACTTTTCACATTGGGCAGTGGGAGGCGTTTTGTGTGATATTCACTGGCACAGGAACGGAGCAAAATGGGGACGACCCGTTGCTGTGAGGTTGGAACCGCGACTAACTAACTAACTGTTTGATGTGCAGTTAATATAATCTGACAACTTCATCATAACACATTTCACACACACCTGTGACTTACCTCTGTTTGCAACCATCAACTTTTTAATAGGGACAATCCCTGATCTTTCTTGGACCTGAGATGACAACAAGCGGACATCTGGCAATGTGTGACACAAGCTGCCGCCATAAAGAGAGGTGGCTTTTGTGGCCCGGGCCATAGTAGCACTGCCAACATTATGCAGGCTGCCCACGCGAGCCTGTAAACGAAGCATGATTATTTCCTTCCTGGACAGCAGACTAACGCCCAATGAAGGTTAAGAGTACCACAGGTTGATTTGGAACGAAATCTTCTTTCTGCACCTCATGAATAATTTACAACTCTCTGTGGAAGACAGTCAAACATACATACAATTAATGTCACAAACAGAGTCAAACACACATACACATGCTGTTACAAACATAGTCAAACATATATACAATTACTGTCACAAACAATCAAACACACATGCAACCGCTGTCATAAACATAATCAAACATATATACAATTACTGTCACATAGTCAAGCACACATACAATTACTGTCAGAAACATAATCAAACTGATATGAAATTACTGCCACAAACATAGTCAACCACATACTCTTATTGTCACAAACAAACATGCAATACTGTCACAAATATTGTCAAATACACATGCAATTATTGTCACAAACATAGTCAAACACACATGCGGAGGTCAGCATGGCTGAATGGATAAGAACGTGTGTTCTTAAACATCCAGTTTACTGATTCCAAGGTAAGGGGTTCAACCCCTATACCGGCCAGTTGGACTAAAATGCTGACCTCTCGTCTTTGACTTGGAGACGTAAAATTATAAATACCTTTGAAGTTGAGTGGGTTCGCCTGATGGTGAGAGACACTGTTAATAGAGAAAGCTAATCCATACGCAAAATTCAGTCCAGCACTACTACAAAGTAGTGTGCATGGACTACGCTTAAGTTCAAAGCAAACGAGAACCCCCCCCCCCCCCCCCCCAAAAAAAAAAAAAAAACTAAGAAAAACACACATGCACACACATATAAACAATTTACTGTTACAAACACATATAAGAATGCATCACTGTGTTTTTTTTCCTGTCACTTCTCAGCCTTACACGGATTGTACAAGTCACCTTGCTGTACTAACAATCTGTTTTCTTTTTGTATCCATCCTCGACCTTAATCTGGTCTTCAACATTCAGCACATTTCTATTTTTCTTTAAAATCAATCATCCTTTCTTGGCTATTCTCTTGAATTTACAATGTGACATTTTTAGTGTGTGCCTTTTGTATCTCTGCCAGCATTGTATCATTCTACATAATCTTCTCATTGTTTTTTTTAATGTTAGGTCATTTAGCTAACATTTTTTGTTTGTTTATTAGTTATAACAGTCGACGTGGTTGAAAAAGCAACAGCACTCTAGCTCTTAACCTTCTGGTGCACCGATGGTGGGGTAAGGGGTTCAACCCCTACACCTATCAACTGAACTTAAGCATTGACATAAAGCAATGGCAAACTATCGAACATAAAATTGCCTACAAAATCAGCCAGTTATAGATAGCATGTCCTGCGAAGGACATGCAATGTAAAGTTATATTATCTTTAACTAGTACACAATTATTCTATGCAATGTTTTCAGTGTGTGTGTTGTTACATTCATTCAAAGTACTCGTTCAACTTTAGTCTCTGAGTTATATATAGTAGTAATGATATTAACTGATTTAGAGTCGAAAGATAAGATATCGCCACATGTGACCTCCCATTTGAACAGAAGGGCGATATTTAGCCATACTAGGGCCATCGTGTTATTTGTTTTGTTTCATAGTAATTTCCGCAGTTTCAATGCTCAGTGAATGGAAATTTACATTATAATACTTGTTCATTTTATTGCGTACCATGTGTGGTCCAAACCTACGTTTTTGTTTCCCACTGAACCAGCTAATCATGTATCATACATGTTGTTGGGAGATGTGGCTAAGGGGTGGCAAACATGTTTCACAATCCCACATACTGGGTTCAAAATCAGCTGCAGTTGATTTGGAAGCAGACTTCTTTGTGTTAATTTTTAATAATGGTATGAGTGTCAGTTATTCAAAAAGCAATGGCAAACTACTGAATGAAAATCTGCTTAGAAAACTACAAACAGCCAAACAATGCTGGGGTTGATTGTGATGTCCTGTAATGGACATGCAACTAACTTTAAATTATACATGTTAAACTGTTGCAGCCTCTTATTTTCAAATATTTTATTTATTAGTTAACAATAGGTTATGCTGGCAATGTTCTCTCTAGTCTACAGTTCTTTCACTATGTTTCTACTGTTGAATTAGGCACTACATATATGAAGAAACCTACCTGTTTGACAACCAGAGGGTCAACTAAATATTTGTTGTCTTTATCTTTATCCTCTCTAGACTCACTAGCCTTACCCATAAGAATGAACTCAACACATTCTGAAGCATCAGCAATAATTTGCTACAGTCTCATTAATTTCTGCTTACTGTATCACCTTATGTATTATTACATCTACTCTGTACTTACATTTAAGGTAACAGGTGTTAAGGATGTTGTTAACAAGGAGTTCAGATTGAAAGGTCAGAGCTAATTTGGAAAACTGCTGCAATACAGCTAATGGACTTTGAACCTGACATACAAGTGACATGGTCTAGCAATTGAGGCTAAGGTTTAAACAACAGCAGCAACAACAGCCAGAACAATATCTTTAACAAATTATTCTGAATGAATAAATACACCATCCTTCCCTGTCAACAGCTGTCATGTTAAAATGGCAAAAGGATCAGCATCATTGGGTATTATCCCATATAGCTTGATCTCTCTCAGCACAGCAGCTAACCTGCCATAAGTATCATACAGAGCAAGAGTTCTGTAACTCTCGTGATGACCCACGGGGGTCTCCGAAAAAAAAGCACTTCAGAACCAAATGACAGAGTCTAAAATTGAACCTGCAACCTTCTGTGTATGAAGATGATGGCGTAACCACTTCGCCACAGACAGCCCCTGAAATTCTAACATCAAAGACTAAGTTTTATTCTGTTCAGCGGAAATGATTCAAATACCAAGCTCAAACCATTGTACAAAAATGTGTATCAGTGCAGAAAATAATGACAGTTTGTCAGTCCACAAAACCATCATTTCATCTTATCTCATCCTGCAACCCTGGTCATGTATTGTTGAGGTGTCATAATGGAAGCATCAGTAATCAGAGTCCTCCACTACTCTCTGTCCTCATAAATACACACTAGTGTAGAAACACTACAGTCTCTCCACTCTTTCATGTTATCAGTCCAGGATTTGTTCTGCCTTCCTCTTCTCCATTTGTCATCAACTGTTCCCTAGAGGATTACCTTTCAGATGGTGTCAAAATGCTGTGACATTCCCAAACAAATCCAGCTTTTGATGTTTTATCACATAAGTGTTTCTAGTTGGCCTGCCTAAATATTACTTTGTCTCTAACATAAGCATTTATTTTGTGCTCCCCATACCATAATGCAGAATGTTCCTAAAGCATAGCATTCAAAAGCCTGGATCCTTCATCTGTTTCTGAGCAAAACTCACACCTGTTTAAATAAATGGATAGCACAAATGACGGTCAGTTTGATCTTGACAGAAATGTTGATGCTGCTTTCAAGATTTAGACTTGCCATAGCAGACGAGCATTGCTATATCAGGTTAGTTGTAGTGCACACTGTAATGGAAGATACCAGCCAATATGAGACAGGTAAACATAGAATTGCAATGCAAAGGGGACATTTAGAGGAAAAACATCTTAACATGAAAGAAGATGTAAGTTGGTCTGCAGAAAAAATCCTTTGTATAACTATCTGGAAATTGCATTATATGGTTCTGAAATATGGAAAATGAATAAATGGGATGAGAGGAGGTATTTGAGATGTGATATCACTGAAAAATGGCAAGAACTATCTTGATTGAAAAATCGACAAATGAACAAATTCTGCAAAATATGACAGAACAAAGAAGAATTCTTAAAGAAATAAAGAAGTGAAGACTCTCATACTTGGTCACACCCTAAGACATGAAATAGTTGAGTCTTCTGCCCAATGTCATCTAGTGATGCACGCAAGTGTTCTCAAGTCATGCATGTTCTCAAATGTTTTACTTTACCTTTTTTTTTTTTTCCTGAAGTTTTGTGCTATAGGTTCTTAATGCCTGCTTGCCTGCCTAGTCTAGTCTAGTCTAGTCTAAGCCTAGCCTAGTCGCCAGCCAGCCAGCCACCCACCCACCGATCTATCTATCTATCTATCCATCCATCCGCACAGCCACTGCCCGAAAGATCAAACTATCAATATATCTGTCTGTCTACCTACCTGTCTGTATATTTACCTACCTGCCTTCTTACCTGTCTACCTATGTAATGGTTTGTGTGTGTCATAATGCCTTCACTTGTATAGAATGATAATTTCAACTAGATGCAACAAAAATCAATACATATAACACTGAATTTGAAAGGAATCTTAGGAGGAATACACCACATGAATCTGATCCTATTTAAAGCTATGCAGTAAGCAACTTGACAAGCCCCACACACAAAATTAATATTAGTTGTAATATAATACATGGATACATCAAACCAGTGACAGAAGCAAAATAAAGGACATGTCACTATTATTCTATCAACTGAAAAACAAAACACAACATAACACATCTTCATATACATATGTATATCTCTACGCATACGTATGCACACAGCATGGGCTTCTATTCCTTCTTGTCTTTTGTTAGCTTGAAATAAGTTGCCTATATGTCTAACACAAACGTCACTGTATTTTTTAGTTCAATGTGTCATCTGTAAAGTGATAGGCTATATCTGTATTCACCAAAGGGTTTAGTTCGGTTTGAAGTGGGCATGAAGGATCTGTGACAGGATAGGTGGCATTCACTGCAGTTAGCGTCTGTGCTACTGGACATCCATCAGACATTCACTGCAGTTAGTGGATGTGCTACAGGACATCTATCAGACAAACACTGCAGTTAGTGGATGTGCTACAGGACATCTATCAGACAAACACTGCAGTTAGCGGCTGTGCTACAGGACATCTATCAGACAAACACTGCAGTTAGTGGATGTGCTACAGGACACCTATCAGACAAACACTGCAGTTAGTGGATGTGCTACAGGACATCTATCAGACAAACACTGCAGTTAGCGTCTGTGCTACAGGACATCTATCAGACAAACACTGCAGTTAGCGTCTGTGCTACAGGACATCTATCAGACAAACACTGCAGTTAGCGTCTGTGCTACAGGACATTCACTGCAGTTAGCAGCTGTTGCCTCACTGAGGCCAAAAACACAATTAACTCATCAAGTCTATAATGCAGTCTATATAATTCTATAGAGTAAACCTCAGAGAGAAATGACCATATGAAGACATGTTTCAAAAGCTAACACGAAAAATAAATTCACAGTAGCTAAGGGCACACAGTGTACTATGACAGGCGGCCAACTAGTCACCCCTAAAAGTAAGTACCATCCCCTTGAACCCACAGCTATGAGATAAGAACAGAACCAGGTCTATCATCCACCCAAACCCACACAGCTATAGAATATAAACATAGGTCTACCATCCGCTTAAACCCACACAGCTATGGAATTTGGATGGAGCAAGGTCTATCATTCACCCAAACCCACAGCTATGGAATTTGAACAGAACCATGTCTATCATCCACTTAAAACCACACAGCTATGGACGTTGAACAAAACCATGTTTATCACCACTTTAACCCATGCAGCTAGGGAATTTGAACAGAGCCATGACAATCATCCACTTAAACCCACACAGCTGTGGAATATGAACATAATCAGGTCTATCATCCATCCAAACCCACAGTTATGGAATATGCAGTCATGTCTATCATCCATCTAAACCCACACAGCTATGGAATATTAACATAGTCAGGTCTATACCCACCCAAACTCATACAGCTATGGAATGTGAACAGAGCTGTGTCTATCATCCACCTAAACCCACACAGCTACGGAATTTTAACACAGGCATGTCTATCATCAACTTAAACCCATACAGCTGTGGAATATGAACAGACATTGCATCCAACCATTTATTATATTTCTATGAATGCCCTGGAAGAGCTTGGAGGCTGTAGAGACGTGGTTTCTGAGGCAAAGGTTGTGAATACTTTGGGCGGACATGGTAACTAACTATGAGAGAGTGCCTAGAAGAAACTAATCAAATTAGAAGAAACAATAATGAGAAAAGAGGTGTTGGAGAACATATCGCCACTGAAAAAAAAATCAGCGGTAGGAGAGGCAGACAGAGAGAAATGATGGAAACTGGTCTAAGGCGACGGTATGGATAAAAGCCCTCACAAGAATTGATCAAGAACAACACCAAGAACCGTGATCTGTGGAGAGACAAGAACACGAATACGCAAATTTGCAAGGCACATGATTATGATGATTATGAGTGGCCATCAGTTCCTGTCAATATACTTACTTCTCACATTGTTTCAATGGCCACAGTGGTTTTTTCTCCAATGACTGATATCAAGACAATTTATCTTTTTTCTGCTTCTCTCCCTCCCTTTTTTTCAAAGGCTTACCGTCCATCACCCTAAATTCTAGTAACAGAAAGAGACAGGAAGGGCGATGAAAGCACGCGGGAGGGGAAAAAGTGGCGGGGAGAGACAGTCTAATATTTCCACCTGTCACAAACAATTAGAACCAGGTGATGGTATGACCAGTATACCGTCCCGGCTTATTTTCGCAGCAACACAAGTAAGCGTGTGCATAAGCAGACCTACAGACAGTGTCATCAAAACATACCTCAGATGATCGTAAAAGTGCAATACAATGAAATGTTAAAGTTCGCTTGTAGGCAATTTTATAGCAGATCCCACAAACAAACAAACCAACAAACATTCTCTCTCTCTCTCTCTCTCTCTCTCTCTCTCTCTCTCTTTCTCTCTCTCTCTCTCCCTCACGCTATTTCCATCTTAAATGTGCATCATTCTTTCCCCTAATAAAGTAAAATACCACAGAACAAAATCCAACCGATGTGTGAATAAATGGCACAAAGTTTTGAAATTCTACAAAATAATTTCAGCATTAAAAAAAAAAACCCACACACACGCACGTATGCAGCCCTCCCCCCTCCTTTTCAATAACCACATTCGTTCGTCTTCTATGGCAGATAGTAGAACTAAACACACACAAATAGAATGATCTGTTTACAGAAAAAACAGTTCGGGAGTGGGTGGGGGAAAAGGAACGAAGTTTAACATCAATGCTATGCCAATTCCAGGCAACAGAAGAAATCATGGTGGTGCTGAAGTTATTTTCACATGAAGAAAATTTGTGGGGGAGGGGAGGGGGTGTGTGTGTGTGTGAAAGAAGCTCTCGCACATTTTAGAAGGAATTGCAATTCGAGTTCCCCTCAGATTGCCAACACGAGAAACGAACGTTTTTACCAACTTTGTACTAATCCACACTAAGGTTTTAAAAATAAAAAGTGAAGGGTCTTTGCACACGTCTTGAGAGATACATTCTAACAGACCATAAGGGGGCTGCGTGGTCTCGAGGTATGGTGTCCGCCTCGAATGCTGGAGGTCCCGGGTTCAGGCCCCGGTGATGACCGGGATTTTTTCACGAGAACTTCTAGTAATAAAATTTCCCCTGATCTCTAGGTAGTGAGATCGGACGCCCGTATGTACTGTTGAAAAAATCCCTTCGCAGTTGGAAATCGAAAAACAGTAGCCTAACGGCGCTGTCCGGGCAAAATTTCGATTTAAAAATCTACCCAAAGTATTTCAGGATCCTCGCCGCTGCTACGGAGTTCGTGCACTCCGCTGAGTTTCTCCAGGCTCAGATTTGAGTTAGGAGTAGAACGGAGCACTTATGGGTTACACCCGTGTGCCGTGATGTTGATCCATTAACTAAACTAAACTAGATCATAAGAGTGACGTGGTCAATACCCAATCAGACGCCTTTATTTCCCTGGGAATTCCCTGCTGCCCATTTTAGACTGGCCGGCTCGAACTAGGAGCCCAGACCGAATTACAAACAAATCCGCCTGCAAGAAAATTCGAATACATGCCACCGGACCGACAGACAAGCGTTAGTTAGTCAGTCAGTCAATCGTGGTTCCAACTTCACGGCAAAGGGCGCCCCATTATGCTCCGTTCCTGTGCCAGTGAATATCACACCTCCCCCCCCCCCTCCCCGACAAGCGTGCTAGCCACTGCGCTACCGCGGCTCTAATTAATACACGCCAAGGACCGGTAACTAAACCTCCCGAGGTTTACATCGAAATCAATACCAAACCAAACTGCCCACCGGAAGTCAGTGCTTTGTAATGTCTCGACCTGAGTCAGTGTAGTAACAGGTAAAGCACACGTTCACACGCCTTTTGGTGCATTTGGTATATGGTGCTAAACCCATATTAATGACCAATCGGCACACGGCGGGTCATGTGATCAGTAGACATTTTCTGGTACCCATGTTAAGTTAGTTAGTTAGTTAGCCGACAGATCATCCTCGTTGCACATCGAACCATTCAGTCCATAAGTGCTCGGATCCCCTCCTCAGCAAATCCCGCAGCGTGTAGCGGCTAACGACGCCAGTTCTGTGTTGGTTTATCAATCTTCTTTGGCTTCCTGCGTAGTGTTCTTGTTTGGCCACCCCTCTTTTAATTTGCTGCTCTCGCAGTCTGGCCATTGTTGTAGATTCACAGTCATCACTTGGTTCTCGCAAAAGTCTCACTTCTCGTAGAGCATTCAGAATGTCAGCCTGGTCCATGGGGCGTCCGCCCTCCACAGTAGCCTCACCTGCGAGCTTGTCAGCCCGCTCATTTCCTTGTACTCCCACATGCCCTGGCACGAAGTAGAAACTAATCTTTGCCAGCCGAGACCGCTTCAGAGGCAGCAACCATTCTCTTCGGATCGACCCCTCCTCTATCCTCTTGATCATGTTCATTGAGTCGCTAAGTCCTCAAGTGAATACACCTGTTGAAGAATGTCTTCGGCTTGACCCATCCACGACCGTCCTCTTTTTAACCTGCTGCCCTTCACCTTCCTAATTTCACTATGCAGTGGATGTTGTGTGTTTGCGTTAATTCTGAGGTAGGCGCGTGCCCTGCAAACTTGTATTCTCTCTTCAATGGTTGGAAAATCAAGAAGGTAGCGCATCGCCCTGCATGCTGTATCTCTTGTACATCCAAGAATAATGCGCATAGCTTCATTCTGTATCCTTTCCATCCTTTCTATCTGCTTATGGCTGAGAGTCAGGATTGCCATTGCATACTCCAAAACAGACATGACCAGCCCCTCGTACAGAAGACATAGATGGCGCTGCTCACAGTTTGCTGCCGCCATCACCCGCATCGCTGCCAAACCCCGCTTGGCCTTTGTTATCGCCTGGTCTATGTGCACATTATAAGCAAGGCTTCGATCAAACCGTATCCCCAGGTAATTCATTGCCTGCGTTCTTTCCACCGTCTCTGAACACAGCATTACAGTTGGTGTTGGATTGTTGACAATATGATTATTCAACGAGAACCAAGTCACTGTTGCCTTTGTTGAGTTGACCATTGCCCCAGCTTCATCACACCAAGTACTTATGCGATTGAGTTCGGTTTGTAGTTCCACAGCAACCTCCTCTCTATCCTTCCCCTGACGATACACTAAAACATCATCGGCATATGACAATGTCCTGCCAGGTCCAGTGATCTGCTCACTCGTGATTCTCACTGTGTAGGCGTTGAACAGTACCGGAGATAATGGTGATCCCTGTGGTAGGCCAGGATATATTGTTGTTGGTTCCGAAGTCCAACTGCCACATCTAAAAACTACTTTCCGTTGGAAGAGGGCTGCAGCGATCCAACTGAGGAGGAATGGACTTACGTTTAGTTCAAGAAGCTGAAACATTAAAAAATCCAGTGGTACTCTGTTGTATGCGTCCTCAAGATCAATCGCTGCAGCAACGGTTTCAGTGCCTGAGTGGAAACCTTCATAGACATCATGGTCAGCCTGGTCCATGGCGCGACCGCCCTCCAAAGTAGCCTCACCTGCGAGCTTGTCAGCCCGCTCATTTCCTTGTGTTAACCATGTTAAGCTGGACCCAACTGGGAGCTCAGGTCAATTGAACAAATTCTCCCCGAGGCAGATTCAAACCCATGACCACCGAGCCGGCAGACACGCGTCTAGCCACCATGCTAGCGCGGCTCCCCCTCCATCTGTGTGCACCAGAGAAGGACTGCTAACCAGCCAGTCAGACGTTTGTATTCCGTCACTACGTGGAACAACAGGTCAATGACCCGTATACCCCCACATCCTGATTACAACAGATAATGGCAAGCAGGATTTGCTTACACACGACACACAGTCGCTGCTGATAAGGTGCCACAATTGCTCTCTATGTGAATATCTTCTCTTCACAAAGCGACACCATAAGTAAGTAAAAGGTCAAGTCAGTTGCGTGCCCTTTACATGACGTCGCAATCAACCCCAGCATTTACTGACCGTTTGTGATTTTCTAGGCAAAGTTTTTTTTTTTTTTATCTGGCGCTCGCTCGCTTTGAACTCAAGCGCAGTCCATCCACACTTCTAGTAGCAATTTTATATTCAGTAGTTTGCCCTTGTCGGTGTTGTACTTAGAGGCAAAAAAAACAAGTTTTACAACTCCCCGACACACCGAGTCGAGGGTTCCAAATCAGCAGCGGGGGATGTGGAAGCAGACTGACTTGCGTTGATTCCATTGATATGAGTGTCAGTCGTTCAAAAAAAACGCAATGGGAAACAATTGAAAGTAAACGCTGTCTAGTAAATCAAAAACAATCCACAAATGCTGGTGTTGATTACATCAACGCCGTAAACAAAAATGGCATCAACCGACTCCCTTCAACCAAAATCAGAACGGGGGTGTCAGGAACCTGGAAACAACTATTGCTTTTATTGCAGCCATAGATGCGGTAGCCAGAACGTGCATGAAGAAACAGAAGAAGTTGTTTCATATTCACAGAACTTTTGCGTATAGTTTTATCTACAGATAACGGCTACGTATAAATGGTGCAAGCGGGATCGTTAGCGTAGTTGACAGCGAACTGCGCTGATACATGCAGGTCTACAACATGTGAAAACGCGATCACATAAGAAGCAGGAAATGCTGGGCTTGAATGTCTTGTAGAGGGCTTGTGACTAACCTTAGTTTAACATTGCCTTCTAAACGGCCGACGCTTATAATACAGTATAGTGAGGCCCCCCCGATGTGTCTCCACCTTGCCGTGGTGGGGGAGCTTGCGTGTCCCATTGACCCCATGTGCTATGTCGATGGATGAAAACTACATATCGGACAGCTTATGGGATAGGGGCCAGACTAAGCGAGACACAACCTGCTGCTCTGCAGCTAGACTGGGGATAGCAGTCAAAAGTTTAAATCAGGCGCACGAAGGCAGAAGTTCTTGGTCCGGATACATACTCTAAGGCTCTCTGTCGAGGGTTGTGGCTGAACGCCTCTATGCCATAAACCCTCGGATGTGAGAGCCAGGCCGATACCCACCTACCGAAAAATGGAGGTGAGATTCTGAGCACGCTACATGCCCAGTTCAGATACTTGTCCGAAGGCTCTCAGCTGGGGGATATGAGGGATCCCCAGATGAGAGAACCTGACCGTTTCTCGCTCACTTCTACACCCGGGTAAGGTGATGAGCCGGCATCACATGTAGCCTACCTCGTGAGCGAGTACTAAAAGGTAAAGAAGTGGCCCAGTCGAATGAAATGGTTACGAAAACTGGCTGTATCTAACTCATAGAGTCTAGACAAAGTGGAAAAACGTCTCAATAAAATGAAATGGTTACGAAAACTGTCTGTATCTAACTCATAGAGTCTAGACAAAGTGGAAAAACGTCTCAATAACACGAAATGGAGAGCACGGCTAGCGAATCCATTGCGTGGTCCGAAGTCCAAAGCGAAAACTTACCTAGTGGATGTCGCCCGCATACTGACCGTTCCTGGTTTGTGCTTGAGCGACCAGTGGCAATTGAAATGCCCAACACATGGAAGTGAGGAATTAAAGCAGCCATGAGCAGGACGTGGCAACTCCTCGGGGGAGCCCAGTCTGAGAGCAATATGTGCCGGCTCTGCAATTATTTGGATAGTGGGGGAATGCTCATGGTCTGCCCCTGCCTTCCCTTGAGGGTTGACCGTGATGTCGTTGACCGTTCTACTTTGACCAGCTGAGATGTGGGTGACACCACAGCACTAACAGTCTACGTCCCTCGAAACCCTGGGAGGGCAAACCCGTAAAAATGCCTGCTGAAGTCGGATGTGCTGGCCTACGGGTGCAAATAAATCAGGCACAACTCAAAAAACGTCCGAGTGAGATGCCTTTCGTGCTAGTAACAGATCTGACTAGCTAGTTTCCGAATGTTCGTTGTGCCCGGAACAGCTCTGTCGGGCACATCGACAAGCACATGTCCGAATCGAAAACTCGCTGAGTGGATACCATCTGCAGACCGGTCTGGTCAGTGCGGGAAAGGCTCGTGGTGAACGATATGCCCAATATATCGAAGTGAAAAATTAAAGCAGCCATGAGCAGGACGTGACGATTCCCTCGGTGAGCCCAGCCCCAGGGCGCTATGTCTCGGCTCTGCAACTATGAAAGCCACCCTGGATGGCGGAAAATGCCATGGACTGTCCCTGCCTTCCCTTGAGGGCTGATCGTAAAGCATTCGACTGTTCCAACTTGACAAGCTGTGATGTGGATAGCACCACAAAAGTGAGCGTCTCCCAGGAATGCAACCTGGTCAAAAATGCACACTAAAGTTGGATGTACAAAACACTGATCAGACCAGTTGTGCTGTATGGCCCTGAAACCTGGAGTACAACGAAAGGAGACGAAGCCTTGTTACAAACCTTTGAGAACAAAATTTTAAGACGCATCTTTGGACCCATTAGGGATACACAAAGTGGAGAGTGGAAAAGAAGAAGTAACAAAGACATTTATGATCTGTTTAAGTCCCCGCTAATCACTGGTATCATGAAGGCTAATAGACTACAATGGCTGGGGCATATAGAAAGAATGGAAGATAATAGGGAAACAAAACTCGCTTACACTCAGGAAATAAATGACCGTAGACCCCGAGGTAGACCAAGAAGGCGGTGGAGAGATAATACATGTACAGACCTACAAGCACTTGGAATCAACGACTGGCAAGAGAAGGTCCACCAGAGAGACGAATGGAGACGGATTGTATTTGCAGCAAAGAACCTCAATGGCTCGGAACGCTGAAGAAGAAGAAAGTTGGATGTGTTGGCTTACGAGTTTCGGCCCAAGAGCGCATAACTTAGACACACCGCAATCACATCTGAAAAAACACTACGGATGAGAGCCCCCCCCCCCTTTCTCTCTCTCTCTCTCTCTCTCTCTCTCTCTCTCACACACACAAATATCCCAACCCGTGCTCGCCCGTTTAAAGCAGGGTGCCGTTGTTTTATAAATGATTAAATGCTTCGAGTCTCCATTAGAACCTTATCGATTAGTCGGCAACTACTGAGGTCATTTAAACATGAGAAACGCATTCACACGTAACGATTGACACTCAATAAGATAAGATAAATGCAGTATAAATCAGACGTAACAGAGACAGACAGACAGACAGACAGACAGACAGACAGACAGACAGGCAGGCAGGCAGACAGATTGACAGAGAGAGAGAGAGAGAGAGAGAGAGAGAGAGAGAGAGAGAGAGAGAGAGAGAGAGAGAGACCGGAAACCGAACTCTTCACCCCCAACTGACGACAGCCCCTCGCTGAAGAAACAAGTTGTAACTGAACACGTGACTAGCTTGCTAGACATATATCTATGCCACGCCTCTCATTATACAGACGTTAAGATGTGACCAAAGAAATCCACCAACATGTGAACACAACATTATACATCACTGACAACAACGACATGTCCAAGTGTATGTAAGTACTACATCCCAACACCAGACTGGGGGTGGGGGGGGGGGGGATTTAACTAAGCGTACATCAGATGACTGCAGACAAGACGCGCTTCTAGAAGCAAGTTCTAACTGAATGTGAATTGTGCTCAAAGAGGAAGACCTAAAATCTCGAGGAGAAGTGAAGTAAAAGCAGAGATGAACAATATGGGAAGGGTATGGACAGAGTTCCATGGGACAGCTAAAGACAGGAAGCCTTGGAGTGAGTTGGTCGAAGATCTATGCCTCAATGTAGGATAGAGAGCAAAAGAAGAAAAGGAGGAAAGATGTCAGTTTGGGAAGAATGTCTGAACGGTTTCAATAACATTGACCTGACACGGTCAACAAATGAGAGAAAGAAGTTGGATATGTCGACCGAAATGCGTAAATATATGTTGCAAATAGGCACAACGCAATTGCGTCAAAAACAATACAATTACCGGATTAATGAAGAAGGTTGGATCGATCTGGCAGCCCAGCTAAATTTTACAAATTCGCCTCGATGTGGACCACCGGGCTGGTACGTCTGGCCACAACGCTACCGCGGCTAAAAGAAGTAGATTAGAAATCATTTCGAGAGAAACAAACATTCTGATGTCGAGTAACATCAATAATGTGCTACAGAAAAGAATAATCACATGAGTATTTGACCCATAGCACTGTAAGGCTCCGAAACATGAATTCTTAATTGTTTAAAAAAAATATTTTTACGACTTTTGAGATCGGCGTTATTGCAGAATGCAAAGACTGGGCTGAACAGAAAAGACAGCAAACTAACAAAGTCTTAAAGACAGGAGCAAATACACAATCTATTGAAAAAATGTACAAACAGACAGGCTATTTTGGCTTTGTCACAATACAAGACACGAAGAACTACTGCGAGATTATGATGATGATGATGATGATGATGATGATGATGATGATGATGATGATGATGATGATGATGATGATGATGATAAAACACGAAACAACACTTGCAGCCTAGTAATTGGTTCCACTGAAAATCAACAGAGCAGACAAGATACCGAATACGCGCCAATTAAAACAAACACCTGGTGTGAATGTCCACTTTTATGCGAAACTCAACAATCCAGTAACTATCAAAGATATAAGTTTAAGTTATTTCTACCACAGTCGGTCATTCTTACCACAGTCGGCAACAAGTCTTCTACATTTGAACTCCGATAGATGACCTACAAGCGGAGCAAATATAGATTCCAATCACCTTGGAGATACTGAGTTCAAGAGTTACATCATTGCCTGTAAGTACCCAAGCTGGTTTAAGTGTGGGGGAACGTTGAACAAATATCACAACCAGACAAGGCGTGTATTATCAAGATAAGATAGCTGGACTATTTGGGTATTATGGTGATTTTATCACGCATGTTTATTTAACATTCGGAATGTTTTTACACCGATGGGTTATTGAAAAGAAGCCATGCATCCAAAAAGCAAACCCAGTGGCTCTGGGACAGTCCTGGAATTTGACATTAAAAGATACCCGTTCTCAAAATGTGGCACTATAGTACACGATGACATTGAATGTATTGCAATAACATGACACTAGTAGGCCTAATTCTTTTCCAAGAATGTGTCAAGCCGCTAAAAGGACATGCATGATTGCCTAAACCAAAAGCTGCAGAAGGGGAGAGTCATCAGAAGCAGTGTGAAGCTGAGACTCCCCCGATTCAGCATCCACATCAAGAACCTTCTAGTCACCAGATTATTTCCTTCTCACCCCCACCCCACACTTTTTTAAAACCGACTTTCGGTCTCGCTAAATTCTAGACACTGAATGTGGGATTCACTGGGGTCTTGACTCCCAAATATCTTGCCTCTGTTGTATTGAAAAACTAGCTGAAACAACCAGCCCCCCCCCCCCCTCCAATTTTAAATAACTTACAAAATTGTGACATTCTATTTCGTTGCGCCGACTCGGCGCGTGCCACTCGGACCGTCATCCCACCTTAAGAAGCGAGGACATGATAAACCTGGAACTTCGTGACCTATTTTCATAGTAAGGCATCTATTAGAGTTTATTAGACGGAACCGAGCGAAGGCACTTTAAGCCGCGGTTTGCTACGATACCTACACAAGTGTTATACTAACACTTTCTAACCCAGTAAAGAGGTGACGCTGGACAGTTTGACATCAAGGTATGGGAGAACATCGATGTCACAAGTGATGACAGTACACAAGACACTCGCCTGTCCTACCTGTGGTCTTGGGTTCGATCCGTATCAGAGCGGATTCAAATTTTTTTTTAAATAGGTGGGCTCCCAGGTCGACCCAGCCTAAAATTGGTACCAGAGTCTAGGGAAGTAAAGGTGGCCGGCGTGATACTGACCTCACGACCCACCCCATGTGTGCCGTTGGGTCGAGACCCATGTGCTCAGTGCGCCTTAGACGTGTAAAAGGGGGGGGGGGGGCTTTACTTATGGTTTCCTTTTACTTTAAGACAGAAAGCTTTGGACAGATATGATCACCAACGCTACACGGCACAGACAAGTTTAGTGAACCATGCGTCGTCGATGTACGAGTACATTTGCTCATTCAGACAGGCGCGGTATTAATTTGAGGCGACACGTTTGAAACAGACCATGGTGTCAACGACGACGACGTCGAGAGAGCAGGAGGATGGCGGATAGGAGGGAGAGTAGGAGGAAGAGGAGGCGAAGGGGGAGGAGGAGGGGGCAGAGGAGGAGGAGGAGGAGGAAGAAGAAGAAGAAGAAGAAGAAGAAGAAGAAGAAGAAGAAGAAGAAGAAGAAGAAGAAGAAGAAGAAGAAGAAGAAGAAGAAGAAGAAGAAGAAGAAGAAGAAGAAGAAGAAGAAGAAGAAGAAGAAGAAGAAGAAGAAGAAGAAGAAGAAGAAGAAGAAGAAGAAGAAGAAGAAGAAGAAGAACCAGTTTGCGACTAGAAAAGCAAAGACAAACTCGCCACTTCCTCTCGGTTGCTTTTCATTTGTTTTATAATTGTACATTCCCTGCAGGAAAAACAACAAAACATATCGTCTCACGTCTAGTCAATTATGCTAAGGAATTAAAATGAATCGTAACCAAGTGTTACATATTCTCCTCGTTATTGTGTACTACAGAAACATGGACTATGAATAATCAGTAAAATCATCAATTTGATTAATTGCATTGCACTGTTTCCTCAAGTCTGTGGCTCAGTGCCGACTTCGACAAGCATTGCTTTCTAGTATGCTTTCCCGAGCCTTTGACTGTCCCCAATCTACCTACAAAGCAGCAGGTTTGTGTCTCTCTTCGCCTGGCTCCTATCCCTTGACCTGTTTGACATGGTATGCGGCTAACAGCCAGGCTCTCCAAATGGTATCTCAAAGAATAGGAGAAATCTCACAAGAGAAGTAAACAGCAATTCTACAAACCTTGGGACTGAAGAAAATACTGCATGAGATCAGAGTCAAACAATTAATCAAATATACACAACAATGACTCGGAAACTAGACAACAGGAGCGATTACAGGACATACCAGAGTACTAGACATTACATACATTGAACGCTATAAACACACTGCTGTTCAAACGTGTCGCCTCAAATTACTACCGCGCCTGTGTGAATGAGTAAATATACTCGTACATCGACGCACGGTTCACTAAACTTGTATGAGAGGCGATCAATATCTGTGTATTTATTATGGCATCTTTTGTCCGGCCTTTCCTGGCTCCCTTCAGCTGTTCTCTGTAAGCTTAGCTTCAACAATAACTAATGGCAACTTTAGCTTAGTTGCATGTCCTTTACAGGACGCCGCAATCAATCCCGACATTTGTTGGCTGTTTGTGGTTTACCAGTCAAGTTTACGTTCATTAGTTTGAATGGCAACTTACTTTGACAAAAATGTTAAATTCGTACTACTGTATAAGCAGCAAGTCAAATGGTTTGGTCATGCAACTAGGTTACCAACTAACAGTATACCACAACAAGCAATGATGTACAGACCAGAGGGAAGCAGAGGAAGAGGCCGACCACGTAAACGATGGACGGAGGGAATAGCAGAGTCCATAAGAATATCGATATATGAAGCCCATAAGCGGGCACTATCCCACTGTTTATACTTCACCTCGACACCACAAGGTACAAGAGGAACAAGATGGAATGACATGAGAGAGAATAGGTCAAAAACATGATGAACGTCTAAAAGAATAACTAAGATACATTTACCAATTTGTACCCGCGCAAAATAGTGGGACTAAAGTCGTATGATGGAATCGTCAATGTCGAGTTCATGGAGAGAACTAAACAAATTCCAGTGAATCAAGAGGTGAGGAAAAGACGCTGGTGCTGTATAGAACACACAATGAGAAAACCTGAGGACAATATAAGTAGACACTCTTATGTCTGGAACCCACAGTGTGAAAGTAATAGCGAGAGACCCAAGCATACATGGAGAAGTGAGTTACAGAGATGAGGAATACAGGGAGGGCATGGGGGGAGCTGGAGGAGATAGCAATAGATAGGACGGTTTGGCCTGGGTTGGTTGAAGGCTTGTGCCCCAATGGAGGATTAAGGACAGTAGAAGAAGACATGGAACGAACGATCTTTATTTTCAAAGGGTAACAAACTGGCCACTCAGGCCCGTCTTACATTCGGCACCTCCAATCACTCATCTGTCATTCATCAAGTGTGCATGTTACATTCACACAGGAAAAAAAAAACACTGTCAAATACTGGACATACTGGAAGCTGTCCACGTCTGACTACTAACAAGAACAGCCTGCCTCCATACGTATTTATTCGTTCCCTGATGTTTGCATTTATTCCATGTCCTGTTTACAAAATGGTCATGTTTTATGAAACACTGGCATTCAAATTAGTGGATTATTTGCCATGTTACGCCCGTGTGTTGCCTTGGGGTTAACAAACTATAGCAACACCGTAGTCTATCATGCATGTCGTAAGAGGCGAAGGAGGACTGGCATGGAACTGACTACCTCATCTTTAGCTGCAAAATCCAATCAACCATGAACTACAAGACGAAAAAGACAAGAACAACAAGAACTCAACTAACAAGTGTATTTATTTATTGATCAAAGATGAAAGAAGGCTCTTCTAGAAGATAACGCGATGCGTAGAAAGCAGCAAGGAGTCTGGACAATCGACTACCTCCTATCACCTATTATTAGTATTTCAACCCGTACCTATGGTCCTGGCAAGGCTACTAAAACGTCATTAACATGCTCTACATACTGTCTAATGCAGTGGTTCTCAACCTTTTTTGGCCCGTGCCCCCCTTCACCATATTTTTAGGACGTCATTCCCCTCCCCCTCACCATAATTTTAGAGCGTCATCCCCCCCCCCCCTTTCGTATTTCCTCCCAAAAATTCCCCCCTGCCACTACACAGTATACGTAATAATTAAAGCTAAATTTAATAGCACATACTAAAACAAGTCTTGACACCTACATAAAACGTGATTTGCGGATCTACTTAAGTTATACAATGAATTTCAGAAGGGTGATACGTACAGAACCGTAAAGTATGAATGGAAAAACAATATCAAGTAATCGGTTCTTGTATTAACGCAATCTAGAAATAATCTTAATCCCATTCCCCCCCCCCCCCCGCGGAAACCCTAAAATTCCCCCCTGGGGGGGGGGGGGAATTCCCCACCGGTTGAGAACAGCTGGTCTAATGTTTAAGAATGCCCACTTACCATCGGGCCAGCTGGCACTCTGGCCTATCCGCCACTGACTATACAAGCACACACGATGCCAACACATCGGCTCACTCACTTACAACCACTAACTCACGTATGCCAGGAAAATTAATCCGCTAAGGTGCTCGAATATTGAAGGATTCCACGTAATTTAATCACTCATGTCACTTCCACTGCTAAAAATAGAACTGGTAATTACATGAACTAAAGAAGTAGGCTATGGGTGAAAGCTCCACACGTCCAGCCACAAATGGCAGAGTGGTCGCGAGCATCACTCTTCCGCCGATGGATATATATCATCATCATGTGCTCTGCTAAATGGTGTAGGCGCTTGTGTCTCTCTACAGATCTCGGGCCTTGGAGTTGTGGATCAATTAAAGGGGTTAAACGTAAGACAAGCAATCGACTTAATTGCACTAGGTTATATACCATATAGCTTAGCCTACTTTCCACAGAATTGCTTGCAGAAAGCCTCAGACAGAGCAAGCACTTTGTAGATGCAGCGACGACCCCCAGGGGTCTTGAAAAAAAAACTGTACTCGTGAACATAATGCGGGATTGCGAAATCGCAACCACAACCTTCGTAGCGCACGTGACCATTTCACCACGGAGATCCTTTGTATCAATTTTACTTTTGTAATTATTCGTGGCCGGTCTCTCTGGCCGAGGAGTTACAACACTTTCTCCGTAATCCCGTTTATCACGCAGTCTCGTAGCGGGCGAGAACTGGGAGCGGTCTCCCCCCCCCCCCCCCGCTGGTGACTTGCGGGATAACTGAGCCAGCCGCTCAGAAAGCAATGGCAAACTACTGAGCGTAATCTTGCCAAGAAATCAACATACAGCTGAAAGATGCTGCTGTTGACAGCTAAGTCCTTTAAAAGGATATGCGAAATTTAAAAAAAAAAAAAAAAAAAAATTATTCGTGACCCCCATTCGCAACATTCGTCTCAGAAGCCCCATCTCCGCTGCCCCCAAGCTCTCTCAAACTTTGTTCACAAGCCCAGACTCACTAACTCGCAACAGAACAGGTCTGATATAACATTTCAGTACTCCCTCTCTGACATTCCATGAAAGTGATTTATTAACTATTATACTTTCCATCTTCTGAAATGCTGCTTTTTCTTAGCCTATTCTGCTCCGAATCTGTGTCAGTTCTAACCATCTAACACATGTACTAGTAAAAATAGACACCAACTGTCCTTTGAAAATGCTTAATATAAACATGAAGACGGCACACATAAAGTAGCGCTTGGTTACGTTGATATACCATTCCTGATTTGGAAACTTACATTACAAGTATTGTACTCCCGAAGTCGAAGAAAGGTTCGCCTGATGGTGAGGGACACTAGTATTTGGGAAAGCTAACCCTTGAGCACAAATGAGTTCGGCGAAATCACTGGCAGTAGCAACTACTAATAGCAGTAGTACATTTGTGGACTACGCTCGAATTCAAAGCCAGCAAACGATACCACATAAAAAAAAAGGTTTACAACCAAGCACGACAAAACTCCACGCCCACAGATAGCGCCCCTCACAATCAGTCATATTTCCTCATGGCGTTAAACCTGACAAGACGAAAAGCGATGCTTATGAAGTTTTTAAAAAAACAACAAACAAATAACTATAAATCGAGGCTCAATAAATTAACGAAAATAAACAGGTACTAAACCAGCAAACGTCCATAAAATCTGGCATGTTTAAAATTGTTATCCCATTCTCCCTGAGTCAACGAAAGGGGCTTGCGGTAACAGATAACCGTTAGATCACATATGTTGCCGTATGGCTGTGCATTTTTAGGCCTTTACACATACATGGTATATTTTTAATGACCGTGGGGTTTTTGAAAATACTGCCGTTCTAAGTTTTGCATTTACCTTTCGAGTTGCATGAACTCCACAGAGGGTGAATATAAAACTTAGATGGGCAATATTTCCAAACACCCCAGTCATTAAAAATACACCCTATATATCCCAGCATAGCATGGTGAGGTTAACAGTTCCCATCTTCGTTGCCGAGTCTTAGAATCGCCACAACCATGTTCTCTCCGAACCACGTACGCCGGCGCACACATCCGCAAAACAAAACGTCAGTGATAGAAATTATGACCCATTCAACCTACCCTCCTTTCCCACATCAGGTAAAGTAATTTACGTGTATAACAAATATAAGTAAAGGCAGTAAAGGTAACCCCATAGCAGGCACGGCCATTGAGGTGTGAATTGTTAGACCTTCACATACAGAAGGCCATGAATATGTGAAGGGGTCATCAGTCCTCGTCGCTGTTCTTTCTTAAAATTGCATACTACCCGTTTGTCTTAGGCTGGCTCACCCTAGGGACGCACCGGTCGGAAAACATTATCCTGCCTCTACTAGGCAATAGACACGATAAAACAAAAAAATACCCCACACATTCAGTCAAATAAACCAGGCGAACTACAGTTCAGGGTTGTCACTTATATATGACCAGAATTTAATTTGAACTATTAAATGCACATATGTTTATGGCGTCAGTGTAAACAGAAACGACTAATGTTGCCTCGTAAACATAGACGAAGCAGTCGGCTGTCGCGTTCTCGATCGATACGGCAGTCGCATTATTCGGGTAAATACGTTTTTCACAACAATAAAAAACGTGTAATGTGCACGTCTTCTAATTTAAAGCAACGTTTAAGACACATCATGTATAAGAAGCATTTATAAAGGAGTATAATTGCATCGTATCCGTATTAAAACTTAAACATTTCTGGACATTAACAAGTAGCAGACGACATACATTTGTTGAAAAGGCGAACTTGGGATAGTTGTAACATCGGCTTCAATTTCCCGCATCGACTCCCTTCCCTTCCAATTCCATGCATTCAATATGCTCTTCGTGAAATTGCAAATTTCGGACTGCCAGTTGATTTCTTTCTAGGTCACTAATAATGTGTGGACTCTCCACCATCTCACTGAACACCACTTCCTCCCACATCTAATCCCTTATTTAAACATAATTTGTACAGCGGCCGACTTGCTTTCTTATACCGGCAGCTTTCAAAGCAGGATCCGATTGTGAAAGTCTCGTATTGATTATTACCGACTATTTTTCTTCTCTCAATTATTAAGCTATTACCAAGACTCACAGTTCAACACAGTAGACGCGCAATGAGTGAATCGGCAAAAGTGAAAAGTAATATCGGTCAGCTTTATTAGAACACGATCACGGGTGACAAAATGGACGTCAAACAAGGCGTTACCAGTAAGGTTAACTAGCCCACCAAATGACAGGAAGAAGTCTCACGTATCGGCAGAAAGGGGTTGTAAACAAAAACAATTACGCCCATAACACACACAAAATTGTGGGTGGACAAAGAAAAGGGAGAAGAAACAAAGTGTTAGACAGGTGTATGTGATATCAACTAATGAGTTCCAATTTGCAAAGTGCAATGACAATGAGATCCATACAAGACATGCCGAGAAGATCAACTGGTGTGAACACTTGTGTAAACAATCTACGGCTAAATAAAAAGAAAGAAAGAAAGAAAGAAAGAAAGAAAGAAAGAAATGACAAATATAACTGCAACAGAAAGTCCAAACAAAGTCTTAGTCTGAAAAGCAGAAAAACAGAAGTAACAATAGCTACAGAGAGAAAAAAATGTCTTTCAGAATGCATATTCAAAATAAATGCAAACAAATTAGTATGCTCAAGTATTTGGGTACCTAGATAACAGAAGACAGAAGGTGTAATAAAGAAGTTTAATGTACCGGGTGTTTGTAAAGTCTCACTACACTTTATATGTAGAATAAATTTGAAAAGTGAAGTACACTATGTCATTAAAAAAATATGCTCCACAGTCCACCGTGAAGCAAAATGAAGCGAGTGGCTGTCACTGCTGGGGTAATTCTTTGCACTCCAAACAGAATAGTGTTATCAACGTAAGAAAGAAATTTTTGGGGGTTGAACAAGTGTTTCGAAATGACGGTCGATACAGATACACACGGATGGTTGTTCAAAGATTTATAGCAAGATTTCCTGATAAACAACCGCCTCGTCGCATTATGGTTAGAAATTTCTTGAATAAGTTTCTGGTGACGGGAAATGTGGAAGATACTCCGCGATCGAGAAGGCCTGCTGTGTCTGAAGAAAAATGTCTAGATATTCAAGACAGAATCCTGAAAATTCAAGGAAGTCCTTAAGGAAAATGTCACAACAAGTGAACGTATCAGTTAGCAGAATGCACAAAATTCTTAAACAAGGAATACATTTTCATCCATAAAGGATTTCTGTTGTGTCTGAACTAAAAAAAAAAGTGTGATAATCAATCCAGAGTCAACTACTTCACGTGGTTTTTTTTTTTTTTAAGCTAAACAAGACGAGTCAATTTTCGATGTAACATTCTTCTCTGATGAGGCATGGTTTCATCTATCTGGATACGTTAAAAGCCAAAATAATCGTATTCTGAGCAATTTAAAACCCAATGCATTTCATGAAGCGCCTCTATACGATGAGAAAATTGGGGTATGGTGTGCCGTCAGTAGAAAACGTTTTATTGAACCAATTTTCTTCAACAACAATATATAAGGAGCGTTCAATTGAAATCCGTTCATGCCGCACTGCGCGTAATTGCGTACGTTGAACATGATCATGTCATGGTCATGTGATAAGTACTGACCAATGAATAAAAGAGCAAGTGGTTATCGTCCCATGATGCATAGGTTCTGTTTCTGTCCGTTGAGATAATGGCCGGGTTGATCCAAAATCTGTCCAAAGAAGCTCAAAGAGCGGTGATTCAGTTTCTTTCATTTGAAGGATGTCGACCAGTGGATATTCATCGAAGAATGCAGGCAGCGTACGGTAACAAAGTGTGTCAAAGACAACAGTGACAAACTGGGCACGAATGTTTCGGAAAGGACGTCAGTTAGTGACAGATCTTCGACGGCCGGGTCAAGCGCATATTGTTGCAACACAAAAAAACATCGCCAAAATTGATGCAGCAGTACAGATGAACCGTTGTCAAAGCATACGTTCGCTAACGAAAGAATTTGATTTGATGTGTCAATTGGGACAGTTCAAACGGTCGTTCGTAAGAAACTGCAATATCGGATGTTGACCAACAAGAGGAACGCATGGGATGGTGTTTGAACCACTTGCTGCATTACTTACAGAGTGGAGGGTGATGAATTTCTCTTCCGCATTGTGAATGTTTATGAATCATGGTGTCACCACTTTGAGCTGGATCACCAAAAGCCAAAAAATTCAAGTTGCAGGTTTCCGCTGGTAAGGTTACGCTGAGCGCATTTTTTTTTACCATGAAGGACTATTGTTGGCCGACTTTAAAGAACCTGGTGTCAACATCAACTCTATCCACTACTTGCAAACACTAGTCAAGCTGCAAAAAGCCATCAAGAATAAACGACCCGGCATGCTTTCTCGTGGTGTGATTTTGTTGCACAATAATGCTCGTCCGCATGTCGCAAAGATTGTGCAAGAAACATTAGCAAGGAAGAAGTGGGAAATTCTGCAACATCCAGCCTATAGTCCTGATTTGTCACCATGTGATTTTCATTTGTTCGGACCTCTAAAAAAAGCTCTAAAGGGGCACGATTTCACACAGATGCAGACGTAATGAATGCGGTAAACACTTGGTCCAGTGAGCAACCACAATCCTTTTTTTTTTTTTTTGCGGGCGGCATTCGCCGCCTACCTAAGCAATGGAATACGTGCCTGAATGCCTACGGCGACTTCTTCTGACCAACCCATGGTGCATAATTCATTCAAAATTAATGCTTTGTTTAATTCTACACCTCGTAATGTTTCTATCATGCTTTTGTAATAAAGCCATTGGAACGGGTTTCAAATGAACGCCCCTAATATGTGCCGATTGGTACCGTAATGATATTCTGGAACCTTTAGAGAGAGAGAGAGAGAGAGAGAGAGAGAGAGAGAGAGAGAGAGAGAGAGAGAGAGAGAGAGAGAGAGAGAGAGAGAGAGAGAGAGAGAGAGAGATGGATGGTAGGTTTTGACATTTGAAATGTAATCTGGCGTATTCAGCTTACTATTTTTCCTTTTTTATTTTATGGATTTTTAATGTATGAAAGATGCACACGGTCCCACCTAGTTTTCCGCAAGTATCAGAGAAGAGTAGACTTCCGAACCTCTACCCCAGGATAAGGGAAAGGGGGTTGGGAGCATACCCGTTTCAATATTTTGCAAATCGTACAAGATATGCTCAAGTTGACGGCAGGCGTCAGGGTCTGCGCCACTCCACTTTCAAAGCATTCAGCACGTGATCTTGACATTTCTTCGCGTTAGGATGTCTCTCTCTTTCTCCCCCCCCCCCCCCACACACACACACACACTTTTCCCCACCTCACTGCCTCCGTGTTTGTGTGTTCCCCATGTGGACTATTTCATGATGACAGCACATTAAAATCAGTTTCCAGGCGAGACAAGTTAAACGAGGCGATATTTTCTAGCCCCTATCACCATCTCACCCTAATGTGCCATTTTTTTTTCTCCGCGTTTCCATCCTGTTTCAGGATATTGCGGTCAACACCAGCATCTTTCAGCTGTATGTTGATTCCTAGGCTAGATTACGCTCATCAGCACGCCACGACTTTCTGAGCGACCGGCTCCATACTCTCATAAGTCACTTTTGCGATTCGAACCACTGCTAATTCTCGTCGCGTCACGTGACGAGAGTATTCGAAGTTAGCGGAGAAAGCTGCTAACCCCTAGGCCACGGAGCCGGTCTAATGTGCCATGACACATTTAAATCATATCCGAGCAACCGCGACCCATTTTTATAATTTTTATCCTTCCTTCCTCATTTCCACCCCCTTCTCTTTCTATTACCTACTTCATAGTAAAGACATACCCTACTTAAAACACTCACTACTTGCAACACCAGGTAAGGTTTTCTTTCCAGAATCAAAATACCCAGTTTTCTGCAACACAGTTGTCTTCAGTATTTGTGAGATATTAAGAGTACGTACATAAAAAGATAAGAGGTAAAGGGCCTCATTACCATACTACAATGACATTAAAATGGCCATCCTGATAAGTCCATGTTTTGTGGACCAAACAGAACTTGATGAGTGATGTCACTAGCTTGTGATACATGAAAATGACAGCATAGGGTCCCTTTGTGGTGAGAAGTCTGATTGGGGAATCTCACCCAGGGTCATAGGAAGGTCGTCCCTAAGCGGATATGGGGATATACGTCTATTAGCTCAGGTATGAAGAAGAGGTGAACTTCTCAAAGACATATGCAATTACTGTGGTTTTAGGGTTGCTAGCTGGGAAAGTCAAGTGAACAAACACAGCATCTGATTCTATAGTTTATGTAGGTCATCATCACCATCCAGTACCTTGCCGGCTGGCGTGGGCAATCATGCCTCACCACAAATTACGATCTCCAATGTCAAGGATCAATTTGTGTGTTGACTCTCTTGTGTGCCATGACATAAGACTGTCAAGAATCTTCTCACGCTGTCTTCTCATACTGACCCAAAAAAGATGTTAATTGGAATGAGAAAAAGAGTGTTGAAGTGCTACATAGAACCTATACTTTTGTATGGATGTGAAACGTGGAAAATGAGTATACAACCTGAAAAACTTCTGATAGTAGTGGAATTTTGGCTTCTGAGGAAAATGCTAAGAATATCATGGACAGACAGAAAAATCAATGAGCAAGTCCTACAAGAAGCGAATGAAAACTGGAAACTTATTAGAGAAATTAAACTAAGGGAGTCAACATTTTTTTTGGGGGGGGGGGGGGGATTGGAGGGGGGGGGGGGGAGAGAAATGCTATGAGCAGACATAAACTTGAGAACTTGGTGACAACTGGCAAAACTGAGGGGAAAATAACAAGGGGAAGGCAGAGAAATAAATATCTGGATGGTTTGACCATATGGCATGGTCGAGACAAGAACACAGACCCGATCCACAACTCTGGTGAGATCCACAACTCAGGTGATCGTGTAAGAATGCGAAACATGACCGCCCACGCTTATCGGCATAGCACATGATGATGATAGTTCTTATAGGGACAGAGTGGCTTGAGTGACCGTCCAGCATAGGTACTCCTCTCTCACAAGGTCTTCACATGGATACACTATCTAGGTCATGGAAGAGCATAGAGCAGTAGGTGAGCTGGTCTGCTGGCTTCAAGAGCTCAAGCAGTTGCAACACATAGCATGGACAAGAGAGATTTTGAAGAATTGTAATGCTTCTAAATGAAGACACAATAACAAATGAAAAGACATATTCAAGGATGCTTGAGTTTGGATTTCAGTGTGATTTCAGCAGGGAAGGATGTATGAGGTGGCATATCTAACATGTTTATAACCAGCGTGATACTGGAACAATCATCATTTACATCTTACATTTGCTGTGGGTGACAAACATCTAAAGGCATATCCGGAGTACTACGTCCCTTCTTAAACACCCCCCCCCCCCCCCAAAAAAAAAAAAAACAACCCAAGATGAGCCTATCGCCAGCCACCTCACCTCCCAGAACATTTTCTGTTATTCATTTTATGAGCTTCTTGTCAACCCTTGAGCTGAGTGGTCAGGACTCCTGCCTCACAAGGGGTTTGAATCCACCAGCATTGGGCAGACAGAGGTGAGTGTACTAGCCTCTAATCCGCCAAGGCTCGAAAATTGCATAAATACAATAAATAAGCTGCATGAAATAATAAAAAAATAAATGTGTCTCTAAGCAATTTCCTGCTGTGGATCTAGGATGTGATAGGACTGTCTCATTGTGTTAGCTTGAATGTACAGAGGAATAAGTGACCAATATTTGCCTCAATTAGCAGGTGATGAGCCCAGGCATCGAACTCCCGTCCGACTGTGCTAATGACATTATCAGTGCAGTTTGCTATCAACTTGACTAACATGCCCCTTAATAAGTTGTATGCTCAGTAATAAACAGCATCAATTTCATAACACCCACAATGGAGACGACAACAATAAGTAGGAACAGAAAAAAGTCCAATTGCTCGCATTATATGCGCACATAAGAAGATAACTTAGCTCCACCAGATTGTCACCTCAAAGAATTATAATATTTATTTGATTTACACATCACCATTTTACATCACATAAAGCACCTTTTTGTTATTGGAAAAATTAAAAAAAAACAGACTGTGTAAATGAAAATAGTCATCATCAAATCTCATCTTGTTCCTCTTTACCTTGTGGTGTCGAGGTGAAGCATAAACAGCGGGAGAGTGCCCGTTTATGTAATTTATATATTGAGATTCCCATGGACTCTCTTATTCCCTCTGTCCATCATCTACATAGTCAGCCACTTCTTCTGGTTCCTTCTTCTTCTTCTTCGTTCATCCGGAGTTTTTTTTTCGGACGTGATTGCGTTGTGCCTGTTTACAGCAGAGCTGCGTTCTTGCGCCGTTAGGCCGACACATCCGACTTCTGTGGGCATTTGTTGACCGGGTTAACCTTCCCGGGCTTCTGGTTCCATTTTGTCTGTACATCATTGCTTGTTGTGATATATTGTTAGTTGGTAATCTAGTTATATGGCCGAACTATTTAACTTGCTGTTTTCTAATGAAATTTAGCGCTGCCATTACCCCCACTTTAGTCCTGATTTCTTCATTTCTGATTTTTTTCCCCCTCTGTTTGATACATTGAGTATTCTTAGGAATCTCATTTCCATTAGTGTAATTTTTCTTTTCTATTTTTCTGTCATTGTTCAGGTTTGGCACTGGTAGAAAAGAGTTGGTAGGAAGATTGTGTTGTAGAGTGCTTTTAGTATCTACTGATACGAGTTTGTTCTTCAGTATTCATGCCATTTGTCCAATGAGTTGGTTTGCCTTACTGCATCTATTTTCAACCTCATCTTCTGATCTTGTGAAAGAAGAGAGCGAAAATAAACATAGGATGTCTCTTCTTTTTCTACATTATTAATAGCCTTAAGAAATAGAAGATAATTTTATACTGAAACAATCAAAGTACACAAATAAACAAATAGAAAATAAAAAGGAAACATACAAATGCAGTGGGTTATATTTAAGTCTGTCAAACTAAATATATGTCATTAAA
Organism: Cepaea hortensis; assembly: GCA_963921405.1. Classification (NCBI taxonomy): domain Eukaryota; kingdom Metazoa; phylum Mollusca; class Gastropoda; order Stylommatophora; family Helicidae; genus Cepaea; species Cepaea hortensis. The sequence continues at coordinate 44,276,275 of OY992881.1, forward strand.
AACAATGTAAACAACACAACAGCAAAATAAACCAGACATTACAAATATAAGTTTTAAAAAAGTAAAGGACCTTTTAAACGCTTTAAGGAGCATTGGACAAATGGTGCTAGATCTATATTTTTATAGACCAATCCACACTCAGTAGGTGACGTGGTCAGTATCATGCTGTCCAATTTTACTTCTCAAGATATTTCCTGGTACCAATTTCATCCAGGAATCCAGGTCAACCTTCAAAATCCAGCCTGATGTGGATATGAACCTATGACCATGGGCCAGCATTTAGCCACTACTCGACCGTAGCTGCCAGTACAAATATATCCATCCATCTCTCATGTGCCATGCCGGTAAGCGTGGGCGGTCATGTTCTGCCATCTCACTCGATCACCAGAGTCGTGGATAAGCTCCGTGTTTCTGTCTCGACCATGCCACAAGGCCAAGCCATCCAGGTACTTGCTTCTAGGTCTTCCCCTTGGTCTTTTCCCCTCAATCTTACCAGTTGTCACCAAGTTCTCCAAATCATTTCTTCTCATAACATGCCCAAAAAATTGTGACTGTCTACGTCTAATGTCTCTAATCAGTTTAGGATCTTCATTTGTTTCTTGAAGGACTTGTTCATTGGTCTTTCTGGCTGTCCATGGTATTCTTTGCATTTTCCTCAGAAGCCACATTTCTACAGCCATCAGATGTTTTTCAGCCTGACTGCTCATTGTCCAAGCTTCACATCCATATAAAAGTACAGGTTCTATGTAGCATCTCAACTCTTTTTCTCGTTTCAATTGACATCTTTTTATTGGTCAGTATGTTTTTCATCTTGCTAAAGGCTACTTTTGCCATGGCGATTCTTGTTCTAATCTCTTCAAGGCATCTCCCATCAGATGTTATTACTGTTCCGAGATAATTGTACCTATTCACTTGTTGAAGAATATTCCCATTTACTTGTATATTACATTGTGGTATTTCGTTCTTCCTAGTGACAAATATATGCTTGACTACAAATGTTGATCAAGTCAGTGAAAGTGAAACTAATGGCATGGCACACCAGATGGGGGTATCATTTATTCAATCAATGACGGTATATTGTAACGCTACACAGTTAAATTCTGCCTATGAATATATGAATAACAATACAGTATTTTGATTACAATGACGTTTCAGTGCAAGGCAGGTGTTACCTCTTCTTCTTCTTCCATTCGCTCCAGGTATAACTAACTGATTCTATCCTAAGCTTACAACAACTATGCATAAAGTTGATAATGTAATAAATGTTTGGATCTGACAAGGTTCAAATTATAACATTATGGGTAGGTCAGCATGGCCAAATGGATAAGAACATGTGTTATTAAACATCCGGTTGCTGAAGCGGAGGTAAGGGGTTCAACCCTTACATCGGACAGTTGGACTAAAATGATAACCTTTTGTCCCTGACTTGGGAACGTAAATTACAAGTACCTCTGAAGTTGGAGTGGGATTGCCTGATTGCGAGGGACACTGTTAATAGTGTTCATTACATACATTATCATGATGGCAATAATCTCTCAATATTTGAACAAAGAAGAGACAAACAACAGATTGCACTAAGTGTTCACTTATTTTGTCAGGTGTATACCACAGAGTTAGAGATATGAAGTGAATAATTAAAGTTAGTTGCATATCCTTTACAGGACGTTGCAATCAAAACCAGTATTTTTTGCTGTTGTGATCTCTTGGTACGTTTACGTTCAGTAGTTTGCGATTGTTTTCTGAATGACCGGCACACATACCATTTCGTAAAAAACCAATGCAACACAATCTGCTACCAAATCGCGTGCAAATGTATTTCGAATGTGGGTGTGTGGGACCACGAACTGCATCTGTAACTCCTTCGCCACAGAGCTGGCGAAGTGGATAGATGAATACTTTTTGGGGGTGAAATTTAGAACACACATAGTCACTGATACTATTCAATTTAATGCATGTTACCATGGTTATTCACTTATTAGAGAAAAGTCTCAACCCCAGCCTCACATGAATAGATGCAAGCCTTGTTGACGGCTTAGATGACCTGAACACCAATGCATTGGACTTGCTGCAGCTTACAGTCTTCCAGAAGATTCAATAACAACCAATCCACCATTACAGGACACACAGTGGGTAGGGGAGGCCAAGAGATGAGTAGAAATGGTATGATAAAGATGGGCAAAAACTCATACAAATGTCTGACAAGCACAAAGAAATAAATAAAGGCTTGTAGTATTTCAATAAGGTTTACTATACAATGTGATCTATAAAATAAATAAAAATACAGCAGTGGTTCCCATATTGGTTGGTATTGTCTCATAAAAAATATACAGGGGCTGTGTTGAGGTTTTGCAAGAGGCATATTTGAATGGCAGAAATTAAATGGGTTAACTGAAGTAAAGTTGTAAAATACGAGTAATTTAACAATGACATTGTGTCCCCTAGATTTCTGTGGGATTTTTATTTCAGGCGACTCTAGGAACTCTGCTATATGAGTTGTTTGCTGTAATTTTTAAAATATAGTTGTATTTTTTTTGCTGACAAGGTCTTAATATAGAAACAGCGTCGGCACTCCTCCGAACGACGACCCCAAATTATTTAGTGTAAAATGCATCGCTTACAAGGGCCTCATTAGCTGATATAATTAAAAAATATGAACTACGAACTAAAAATATAGAATTGAGAAAATGGAAATACGTACCAATAATATTTCACAGTTATATGTGGAAATTGTGGCACAAAAGTTGTAAATACTGTCCGAAAACATGTTCTAAACTCTTGTATTGGTATTGGGGAAAAAAATTATACATATCGAAACGAGAATGTGTTGTCGATCATTTCTGGTTCAGTGTCTGGCGGACTGCTAGACCGCTCGATGGATGCAATAAATATTTATGGAACCGGAGGGCTCTCACTGTCGTCGGTACTACAAGATATGGATATATATATATATACTCTGACGACAGCGAGGGCCCTCCCACAAACATTTATTGTATCCATCGATCGGTCTAGCGGACAACGATACACTCAAATGTAAGAGATTGACAACACATCGCCCCAGAAATGACCTTATGAGGCCCTGTAAGGGGTGCATTTTACACTAAATAATTTGGGGCAGTCGTTCCTATGGGTGCCACAACGTCTATTATGTTACTTATGATTGCGATCTTGTAAAGCTAACCAATTCCACGTTCCGGTTTTGTTGATTTACTCGTTGTAGTTGAATAGGGACTGGGCAAGGGAGTGGCTAAGGAGGCATGGGTCGACAGCCATACAAATTTGGGAACCACTGAAATCCAGACACCTGATTTTCACTTACTTACCGCATAAAAATGCCTTGTATGAGTTTTAGAGATGAACGTTGTTTTGCAGCTCGTACTGGCTCCGAATTTGTAAGAAAGGTGTTGCTGTTAGATGAGAAATATACACCGATCACTACGCACAAGCCGAAGCCACAAAACACGTCTAGAGAACAACAACTACAACTGGCTGTAGTGTTATCTCACCTAACTAACCTCAAGTTTCACAGCCTGTCAGTGTGTCACCCCGACTCTAAGGTTCAAGGACACATCACGGCACGTCAATACGATTTTTAAAAATGGTGCAAACAATCCCAATCATATTTCAAATATTTTTATTACTTACCATAAAATAAAACTGGAAGAATAGAAGGGTATAGTTTAGAACTGTATATTTAATAATAAACAATTATATAATAATATGTACGTATTTTATTGTCGCAAAATGTGAACCGGAAAGAGTTCTGCGGTTGTGGATAGGGCACAAACTGGAAGCACTTTTGATTCCTTACGAAATTAAACAAGCAGACGCTAAACTTTACTTTAGTAAACATAGGAGTTTACCAGCTGATGTGAAACACACACCGAACGTTAAAACTGTGTAAGAATACTTAGGTAACGTTTTGTGTTTATTGAGAGTAACACCAGCAGTCGATAAATTATTGTTGTTGGAAATGTTATTTTTTTTTGTTTAAAACGTCCGGTACGTCGTAGACTACCACTCTCCTCTGTTTCTAAACAAACTTCAGTCAAGGTAGTTAGTTAATACTCATTGGCACCTTTCCGTCTTGACAGACGATAGTTTGGTACATTGTGCTTCAAAAAGGCTTAATAACTACGATCCATGGCGGTGGCGAGTGTGGCTGGTAAGGCCAATTCTTGATGCAAATGTTTGCCCACAGTAGGTGCATGTGAAAACATGGTCATTTCCACCATTTTGCACCATCTTACGTCTCTCACGCTCTGTGTGTGCTTTATCTGCAATCATTTTCTCCTTTGTCTTTATTCCATTTCTGATAGTTGCCCTCCAAGCAACACGTTCAGCGGCGACGTGTTACCATTGTGCATTATCAATGCCTGTATCAATCATGTCCCGCTTACACACATCTTTGTATCGTAGTAGAGGCCAACCCTGAGATCTCCTACCCGTCTGTAATTCACCAAAAAAGATGTCCTTTGGTATTCTACCATCATCCATCCTCCTAACGTGTCCTATCCATCTAAGTCTACGAAGACTGAGCATGGAATACACAGTCACACAACCTGATCTTTCCAATACTTCAGTATTTGTGATATTGTCTTGCCACTTAATACCAAGTGTTCTTCGCAGACACCGCATATGAAAGCTGTTTACACGTTTCTCTTGGCGTGAGTAAGTTGTCCAGGTTTCACTGCCATAAAGAAGAGTACTAAGGACACAGGCTTGGTAGACGAGGACTTTTGTTTTGGCAGTAAGCTTCCTGTTCTCCCAGACTCTTTTTGCTAACATGTTCATTGTTGTTGCTGCCTTGCCAATCCTGATGTTGATTTCCTGATCGAGGGATAATTTGCTACTTACCTCTGATCCTAGATATGTAAAATGGTCTACTATCTCCAGTTTGGCGTCATCAATAAAGATTGATGGTACATCATGTGCACCTTGTGACATAATCTGTGTCTTCTTTTTGTTAATTGTTAAACCAAATTCAGAACAAGCATTGGAGAATGATGATAGTAGATGTTGTAATTCTTCCTCAGAGTGGGTCGTAATCACAGCATCATCCGCAAAAAGCAACTCTCTGATTAGTACCCTGCTAATTTTGGTCTTGGCCTTCAATCTCTGAGCATTATAGAGGCCACCATCTGAGCGTGAATGAATGTATATACCGTCATCCTGATCACGAAAAGCATATTTCAGTAGAAGTGAAAAGTATATCCCAAAGAGGGTGGGGGGCTAGTACACAACCTTGCTTAACTCCACTCTTGATTTCAAACTCTTCTGAAGATGAGCCATCAAACTTGATTATACCCTTCATGCCTGTGTGGAACGATTCCACAATGGACAGAAGAGTTGGTGGCCAGCCAATCTTCTTTAGTGCTTTGAACAGACCTTCACGACTGACCAAATCGAATGCCTTTGTGAGGTCGATGAAGGCAATAAACAGTGGCTGATTTTGTTCCCGGCATTTTTCTTGCATCTGTCGCAATGAGAATATCATATCAATTGTAGACCGGTTCTGACGGAAGCTGCACTGTGATTCAGGGTAGACTTGATCTCCCAGGACTTGAAGTCTGTGCAGGACAATTCTGGCAAATACTTTCCCAACAATACACAGAAGTGAGATACCCCTATAGTTGTTACAGTCGCTCCGATCTCCCTTGTTCTTGTACAGCGTTATGATTTTTGAATCTTTGAAATCCTGTGGGACTTGTCCTTCTCGCCAGCATAGCTCTATTAGCTGGTGGATCTGTAGAGCGAGTGTGTCTTGCCCACTCCTGATTACCTCTATTGGAATCCCATCCTTACCTGCAGCCTTGCCAGATGCAAGCTCATTTATAGCACACTTAACTTCTGTTATAGTGGGAAGTGTGTCCAGGTGGTCAAGAGTTGGCAGGGCCTCTATGACGTTGAGGGCATCATCCGCTAGCTTGGTCTCACTTGAGTAAAGCTCTAAATAGTGCTCGACCCATCTATCCATCTGCTGTTTCTTATCAGTGATGATTTCTCCAGTCAAGGTTTTCAGCGGTGCACTTCTTTTGATCATTGGACCACAGGCTTTCTTTATCCCTTCATACATGCTTCTGATGTTTCCCTTATCACTTGCGATTTGAATGGACTCACATAACTTGATCCAATAATCATTCGCACACTGCCTGGCAGCCTTTTGTACATCCTTCCTCGATTGCTTCAGCTCACTCAGAGTGTTACGCGTTGGTCTTTCCTTGTTTCTTAAGAGAGCTATCTTCTTTTTATCAATCAAGGGCTGTAGTATCTGGCTGTTTGCCGCAAACCAGTCCTGCCTCTTATGATCCACAGTGCCGTAAACCCCTACCGCTGTTTTATAAATAGTTTCCTTAAGTTTACTCCATTTATCATTTACTATACAATTTTTTGATGTATCATTGAAAGCGTCTTCAAGTTGCTGTTGAAATTCAAAGCACTTTCCAGGATCGTGAGTGTTAGTAATATTAATCCTGGGGCTAGACTTGTGTTTAGCTGTGTAGATTCTCTTTGGTCTCAGTCTAACCCTTGCAACAACCAAAGAATGATCTGTGTCACAGTCAGCACTGTGGTAACTTCGAGTTAATGATGTATGGTTCAGATGTTGTCTCCGTGTGATAATGAAGTCCAGCTGATGCCAATGGCTGGATCTTGGATGTTTCCATGTGACCTTATGCATCTCTTTTGTTTTAAAAAAGGAGTTTGTAATACATAGGTCATTTCTAGTGCAATGCTCCAGCAGCCTTTGCCCATTATCATTCATGTGACCGATGTTGTATTTTCCAAGGCACACTGGCCATGAACTCGAGTCCTTGCCCACACGAGCATTGAAATCACCGAGCATATAAATGTAGTCGGATTTTGGAACTGCCTTGATCGCAGAGTCTAGCTGCTCATAGAACGTATCCTTCACATCATCAGAGGAAGCGAGTGTTGGTGCATATGCAGTGAGAATGGTGGCAAAACCACAAGAGGTTGCCAAGCGCAGTGATAATAATCTTTCATTACCTCCAGTTGGGATATCAATCATTCCCAGTAGCGAATTCTTCACTGCAAAGCCCACACCATGTTGCCTGTTTTCTGCCTGCCCTCTTCCCTTCCAAAAAAAAGTGTAATTGTTTTCCCTGAGTGACCCTTCCTCAGCGAGGCGAGTCTCCTGCAGGCCAGCAATATCAATGTTAAGACGATTGAGTTCAGCATCAACCATAGCCGTTTTTCTCACATCGTCAATATTTGTCAAGTCAGTGGAAAATCCTGGATACATGGTTCTCACGTTCCAGGTTGCAAGCCGTAGCTTGAGGTTTCTATTCTTTTTATTAGTACCTGGTGCATTGGTTTTACAGCCTGCGATTCAGATTTTGTCCTAGCCCCAAGCACCCATTGAAGCAGGCAGGCTGTGGCGGATCAGCACCCAATTGGCTGGGGGCTGCCCAGCTTGAGGCGGGCGGAAGCTGATCAGTGACACCTGTAGGTGTCTCCCACCGTCAGAGGCAACGCGTGGCGCTCCATGTCTACGCCAACTGACAAGGACTTATAACCCGTAACAGTTGCCTCTCGCTTTGATTCCGAGACCGGTTAAGACCAGGGATGGAGTTATTGCCTCTCCATAGCACAAAGCCTGAGCTAAAATAAAGAAACCATGTGTTGCCCATGCAGCATGATCCCTCTCTCGGCCTGCCTAGTTCACTCCAGAGGAAAGTTGACACCTATAATCTGGAACAAGACAAGCTGCAGAAGCTGCCGGATCAGCAAAGCAATGCTCTAACTGTCCGCCTGTCGGAGCTTCGATCCTAGACCAGCTGCCAACCAAGGCTTAGGGCCTGGTCTGCCCTGCCATGACTTATTTTGTCTTTGGGTTGCATTTCCTCGCACCAGGATAAGGCTAGTACCCTCCCAATTGCGCTCTTCCGCCCGAAGCCGTTGGCACAATGTGGTGTGTCGGGTTTGGTAAGCGCCGCCCAACATTTGGCGCTGACAGAAAGCAGGTAGTACCGTCTACTGTCATACGGTAGCTCAGTCATATCTGACTAAGACAATAAGTCAATAACTAGCCACTTTTGATTTTAGTAACATTTATTTAATTATTTACCGTGCATAGTTGGATACCTCTTGAAGAAACATCCAACGGTACCTTAAATTCTGTAGGTCAATTACAATTCTAAGCCGAGGTATTATTTGTGTGTCCGTTATTATTTAAGGTAGGGAGAGTTTATTTGCAGGGCCCTTACTAATAGACGCTTTGTTTATTCACAGGGCCCTACGAATATGTCTAACTGAATCTCTATCTAACAAACTGTGTGTCTGTCTTTCCATCTGTGTGTATGTATGCGTGTGTCTGACTCTCTATCTGTCTGCTGTCTGTCTGCCAGTTTATATATCCGTTGTTTATTTGTCTGTATCTCTGACTGCCTGCCTCTCTCTCTCTCTCTCTCTCTCTCTCTCTCTCTCTCTCTCTCTCTCTCTCTCTCTCTCTCTCTCTCTCTCTCTCTCTCTCGGTCGCTCGGCCGGTCAACCTGCCTGTTCAGAGTATTGCAGGGAGAGGTTGAAAGAGATGTATGAATTGGCATGGTGGAACACACTTGATCGACAAGCGAGTGTCGGGTTGGATCTAGCTACCCATCTACCTGCGTACCTACTCATCCACCTACCTGCCTAGCTACCCACATACCTACTTACTTAACTACCTACCTGTCTACCTACCCACATATCTGCCTCTCTAACCATCTATCTGTCTAACAACCCACCTACCTGCCTACTTAACCACTTTTGTGTCTAACTAACCACCTACCTAACCAACTATGAATATTACAAAGAATTATCGCCGAAGCAACAGAGTACGTGCTTTGTGCTCAATACTTTTGACAACAGCCAGCGGGGAGAGAATGAAGCGGAGGAGAAGAGGTAGGGGAGAGGGGGGAAGGAAAAGGAAGAAGAAGGCTGGAGCCAGAAGGGGTAGAAGGAAAATGGATCCTTTGGGACTCAAAAATGTGTGGGTTGGGTATTGGAATTGCCGTAGTGCAAAGCAACGAGGACCAATACTGGAGAAACTGGTACTAACTAAATTACACTCACTTTAAACAACACAATTCTAAATACCCAAAGAGATGAAGGATATACTTTCTTCCAATGAATTGCTGAAAAATAAAAAAAAACATTGTCCGGCAAGGAAACGAACGATTGACATTTGACTTTCATCCAATTAATTGCTGAACAATTAAAAAAAAAAAATGTCCGGCAAGGAAACGAACCTTGAGCTCCCGCCCATCAGGCGGGGACACTATCAACTATGCCACTGACGACACGTTTTCCAATCAACGAAAATGTATAATATAGCCGCAAACTTACGTTAAATCACGTGACCAGCACATAGGGCCCTGCGAATAGACGCTTTGTTTATTCACAGGGCCCTACGAATAGACACTTCCGATGGGAGAGTTTATTCGCAGGGCCCTATGAATAGACACTTCCTTTAAGGTATGGTACAGGTATGGTATATTATATTGATATTGATCATGTATGGCAAACTACTGAGCGTAATCTTGCCAAGAAATCAACAATCAACTGAAAGATGCTGATGTTGACAGCGATGTCCTATAAAGGATATGCAAAATATTTTATTAATCATGTTTTTCAAATTTGGTATTTACTATTGAGACCACCACAGATAGATAGCGTGATAGACCTTGAAATACCAAATCCAGCGATACCTGAATAAATCTTGTATGTCAATTCTACGCGGAGATATTCACATTTAAATATTGAGCACAACCCACTACTGGCAACGCTGATCGTATTCTGGTATGAACCTAAGGCCTATCCATGTCAATGTGGATAGTTTATTGCTTCCACTTTGGCATGGATAGGCCTTAGGTTATACCAGAATACGATCAGCATTGCCAGTAGTGGGTTGTGCTCAATATTTAAATCTCAAATCCCGAAACAACCAAATAAATCAATATTCACATTTGAGTATCTAGATCTTTAACAAAAAATGTTTCAGGATTCCGCTCTCTGAGCAACTTTCCTTTGTGTCCCAGTCGGAGTGACAGCTGAAATGATAAAATTTTGGCTTCATACTACTATAACTTTTTTGTTTTTAAATGAACATCTAAGCAACCATACGTCATTGTGAACGAGGCAGCGAGCCTTAACTCAAGATAACGACACTCAAATATCATATTGCTCCATGTTTATATCATCTCTGACATTTCTCATTATGTTTTCAGCGTGCAGGTTAAACAAATAAGGTGACAGCACACAGCCCTGACGGACTCCTTGCTTTATGTAAAAACAGTCTGATGTCTCGCCATCTATTATAACCGCTGCTTGTTGGTCTAGACAGAGCATTTTTATGAGTTGTATTACATGTGATGGAAATCCCATATTCCTCATGATTTTTCAAAGCTTCTGATGTTGTACACAGTCAAATGCCTTTGAATAATCCACAAAACATGAGAATAGGTTTACATTAAATTCTCTGCACTTCTCTTTTATTAAATGCATATTGAGTATGTGATCTCTTGTTCCACTTCCTTGTCTAAATCCAACTTGAATCACGTTAATTTTTTCTTCCATTTTCTTACATAGTCTTCCCATTAATATTTTTAGTAGAATTTTACTTGCATGACTGATCAGGACAACAGTTCTATAGTTGGTGCATAATTTCAGGTTGCCCTTTTTTGGTATACCATATTTCCATGTCTTTTTACATAATGCATGATAGATGCGTATGCTCTCTTCTCCTCCCGCTTTAATTAGTTCAGCTGGTATCTCATCATATCCAGGTGATTTACCATTCTTCAGGTTCTTTATTGCCCATGCAATTTCATCTAAGGTGGGTTCAGGTTCTGTCTCTGCTGTCATTGGTTCATGTATCTCATTCATATCCTCACTGTCATTCATATCATACATTCCACAGCAGTACTCCTGCCATCTTTCTAGAATTTGTCTAGATTCTGTTAAGGTATTTCCTAATTTGTCACAGATAAGATTTAATTGAGGTTAGAACATTTCTTGTCAATAACTTCTCTTTGAACATTTCGTAATCTCTTCCAGTCTTATCTTCTTCTTTGCGTTCATCCGGAGTGTTTTTTCAGATGTGATTGTGGTGTGTCTAGTTAGGCACCCTTGGGTCGAACCCTTAGGCCAACACATCCGACTTTTAGCGTGCATTTTTGACCAGGTTAGCATTCCTGGGAGACTCACTTTTGTGGTACCGTCCACCTCCCAGCTGGTCAAGTTGGAACAGTTGAAGACTGCACGTTCATCCCTCAAATGAAGGCAGGGACAGTCCATAGCATTTTCCGCCATCCTGGGTGGCTTCCATAATTGCAGAGCCGACACATAACGCTCTGATGCTGGGCTCACCGAGGGAATCGTCATGTCCTGCTCATGGCTGCTTTAATTCCTCACTTCAATATATTGGGCATTTCGTTCGCCCTGGGCCATTCCCGCACAAACCAGACAGGTCTGCAGACAGTATCCACTCAGCGAGTTTTCAGACATGTGTTTGTCCTTGTGCCCGTCAGAGCTGTTCCAGGCACGGCGGACATTCGGAAAACTACCTAGTCAGAGCTGTTCCAAACAAGAGCGGCATTCAGAAACTAGGTAGTCAGAGCTGTTCTTAGCACGAGAGACATTCAGAAGAGACATTTCACTCAGACGTAAATGTGTAGTGCTAATTTTTAGTTTTCCACCCGTAGGACGGCACTTCCTACTTCAGCGGGCATTTTTTAATGAGGTTAGCCTTCCTCGGGTTTCGAGGCACGTTAGACTTATTGTTGTGATGTCGCCCACATCTCAGCTGGTCAAGATAGAATGGTCATCAACATCACGGTCAACCCTCAAGGGAAGGCAGGGGCAGACCATGGGCGTTCCCTGCTATCCAAGGAGGCTTCCATAATTGCAGAGCCGGCACATATTGCTCTGAGACTGGGCTCACCCAAGGAGTTGCCACGTCCTGCTCATGGCTGCTTTAGTTCCTCACTTCCATGTGTTGGGCATCTCGCTTGCCACTGGTCGCTCAAACACACACCAGGAACGGTCAGACTGCGGGCGACATCCACTCGGTAAGCTTTTGCGCTTTTGTCTTCGGACCACGCAATGGATTCGCTAGCCGTGCGTTCCATTTCGTGTTGAGACATTTTTGCACTTTTGTCTACACTCTATGAGTTAGATATAGACAGTTTTCGTAACCATTTAATTCGACTGGGGCACTTTCAGCATTCTAGTACTCGCTCACGAGGTAGGCTACATGTGCTGCCGGCTCAGCACCTTACCTCCGTGCAGCAGTGAACGAGAAACGGCCAGGCCCTCTCATCCGGGAATCCCTCATATCCCCCAGCTGAGAGCCTTCGAACAAGTATCAGAACTGGGCATGTAGCGTGCTTAGTATCTCACCTCTATTTTTCGGTAGGTGGGTATCGGCCCGGCTCTCACATCCGAGGCTTTGTGGCTTAGAGTATTTTCCGGACCAAGGATTTCTGCGTTCGTGCGCCTGATTTAAACTTTTGACTGCTATCCTCAGTCTGCCTGCAGAGCAGGAGGTTGTGTCTCTTAGTCTGGCCCCTATCCCATAAGCTTTCCGATATGTAGTTTTCATCCATCGGCAAGCAGATGGTGTCAATGGGACACGCAAGCTCCCCCACCACGGCAAGGTGGAGACACATCGGGGGAGTTCCAGTCTTATGATATTGCTCTATTCTGGTACAGCGATCTTGTATATATTGGTTTTTGTCCTTTCTTGTGTTCTTTCATATTTCTAGAGTTAAAGATTTATACTTCATCCTGCTGTTATCGGATTCACCTCCTTTCTGTTTCTGTTCCCTTTGCTGTTTTATTAATTCTAACGTGTCTGATGTAATCCATGGCTTATGTTGCTTTTTCGTGGTCAGAATTAAACCTTTGGCTACAGTTATCAAGATATCTCTAGCTTGTACTGCCAATTCATCAGGTGTCAATTCCTCCTGTATAGACATCAAGACCCCAAAACGATTCTTCACTTCTATGTTGTATGCATCTGGTATTTTGAGATCAAATCGAAGTGGCCTTGGTCCTCAGGTAAGCTTTTTGAGTTTTACTTTCACATCTGAATCTAATAACTGATGATCTGTATCACAGTCTGCACTTCGTAAGGCAGTTGCCGATGTTATGCTTGATCTCCATCTTCTCTGTATTAAAATATAATCTATCTGGTTTTTTGGTAGTACTACGGGGACTTCCACGTGAAGTCTTCTTGGGTGTTGTTTAAAGAGTTTATTGGCTATCATTAACTCATTTTCTGTGCAAAATTCAATTAATTTGTCACCTGCATCATTCTATTTCCCCCTCCAAATTTTCCTAAAACGTGTCTCTAATGTTCAGTTCTTCCTGTACCCACTTTACCCATTATTATTGCTTTGTCATTATGACCAATCTTATGTAATGTGTCTTGCAGTGTACTGTAAAAATCTTCAATTTCATCTTCCTCTGCTGTTGAATTAGGTGCATATATCTGTATGAGAGTTGTGTGTTTTTTATGGCCTTTAAGTCTGACAGTGAGGATTCTATCACTAACCGGGTTATATCCAATAACAAAATGCCACTCCACTGTGGCCTCCGGCATCTCTACCAGAATATATGAAGAGACTTCTATTTTCAGTTATAAAATGTCCCTTGCCTCTCCAGCTATGTTCACTAATTCCTAAAATGTGGATATTTAACCTTTCAATCTCAGCACATACTATCTTAAGCTTTCCCTCATGCAGACTTCTCACATTCCACGTTCCTAGTCTCTCTCCCGCTTAGTCTGACACATGGGATTTCATTGGTAACACTGCCGGGATTAGCTCCATCATCACGATTACTAGTACTGGCCCCTGTCTCTTCCCCAGTGTTATCTGATCTACCTGGCCTGGGGTCTCATCACCAGATCTTTTTCTTATAATGGTGGATAGGCATAGGGTCCTTCAGGCCAAATGGTACCTGAGAGTTGCTGCAGATAGGGATCACCCACTGCATGAAGCCATGGATATGGTCAAGGGTCATAGACTAAGATGAGGCAGGTCCTGGATGGCACAGGCGGAAATATCTATACGTCAGGTTTGTGATCTAGAGACCATCAATCATGAAAAAGAGTGGGTTGAAGTACCAGCAGACAGGACGGACTGGCACAATGTAATAGTAACACTGGGTCTTGGGTGCAGAGAATGGGCAGCGGGCCGCACAGAGTTTGAGGTGCAACAACTGATCCAGAGTAATACACATCAAGGTGACAGTGATCTATACTGATGGGTAAGTGGTGAGAAACAGACTGAGTGGTTGGGGTTTCATTGTGAAGGCTAATGGACGATAATTGAAAAAGGAGAGTATGGTATATGAGGCTACGACCTCCAGCATGAGAAAGGAGGTGGAAGAAGTCACAGCGGCATTTCATTGGTTAGAGGAGACCACTGCACCACACATTGTCTTTATCACAGACTCAAGGACAATGTTTAGTAAAGTGGAGAAAGGAATATTTTGTGTGGAATGGCTCACCTCACTACAGAGGTCACAGATTGTGATAATTGTATGGTTTTTTGCCCTGGCCATGCGGGAGTGCAGGGGGAATGAACAGGCTGATAGGCTGGCAGAGAATGCACCTCTTGATGGTCGATTACCTATGGACAAGGGAGAGGTGGTCGTGCACCTGTGGGACTAGGTGGAGGAACAGATTAAGAACCCGTATGTGGAAAGGATGAGATTGCAGGGAATTGGCAGGGTTTCTGGTAGAATCTAGGAGCTGAGAGGGAAGACCAGGAGAACTTTCAATCAGATAGCAGTGGGAACGATTAGTAAGTGTGACTCTTTGCTGGCTGTTGAACGAGGGGATAAAGCGCATGTGGGAATGTCCGAGTGCAGTGATGTTGGTGCTTAGCTCAACTCAACTCTCTTTCTTATTAGGTTTTCTTTTATGGTTGTTAAGGTTTCTTGGCAAGTTGTGCAGAAGGTAGTTTGCCATTGCTTTCCTTCTGGGCAGTGACTGTACTAGTCGTTGGCCATAGCCATTGTCTCTACTGATGAGATCATTTGCCTATCGCCGCAGAGTGCAGACCATAACCAACAACAATCTGTCAGCTGCTCTCACACTCCATCCACTACCTGTTTCCATGGTTTCACGTAATTCTGATGGGGGCACTAAACGGGTACTCCACCTTGCCCAAGGGTATACCGTAGACTAACGGAGGAAAGGGGGCGTCTTACATCTCCTTTGATAGGGAATACCCCTACCCCGCTAACCTGTTCCGTGAACAAGGAGTACATTGTTTTGAATTTTCCTTGTGCCCTTTATCAAAGTCACAACACCACAATTAGTGTTTTATTGTGGTGGAGCATTGGTGAAATATTGTTAGCACACTTGCTTAAGAGGTCAGTGGTCCTAGTTCAATCCCCAACAGTGGCAGGATTATTTTTCTTAACCAGTAAGGATCTGAGATTGACCAAACCTCATAAATATGGGTACCAGACAATTTTCTGGAATTATCTGAGTACAATTCACACTTCACACCCATATGACAGTAAACAATACTAGATGTAGAATATATTTTGTCCTTGATATATCAGGTATTTCATCTGTTTAACTAATATAGGTATTTCATTTGGCCAGTAAAAATTACAACTGAATGTATTATTTGAAAGCATAGTCCTTTCATTGTTCAAAGTACTTTACTCTTTATATCAGGCTATAAAGTCCAAAAAATGGCTGCTGATGATCGTCGTCATCAAACAGAGGAAAAGACCTATGCCATATTTTCTGCTGACTCAATTAAAGTGATGGCAGAATCAGTGGGGGTTTCATCTCTACCTCATGATGCTGCCGCGGCTCTTGGAGAAGATGCCAGTTACAGAATGCGTCAGGTTGTCATGGTGAGATTTTGAATTAAGAAACTATTGAGAAATATAGGCATGAGTGTAAGATAATTTAGAAGTTTTGAAAAAAAAAGCTGTTATTTTATTATTTGCACAATTTACACATCTGGTCAATTTCCCAAACAGTTGCCACCCAGCGATGACTTAAGATTTTAAAACAATTTTCCATAGAATACAGCCGATGTATTTAAGTGTTTGGCTACTTTGATAACAGCAGATAAAAGATGTACTAAAGAAGTTCAACCTTGAATAGTCAAAGCAAAAGCAACATTTTGCATGATAAAGAATATTCTCAGACTTGTAAAAACATATATCGGAAACAACAAGCTGCCATCAGAATTGATAATGATGTAGGTTAATAATCAGCCTATTAAAAGAGGTGTGAGACAGGGATGTCTCCAGATCTGTTTTCCCTGTACATTGAAAATATTTTCAGAAATATAGAAGGTATGGAAAGAATCAACATTGGGGGACGGTACATCAATAACATTAGATATGCAGATGATACAGTCTTGATTGCAGACAATGAACAGGACCTGCGACATTTAGTAGATGCGGTTGTTGCACACAGTGAGCAACTAGGTTAGAATTGAATTGTAAGAAGACACAGATTATGGTCATCACTGGGAAGAAGGAAATACCACAATGGGTATACGGTTAAATGGGCATATTCTTAAGCAAGTGAATCGGTACAGTTATCTCGGAACAGTCATAACATCTGATGGGAGATGCCTTGAAGAGATTAGAACAAGAATTGCCATTGTGAAGGTAGCCTTTTGCAAGATGAAAAACATACTGACTAATAAAAAGATATCAGTTGAAATGAGAAAAAGAGTGTTGAAGTGCTACATAGAACCTGTACTTTTGTATGGATGTGAAGCGTGGACAATGAGCAGTCAAGCTGAAAAACATCTGATGGCTGTGGAAATGTGGTTTCTGAGGAAAATGCAAAGAATACCATGGACAGACAGAAAAACCAATGAACAAGTCCTTCAAGAAACAAATGAAGATCGTAAACTGATTAGAGTCATTAGATGTAGACATTCAAAATTTTTTGGGCATGTTATGAGAAGAAATGACTTGGAGAACTTGGTGACAACTGACAAGATCGAAGGGAAGAGACCAAGGGGAAGACCGGGAAGTAAATACCTGGATGGTTTGGCCACGTGGCATGGTCAAGACAGGAACACGGAGCTGTTCCCTGACTCTGGTGATCAAGTGAGATGGCAAAACATGACCGCCCACGCTTATCGGCATGGCACATGGTGGATGGATGGATTTCTTTGTCAATCAAGATGAGAAACAGTTCTTAAGATCTATATAGAGTCAGTGTTGATTTACAGAAGTGAATCATGGACAGTTAGCAGACTACCGAGGAATTTTGTGGAAGCTGCATAGATGTGGTTGTTTAAAAGTATCCTGAGAATGCTATAGACGAATAAAATGTGTAATAAAGATATCTTGAAAGAATTTAACTCACAAAGGGAACTGGTTACTCACATCAGAAGAAGAAAGTCCACTTTCTTTGGGCAGTGTTAATACAGCTGTTGAAAACTTTCCTGAAACCTATTCTTTGAAACCTTTCTCAGCTGCATTGGCGATAACATCCTCAGTATCCATAAATTGCTGCTCGTTCATATCCTGAAATGTTTTTGTTGGGTGGACATAATGATAAGGTTACTTGCTAAATCTCATCATTTTCCCTCAGTTGGTTACTGAGATATGGAATTTTATATTGGGGCAGACAAAAGTAAACAGACTATAATTTAAGGTTATAATTGTCTCATCTCATCTTATCTTGTTCCTCTTGTACCTTGCGGTGTCCAGGTGAAGTATAAACTGCGGGAGAGTTATAATTGTAATATTTCATTATTGAGCAATTTTTTAAATACCAGATTCATTAATGTGGTATTTTAATTTCTTTTATGTATGTATTATTTTTGTAAGAATATTCCCTTCTTTGCCTAGTATTTATAATGGCAGTACATGAGAATAAATAATTCTCACGTAATCTTTGTTTTCTGTTTACTTGGCTTACAGCTAGCAACCCAGTTCATGAAGCATGCAAAGCGACGTAGGATGACAACTGAAGATTTTAACAGAGCTGCAAAGGAACTGTCTTTGATGGTTTGTTTATGGTTTTACCCAAATAAATATACGGCATTACTGAGAAGTAGGGTTAGCATTTGCTGCTAAGATTCTTGTTGATTCTACAATTAATATGTGTTATCTGTAATAAGGTATCTGTATAAAGGTTAAGGTCAAGACAATCAACTTATTGCCTTAGATTATATTTCATCTGGCTCAGCCTCTCTGTGCAGAAAGTCAAGTTGCCTGCTTAGAGCATCGCAATGAGCATAAACTTTGTGGCTCCTGTGATGAACCCTAAAGGCCTCTTGAAAAATTGCACTTATTGTCTGAACAACTCAGAGTGCATAAGGCAGGAGATATGGCAAGAGATCAAGAGTCTTTTTGGTGCACTATGATCAGAGCAGTGTTCTACAAAGGATCTACTACATAATGATGATGGTTTCAACGACACACTTGAAAACGAACCCATGACCTTCATAGTGTGTGGCTATCTACTTAACCACTTCACTATGGACACACCAGTACAAACAAATAATAATGTCCTGAATCCAAATGTGACAGCTGTTTACAAATAGTATTCACTTTCTGTTTATAGTGATATAATGATAGCTTTATGAAAGAGACTTTGTTCAAAACAAAGACTGTCAACAGAAGGAATCAACAACAATAGTTAGAATGCAAACATTCAGACTGAAGATTGGACTAGCCAGAAAAGAGTAACATATCATGTGCATGAGGGAGCTCAGTCAACCAATGCTAAACTGATACAGTTAGCCTCTGTATGCTAATGGATTTATCTTGGAGATTTGAGCACCAGTAAATGTGTCGAAGTGCAATGGTGATGATCCATACTGAACTGAACTGCGTGGCTGCATCCAATGTTTAGTGGTAGAACAGGCACAAGGTAACAACATGACTAAGGCACAAAAGCATCAAAATGATAAATAGTTTGTTGACTTTCTTGCACTGTTTTATACTCACACTATTTATCTGTTGTTGTTATAGGGCTTAACAATTAATATTATGTTTGCAAAATATTGACTCCATTGCCGTTTTCTTCCATGATCCATTAGCCTGTTCATGGTCATGGGTCACAGGAACCAGTGGCTTTTAGGCAACTGAAGGAAACTGACCTGCATTGTGTCGATGACCCTGAAGTAAACCTTACTGACATTGCACTGAGTAGCTATGTTCCCAAGCAGATAGGACAGACATCTATAAAAGGTAGGCATATCTGAAGCTGTTAAACCAGGTACTTCATTTGATATTTTTTAAAACCAGAACATTATTTTCCAGCATTCAAGCAGACATATTTCCAATTATCTTGTGTTCTCACTTAACCTCATTTAACCTGCATCAGCAGATATGGCTAAAGTTGTCGATTCACCTTGAAGCCTGATTTCTGCTACCATTTGCTTCAATCACTTAATGTTTAGTTTATTAAGGGAATGTATTGTTGAGCTATAATCTGTGCATATGGTCATAGTGTTGTTTTGAGTAAATTATTGAAGCTTGTAACTTCCTGTAATCTGATTTTGCTGTATAATCTTTGAGAGGAATTTAAAAGCCATGACTTCTGGAGGTAATTTTGGATTGATGTTGATATCATTAAAGTAAAATATTGTTTAGTGTATACAACTGCACACATATTAAAACAGTCATATAAAGTTATCTCGATCCAGTATTATCAAAGTTTCCAACAAAATGAAAAATGGCGCAAGCTATTTCTTCTTCATTTTCATTCTGTATTTTACCTCTCATTAGAGCAATGGCCCTCAACTAATCATGCCAAGCCCGTCTATTCTTTGCTTCTCCTGCAGCTTCTTCTATGTCCTCATTTTATTCATTTCTGTCTCTATTTCTTCTCACCACGTGTGTCTTTCGGTTTCACTCTATTTTATTGGGCATGTGGGTTCCAGAGGAAGGGCTTTCCAGAGTTGCTATTACTAGATTTTCTAATTGTATCAATCAATCATGTGCCATGCCGGAAAGCATGGGCGGTCATGACTCGCCATTTCACTCGATCGCCAGAGTCGTGGATCAGCTCAGTGTTCTTGTCTCATCCATGCCATGTGGCCAAGCCATCCAGGTATTTTCCTCTTGGTCTGTTCCCTTCGATCTTGCCAGTTGTCACCAAGTTCTCCAATCCATTTCTTCTCATAACATGTCCAAACAATTTTGACTGTCTACGTCTAATTTCTCTAATCAATTTACGAGTTTCACTTGTCTCCTGTAGTACTTGGTCATTGGTTTTTCTATGTGTCCATGGTATTCTCTGCATTTTCCTCAGAAACCACATTTCTGCAGCCATCAGATGTTTTTCAGCTTGACTGCACATTGTCCAAGTTTCACATCCATACAAAAGAACAGGCTCTATGTATCCCCTTAACACTCTTTTTCTCATTTCAACTGACATCTTTTTATTGGTCAGAATGTTTTTTATCTGGCTAAAGGCTACTTTCGCCATGGCGATTCTTGTTCAAATCTCTTCAAGACATCGCCCATCAGATGTTATGACTGTTCCGAGATAATTGTATCGATTCACTTGTTGAAGAATATTCCCATTTACTTGTATATTACATTGTGGTACTTCGTTCTTCCTAGTGACGACCATAACCTGTGTCTTTTTACAATTTAATTCTAACTCCAGCTGCTCACTGTGTACAACAACCGCATCTACTAATTGTTGCAGATCATACTCATTGTCTGCAATCAATACTGTATCATCTGCATATCTAATGTTATTGATATTTTGTCCTCCATTGCTGATGTTGCTAATTTTAATGTCTCTGTCCTTGTCTTGCGATGATCAGTCTAGGCGAATCATAATGTACTAGGCACTTTTAAAGAGGTAGTTTGCCATTGCTTTCCTCTATGGCAGTGACCATACTGGCCAGATGACCGCAGCCATTGTCTCTTGAAAGAGATCCTCTGCCTGCCGTCGCGAAACTTGAGACCATAACCAACAAATATCTGTCGGCTGCTCTCAAAGTTTCATCCACCACCTGCCTTCCGTGGCTTCTTTTGAACACTTCCAATAAACGAATATGAAATGACACCACATAATCCACAGGAAAACACTAAACAGTGTAAACCACTAAACAGCGTCTCCAAAGAATAAACGCGTCACGTAGTCGCCATTTGTACCGGAAGTATCACTGACTTCTAATTGTATATCCTGTTGTAAAAGGTATCCAGCACAGAGCACGCACTCCATTGCTCCTGGGATTATTCTTTTTAATATCCATAGTTTTAATTTGAAAGCAGGAACTAACCGGTCAGCCAGGACACAGAGGTGTTTCCAAGGCACCAGGGCCGGGATTTATACTGACCAAGACCTGCTGACACGTCCACGCCGTGTGTCCTGGCAACAGGTCCCTTTGGGGACCTGGCTAACATCAGTAGGATCGATGATTCCTCTGAAGCCGAAGAGTATCTGCCTGCATGGCGAGGAACCACCAGTCTGCACACCAATATGCCAGACATGGGACAACGAATACTCACACAAACCTCAGGTCCTGTATGACATCACATTGATGTTGGACAACAGGATGTATTCATCCGACATACGGGACTTCACGCTGGAGTTCACAGCCAGCGAACACAAGCAAGCACTGGTCAGCCTAGTATACAATGAGCTCAACTCAGACCCTGTGCAGTTTTTTCCTCACCTCTTGATTCCCTGGGATTTGTTTGTTTCGCTTCATGAGCTTCACATTGGTAATTCTGTCATGCTATTTTATTCTAATTCTACACTGGCACCAATTAATCAATGTTCATAGTTTAGTAGTGTTTGTTGTCTCTGTGTTATTGACCCATACAGCAGTATTGATTTGGTGCTGAATATTATGTTTGCGAGCTGCTTACTAGTAGTGAAATATGTACCTTCATGTCTGCGCCATTTCTTTTTGTTATGCCTCATTGTTAAGTCTGCTGTGATCTTCAATATTAGTAGCAAAGTGTTTGGACCTGTCAGTGTCAGTATAGTAGAATTATCTACTTATTATTTTCATTTTCTCTCGAGCAGCTGTGCATGCCTTCTTCTAGAAGAGCAAGACAATGAGCTTCTGTATATGTCTTTTTAATGTCGAATTGGCAATCTTAGCTTTATCTACATCTAAAAGTAGCACAGAAGTAAGATTGTATAAATAAGAATAGTGTTTGCTTAATTGGTTGTTATTGTAACTATATAATGTTTAAAATATTTCCAGTATTAGCTTTTTAATGTTTAAAATATTTAAAACATATGATTCTTAATAATTTATGTTTTAAAAAAAAAAGAAAGAAAAATGCACAATATATTAAACTACTGTCTGTCAAGACGACCAGGCGCCAGTTAATAATTTGTTGGTAAAAAAAATATTAGTTGGGTTCATTTGGTTTTATGAAGTTCTCATTGTATTACATTTTTTATTATCATTTTATAGTGTTGTTCATTGTGCCACAAAGATAGATTGTAAGAGAGAGAGAGAGAGTTTATTATCTAAACCACAGCATGAGATAAAGTCACCAGTTTCCTTCCTTACTACAAATCTTTTCCTGAAAAATCTCCGATAGGGTTTTATTCCAGTTATTTTATTACAACCAGCATATGTATAAAGTCATTATGACTGATTGCACAAACTGACATTTCCATTCATATATGATAGGACATATGGTCACAATAGAAATAAGTACAGTAAACTAATTATTTGCCGAAATTTACATCCGTGAGTAATTATGATTGTCATGGTAGCTTCAGTTTCAATAGCACTAAAAACTAAGTTGTGTGTCCTTTACATACTGCTGTAATCATCCCCAGCATTTATTGGCTATTTGTGGTTTTAAGCAATATTAGTTCTGTAGTTTGCCATTAGCATTGCATGTGTTAAAATTGACAATCATTCTACTCAACAAGCTCACTGGCTGGCTGTGGAAGGAGTGATTAAGGTCTCACCAGCTGGAAGTTCTAGTTCTCAAGGTTTGTTATTATGTTTGCTGTGTCACCAACCTAGTTAAACTTTAGTACAGTCTATTAACACCCATGTGTCTTCGCGGCCTTTCAGGGAAGCAAAGAATAGTAACACTGACCTACCATGCATGTCATAAGTGGCAAATAAGAAAGGTTGGTATGTGATTGGCTGTCCCATCCCTTAGAAAACTTTAGCTGCAAAATGCAACCAATTATGAGTGTGTTGACAAATTGCCTAGCATGAGTTGGTTGAGGCCTTATGCTTAATTTGGAGATGAATGGCAAAAAAAGAAGACAGTCTATTGAGGCCAGCATGGCCGAATGAATAAGAGCACTGGTTTTTAAACATCAGTGTAGTAGTGAGTTCAACCCTTACACCTGTCAGTTGGACTAAAATGTTGACTTCTTCGTCCCTGAGAACGTATATTACAAGTACCTTTGAAGCCGGAGTGGGTTTGCCTGATGGCGAGGGACACTGGTAATAGGGAAAGCTAAATCACACACAAAACCAGTCCAGTGCACTTGATGTAGTAGCACGTGTATGGACTACGCTTGAATTCAAAGGAAACAAACAACAACTAAAGACGATCTATTAGAAGACTTGGTCAACAATACAACAACTTTTACTATCTTTATGAATCAAAACAGGTGGTCCTATTCCATCATAGCAGACAGAACAGTCATTTACATAGACAGGTTGACCCCAGTGCACACATGGACTGGCAGAACAGACAGCCAAACATATTCTTCAAGTTCAAAATGTCTTCCCATAGTAAATGTCAATAATGAAGACACAAACACTAGGTTACACGATTAAATACCTGGCATATTTTTGCTGCAGCTGGTCTGGTGGAATCTGATCATGTGATTGAGAGAGACAATGTGTTTTATGTGTTAACATGCAAAATGGATGTTTATTAAAGATATGCTGAAGCTGTTGCAGTCCGTATGAAAAAGCCATTGTTGTTTATAAAGACATGATAGTCAGTTTAAAATTACCATAGTAAATAGTTTAATTTTCATATATTTGTGTGGATGGATGAGGGTGTGTGAGTGAGAGAGAGAGAGAGAGAGAAATGAAATACATATTTCAGCTTGAAGGATCATTGTTTTGCTTTGTTTTATGATTAAGTGACTTCTGCAGTATACACCTGATGAGATGCAGAGAAATATGTTAGGCAGTAAATCTTGCAACAGATTGTGTCTTCATTATTCACATCCTTCAAGACTGCCACACATTTTGTCAATTACTAACTGAACTTTGCAACACACAGAAGCAAAAATCTATGTAAAGCTATTTGTGAGACTCAATGAACTCTCAAAGAGAAACATTTTTTTTTTTTTCCGCATTTCCATCCTGTTTCAGGATATTGCGGTCAACACCAGCATCTTTCAGCTGTATGTTGATTCCTAGGCTAGATTACGCTCATCAGCACGCCACGACTTTCTGAGCGACCGGTTCCATACTCTCATAAGTCACTTTTGCGATTCGAACCACTGCTAATTCTCGTCGCGTCACGTGACGAGAGTATTCGGGGTTAACGGAGAAAGCTGCTAACCCCTCGGCCGTGGAGCCGGCCAAAGAGAAACATGCATCCCAAAAACACTTTCTTGTGCAGACATTACTAGAGCAACAGCAAATGAGAAGAAGACCAACCTAGTTATTTGTGAGCAGCAAATGAGAAGACCAACCTAGTTATTTGTGCATTATAAAGTAACGGCTCTTCTACACATATTGAGGCATGTTGAGTATTTGGTGCTAGCCCCATGTTTTATTGACAAATCAGCACTTGATGTTTGATGGGGTCAGTATCACACCAGCCACCTTTACTTCCCAGAACATATCCTGGTACCAATTTTAGGCTGTCGGCCTGGGAGTCCAGGTCACTGCTTAAAAACTCCTGGCCCTCATGGGGATTCTTCTTCATCATTCCTCTTTCGAGGGGAGTTCGTCACACACATTTGTGCACCTCAGAGGTCAGTATGTCCATAGTTGTGCACCTCAGAGGTCAGTATGTCCATAGTTGTGCACCTCAGAGGTCAGTATGTGCATAGTTGTGCACCTCAGAGGTCAGTATGTCCATAGTTGTGCACCTCAGAGGTCAGTATGTCCAACATCGGCATGCATTTATGTCATGTTTACTTCCTCTAGACCAGGGGCAGGGAACCTTGCTTTTTTCTTTTACCAAGGCCCATTTAAATATTGATTACATCATTCATGGGTTATACATAATTATTGACTTAAAATTAGCGTTTAATTAACTCACCCCTAATGTGATGGCTGGAACTGCTTCTCTTGGTGAGGTGTGTAATGTTTGCTAGTATTGATGGTGATGTTACTTGCAACTGCTTTTCCATGTTTGCGTGGGTCAATCTGGAGCACAGTCGATTCTTTGCATTGGTAAGGTTTGAAAAGAACTGCTCGCAGCAGTAAGTCTTTCGAACACAAATGCATATTTCAATGCATATCTCCTCAAAGTGGGAAATTCATCATTGATTATGTAATGTTCATAGAACTCAAGCAGTGGGAGGTTGTTGTACCAAGCTTTCAGCTCAATATCACATTGCAGCTGAATGATTTCATGCTCTTTATAGTTGCCATTTGTAGGATGTCACACCACTTAAAGTTTTAATAACTATCCTGTGTGTGTCCCCAGCCAACTGATTATTTTACTTTGACTTTCAAAATTATACACTTATAGCCTGTCTGTTTTCTGAGTCACTGCAATACAAGTAGATTGGCCATGGGCAGCCGATGAGAAGCATATTTGCCTGTCCGTTATGTACTGTTTATCCTGTGATGGACGTTTCTTGCCTGTCCCTCAAAATTCACATTATTATTATGTTCACTTAATATAAAATTATATTGCTATAAAAAAGCTCCTAGATGTATTGAATTTCAGGTCCTATAATAGACGTTTCTTGCTTGTCCCTCAAAATTCACGTTATTATGTTCATTTCATATAAAATTATATTGCTAAAAAATTTTAAAAAAACACTCCTAGATGTATTGAATTTCAAGTCCCACCTGCAGTTGGCTTGGCAGGGCCAGACCAAATGATTTTGCGTACCTTATACAGACCAATAGGAAGACCGAGATAAAAATCCCTGAAGGCTTGGCCACATGGCATGGACGAGACAGGAACACTGAGCTGATCCACAACACTGGTGATCGAGTGAAATGGCGAGTCATGACCGCACATGCTTTCCGGCATGGCACATGATTGATTGATTGATACAGTCCAGGCATTCCCTGTTCTAAACAGATTCCATACATAGTAGGGTGCTCCATCTACCCATGGATAGGTTTTCTTTTTCTCACAATTTTGCCAATAGGATGTACAATTTTCACTCAGGACCTCCTGTTTTTTAACCCTTATCCCAGAAGGCTAGGTATCCGATCTCACTTCCCAAGATATTGGGGGGATATATGATATCATTAGATACCAATGGTTCTCAGAAAAATGCTCAGCCATATGCAAGAATAGAGCCTGAGATGGACACCATAACCTCTTAGCCACAACTCATCACCCATAGATGACATGACCACATGAAGCATGCTTCAGAATGTTCTGTTTTCTTCAAGGTAGCTGTTTAATATAATACCACATGTTCTAGAGGTAGAGCTGGGGCATGATTTAGAGATGTATAGTCATAATCCCCCCTGATAAAAGCTTGTGTATTGTGGCTGATTTATTTTGCAGGGAAAACTGGCCGAGAAATGTCAGCGACCAATCTTAGGTATTATAACTGCATGACGAAAGCGCTTTTGAGTGCTGACACAGAAGTCAAGAAGGTTTGTTAAGTTTTACTTGTATGCATTATTGTGTGTGTGTTTTTAAAATTTTATTTGTGGTTTTAAATGTTGCTGTTATTATTCTGAAACTCACTGCTGCCAGCTCTCCTAATATTTTTCTCTACCTCTTTAAATAACATTAAGGCTTAATTGTGGGGAAGGGGAGAGAGGGGTATGGCCAGAGATTAACAGTTTCACCTGTGCTTAGAAGCTTTTTGTCTGTTCCGTTTCTTCTTGTTTAACATAATCCAAAAATGCTAATGTTATAATATTTCATTTCTACAAGCATCTGTGTTGTCTTTGCCAATTCATACATAGTCTAACATTACAGGTATCTATTTTGGAAATTTTCTTGGTTAAAGGGGGTAACCGGCCACATTTATTGGCACATGATGATGATGATTAACATAAATTTTACATTCCTATACATTTCCATTAAAGTTTGAATTTTGTTGTTAGACTGCAGCTTATCTCCCACTTAATACACTGGTTATGTTAGTTGCATATCCTTAACAGGATGTCGCATTCAATCCCAGCATTTCTTGGCTGTTTGTGATTTCTTGTCAAGTTTACTTTCAGTGGTTTGCCATTGCTTTCTGTACAACTAGCATTCATACCATTGTATGAAAACCAATGCAAGGCACAGAGCCGGCTAGTAGAATGATTAATTAGTGTCCACCACACATTCTTTAATCATATACATTTTGATTTGTGGAATATAATTAATATACATGTTAAATAGCCTCTGTATGTGGAAGCTGTGATATGTCAATTATGCAATGTGGTTTTGAAACTCATCGTTCATGTCTTTCAGAAAGCACTTCAGGATCTCAAAAATAACCCTAATGTGGTGCCAGTGTTGTCCTACTTGATCAGCTTTGTAGTCAATGGAGTAAGTCATGTGGAACTTAAAGCAGCGTTGCTTAGTGGTAGTATATACAAATTATGTGTGGTTCATAGCAGACATGTTTATATATAGTATATACAAATTATGTTTGGTTCATAGCAGACATGTTTAGTTTATATATAGTTTTGTTTTTGCGCTCGCTCGCTTTGAACTCAAGCGTAGTCCATAACACTACTTATAGTAGTGCTGGACTGAATTTTGCATGTGGATTAGCTTTCCCTATTACCAGTGTCCCTCGCCATCAGGCAAACCCACTCCGGCCTCAGAGGTACTTGTAGTTTACGTCCCCAAGTCAAGGATGAGAGGCCAACATTTTAACCTCGGCATCAGTACACCAGATGTTTAAGAACACATGTTCTTATCCATTCGGCCATGCTGACCTCCTTATATATATAGTTTATGATGCTGATGATGATTTTTTTAAAAGGTTGATGTTTACAGTTTCAATAAATAGGTTGCAGTATCAGTAGAACAGTCACTAGCATGCTTGCCTGCCAGCTCGGTGGTGATGTATTCGAATCCCCATTGAGGCAGGGATTTGTTTCAGTGACCTGGGATAACAGTTCGACCCAGCCTTAAATGAGCACCGGGAAATTTCCAGAAAAATAAAGGTGGCCAGTGTGATATGGACCACGATCCCATGCTAAGCAGTGTAAAAATGTGGGATGGGGCTGGCACCATATACCCAATACACTTCAAGGCATGAAAGGACTCCTTTACTTACTTACTTTAATAGCAGTTAACAATTAGAATAAGTCAAATAGGTTGTAGTAATAATTATCAAATAGCTGTTTGTTTATTCACACAGTTTCTTCAGTTTATTTATTTTATATAATTTAGGATGAAATGTAGCAATAGATGGACAGAGGGAATAACAAGAGTCCATGGGAATCTCAATATATGAGGCCCATAAAGGGCACTCTACCACTGTTTATGCTTCACCGCAAGGTGCAAGAGGGACGACATGAGATATAGCAGTAGTGTATAGTACACTGGCCTACTGGTCCAGTGGTGTTGGGCTCAAGGTCTCATCAAGGTGCATTTGTTTCATGACCACACAGCTCTGGGGACAACCCAGTTTCATAAGATGGGTGCCAGAAAATGTTATGGGAGATAGGGTGGAAAGTGTGATACTGACCGTGTCAGACCTTGAATGTTATTTGGACACCAGCTGTTTGCCTAGCACCATATGATTCTGTTCTATGAAAATGGTGTACTTAATTTAATACAGTTTAATTTTATACAATGATTGATATTATAAAAGGTGTTATGATGCTATCCATTTCCCATATTGAATGGTGTATTTTATTATGCTTTTCTTATTCTGACTTCTGTTTATGTATGTGTTATACTCCTTTTTGTCGCCCGTGTGTTGACTCAAGTCACGACCTTGAAACGTCCTCCGATACTCTTTCCGACCTTCGCGCTATATTCATCTCGCCGAAGCGCGTCGATCGAGACTGCACATGCCCTAGTATAGGCAACGTCCTACACTACTTCCGGTTCCCTCTCGTGACGTCATTCCGCCTCGACTATGTTCGATTACAGGAAGCTGGGTCATGTGTGAACTCAAATTAAAGCGCTCACTGTCCTAAACTCACTGAATCCAACCCACAGTGGCTGTGAATAAACCCGGCGCCGCTAGCACAATAAATATCCCTGTATTATACTGCTAGCAAATACGCTGTTTCAACAGGTTTAGCTTCAGGTCCGCACCCGTTGACTGTTCACACATGCCCCACTTTCCCGTGTCACGGTTAATACATACCGCCTAGCGCTATCGGGGCACCGAGTATCGCCATTAAATAACTAAAGAGTTGCACATACCTTCAGATGGCTGAACACTGTGTCATCGTGGAGCAGCTGTAATTCAGCAGGACTAGATGTCAGGTCTCTTCAACAACCTTGAGACAGCTCTCCATAATGAAAACACACTGTGCAGAAATAAATGTCTGGTCACGAGCACTGACAGCCAACAACTGCCGTCTTTGTCCGCCCAGCCCAATCAACTGCACATGCGCCAAAACCATGCGCTGTCAGCCTGACTGAATCAGGTTCCTCCAGCCTCGGTTTCTCGAATCTACTCGAACACCAACCAAAGGGTGATAATTTTCCCGAGAACTGGGTCGGGTAATAGTAGGATTGTCTACCTTATACCGCACGGTCTGCTTTTATACCACAAGGCCGTATCGATGGCGTCTATTTCGTGACAGGGGTCCTTAAATGAAGCAAAGAATAGTAACAGTGTAATCTATCATGCATGTCGTAAAAGGTGACTCAGGGGATTAGGTGGGACTGGCTGCCTCATCCCATAGAAAACTTTAGCTGCAAAATCCATTGAATCAAGGAGTTAGTAGAGAGCCTATGCTCCATTAGGAGATGAAGGACAATAGAAGAATATTTTTGTGCTTTTCCAGTTCTTACATTTAATAGCAACTTATACAAAGTCCGTTGATTGCCGCTGCTATTGTTATTATGACTGTTGGTAAATTTTTTGTTATGTGTGTATTTGTTCATTTTTAAGTTACAGAAATCCCAGAAAAGAATGAGACTAAGCATGATAAGTTTTTAATTTGCCTGAAACAAATTTCAAGTTTTAAACTCACTAGAAATGTCATGAAAGTTTGGAGAGAACAATCATGGAGGGGTGTGTGCCCGGGAAGAGAAGAAGAGGAAGGCCAAAGAGAAGATGGGTGCAGGATGTGGCAAATGATCTCCAGATGATAGGATGTGGGACATCCTGCTTATGACTGCTAGTGTTCTTTACACTAGAACTTTGAACTGCTATAACTCTCAGGTGGAAAACTAACTGCCTCCTTCTTACGTTTACAAAGAATGTTAACTTTGATCATTTATATTTGTCTTTTCTATTATTCAATTCTAATTTTATAATGCTGATAAATTATGCAGATAAAAAATCTGAGCCACGATCTGGGACATCTGACGACCATGTTGAACACTGTGCGTGCCTTACTCCATAACAAGTCATTATATCTGATGCATAAACCTTATGTAAGTGTTCACACTAGTTATGTGCATACCAGTTTGTCAGTAGTAAACTTGCTTGTAGATAGCCAGTATTTTTGTATGAGTACATTTTCTTGTGACCTTCATTCCCTACTTGTCTGTTTATTATCAATTCTTTGTTGCCTTTATATTAGTAGGCAATTCAGGTAACAATGGTAAGATTGCCTTCACAGGTTAAATATTGCTTGATAAATTTTCCTGTAATTAATTCTTAGTTTTGAGTTAGTGTTAGTTTTAGAATGCAATGCTATGATAATACAGCATTGAAGATGTCTTGCCCTTAATGTGCACTTATTTGTATTTCTTGTCCTGTTACTTTACCACTACAGTTGTGATTATGTGCTTCAATCAGTGTTATAGCACTCAGGACATGTCCATACATTCTCATTCTCCATCATCAGATGTTGAAGTGTGTGTATGCTTGTTCCCTTGGTACACTTATTATTTTTACATCTATGTTGTCTTTGCTTGCTGGTGCTGCAAGTCATGCTTGCTTACTTGCTTGTGTTCGCTGGCTGTGAACTCCAGCGTAAAGTCCTGTATGTCGGATGAAGACATCCTGTTGTCCAACATCAGTGTGATGTCATACCAGACTGAGGTTTGCGTGAATATCCATTGTCCCATGTCTGGCTTTTTGGTGTGCAGACTGGTGGTTCCTCGCCGTGCAGACAGATACTCTCCGACTTCAGAAGAATCAGCGATCCTATTACGTTAGCCAGGACCCCAAAGGGACCTGTTGCCCAGGACGCATGACTAGGACATGTTAGTAGGTCTTGGCCAGTATATAAAACCTGGCCATGGTCCCTTGGAAACACCTCTGCGTCCCACAAGTGATGCTAATTTTCAAGTCTTGAGTCATGTTAATTTAACATTTTCAATGTTTAGCTGTGGCAGTTTTATTTATTCTTTCTCCATCCACATTGTCCCCACAATAAGATGTCCTTTCAGTCAGCTGTCAAGTTAATGTGAAATACTAGCTTTATCAGGGCACTAGACCTGCCTAAGATGTCAAAGATGGGAAATATTTGTAAAAGTTAACCATTCACACTATAGCTACCAGCTAGTGTTCCAAGATAACCATTGCTATGTTTGCATGTGTTTTCTCATTCCAAGAAGTCCCATCTGATGTTTAGGATCTAAGTAGATAACTAGCTGTTCATTACTTGGTTTTCTTCACATTTGTAAGCACCTTCTCTCAAATATTAAAAGTCCCACAACTGAAGCTAAATTGTATACCTTCATTCAATCTGTCATTTGGCACTGTTGATATGTAATTGCAAAGGTGATTATAACAATTAGGGCACTTGTGCTTGCACACGTTCTGTTGCTTGAACATTCACACATCTAGATGTCAGTTATATTAAAATCAGCAGATGGATATGTAGTTGTATTTTATGTACTACCACTACATCTGTCATGGGATTCAACACTTTAACCTGGAGGTCAGTGTGGCAGAATGGATAAGAACATTCGTTCTTAAATATCCAGTGTGCTGTTTTTGATGGTTTCTGATGTTTGACATGAAGATAACATCAAGAGATGGATGAACAGCGGTCTGTCAAAGTCTGCCACCAAAATAAGAAACTGAAAATGTTGGAAATTTCTTGTAGACAACCTTCAATATGGATATGATACTTGATTGATCGGTGTCTTGACAGAGTAGCAAATGAAAATTATCAGATTTAAACACCATTAAGTTTATTTTCTAAAGCTACTTGTTATCCTTGTCTTGGTGAGGCTTGGTTGTCTAGAATATTCATTTTAAATGAGTGATGGGTTTAATTAATACAAACTGTAAATGCTTTTTTATGTTTAGAGGGAGATATTTGAAGTGCACATGTGTAAAAAAAAAAGAAAATAATAATAAAAATATTAACTGATTTAGTGCCAAACAAAAAGTCAGCTAAACGTGTTACATAATCAAATGAACAAGTATGATCATCTAAATTTGCATTCACTGAGCACTGAAATTGTGGAAGATACCACACAATAAAACAAATAACACAATGACACCAGTATGTTGATATATCATCCTTCTGCCTGAATGGGAAGGTCAAATTTGGTGATATATTACCCTTCTGCACGAATCAGTTAAACAAAGAATTATTAAAATTTACAAGGTTACAAATAGTGAATTATGTGATGTATATGTAAAACAAGTACTACAGGAGACAAATGAAAATTGTAAATTGATTAGAGAAATTAGACGTAGACAGTCAAAATTTTTTGGACATGTTATGAGAAGAAATGGATTGGAGAACTTAGTGACAACTGGCAAGATCGAAGGGAACAGACCAAGAGGAAGACCGAGAGGAAAATACCTGGATGGCTTGGCCACATGGCATGGACGAGACAGGAACACTGAGCTGATCCACGACGCTGGTGATTGAGTGAAATGGCGAGTCATGACCACCCACGCTTTCCGGCATGACACATGACTGATTGACATGTAAATACATCAGTATATATTTGTATATTCACTGTCTTACACTTTAATGCAATGCCTAATTAAATGTTTCAAACAATTCCTTTCAGCTCTCCACCATTGTTCAGGGTGTAGAATTCTGTGTGTTGGAGCCCTTGGCAGCATCTATCAATGTGTTAAATGACCATTGGGTTCTGAGAGACTACGCCGCACGACTGTTAGCAGAGATTGTTAAGTAAGTGCCCATCTATATATGTCCCTAACAGACCATAGCAGAGCTTGGTGATCCCAGTAAATGTGTTGTCACACACAGTCAGTTTGTATTGTCTCCAAGTACATCAGTGTCATGAGCAGTCCATTCTCTACACTTTCAATCATAAACATTGAGAATTTTAAGTCACAAAGGCAGTGGAGTGAGCTTCAGATTATGCTTTCCATGCTAGTTGAATAATAGTGATTGTCTATGATGAACAAATTATAGACACACTTTTCTTTTCTGACAGTGCATCCATTGACATCACTTCACATTCATTCCTGGACGATTTGAATATACATCCACACTTCTAGAAAGTAAGTAAAGTACACATCCCTTGAGCACTCCTAAGGCACGCTGGACATGTGGAGGTAGACCCACTTCTAGAAAGCCTTGGGTAAAGTCCCTTCTCTGCATCGATTAATGATTGCAACATATATCATTCAGCTAATCTCGTGTGGGACATGATTAGGAAAATATATCTAAACCTGTGCCTGCAGAATCCTGTGTAAGGGATGTTGGGGGGATCAAATCTTCATTCTCTTTAGGGCAAATACTTGACCTCTTGTGTCAATGCATTGTGTCAGTACATTTGTTATTACCAGCCATTGGAACATTCCCCCGTATAAATAATTACGAGGGGCGCCCTGAAAGTAATGCACCACATAATTTTTCTCAGGAGCTTTTTATTCAAAAGGCATGAAATTTACACACAATATACATGGATATGTCATGTAAACATGGATATCATTCCACATTTGTTATTACCAGCCATTGGAACATTCCCCCGTATAAATAATTACGAGGGGCGCCCTGAAAGTAATGCACCACATAATTTTTCTCAGGAGCTTTTTATTCAAAAAGCATGAAATTTACACACAATATACATGGATATGTCGTGTAAACATGGATATTATTCCACATTATCCTCATCCTTTTGCACAGCTTTATGCCAGCGTGAAACAAGTGCATGTATTCCTTGCCCATACCAGATTTTGTCTTGATTTCTTTGCTGCATGAATCACTCCTTCATCATCTTCCAACCTTGTCCCATGAAGTGCATCTTTAAGTGAACTAAATAGATGAAAATCAAAGGGTGCCAATTCAGGACTATAGGGTGGATGGGGTAGTACAGTCCAAACCAATTTGGTGATTGCTTCCCGTGTTGCCAGAATTGTGTGAGGACGCGAATTGTCGTGAAGGAGAAGCAGGTCTGCTGGATTCTTGTGCTGCCGAACTCTGCGAAAACGTTGATTGAGTTTTTTAATATCTTAATGTAAGCTTGCAAATTAATTGTCTCTCCTCTTGGCATAACATCCACAAGAATCACACCTTCAATGTCCCAAAAGACAGTGATCATGACATTTCCAGCTGAAGGAGTTGTCTTGAATTTCTTTCTTCGTGGTGATTGTGGACGGTGCCACTCCATTGACTGTCTTTTTGTTCAGGTTCAAAATGATGTGCCCAGGTTTCGTCACCTGTAACGATCTTAGCCAAAATGTTCTCTCCATCAGCATTGAAACACTCCAATAATTCAAGAAAAATTGCTTTCCTTTGCAATCGATGGTCATTTGTGAGACTTCGAGGAACCCATCTTGTGCAAACCTTAGAAAATCCTAGAGTTTTTATAACTGCATTTGCACTACCATTGCTGACTGACATCTGTAAGGCCAATTGTTGATTCGTCTTTCAGTAAGAATAATGCCCTTAGAACATTTCAACATTTCTGCATTGGTGGCTGTGGCAGGATGTCCACAGCGCGGCCGATCAATCAGCTCCATATCTCCACTTCCTGATTCTTTGATTCTCTCAACCCAGCGACTGACTGTACTCCTCTTGACTGAAAAGTTCCATACACATCACATTTTGTGAATGTTCACAAGTTTCCTTCTCTGCAACAAGAAATTCTATCACAATTCACTGCTTACAACGCAAGTTTCTAACACGCTCCATTTTAACGGTTTAGGGCAGCCATATTATTTGGTCAGTTGGGTTGCAATTTAGTATATACAATCTGCACTTGCCGCATTTGAAGTATGTAAAATTTCTTGTTTCTACCTTCATTGTTAGCTGAGAAAAACAATGATGTGCATTACTTTCTGAGAGACCCTTGTAATACTAATATCACTGTATGGTTGGTCTGTTAAGAATCCTCTGTATTACTAATAT
Source organism: Cepaea hortensis (assembly GCA_963921405.1). Lineage (NCBI taxonomy): Eukaryota > Metazoa > Mollusca > Gastropoda > Stylommatophora > Helicidae > Cepaea > Cepaea hortensis. The sequence continues at coordinate 44,311,776 of OY992881.1, forward strand.
CACTGTATGGTTGGTCTGTTAAGAATCCTCTGGAAGACAAAGTTTTAAAGTCTTATGCATTGATGTTCAAACCATCTATGCCCTGAAAAGAGCTTGCATGTATCGGAGTGAGGTTGGTATTGAAACTCTCCTCCAAGCTGGTAATGAAGTATCACCTCCGTGGAGGATGTGTTGCAAAGTTCTCTTTTCCTTCTTCAAGCTCAGAAACCAGCGGGATATACCAGACTGGTACTGGACTTCACATCTGGGAAGAGGCAAATTAGGATGTAGCCAGGTCAGAATTCAGCGCAGCACATACAGACCAGCTGGGATTAGACCTGGCTTGGTCACGTTTCTTCTGTGAGTTTTAGGTATTTTATTGTGAACAGGCTCCATACAACATCAAGAGGGAAATATCACTGTGTACGTCAGTAATGTGTTTTTATTACAAACCACTGGGAATAGTCGCCAGAATAATTATTTGCATCACTGTTTACACATGCAACATATTTTTAAATTACATCTGCTATAACATTCTCCAGAATCATTGTAACTTACAGCTCTATATACTTAAGTAATGTATATTTACTCATGAGCTGCTGGAACAGTTGGCAGAATCATTATTACTTAACAGGGCTGTATAACCATTACTTCCTGCGCAGTATCTATAGATCGGTATTATCTTTTATCATTACCAGTCGCTGGAACAGTCCCCAGAATCATCTGCGTTTTAACATTGTGAAGTGTTTGAAAGATGTTCTGCTGGATGCCACCAAACCTTTCTACTCTCACTATGGAGCCATCATGACTTTAGTGGCTATGGGACATAAGGTAACCACTGGGTTTTGTTGGTTTTGTTTTTTTTTCCTACATTTTTACCTCCTGCTCTTATCTAGACTAGACAGTTTATTTGTTATCTTGTGGCAATTTCTATTGTTCACATATTACTGTATTGCCTTGTTATTTATAATTGATCACAGAATCATCGTATTATGTAAGTGTGTATGAAGACAGCATCTGTTTGGTTATTTTTGATGATATTCACCAGCATGTATTGGTGTCTTCTTTCATTTCATCCATGTCCTCCTCTACTAGCAATTTTGTGCCCTGAATGAACTACTTTATCTTGCCACATAATTACCGCTTCGAACATTGTTTACTTAAACTTGGTCGTGGGAACTGCTTTCTCTGTACAGGCCCAGTCATCAGTCTAAACTGTATACATGTGTATACAGAATCTACGAGGGTAAGTCAATAAGTAAGCCACAAATGGCTGTAGAAAAATAACTAAATATAACTTGAAACGAGTTTATTTTTGTACATACATTATCCCTTTATTTCTCAACATAATTTCCACCAACACTGATGCACTTATCCCATTGTTTGATCAGTTCTCCCAAAGCGGCTGCATAGAACTATGTGCTCTGTTTTCTAAATCACGTTTCCACTTCACATTCAATTAACCAACTAAGGTGGGAAGTTCTGGAACATCCACCTTACAGCCCCGACTTAGCCCCTAGAAGTTTCCACCTTTTTGGTCCACTGAAAACCCACCTTGGTGGGAGACACTTTGCAAATGACACTGAAGTTGAATGTGAAGTGAAAACGTGGTTTATGAGAAACAGAGCATGCAGTTCTATGCAGCCGCTTTGGGAGGACTGATAAAACGATGGGATAAGTGCATCAGTGTTGGTGGAAATAATGTTGAGAAATAAACGGACAATGTATGTATAAAAATAAACTGGTTTCAAGTTGTAATCTTATTTAGTTATTTTTCTACAGCCATTTGTGGCTTCCTTATTGACTTCCCCTCGTATTTTTCCATGTTCTGGCAATGAAATATGTCCACAAAAGGTTGTAGGTTTAATTATGCTTTAGTGTTCACAAAGATTATTAGCTCATTTCTTTATACAGCTAAGATGGTTTTCTATGTATCTGTGTGAAGTGTTATGTGGTTATTGATATTTGTTAGTCTTATATTGGTCGTATTCACACACACACACACACACACACACAGCAGACAGATAATAGCTGTCCCTGATGCACTAGACTTCCTGTTTTTCTTAGACAATAGAAGATGTGGTGTTGCAACACCTACCACAGTACTGGCCCCATTTGAAGGCTGCCATGGAAGACACGTCTTCAGAGAATGCAGTGGCTAGGTCCGACTCTCATAAAGTTCATGGTGCTCTGAGGGTAAGAAATTGTATATTAAGTATGAAACATCATGTAAAGAGTAAGCAATTGTTTCATTTTAAGGGGCAGGATTGTTTCATATATATGAGATCTGTTAAAAGAGTGTTGAACAATTGGATGGGGGAAAATACAATTACTCACCTTGAGGTCTGAAGCTTTTAATCCCCTCCACAGTTTGTCCTGGGACACCATTGTTTGAAGCATTTCAGGAAGGCCTCTCTAAAAATTGGTAGGTGCCAGGTTTCTGCCACCCACACATCCGTTTGTTCGCATTCTTTGCATATAATTCAGGCTTTGGCTAAATATAATATCCCTCTAGTCAGTAAAGCTCCCTGCTCTCCCAACATGGTTCCCTTGCTATTTTTGGCTATTCCTCAAATTGAGAGAATGCAGCTGAAAAGGTCCCACTTTGAGTCAAGATGTGTGGAATGTGATGGCAGCAATGTACTCCATTCCCAAATAGGCCTAATGTGCTGTAGACGTGATTATCAAATGTGTTGTTATTCATTGATGACCAATGCACTGCTTAAAAGCACATTATCAAGTGCTTGCCAACTGACATAGGTGAGTATGCTTCCCCAATCTCCAATTCTCAGACATTGGCATGGTTATACTAAGGATTGATGCAGCTGTGGTTTCCCCGGGTCTTCCTCTTCTGTATATGGTTTACCTGGAGTAATCTGTATCTAAATAGACCCTGCAAGGCAGCAGGATAGTGGCGGTGATGGTTATGATCTCTCATACCTGCTAATGGCCATGTCATAAAGTTTTGAAGTTATTTTGTAAAGTTGGCAACCACATACTACAAGCTCATTTTATTCTCAGTGACCACCACCTATGTTATTCTGCTAGCCCTTATGGAAAGTCACAGCTGACTTCAATATCTAGAACCTAATAGTAGGACAGGATTTCTAAGCTTTTTAAAGAAAGTCTTAACAACTGATAATGATGTTTTAATTGCTATCTGATGTTTTTAATTTCCTTAGCTGGCTGCAGAAAAAGTGCTACGCAGACACATCAAGAAATTCCAGGACTATTCTGTGACCTGTAAAGAACAAAATGAGCTGGCTCTGCCTGTGAGACACCACGAAAGCTTGGAGGACCTGTCAGAGGACATCAAACCTGGAGGATCACATTCTGGCACCAGCAAAGAGAAAACCATAGTAGAGCTGTACATGGTAAAGTTTTCTTGTCATCTGTGTACATTTGTTTAATATGTTGTATATATTGACATACACAAATGAAGTGAGATTAACTGAATTAAGATAATGGGGTTTGGGGGGAGGAAATGGCTGAGAGGTTATGATGTCTGTCTCAGGCTCAGAAGGCACTGGGTTTGATCACAAATGTTTTCAAAGTGCTATTGGTAATTAATAATATCACCGGGCTCCCTGATCTCTTGATTGGTGAGATATGATGCCTGGACTTCTCGGATAAGGGTGAAAAACAGGAGGTTTGATGTACAAGTTATGCATGTTAAAAATTTCATGTTGTTTGGAAATTGCAAAGAGTAGGCCATATAGCCACGGCTTTAGCAAAATTGTTAACCTACCCATGGGTAGATAGAAAGCTCTGCCTTGGATGGAGACTGTCTAGAAGAAGTTAACTTGCACAAATGCATGTCGTAGTTGGACACACTGGCCTATGAGGTGCATAACTAGGTGTGACACACTGCCCTCGAAAGAGGAACAAAGAAGAAGAGTTAAGATAAATGCAAAACATAGTAGGAAAAACAAAGTGTAGAAAGTCAGCTTCATGCTTTATCCTCTTTTAACCCCTGCCTTTTTCTTTGGATCATGCTATGTTCTCCTCATCTTGCCTCCCCTCTATGTGGTTGCACGTCACTTCTCACCATCTGCTTACATACTCCAGTTTTCATTTCATTTCTGCTTTTTTCTTTCTGGAGCTGTTCAGCTGGCAAGTTAGGTACATTTCATTTCCTACATTCTCATCATCATCAAGTGCTATGCCGGCTGGCATAGGCGTTCATGACTCTCCACAGATCTGTCTTTGGTTTTCTGGATCAACTCAGCTGTTGATATTCCTCCATGCCACCGTCGCAATCCATCCAGCATCATTTCTCTTGGTCTGCCTCTTCCTCACTTCCCCTCGATCTTTCCGGTTGTCACGATGTTCTCCAATGCCTCTCTTCTCATCAAATGACCAAAAATACTGTTTGCCTCTTTCTTATTGTTGTATATAATGTTCTAGTTTCATTAGCTTCTTTCAGGCATTAATTGTTAGTTACTTTAGCAGTCCAAGGAATTCGCAACATTCGTCTCAGGAACCACATTTCTACCGCTTCCAATCTCTTCCTAATTTTTTAATTTACATTCCAAGATTCACAGCCATACAACAAAACAGGTTCTTCTTCTTCTTCTTCTTCTTCTTCTTCTTCTTCTTCTTCTTCTTCTTCTTCTTCTTCTTCTTCTTCTTCTTCTTCTTCTTCTGCTGCGTTCATCCGGAGTTTTTTTTTTTTCGGACGTGATTGCGTTGTGCCTGTTTACAGCAGAGCTGCGTTCTTGCGCTGTTAGGCAGACACATCCGACTTCTGCGGGCATTTGTTGACCGGGTTAACCTTCCCGGAAACAGGTTCTATATAGCACCTTAGCACTCTCTTACATTCAATGATAGTGACTTATTGCATAAGATATTCTTCATTTTCTGAAATGCAGCCTTTGCTTGCCATATTCTGCTCTTAATATCTGTTGTACATCTTCCATCTGATGTTATAAATACCCCTAGATATTTAAAACTATCCACTTGGTGAAAAATGTTGCCTTCTATCTCTATTTCACATTTGGGTGTCACTTTTCCTTTGATATCGCCATTGTTACTTGTTTTCTTGATATTGAAGGAGAGTCCTTTCTTTGCACTCTCTGTTACTACAATGTCCAACAATTATTGTAGATCTTTTGCATTATCCGCCATCAATACTGTTAGTTAGTTAGTCAAGGTTCCAACTTCACGGCAATGGGTCGTCCCAATTATGCTCCATTCCCGTGCCAGCGAATATCACACAAAATGCTCCCCACTGTCCAATGTGAAAAGTGGAATAGACAGGAGTCTCGGCAATTCAACAAGCCCGCACAGGTACACTGTGCATAATGCCGCCGCCAGAATGCCAACACAATCAATACTGTGTCATCTGCATATCATATATTGTTTATATTAAAACCTCCGAATATTATTCCTGGCTTCTCTTTGATCTCTCGCAGTATTACTTCGCTATAGAGGGAGCAGAGATCCGGTGACAAAACACAGCCCTGTCATACTCCCAGCCTTATTTGTTCATAATTTCCTTCTTTATTTCCCATTTTAGTTGCTGTTACTTGGTTCCAGTAAATATTCTTTATTATTCTGAGATCCTTCCCATCATTGTTAATATTTTCCAACATTTCATTTCATCATGTTTTACTTTATCAAATGTTTTAGTATAATCTACGAAGCACAAATATATGTCTCTCTTTGTCTCTATTGATCTTTCTAATAGTGTTCGTAATGTATATATTGCATTGTTTGTGCCCTTTCCTGCCACTTCATTCTACCTGAGTCATTTAAATTGCACAAGTTTGCATATCATTTTGCCTGAACTCGTTCATTCTAAACAACCTTTAAGTCTTTACTGTCCTGATGTGATATAGTTAAAGCTTCAAGGGAAACTGAATACATTAAGTTAAAGTTTTAAATGTAGGCAACACAAGAAGTGATAGTTTTGTGTAAGAGTGAGCTAAGTTAACAGCTGGAAAATTCTCAAACAACTTCATAGCAAAGATAGTGTCTTAAAAACTGCAGCAGAAATGCTGTTAACAAAATTAAAGAGAAACACATGGCTGTCTTCACAGATGTTTATTTGGGTGCTCGCTCACTTTGAACTCAAGCGTAGTCCATACACAACTTCTAGTTGTGCTGGACTTAATTTTGCATGTGGGTTAGCTTTCCTATTAACAGTGTCCCTCGCCATCAGGCGAACACACTCCAACTTCAGAGGTACCAGTAATTTACATCCCCAAGTCAAGGACAATAGGTCAACATTTTAGTCCAACAGTCCAGTATAGGGGTTGAACCCCCTTACCTCGGCATCAGCACACCAGATGTTTAAGAACACGTGTTCTTATCCACTCTGCCATGCTGACCTATCTTCACAGATGTGAAGTTTGTTGTCTCCATATTGAATACAAAATATGGTGCAGAACTAGCAGACATAAGAGTCTCTATTAGAAAACCCAAAAGGGTTGCAATACAGTGGATTCTGTCTCATTGCAACATGCCAGGACATGAAGAGGTTGACAAATTTGCAAAGGAAGGTGGTATAGATATAGCCTATGATGAATTCAAAGTTTAAAAGAGGACTTTAGGAACAAAGTGAGAATCAGTGCATCCAGGCCTCCAGAAAGATGCACATTACCAACTCCCCCAAAATGAAAGAGCAGCAACTTCAGACACCGCAAAGGACATAACAAGCTGAAATACCACTTGTTGAGTAAATAAAATATAGGTGATACTGATGAATGTAACTGGAATTGTTTACATGATGGTTAAACATTTGCTACAAGAGTGTCAACAACATTTGCAAGAAGAGTAATCATTATACTTGAACTTCTTTCTGTCCCAGACAGTTAATATTGTAACTCTTTCTGGCCCTGACATTTATCACTGTAAAGTAACAATTCTCCAGACAGAAAAAGTTTTTAAATAGCATTTCATGTACAGAGTTACCAGTGAATACATGGTGAGTTGCTTGCCATAGAGCTACAGTGAGACTGTAAGAGCTAGTGCAGATACTGTGGCCACTTGTGGTCATGTTATTGGGCATGTTGTTTTCTCTAATGGCTGGTATGATGTATGTTACAAACAGTTACAGAATTTTTGATCGCAGAGAAAGAAACTGTTGTTAGCATTCACAAATGTTTGTGTGCTGTTTATGACACTTTTTCAGCGGATAGAAGCACAATTAGTCGCTGGGTGCAGGGAGTTTTGGTTTATGAAAGTGGAGATGTAGAGCTGGCAACTGCTTCTCCTTCACGACAACGCGCGCCCTTACACAAGTTTACAAACAAGTGAGGCAATTGACAAAATGTGATGGAATGTACTGCCCCGTCCACGTTACTGTCCAGACCTGGCACCATCTGATTTCCATCTTATCGGTCCCCTTGAGAATGCTATCCATGAGACAAAGTTTGAAGACAACGAGGGAGTGATTAATGCAGTGAAGAAATGGCTACGGAAACAGGACAAAATGTGGTACAGATCTGTGATACATGCTCTTGTTTCAAGATGGCGTAAAGCCGTTACAGTTGATGGGGATTATGTTGAGAAGTAGAAATTTTTGCTGCACACGTGAATGAACATTGTTATGAAATTTCATTTATATATTATTAACGGTTAAAGAGATAATAATTGTGTTGCATAACTTTCTGACCTACCCTCGTATTTAATAAGCTCAACCACTGATCATCTTCCATGCCATTCTGCCAACCCGTTCTGCCAACCCGTTCAGCACATGGTGGTCATTCAGATTCCATAGCATCAGCAAGGATCCAAATGTGTGTATAAATTATGTGACACGTAACAGACCTTTTACATGCTTTGTGGCATGTTGATAATTTCATCTATTTTCAGAGTTTGTATGAATACTTTGGTGATAGCTTGGCCCATTGTCTGCCTCTGGTGGACACCCATCATGTGTTCAAGCCAGTCAAGAAGGAGCATTTGGTCAAGCTTGGTGATGAAAACTCTAGCAAAAGTGGAGAGGAACTGCTGGATAACCTCATGGAACAGATCAAGATGGAGGTGTGTTCTCATCTTCATAATTTGTTTTTGGTTTAGTTTGAAAAAGATTCAACTTCATTGCAAACAGGTCTCTCCATAGGTGATCCAGTCTCCTTTCATAGATCATACTAGAAAGGTCTTAGCACAGTGTGTATACCCAACCAGAATCACATATGCTATAAGTATTCATTTGTTTTTGAGGGTTGTTTTTAAAATTTTTTAATTTAACTTAGGCATTAGCCTACTTGAAGATTAAGCACAATCCACTACTGGCAACGCTTATGGTATTCTGGTACAAACCTTGGGCCTTGTCCACATCAGATTGGAAGCACTAGACTCGAGTTTCGCTCAACAACCAAACAAATCAATTAGCCTATTGGCAAACTTTTTTTTTCAATTTTCAGCAGCCAAAAGGATTTTTAATGTACACATGCTCTCCTAGTTTTTTTGGCCATTATCCATCAATGTGAGACATCTAATCCACTAACCGGGGAGCATTAGATCCTCAAACCGACCTTATGGGGCCCTTAAGGAAAACAAAGAATCTTAACACCGTAACCTGCCATGCATGTTGTAAAAGGTAACTAACAAGGGTTGGTGTGAGACTGACAACCTCACCCCTTAAAATACTTTAAATCCACAGTCCAGCCATTCATGAACGAGTCTACCAAGGGCTTCACATGAGTTGGCCTTTGCTCCGTGGGGAGACGAAAGACAGAACGACAAATCAGCCTTAGGTTGCTTATTCCTTTAAAATACGTGTTTCATATTCAATCTACTCAAGTCAGAGGTTGACCACCAAGTCAGTCTACAGTCTGTAATTGTCAACTGACATCTTGGTTATCACTAAAACAGTCCCTTTATTCTCTTGTCACTATTCATTCTCATTTTACTACTAATAAAAACCAGAAGTATTAGTCTCTATTGTCTTCCTGGGAAAAAACATTCATTGTAAAAAAATATTCTTTGCTTCTTTCTGGCTTTGTTGATTTCATTATAACATCTTGTTTTCTTTTCATTAGATGAAAGAAATGTGAGGTCAGTAAGGCTTTGTTACAGGTTGTGTTGTTGTGAAGTTAATGTTCATTGTTGATTTTAACAATCTGAGTTCCATTAGAAATGTTATTGTTTGAGTTGTTTTTCCTTTGTGAATTCTTTGATGTCTTTTTAATTTGTAATTTTTGTGTGGTTAAACATTATGAAAGGTATCTTTCAGTTCAGTTTATTAGAGTGATATTGGTGTTATGCAAAAAAAAAAAAAAAAAAGAGGAAAATATAAGTTCAGGGAGTATTCATTGTAAACTGCCCTCTGTTCATTTATAAACAGTATAATCGTTTTAAAGAACAAATTTAAACAGCCTTATTACCTGTGTAGAATAACTACCACACACACATGCATATACACACAACACATATGAACCCATTTAAGACAGCCTGACAGTTTCCCAGGACTTTCATATTGCCTGTGTTAAGTCCAAGTCTGTTCTTTTGTGCTGCATGTTGAGTCTAGAGCATATAATTTGATGTTTCAGATAAACATCCATATTCCTTGAGCAGCTTTCATGTTTCTCCTTTCTTGTGTGTGAGAGTGTACATCGTATTTGGCAGATATTTTTGTTTTCTGAGCCTTAAAAAAGATGCTAAATAACATCATCTAAACTTAATAGAAATATGTCTTGATGGAGATACTGTCATGTCACAAATTGCATCAGCATCGCTAAGTTCACATTAATGCTAAATTTTACCTTAGTGTTTTTAACTAAAAATATCCCAAACATATTGGAGGTTTGCGGTGACAGCATGTTGAATTTGAAGCATATAATTTGGTGTTGAGATAACTCTCCATTTTTTAAGAATAGATTTTATGTTAAGAGTGTTCTTCATATTTAGCTGTTGATTTATGTTTACTTAGTGTTGTTTGGTGAGCCTAAAAAGAGCTAAATGACTATGTTTTCCCTTAGTGAATTTGAATAACAAAGACACAAACACTAGTTTGTTCGATTTATTGCCTGGCATATTTTGCTGCATCTCATCGGGTACATACTGCAGAAATCACACAACATAAACTAAAGTCATTAGAAAAATCCTTCAAGCTGAAATATACACTTAGTCACACAGTAATTTCAATTGTCTACCGCGGTAATTTTAACTGACCATTATGTCTTTCTGTTTTTGTTTAACACTCAAAATGTTAAAGGTGGCTGAAGTGATCACCATTAATCTGCAGAAGCCAGTTTTGTGCAAACAGAAAGACATGATAGTCAGTTTAAAATTACAGTGTTCAATAATTTTTCCATATATTACCCTACTTTGGGAGGAGAAGAAAAAATATTAATTTAGTTAAACATGAAACATGGCTGGCATTTTATCCTTGACCAAAATAAGTCATTGGGAGAATTAATTGGTGGGTATTTGTTACAAGTGAAGGATGTAGATTTTCATTTCACCTTTAGCTGCATGAAATGGCTTGACAAACCACATACTGCCCAGTCTGTTGGTTAGATTTGTTGCATACATTCTTAGCCATGCGACATTCAGATCTTGAACGAGCATAGTTTTGTCTTTGGAGGTCACCTTGGTAAATTGGTTTAGCCGCCTGTCTTGAGCTCTAAAGGTCATGGGTTCGTTTCTGAATTCAGTCATTCCTTTCACAAGTGCAGTTTTCTCGGAGACGCCTTGGTTCATCACTGGAGCTATAGAGATCAAACTCCGTGCGGCACTTTTGGCAAAAGAGACTGATCATGTGGGATAAAACCCGGTGCAATGAAGTCATCTTTTTTGTCTTTGAACCCCTCTGAACAGTTTTGTCTGTAATTTAGTGACTTTTTGTACAAACACATGCTTATTTTTAGGGCAGATTTCTTTCTCTTATAACTGTTACAGGGTGTGAGGTCTTAATGCAGAATGTTTCTCTCTGTGCTATGATATGTTGTTAAAGTTGATGAGTTAATTATTTCTGTGGTTTTCACAACTATACGAACATTCTAAGTGGTAATAAAGGGGCTATTTAAAATATATTTATAACTTTTGCAAAATGAAGTTATCCCATCATAAATGCTTAGAAATGTGGAAACGAAATACTGGCTTTTCGACCTTGAAGTGTTAACACTCATGATTGCATATCATGTATAGTTTGTCTTGCTGGATAAATACATAAATATCTCACAGATACCATTATTTTGATGAATGGAGATTCTCTTAAATTGATTTTAGTTATATTTTGTGAAAGCAACAAATTTTACAAAAAGTGTGTACTAATAATATAGTATTAACAGCTTCTTGTCTGGTCATAGAAGTAGTGTTCCCTTGCCTGTTGTCTTAAATGGGTTTTATTTTATCGTATATAACACATTGGGGGACTTAACACAATAATATAAGATATGGAGATGATACAGTATTGATTGCAGACATTGAACAGGATATGCAACATTTAGTAGGTGCGTTTATTGTACACCCTGAACAACTAGGTTTAGAATTAAATTGTAAGAAAATAAAGATTATGGTTGTCTTTAAGAGAGAAATACCACAATATAATATATGGGTAAATGGGAATATTCTTAAACAAGTGAATTGGTACAATTATCTCAGAACAGTCATAACATCTGATGTGAGGTGCCATGAAGAGATTAAAACAAGAATTGCTGTGGCAAACGTAGCCTTTTACAAGATGGAAAAATAAAGGTCAATAAAAAGATATCATTTGCAACGAGAAAACAGTGTTGTAGTGCCACATAGAACCTGTACTGTTGTATGGATGTGAGACATGGACAATAAGCAAACATGCTGAGAAACATATAATTGCAGAGGAAATGTAGTTTCTGAGGGAAATATAAAGAATACCATGGACAGACAGGAAAACCAATGAGCAAGTCCTACAAGAAACAAATAAAAACCGTAAACTAATTAGAGAAATTAGATGTAGACGACCCGGGAAGGTTAACCCGGTCAACAAATGCCTGCAGAATCGGATGTGTCGGCCTAACGGCGCAAGAACGCAGCTCTGCTGTAAACAGGCACAACGCAATTACGTCCGGGGAAAAAAACTCAGGATGAATGCAGAAGAAGAAGAAGATGTAGACAATATTTTTGAGCACGTTATGAGAAGAAATAAACTGGAAAACTTAGTGACAACTGGTAAGATTGAGGAAAAAACAACAAGGGGATGGCAGAGAGATAAATATCTAGTTGGCTTGGCCACATGGCATAATCGAGACAAGACATCAGAGCTGATCCATGACTCTGGTGATCAAGTGAGATGCCAAAACATGGCCGCCCGCGCTTATTGGCAAGGCACATGATGATATAACATAAGATTATATTCATAATCAACACAATCAAGCAAGCCATGGGGTTGTTGATATTTGTTGTTTTGTGTGTTCTGAAGATTGTCTGAATTGGTTATCATTTATTTTGCCCACAGGAAAAATTAGAACAAGAAAGAAAAGAAAAAGAGCTTCTTCAGCAAAAAGAAAGGGAACAAAAAGAAAAAGAAAAACGAGCTCGACAAATCATTGAACAAAAGAAAAGAGATGATGAGGAGAGAAAGAGAAAACAGAAGTGGGATGAGGAGGAACAGAGGAGGAAGCGTCAGCGTTTAGAAGAAGTAGATGAGCAGAAGAAAGTGAGAGATGAGGACACACGGCGTAAAGAGTTGGCTGAGCAAATTAAAGAACTGAATAAACACCGGTCAAAACCACAGGTAAGCATGTGAGTCAAGTTAGTTAACATTAAAGTAAGAGGAGTGTAAAATGCAGATTGATAACACCATACCACATTTAGATATAGTAATTAATTTGTTTGCCATTGTGTGTTCATTCATTCAGTTACATGTCCTTTGCAGAACCTTGCTCCCATAACAACCTTCCAGAAAACCGCTCGGTCATAAGCAAGATGTCCTGTGTCCGATACACCCATCTGGAGATCATCCGCCACATCCTGCATCCATCTTCTCTTTGGCCTTCCTCTTCCTCTCTTCTTGGGTATAAACCCTTCCATTATTGTTCTCTCCAAACTTTCATGACGTTTCAAGTGACAAAACTATTTCAATTTTCTGTTTTATCGTCTTTTGTAGCCAACCTTCTTCAGCATTCAGATCTTGTCGTATGAATGCATTTGTTCTTTTCTTTGGATGCATTTGTTTCTAAGATATTCTTAGAACCCGTCTATAACATTTATATTCAAAGGCATTTATGCGCTGTTCAGCTTGTTTAGTAAGTGTCCAGGTCTCACAGGTGTATATTGCAATGGGAAAGATGCATGCTCGTGAAAATCTAATTTGTATAGATCTATCTGTCCCACGTACAAAAGCTTACAAAAGCTCAAGTATATAAAGCTTGTGTTGTTAGCACACTACTCTACGGGTCTGAATCCTGGACCCTGTACTCAAGACAGGAAAGGAAGTTGAATTCCTTCCACATAAGATGTCTGAGACGTATCCTGGGCATAACATGGAAAGACCACATAACAAACAAACAGGTGCTTGAAAGAGCAGATATTACCACAGTGCACACCCTCCTCAAACAGAGACGCCTCCGGTGGTTGGGCCACGTATCTCGAATGGAGGACGAACGTATTCCCAAAGATCTCCTTTACGGAGAACTAGCCACAGGAAAGAGGCCAACCGGAAGACCCCAAATGCGATATAGGGATGTGTGTAAACAAGATATGAAAACCATTGGAATAGATCCAGACACGTGGGAGAGAGTTGCAACAGACAGATGCTCCTGGAGAAGAGATGTACGAAACGGACTGGTGCTCTTTGAGCGCAATCAGATCCAAAAAACTGAGGAGAGACGGCACAGGCTCAAAGAGCAGTCACTTACTGCGGGACTTGCCTCGTCTCACAGATGCGGAAACTGTGACAGAGATTGTCATTCTCGAATTGGACTATACAGTCACCAGCGGTGCTGCCAGGCACCTCCCAAGCGGCACAACTCTATAGTCCTTCAGGACTGAAAGAGGCCTACTACTATCTGTCCCACACCACAATTTATTCAGTTGTTTTAATTTTTGAAGAGCAATAGATATTTGTCTTTTTATTTCTTTCATTGTGTCATCATTGTTGATAATTAATGATCCTAGACATTCAAAATTTTCCACCACCTGCAATTTTTCCTCATTAACATATATTTCTTTCTCCATATTAGTTTTATTTGAATGCATTATCTTTGTTTTTGCTATGTTAAGATATAAGTTGTAATTTTCATTATTCTTTTGGATTGAGGTTATTAGTTTTTCTACCATTCTGTGATGTGAATAATAGAGCTGAGTTGAGCTAAGAACCGACATCACTGCACTCAGGACATTCCCATATGCGCTCCGTCCCCTCGTTCAACAGCCAGCAAAGAGTCGCACTACTAATTGTTCCCACCTCTGATTGAAAGTTCTGGTCTTCCCTCTCAGTTTTGAGATTCTTCCAGAACCCCTGCCAATCCCCTGCAATCTTATTTGTTCCTCTTATGAGTGTGATGTGGATAGTAATACTGTATCATCAGCATAATGAATCTCTGGTATTTCATGACCACCGATATTTAGGGCATCACATTGCTCCTTGGTTATATCATCTCTGACATTTCTCATATTTTGGGATTACAGGTTAAACAAATAGGGGGACAGCACACAGCCCTGACGGACTCCTTGCTTGATGTCAAACCAATGTCTTGCCATCTATTCTAAAATGCTTTTGAATAATCCACAAATCATGAGAATAGGTTTACATTAAATTCTCTACACTTCTCTATTATTAAACGCATGTTGAGTATGTGATCTCTTGTTCCTCTTCCTTGTCTAAATCCAGCTTGAACCATGTTAATCTCTTCTTCTATTTTCTGAAGAAGTCTTCCCATTATGATTTTTAATAGAATTTTATTTGCATGACTGATCAGAGCAACAATTCTGTAGTTGGTGCATTGTGTATAAGTAATATTAAACTCCTCATCATTTTGAATGCCAGAAAGAATGGTTTGTCTTCGCACACAATCCACAATCTCACATGAGGTTTGTGTTTGTTTTATGCTGTTTAGTCAAGGCATTCAGATGTTTATCTCTTTGCCTTCCTTTTGCCCTTATCCCATTAAGTTTGCCAGTTGCTGTTAAGTTTCAACTTTATTTGTCCTCAACTTTATCTTCTTTTATGATATTTGGTCAAGGCATCCATGTGTTTATATCTATCCCTTCTCTTTGCCCTTTTTCCACTGGTTTTGCCATATGCCACTAGGTTGCAACTTTATCTTTCCTTTGTCTTTTATGCTATTTGGTCAAGGCATCCAAGTGTTTATCATTTTTCCTTCACTTTGCCATTTTCTCCATTTGGTTTGCCATTTACTACTAAGTTTCAACTTTGTTTCTCCTGAAAACATGCCCAAATATCTTCACCATATTTTTTTTTGTGCTTGCTTGTTTTGAACTCAAGGGTAGTCCCTACACACTACTTCTAGTATCAATGGACTGAATTTTGCGTGTGGATTAGCTTTCCTTAGTACTAGTGTCCCTCGCCATCAGGCGAACCCACTCTGGTTTCAAAGGTACTTGTAATTTATGTACCCAAGTCAAAGACGAGATATCAGCATTTTATTCCAACTGTTTGGTGTAGGCGTTGAACCCCTGACCTCGACATCAGCACACTAGATGTTTAAGAAAGCTTGTTCTTATCCATTTGGCCATGCTGATCTCACTTTACCATATATCATTTCTCTAATAAGTTTGTGATTATCATCTGCTTCTTTAAGAACTGCCTCATTTATTTTACTCTTAGTCCAGTCTGCATTTTATTCAAAGCTCACACCCCTGCTGCCATTAGGGGTTTCTCTGCTTATTTGTCTGTTGTAAAGGTAACACAGGCTCTACATAAAATTCCATTTGTGCTATAAGCATGATTAAGCTAAACATGTAAGCATGTCTGACAGTTTTCCCACACAGAATAGGACATTGTCAGATGGTGCAAAAAGTTTAGTTCAGTTGACGGATCAACGTCACGGCACACGGGTGAAACCCATAAGTACTCCATTCTACTCCTAGTTCAAGCCTGAGTCCGGAGAATCTCAGCTCAGTGCACAAACTGTAGCACCAGCAAGGATCCTAAAATACTTGGGTAGATTTTTAACTTGAAATTTTGCCCGGGCAGCACTATTAGGCTGCCATTTTTCGATTTGCAACTGCCAAGGAATTTTTTACGTGCGCAACAATACACATGGGCGTTCGATCTCACTACCCAGAGACCAGGGGAGATTTTGTTACTAGAAGTCCACATGAAAAAATCCTGGCCCTCACTGGGGCTTGAACCCGGGACCTCCAGCACCCGAGGTGGACACCACACCTCGAGACCACTCAGGCCCCAACAAAAAAAAAGTGTTCATGTGTAATAAGGGAGATGTGGTAGCTCAATGACTAGCACACTTGCCTGCCAGCTGTGTGGTCATGGATTCATCTTCACATCGGGGCAGATGTTTGTGAATGACCTGGGCTTCCAGGTCAACCCAGCCTAAAATGAATTCCAGGAAATGTTAACTGGCGGAAACGGCTGCCGAGTGGCTAGAATATCGGATTCTCATTTAGGAGACCCAGGTTCGAATCCTCGGTAAAGTGAGTAGTTTTTTTTTTCTGTGAGGGGAAAAAGAAAACTCTAACCTGCAGTTTGCGGTGACTGCACTAGCCAGGCGGCCTTAATTCCTCAGTCTCAAGACCTCCCCTGCCATACCCACAAGGTATTATATTGGCAGTAAATGACACTGTTTTGACAGACAGTTAATTGACGGTAGCCTCATCTCGTCTCATCTCATCTTGTTCCTCTTGAACCTTGCGGTGTCGAGGTGAAGTATAAACAGCAGGAGAGTGCCCGCTTATGGGCTTCATGTATTGATATTCCCATGGACCACATTTACGTGGTCGGCGTCTTCCTCTGTTTCCCTCTGGTCTGTACATCATTGCTTGTTCCTGCGGTAGTAGTGACGATAGTATCTATAAAAATGTGGGCCTAGCACGACATGTTCCTTGTAGACATGTAGACAGGATCCTTTATGTGATATATTAAAGTGGGTTTAGGTTAAATTATGAGTGCAGCACGCTGGCACATGAACACCAACACTCCTTGTGTACTTCCTGTGGAGTATTGGACTGCAGCAATAGACTTAGAGGTACCACGTCTGCCTCTGACACCAGCAGATCTGATACGATTCACAATGTGGTCTGCATGGGTGTTTTACAAACTAAAAGACTGGTATACTCTCCCCTGATCCTGGTGTAGTGGCTCGGGCATCTACCCTTCTAAGATATGGGTTAAAAAAAAAACTGGAACGTGTGTGCATGTTGCAAGCACTATAACTCACTCATCATTATCATGTAGCAAGTCCTTTGCAAAACATCATTGTTATCATGCCTGACGAAAATATTGTTGATCCCTTGCCAGGTCCCCTGCATAATCAAGCCCAGTGTTTTTAATGCCCTGCATCCACTTCATCTCTGAGATCCCCGTAAATAAAAAAAATGTCTCATCAGATGGAAAAATAACACACTCGATAGACTATACCCCATGATACATTTCAAATGAGAAAATCTAGCCATGAAAGAATTGTTATAGCAGGTGTGATGCTGGTATTTTGAATTCTCACCGAGCATTTTTGAGGGTATCCATTTCCAGTCAAAGTATTCCTTTACATACCCAAATGAAATCGAGTCATGTTGCTATCAATTACATATATAATGGAACAGTCACAGAGATTTTGTAATCATGATCTTCCACTTTTGCTGTCAAGCATTGTGTGGGCGGAATAGTTGATGTTCCTGCGCCCGATGGGTGGCACAGGGTAGTGGATTTTGTAATCAACTAGTTCTAATTTATATTATTCTCTCAGTTGTCTGACACAAACATGTTATTTTTCTTGTCACCAGTGGCAGCAGGAGATCGAGCTTCGTCGCATGCAGCTGGAAGAAGAGATACAGTATAGTAAGATGCTCGAGGCTAAAAAACGGCAGGAGAGAAAAGATCGTGCTCGTTTAGAAGAGGAGGAGGAAAAGCTAAGAAAACAGAAGCAAGAAGAAGAAGAACTGAGAAGAAAAGAGGAAGAGGATGAGCTTGCTGGTCGCAGCAGGGTGGGTCTTCGACGTAGAAAACCAGTGAATTACACAGAAAAAGATGAAGACATTTCAGACTTGTTTGAAGATTCTAAAGTGAAAAATAAAAAAAATGCACTTCCACCCCGTCTCAACCCGGGTCTGCTACATCATTCTGACATTTCTGATGATTCAGATGGCGATCTGGCACGCAGGCTTGCAGCAGGAAGTCTCAGGCCGGGATCAGCAGACGCTGTACCTTTCAGCAAAGTCTATGATCCTTCCAAAGGTCTGCTCAAGCTGAAGATTAAACTACAGGCACATTCGTCCACACCACCTCACCCAATGTCAGCGACCCCTCAGCATATACCGTCAACTTATCATTCTCCATCAATGACGAGTCCAGCATATTCACCTCATTCTGCTTCACACTCAACTCCTCCACCTCCCTCTCATATCGCTACACAGTCTCGCAGCAAGAGCTCATCAGGTTCAGAAAAAGAATCCAAGCATAAAAAACCTGGCCAAAGTAGACAATCCAAGACAGGAAGCACAAGCTTACAGGATGTGTCTGATTCAGAAGAGCAGCCTTATATTGAACAGCAGATTTGCCTGCCCCTACATTTACACTCTCCTGGTTGTGAGAGCAGTGGCTCGGACTCAAACCCTCACAGAAAAGCTCTCAAACTGAAACTTAAATTGACTCCCAAAGATTCTGCCTCTGAATAGAATAGTGATGTGTGTGCTACAAATTCTTCATTATTTTAGCTATTCATTGCTTTTTATTTTGAAATGACAGCATTCCACAAATATCTGAATGAACAGCATTTGGTTAGCAAAAATACACCCTATAAACTGAAAGACAAAATAAAAGCTTTTAGATGCTGTTTGCGTTAATTAGAAATTCAGGGTAGGAGCAGTTTCACAATAGTTACATTCACAAGATACTCCTTCCATTTCTTTGAAACTTGTACATGTGTCAGTGCATCTTTTTCTGTTCCCTTTTGCAGTTTTTATCTTAATAAGACCCTATTTTTAGTTCTCGTGGCAATACCGTTACTGTTTATCAACATCAATGACATATGGTTGAGGGGTAAACTCAATGTCATAAAATTGATGCCAAGAAGTTGTGTTCAGGTAAAGAAAGACAGTGAAGAAAGGCACATTGTCTCTTTATAAGCTAGCTCGTGCACAGGCCTAACACTTCACACTCATATGTCAGTATCTGGCATGCGATTATCTTAATACCCTTTTACATACTGATTGTTTTCCGTTTTGGTATTAATTTAAACACTGACATTTCGGATGTATAGTTCATTATTTATTTTTTTTTGGGGGGGGGGGGGGGGGGGGGGGGGGGGGGGCATTCACTTGCTTTTAACTCACGCATACTCCACACACACTACTTTCAGTAGTGCTGAACTGAATTTTGCATGTAGATTAGCTTTCCCTATTAACAGTGTCCCTCACCATCAGGAGAACCCACGCCGACTTCAGAGGTACTTGTAATTTACATCCCCAAGCCAAGGACGACAGTTCAACATTTTATTCCAACTGTCCGGTGTAGAGGTTGAACCCCTTACCTCGGCATCAGTATACCGGATATTTAAGAACAAGCATTCTCATCCATTCAGCCATGCCGACCTGCGTTCATACATTTTAAAATTTGCAGTAACTGTTGATGGACATCTCATGGACTTAATGAAAGTTTCTCAATAACTATTGATGCCACAGTGACTTCTCAGCAATCATTGGTGGAAGTTTCTCAATAACTAGTGATGCCAGTCTGACTTCTCAGCAATCATTGGTGGAAGTTTCTCAATAACTAGTGATGCCAGTCTGACTTCTCAGCAATCATTGGTGGAAGTTTCTCAATAACTAGTGATGCCAGAGTGACTTCTCAGCAATTATTGGTGGAAGTTTCTCAATAACTAGTGATGCCAGAGTGACTTTTCAGCAATCATTGGTGGAAGTTTCTCAATAACTAGTGATGCCAGAGTGACTTCTCAGCAATCATTGATGGAAGTTTCTCAGTAACTAGTGGTGGAAGTCTGACTTCTCAGCAATCATTGGTGGAAGTTTCTCAATAACTAGTGATGCCAGAGTGACTTCTCAGCAATCATTGGTGGAAGTTTCTCAATATCTAGTGAAGCCAGAGTGACTTTTCAGCAATCATTGGTGGAAGTTTCTCAGTAACTAGTGATGCTAGAGTGACTTCTCAGCAATCATTGATGGAAGTTTCTCAGTAACTAGTGGTGGAAGTCTGACTTCTCAGCAATCATTGGTGGAAGTTTCTCAATAACTAGTGATGCCAGAGTGACTTCTCAGCAATCATTGGTGGAAGTTTCTCAATATCTAGTAAAGCCAGAGTAAATTCTCAGCAATCATTGGTGGAAGTTTCTCAGTAACTAGTGATGCCAGAGTGACTTCTCAGCAATCATTGATGGAAGTTTCTCAGTAACTAGTGGTGGAAGTCTGACTTCTCTCAGCAATCATTGGTGGAAGTTTCTCAATAACTAGTGATGCCAGAGTGACTTCTCAGCAATCATTGGTGGAAGTTTCTCAATAACTAGTGATGCCAGAGTGACTTCTCAGCAATCATTGGTGGAAGTTTCTCAGTAACTAGTGGTGGAAGTCTGACTTCTCAGCAATCATTGGTGGAAGTTTCTCAATAACTAGTGATGCCAGAGTGACTTTTCAGCAATCATTGGTGGAAGTTTCTCAGTAACTAGTGATGCCAGAGTGACTTTTCAGCAATCATTGATGGAAGTTTCTCAGTAACTAGTGGTGGAAGTCTGACTTCTCAGCAATCATTGGTGGAAGTTTCTCAATAACTAGTGATGCCAGAGTGACTTCTCAGCAATCATTGGTGGAAGTTTCTCAATATCTAGTGAAGCCAGAGTGACTTCTCAGCAATCATTGGTGGAAGTTTCTCAGTAACTAGTGATGCCAGAGTGACTTCTCAGCAATCATTGATGGAAGTTTCTCAGTAACTAGTGGTGGAAGTCTGACTTCTCAGCAATCATTGGTGGAAGTTTCTCAATAACTAGTGATGCCAGTCTGACTTCTCAGCAATCATTGGTGGAAGTTTCTCAATAACTAGTGATGCCAGTCTGACTTCTCAGCAATCATTGGTGGAAGTTTCTCAATAACTAGTGATGCCAGAGTGACTTCTCAGCAATTATTGGTGGAAGTTTCTCAATAACTAGTGATGCCAGAGTGACTTCTCAGCAATCATTGGTGGAAGTTTCTCAATAACTAGTGATGCCAGAGTGACTTCTCAGCAATCATTGGTGGAAGTTTCTCAGTAACTAGTGGTGGAAGTCTGACTTCTCAGCAATCATTGGTGGAAGTTTCTCAATAACTAGTGATGCCAGAGTGACTTCTCAGCAATCATTGGTGGAAGTTTCTCAATATCTAGTGAAGCCAGAGTGACTTTTCAGCAATCATTGGTGGAAGTTTCTCAGTAACTAGTGATGCCAGAGTGACTTCTCAGCAATCATTGGTGGAAGTTTCTCAGTAACTAGTGATGCCAGAGTGACTTCTCAGCAATCATTGATGGAAGTTTCTCAGTAACTAGTGGTGGAAGTCTGACTTCTCAGCAATCATTGGTGGAAGTTTCTCAATAACTAGTGATGCCAGAGTGACTTCTCAGCAATCATTGGTGGAAGTTTCTCAATAACTAGTGATGCAAGAGTGACTTCTCAGCAATCATTGGTGGAAGTTTCTCAGTAACTAGTGATGCCAGAGTGACTTCTCAGCAATCATTGGTGGAAGTTTCTCAGTAACTAGTGATGCCAGAGTGACTTCTCAGCAATCACTGATGGAAGTTTCTCAATAACTAGTGATGCCAGAGTTACTTCTCAGAAATCACTTGTGGAAGTTTCTCAATAACTAGTGATGCCAGAGTGACTTCTCAGCAATCATTGGTGGAAGTTTCTCAATAACTAGTGATGCCAGTGTGTCTTCTCAGCAATCATTCATCGAAGTTTCTCAATAACTAGTGATGCCAGAGTGACTTCTCAGCAATCATTCATCAAAGTTTCTCAATATTTAGTGATGCCAGAGTGACTTCTCAGCAATCATTCATCGAAGTTTCTCAATAACTAGTCATGCCATTGTGTCTTCTCAGCAGTCATTCATCGAAGTCTTGACTTCTCAATAGTCATTGATGGTATCTTCTGCTGCGTTCAGCTGGAGTTTTTTTCCAGATGTGATTGTGTTGTGCCTGTTTACAGCAGAGCTGCGTTCTTGCGCCGTTAGGCCGAAACGTCCGACTTCTGCGGGCATTTGTTGACCGGGTTAACCTTCCCGGGGAGTTGATGGTATTATTAATGGAGGTTTAAAAATGTAATGGTAGAGGTAAGATGTCTCAGTAAGTAGAAGTAGACATTTCAGCCTTATTAATGACTAGGATGGAATTTACTGCCTACTTCATAACTAGGAGTAAAATTCTTGGCATTCTCAGTAAGTTGAAGTGGAAGTCTCAGCCTTCACAGTAACTAGGAGTGGAATTCTTAGACTTCTCATTAACTAGGAGTGGAATTCTAAATAACTTTTGAGTTGGAGTATCAGACGTCACAGTAACTTTTAGTGGAAGTATCAGACTTCACAGTAACTTCTAGTGGAAGTCTCAGACTGTGAGTGAACATTATTATCAAAGGGTCACAAGTTGGGCACGCAGGCCTGTCTTACATTCGGCCCTTCCAACCAGTCATCTTTCATACATCAATTATCTATAGTCAAATGAATGCTGTGAACATAAACAGTGCATATTACCAGGTTATGGGACAGGCAGGCACACACATAGACACTCACAGTTGTGTGAACACACACATACATAGGTCATTTACACAAACTCTCAGTTATACACGCACGCACAATCACACTAACAGACAATTAATTACTCATACATACATTATTTCTCTCTTCATCTCTCTCTCCCACACCCATTTATCCTCATTCATAGAGCAAAGCACACACATTCACTCCACACACATAACATACACATCAAACACAACTTCTCAGTAACTAGGAGTGGAATTCTTGGCCTTCTCAGTAACTAGGAGTGGAATTCTTGGCCTTCTCAGTAACTAGGAGTGGAAGTCATGGCAACTATTTCTGTTAACAAAATATGTAGTCACTTGGCTGAAAAATCCCCCATAGTGTTAGCATGGTGTCTAACCTGCACACACAGTAGTCACAAGTGTTTTTTTTTTAGTCTAACAATGTTGTTTTAGGTCATCTGTTACTGACAGAAATCATTTGTGTGATGTGTGCACACAGCTGTTTTAGTGCATCTACAACTGAATCAGATGTGTGCGTGTGCACACACACATTTACTGATATAGGTTCAGTATCAACAAAACATTAGTTTTTGTTTCTCAACAAAGCGCACACATATTTACTGGTATAGGTACAGATATCAACAAAGTATTACGTGTTTGTTTCTTAACAAACCACACATATACATATTTACATACATAGGTTCGGATATCGACAAATCATTAGCTTTTGTTTTGTATACAAAGCTCACACACAACAACAGTTTCCTGTGGTTTCAGCTTTAACTGCAAAAAGTGAATCTCTCTGACATGAATATTGCAAGTGTGAAAGTATAAATTGTGTTTTGTGTGCCATATTTGTCCAACTTTGTGCTTTTTTCTGTTGGGACATTATTTTAAATTGTCTGTAATTCTGTGTTTGATTTAGCCTCATGGTCTTTTTATGGCGAGCTTTTCTTTGCCTTATTCGTCTATTACTGTTTTTGTCAGTAACATATTTCCCCTTAAGCTGGGTAAAGTAGTCATTAGATCCATTTGTGTATCACATCCTGTCTTTTCTTGTTTTGTTTTCACAGAGGCACTTCACGCTTTGAAGTTATGTTTGCTTTACTTATTTAAAAAAGTCGCTTATAAGTTGACAGGGTCGACTTCATTGCACCGGGTTTATATCATATGGCTCAGTCTCTTTTCGCAGCACGGGCTGCCATAAGCGTCGCACAAAGCACAAACTCCGTAGCTGCAGCGACAACCACGAGGAGTCTCCGAAAAATGCACTCGTGAATCAAAGGATGCGGCTCGGAATCGAACTCACAACCTTCGGAGCCCGAGTCAGATGGTAAAATATTGTCAGAAGTGCTTTACTAATTTGTCAACCAGTAATTAGAAGTCCATTTGCATTATTAAATAATTAAATAAACTGAACATAAAATTGTTCTTGGATTGCTGTCCACTTCAGGTAGTCTGATAGGACTATTACTGATTGTTTCCTTCTTTTCCTCTGCCATTCTGTTTTCATGCATTTATACATTTGATTCCATGGCTGCAGTGTCCTTGTCCTGCAGCTTTTTCAGCTCCTTCCATTTTGTTTCTGTGGTCTACCATCATGTAAAACTTGTTCATCCAGCTATTTTGTCACAGAGGCTCCTGAAGACAGTATGTTAGCGATATGCATGTATGCTGAGATGCACGCAATGTAGAGTATTTATTGTATGTATATGCGACTGAATAATTGTTTACAATGAGGCTGCTGAATAATCTTCACGGTTTGACATGAGGTGTCAGTTTTGAAACATAAATTGTATCGATGTTAGAATAATTTAAGGTACATGTGCAAATTTTCTAGTGCCCATTTTGTTTTTGATAAAGTAACCAGTATTCCATATGCCTGAAGAATATTGTCACTTACAGTGGGTGCTGTTTTAACTTTTGTTTGGATAAAGAGCAGGTGAAATGTAATTCGATCTTAAGGTACCGTCCCATATGTGATCATCGGCTTGACAAACTCACTTTCATATAATTCAAACATTGTAAAGGCAGCATTATAATAACCAGTGTATGAATTTTTTGATGCAAACTAGTGACATATTTAAAGGGTTGGTGGTGGCTGATTTGGTCATCAGAATCTGACATGTGGTTTAAAACTACTGTTCATTACTTGTGAAATATTATAGCTTATCCTCATCACTTATGAGAATGGGTTATGAGAATAGTATAGACCATGTAATCGGTCAGTCAAAACAAATTGGCATACAGAGGTGGCAACTCTAAAACCTTGAAAATATGTATGTCAGGTGACAGAGTCTAACAAATTGGCAACTCTCAACCCTTTAACATATGCACATGAAGTGACTTAGAGGTTCGACATCTAACAAACATGCAAACGGGGGTAGCAACTCTCAACCCTTTAACACAGTGGTTCTCAACCGGTGGGGAATTTTCTCCCCCCCCCCCCCCGGGGGGGGGGGGGGGGGATTTTAGGGTTTCCAGGGGGGGGGGGGAATGAAGACCATTTCAAGATCACGTTAATACAAGAACCGATTACTTGATATTGTTTTTCCCTTCATACTTTACAGTTATGTATGTCTCATCCTTCTAAAATTCATTTTATAAAGTAAGTAGACCCACAAATGATGTACTTTAACAGATGTATATGAAGTAACTTTACATGAGGGTGCGACGTCTAACAAACTGGCATACAGGGGTAGCAACTCTCAGCCCTTTAACATAGACACATGACGTGAGTTAGAAGTTGTGAGATCTCTAGCAGACCTGGTTTGATGTGAGCTGTGGGTGTTTGTTGAATAAAATACAGGGTAGTATAATTACTGTCTCTCTGCTTTAGTGGTAATTACAGCTAGGAATTTTAGGGCTTGTGATATTTTATATGAATCATTATTATTATAGTTATTTTAAGTATGTTTTAACATACTGTGATTACAAATAGATGGTTTTTATTGTGCATCTAACTGCATATTTGGTCTTATTTATAGGCACCCACTCCAACTATTTTTTAAGGCCATATTGACATTTTGTTCCTACCACATGTCAAAATTATGTGCCAAGTGCTAGTGATTTTCAGACCTAATAAGAATTATTTCCTTGTTGTTATGAGTTACTTTTTATTTACCATGAAACAAATATTCTCCAAGGCTTCATGAGTGCAGAAATTGGCCCCTGAGCGCCTCTATCTCCAGAAACTTTGCACACACCAGAACTTTGTAGCAACATTTAACTTTTTTCACAGATGTTCCAAGCAACATTTTATTCCTGTATAAACTACAGTGGTCTCTCTGGCCGAGGGGTTACACCACTTTTTCTGTAATCCCGTTTGTCACGCAGTCTCGTAGCGGGCGAGAACTGGGAGCAGTTCCTCCCCCGCTGGTGACTTGCGGGATAACTGAGCCAGCCGCTCAGAAAGCAATGGCAAACTACTGAGCATAATCTTGCCAAGAAATCAACAGACAGCTGAAAGATGCTGCTGTTGACAGCAATGTCCTGTAAAAGGATACGCGAATTTAAAAAAATAAAAATAAAATAAACTACGGTGAAATGTAGAAAGTTGTTAGTAGTTTCATTGATGATAAAGTTGCCTCATTAAAGATGTCAGGCAATAATTTGAAAATGCTGCCTATATCAAGTCCACCTTCAGCATCCTAGCAGCAACAGTCACCCAGCTCGGAACAAGTGTAGAACTATGTAACCCAGCTCAGAACAAGTGTAGAACTGTGTCACCCAGCTCAGAAGAAGTATAGAACTCTGTCACCCAGCTCGAAACAAGTGTAGAACTGTGTCACCCAGCTCAGAAGTATAGAATGTCACCCAGCTCGGAACAAGTGTAGAACTGTGTCACCCAGCTCAGAACAAGTGTAGAACTGTGTCACCCAGCTCAGAACAAGTGTAGAACTGTGTCACCCAGCTCAGAACAAGTGTAGAACTGTGTTGAGGTCTTGTACTTGGGGGAAAATGTTGCGAATGAGGTAAGTGTAGCCCATGGCATGGTAGAAGACAAAGTGTTTGCAGAGTGAAGAATATTCAACAATCTGCAAGATTGGTGACATTATTAGTGGTCAGCAGGAAATATGGAAGAAGAGGATCCAGAACTTTCTAGTAATGATGTAAAATTTTTCAAATATGCCCATTATTTATTGTGATGTTGAAAGTTGTTTTTACCATTATAAAGCCATGCTCAGTGATGAGAGCAAGGAGTCAGTTTGTTTGACAATGTCAAAATATATTTGCTTACTGTAATTCTGAGAATGACAATGACGACTGAACATGATACACCAGGTCTATCTATATTGTATTTTCTTGGAGTCATTTGGTATGGAAGCATTTATATATCAGATGTTTGTTCATTTGAAATAATGCACTGAATGTCTTACGTGGTCTGTACAATTACTCTCTGGACTAAAGTAAAACGCTATAAACGAAGTTGCGCAATATTTTTGCAAATTAAGCAGTTATACTTTAAATAAAGTAAGCTCAATAGTAATTTTATTTTATTGGGAGTTGATGTTTGAAATTTTGAAGTCCTATTTTGATATTTTTCAGGCCTGCATATTTGCATTTTAGGTCCTTGCTCTAGTAATAATAGACTGCCAGAAGTAAATTATAGTAAATGGGATTAAGAACAGAAAAGAAGTTGATGGGATACGTTGATTTTTGTTTGTTTTTTTAAGGTAAACTTTGACAAGCAGACTGGGATTTCACACCTGCATTAGATATGTTTCCATGATCTGTCCTCACATGTGCTCAAGCAAGAATGCAGATTGGTTTTTGTTGGTGCATAATATTGGTGATCATGAGTCTTTCATGCCCTTTGTTACATTAACATGAAATATCTTTCAGATGTTTATGTTAACAAAACTTTCTTGTGTTACATTAACATGAAACATCTTTCAGATGTGTATGATGTTCAAAAGAAATTCTCTTGTTATATTAATATGAAACTTTCAGCTGTGTATGATAAATTCTTTTGAATACTTACCTGCTCTCATAATCACTTTGTAACATCATTTGTGAAAGTTGCCCAGAGCATTCTGATGTAAATATGTTAAAGTAAGTCAAAATACACTTGTTAACAAAATAGACTGTTATCGTTTACTTACTTGAATTTGACGTCACGCCGATTTGTAAAAGTATTTTGGTGTTGGAAATAAATGTGTAGGATTTGTTAAATCATGGGATATTTAGAATTTAATGTAACAAATTTTGTCATGTGAATTGGTTGTGAAAAGCTAATTAATGAAGAATGCTTCAACATCACCTCAAACCTCAAGCATGGTGACCCCCGTGGCCAAGCAAGTCCACCTTCAGCATCCTAGCAGCAACGGGATGAAGATGTCTGCAGTAGTACCAAGCCAAAACTTAAAACTCCTAGCAGTCAAGAGTATGAAATGATACATGTTCAGGTCTTGACAAGCTCAGATAATTGTCAAAGAAAATAAATATTTATCCAAGTCACAAGCTAAAAGAGTAAGCCACGAAGGTCTGTTTTTTTAAAAATATTGTTATTATTTAACAAGACAAGAAAAGCATCATTAGTTGAAAAATCTTTAATAACAAATTTCTATTTATATTTGATAATTCAATTAAAGGAAAAAGCCCAACAGATGGGGCTGGTTATCAACCAAGATAAGACAGAATATATGGTAATTTCAAGAGAAGGAATGGCTAAAAACTCTGGCCACATACAAATAGATATGACCATTAAAAGAACGGAAACATACAAATACCTGGGTACAATCTTCAACTGCTCCATCATCATAAGGGAAGAAACACAAACTAGAATCAATTCTGGAAATAAGATATACTATGCACTACATCTACTAAAATCAAAGGCGCTATCTCAACACACCAAGATCACAATATACAAAACACTGATCAGACCAGTTGTGCTGTATGGCTCTGAAACCTGGAGTACAACGAAAGGAGACGAAGCCTTGCTACAAACCTTTGAGAACAAAGTTTTAAGACACATCTTTGGACCCATTAGGGTTACACAAAGTGGAGAGTGGAAAAGAAGAAGTAACAAAGACATTTATAATCTGTTAAAAGTCCCCGCTAATCACTTGTATCATGAAGGCTAATAGACTACAATGGCTGGGGCATATAGAAAGAATGGAAGGTAATATGGAAACAAAACTCGCTTACTCTCAAGAAATAAATTATCGTAGACCCCGAGGTAGACCAAGAAGACGGTGGAGAGATAATACATGTACAGACCTACAAGCCCCGGGAAGGTTAACCCAGTCAACAAATGCCCGCAGAAGTCGGATGTGTCGGCCTAACAGCGCAAGAACGCAACTCTGCTGTAAACAGGCACAACGCAATCACGTCCACACAAAAAAACTCCGGATGAACGCAAAAGAAGAAAGAAAGACCTACAAGCACTTGGAATCAACGACTGGCAAGAGAAGGTCAACCAGAGAGGCAAATGGAGACGGATTGTTTCTGCAGCAAAGAACCTCAATGGCTCGGAACGCTGAAGAAGAAGAATTCAATTAAAGTTCCAGTCAGGAACACAGATTTCTGACACTAAATGCATTTCGTTATCCTTAAGTATGTTGTCTGGCGGGGGTCAGATTGTATATGTATATACCTACATAATTTGTACATGTATGGACACTGTTATGTAATCAGCAATACAAAAACAAAATAATGAATCAAGGAATATGCCACACTGCAATTTTGAGAAAAGAGTTCTCAAATTATCCACTTCTTGGAACTCCCAGACAATCACAGTTGTCAGAGAACCACGAAACAAGGCCTTCAAGGGTGACCATCTGCAACTAACTTCCTGACAGTGCAGTTGTGTGACTAAGTCAAGTGCCCAGTAGTTGTAGAGAAAGCATCCCATTGTGTCTTTTGGGATGAATATATTGCAAGCACAAACTCAATCCATCCTGTTAATTTTTTTGTTTGTCGTTCGCCTGCTTTGATCTCAAGCAGTCCAAACATGTGCTACTACTTCTAGTGCACTGGACTGATGTTTGTGTGTAGATTAGCTTTCCCTATTATTAGTGTCCCTTTCCATCAGATGAACCCACTCCTACTTCCGAGGTACTTGTAATGTATGTCCCCATGTCAAGGACGAGAAGTCAACATTTTAGTGCAACGGACACTCCTGTTTAAATAAGCATCTCCCGATTTAAAGAGATTTATGATAAAACAAGGCAGATTCGTTTCTGCATGCCTTATCTGCATATTACATATTTGTTAAACAGGTGTGTGGAATATTAGGCCTGTATTAAAGTGTGTGTGGATCAATGCCAACTCGTTTCACAATTCCCCAACATGCCAAGGGTTTGAAATCCACTGCAGACAATTTGGAAGTGGCTGTTAATCATTCAGAAAGCAATGGCAAACTGTTGAATGTAAAAACCTGCCTAGTAAATCATAAAAAGCCAGAAAATGCAGGGGTTGAGCACATCCTTAAAGGACATGCAACTAACTTCACGCAGATAAATTTAGTCACCATTCTGCTGTTTTTTTATAACACAACAATATACCAGCAAATGGCTTGAACATTCATAACATAAAAACAGTTAATTTCTTGACATGTTTAATGTTGCAACAATTACACACTGAGAATTACATCTCCAGTATTTGACAGAAATACTATATTCAAAGATGAGATAAAACTATCATAATATTTAATAACATGAAATGAGAACAAAAACACCCAGTAAGTGTTGAAATGTTTCAGTCAAAAATATAAAATTCAAGGACCCTACTTTATAGACCAATTGGTGCTTGATGGCTGATGTCAACATGCCAACCACTTCTTTATAGACCAATTGGTGCTTGATGTCTGATGTCAACCATTTCTTTATAGACCAATTGGTGCTTGATGGCTGATGTCAACCACTTCTTTATAGACCAATTGGTGCTTGATGTCTGATGTCAACCATTTCTTTATAGACCAATTGGTGCTTGATGGCTAATGTCAACCATTTCTTTATAGACCAATTGGTGCTTGATGGCTGATGTCAACATGCCAACCACTTCTTTATAGACCAATTGGTGCTTGATGGCTGTCAACCACTTCTTTATAGACCAATTGGTGCTTGATGGCTATGTCAACATGCCAACCACTTTTACTTCCCCAAACAAGCTCTGGTACCCGCTGTAACCTGAGTCAGCCTGGGAGTCCAGGTCTCATTTTTTGTTCCAATACCTGCCTCCAGTGAGTTTTGAACACATGGCCACAGAACCGACAGGCAAGCGTGCTAGCCACTGCAGCTCCAAAATCTTGCTTAAGATGGACAGTGCTGGCCATGTTCAGGCCAAACAAGAAATAGTCACACACATTTCCCAGGGGTGTGGGAAGAGATACAAAACAAACGAGGGATGGAATGTACACCTCAATGCACAAATCCTTTACTCAGCCATGAATACTTAAAATATGAAAGTTAAAGATCACAAGACTTAACTTGCTAACCATCAGAAGATATGAATGTGTGATGACCAAGACAGAAGGTGTTGTGAGAAGGAACTGTTAGGTCAAGATAGAAAACAAAAAGAATACAATATGTGAATGAAGCTGGCCGGAGAAGACAAGGAAATGAGAACAAACAAAATATGCAATATAATAATATAACAAACATATGAACTTGAACAATGAATGAATGCAGTCTTTGAAAGTAAGAAAGATGAGTAGGCATCTGAGAGGAAAATTAATTCGTTTTACAAAAAATAATGAAAGGCAAAACTGATAGAGAACAAACATATTATAGGAAAAATTGCATTAAAAATACTAACATCGCAAAAGAAAAATGAGAAACTACTTCAACAAAAAAAGACATGATTCTAAACTTATAATAGTATTTCATGCAATGCTCCAACAGTAGACATCTACATGTGTAGTAGAAAGTTGCCTATTTCACTCTGAAAAGAACTTTCCGTTGCATTCTGTGCTGAATCTCTCCTCTGCGAAGCATCAACAACAATACCTTGTGGATAGCTCTTTCAGGATATTTCTGTAGGAATAAAACAAGAATTCATTTTATTTTTCATGCTAAATACCCGACGCATACTTACTTGACACTGAATCCTGGCTCACCAATTTGAATTTGATTGCCAACTCTTTCGTTGCAATGCCAAAAATAGTTCATAAATAT
Source organism: Cepaea hortensis (assembly GCA_963921405.1). NCBI lineage: Eukaryota > Metazoa > Mollusca > Gastropoda > Stylommatophora > Helicidae > Cepaea > Cepaea hortensis. Next base: position 44,343,676 of record OY992881.1, read on the forward strand.
AGAAATATTTGGTGAGCACAAATCCTTTATTCAAGCAATGAATACTTGAAACATGAAAGTTAAAGATCAGAAAAGCAACTTTTAGACCACCAGAAGACATATGAATGAATGATGACCAAGTCAGAAGGTGTCTAAAAGGAAATGGATCACAATCTACTAGCTGCTGTAAGTTTGCCTTCCTAAAACACGAGCGCACAGTGGCAAACACACATCTTGCTGGCTTACAAGGTACAGATGCTTAGCAGAACACACTTGAGAGTCACGATTCAGGCAGGTTTGCCCTTCCCCGAGAGTGTAGGGAAGATAAGGAGGCTGAAACATTCTTGGATGGGGAACTAGTCACGATCAGAATCCTTCTGTTGTGCTTGCTCTGAGTTCAGACAATCACCAACATGTATTTGTCACATATCTAAAAACAGTCATGCAAGTAACATTATACTAAAATCATAATGAGAAGACTTCGTAAGAAAATGGAAGAAGAAATTAATGTGGTTCAGGCAGGATTTAGACAAGGAAGAGGAACAAGAGATCACATACTCAACATGTGTTTAATAAAAGAGAAGTGGAGAGAATTTAATGTAAACCTATTCTCATGTTTTGTGGATTATTCAAAGGCATTTGACTGTACACCATCAGAAACTTTGGGGAATCATGAGGAAAATGGGCTTTCTATCACATGTAATACAACTCATAAAAATGCTCTATCTAGACCAACAAGCAGCGGTTAGAATAGATGACAAGACATCAGATTGGTTTGACATCAAGCAAGGAGTCCATCATAGCTGTGTGCTGTCCCCCTATTTGTTTAACCTGCACGCAGAAAATATAATGAGAAATGTCAGAGATGATATAAACAGGGAGCTATATGATGCCCTAAATATCGGTGGTCATGACATACCAGAGATTCGATATGCTGATGATACAGTATTGCTTTCCACAACACAGAATAGTATAGAAAACCTAATAACCTCAACCCAATTGAAAAGTGAAAATCACAACTTATATCTTAACATGACAAAAACAAAGATAATGCAAACAAATAAAACTACTACGGAGAAAGAAATGTATGTTAATGAGGATAAATTGGAGGTGGTGGATTTTGAATATCTTGTGTCAACGATTACCAACAATGGTGGCACAATGAAAGAAATTAAAAAGACGAATATCTATTGATCTTCAAAGACAAACAAGTGAGTAAATTGTGGAGTGGGACATACAGAACAATGAAAATAGATTTTTTAAGAGCATGCATTTTTCCCGATTGCAACATACCTGGACAAACTGAAATGGGCACAAATGCCTTTGTATATATGTTACAGATGAGTTCTAAGAATATCTTGGATAAAGAAAAGAATATTGAAGAAGGTTGGCTATTAAAGACGATAAATCAAACAAAATGGAAATATTTTGGTCACTTGTCACGAAAGTTTGGAGAACAATAATGGAGGGGTATATGCCTGGGAAGAGTGGAAGAGGAAGGGCATAGAGAAGGTGGGTGTACAGGATGTGGGGATGACATCTTGCTAATGACCGAGAGGTTTTCCGGACGGTTGTTATACTGACCAAACATTACAACAGGGATCTACAAACACAATAGAGATTACAAAAATGCGTTTACAATTATATAGACAAAAACATTAAAAGTAACAGTAAAATGGTATGTTTTAGTTTTAGTTGTTGGATCAACATCACGGCACAGTTTAACCCCTCAGTGCTCAGTTTTCCTCTTAACTCAAACCTGAGTCTGGAGAAACTCAGCTCAATGCACGAACTCCATTGCATCGGCGAGGATCCAGAAATACTTTGGGTAGATTTTTAACTTGAAATTTTGCCCGGGCAGCGCCGTTAGGCTACTCTTTTTTCGATTTCCAACTGCCAAGGGATTTTTTACGTGCGCAACAATACACACGGGCGTCCGATCTCACTACCCAGAGACCAGGGGAAATTTTATTACTGGAAGTCCAGGTGGATTTTTTAAATAAATCCCGGTCCTCACCGAGGCCTGAACCCGGGACCTCCACCACCCGAGGCGAACACCATACCTTGAGACCACTCAGCCCCCCCCCCCCCCAAAAAAAAACGGTATGTGGTCACACAAGGCCCACTGTCAAAGATAAACTATGATTTCAAGGCTATCATCATCAAGTGCCGTGCTGACTGGCGTAGGCGTTCATGACTCTCCACAGATCTTGGTCTTTGGTTTTCTGGACCAACGCTGCCGTTGATATTCCTCCATGCCACCATCGCAATCCATCCAGCGTCATTTCTCGTGGTCTGCCTCTGCATCTCTTCCCCTCGATCTTTCCAGTTGCCACAATGTTCTCCAGTGCCTCTCTTCTCATCACATGACCAAAATAAAAAAAGCTGTTTGTCTCTTTCTTGTATATAATGTTCTAGTTTCGCCAGTCTCTTTAAGGCATTCGTCGTTAGTTACTTTGGCAGTCCAATGAATTCACAACAATCGTCTAAGGAACCATATCTCTGTTGCTTCCAGTCTCTTCCTAATTTGTTCATTTATATTTCAAGATTCACAGCCATACAGCAAAACAGGTTCTATATAGCTCTTTAGCACTCTTACATTCAATGATAGCAACTTATTGCATAAGATATTCTTCATTTTTTTTTTATGCAGCCTTAGCTTGCCCTATTCTGCTCTTAATCTCTGTTGTGCATCTTCCATCTGATGTTATAAATGTCCCTAGATATTTAAAACTATCCACTTGATGAGGAATTTTCCCTTCTATCTCTATTTCACATGCGGGTGTCACCCGTTTCTTTGATATCACCATTGTTACTGTTTTCTTGATATTCAAGGAGAGTCCTTTCTTTGCACTCTGTTACTACAATGTCCAACAATTGTTGTAGATCTGTTGCATTATCCGCTATCAATACTGTGTCATCTGCATAGCGTATATTATTTATATTATAACCTCCAAATATTATTCCTGGCTTTTCTTTGATCTCTCTCATTATTACTTCGCTATAGAGGAAGAAGAGATCCGGTGATAAACCACATCCGTCTTACTCCCAACTTTATGTGTTCATAATTTCCTTCTTTATTCCCCATATTAATTGCTGCTGTTTGGTTCCAGTAAATATTTGTTATTCTGAGATCTTTCCCGTCAATGTTAATATCTTCCAACATTTTAATTAGTTCATCATGTTTTACTTTATCAAATGCCTTAGTATAATCTGATTTCAAAATAACAGAAAAGTTCAATATTTCTCAAATGAGAGCCAAAATCTAGGAATGCAAGAAGATATGAAGGCGTTATGCAATGATTATAAGTGTTAAATACCGATTGTACCATCAGTAAATACCTGGATGGCTTGACCACGTGGTATGTTCGAGACAAGAACAATGAGCTGATCCACGCTCTGGTGATCACATGAGATGGTGAAACATGACTGCCCAAGCTTATCGGCACGGCACATGATGATGATGACGACTATCTATACCACAATGAAACAAAACAAACCACTTGCCTGTCTAGTGAAATCCTGGATAATGGCATGTTCAGACACTTGTGATCCAATCACAAATCTCCGCTTCACTTGTTTCTCAATCCTACTCAACAACTCTTGATCCTCCTCCGTTGTGAATCCCTCAGCACCTGATTTAGAAACATTTAACATGTTTAAAGTTGTTTGCAACTATATTCTAGAGACTTTGTAACCCTATTTTAGAAACTATCATGTAACACTCACTTTCATGTTTATTTTATTAGTGATAAATGCTATTTCTCAAGACAACAATTTTGTCCAAAAATATGAATGGTACACTAGAACAAAGCAACAATGTAAACATATGTGTATTTTAAACATTAATACATTTCCCATGGTGTATTTGCCTGATATTCATCTAATTACTATCATTTTGATGAAAAAATGGCAAAGACATGTAAATTGTCCAAAACTTATAACACACCAAGCAATTTATAGTACACTGAACACTAACTACCTAAGCACCTTTGTCCTTGACTAATTAAATATCATGCAATTTACAAAGTAATCGTCACTACAGACTTAAGGCAACTATGAGTGATAACTATGGCAATATGCTGGCCACAGAGCAACTTTTATAGAAAACAATAATCCCCTCAAGGTGATAATATATCACACATGCATTTTACAAAACAATGCCATAAAGAGATTAATTAAAAAGATGGAATAAAAATTCTGAGACATGGGGCAAATTAAACAGTTGATTCTCATGGTAAAAACTGGTGGCTTAGGGAGTAGTCAGACACGCAGTTTCATAATTCCCTATCATAATCAAATCGAGGGTTCAAAATCAGCTGCGGACAATGTGAAAGTAGGCCGCTTTGTGTTCATTATGCTGGTATGAGGTGTTGAGCCATTCAAAAAGCAATGGCAAACTACTAAACTAACACAGTCTAGTAAATCAGCCAATAAATGAGGGGGGTTATCAGCAACATCGTGTAAAGGACATGCAACCAACTCTCATGGTGAAAGCTAGTGCTGAAGACCACGATATTTACATCTGTAACAATAACCTTCCTATGATACTGCCACTCCCATCACAAAAAGACATAAGATATACACATGCATCAAGCGTTACTTCGCCCTTTTAATTAAATTTCAGTAGTAACCGAACAGCACTGTGACAAACAAACAATAATTTTGCAGTAGACAACTGAACAGCATTGTGGCAAACAATATTTGTCCAGTAGATAGCATTGGGACACGCTATTTTTCTGATAGACGATTCAGCAACTTTGGGAGAAACTATTTTTGCAACAGGCATAGCAGCATTGTGACAAACAGTTTTTGCAACAGACATCTGTGCAGTATTGACGAGCTACTTTTGCAACACCCAGTTGAGCAGCATGGAAATAAAACTATTTTTGCAATAGCCAATTGAGCAGCAATGAAACTATTTATGCAGTGCACAACTAACCAACTTTGGGATAAACTATTTTTGAAATAGCCAATTGAGCAGCCGTCAAGTCAGAGACAAACAATATTTTGTTCAGCAAACAAGAAAAGAATAAAGATCTGTGCAGGATAACACAGACCTATACAACTGTAGTGAAATAAACTGACTGATTAGGTTAGAGAACTCGTACACAAAATAAACCAGCCATCGAGCTTTTGTTATCAAAGAATAAATAAGACAGTTCTAATCTACAAATGCATACTTCAGGGTAAATCAAATAGACACTTACCAGCTAAATTGCCTGAAGTTGCAGCGTCTAGTGTGGACACTTGAAACAGCCGCAAGGCTTCATCTACATCAGCTTCTGTGGCAAAGGGTGACAACCTCATCTTGGCTTGGGACTCGGCAATACGGATAATTGCCTCAAGTTGTCTGAAAGGACAAAAGGTAATCACCATCTCAAACTACTGTACTGTTAGCACAAACTGAAACAAATCTTAAGAGTTCAGAGTTCAAACCTGTTTAAACATACACATTTAGTACTGCATATGTAAAGACGATCTAGTGATTTTTAAAGTTTTCCCACACTTGTCTGCAAGCTGTAACAATTAGACATGAACATTAAATCTAAAGCACCCTAGGAAAATCTTGTGTGTCAGACTGAATGTTTATGCCAAAGTGTTGCAGCCAAAATCTAGGACAACTTGAAACTCTAGATTTACTGTTTCATCGTGCAGTACTCCTTGATGATGTGTTTAGTAACTAAGATCCATTGACTGTTACCAGTATTACTATAAACTAAGATTTCTAAACTATGAATGTTGTATTATGATGAAAAAAACTTTTGAGAAACCTTGAATATGGAACTTATAAATCTATAAAGAAGTAATTAAAAACCATTATGAAAATCATTGCAACATGTAAAATTACATGTTGAGAGAATGATAGTTTCATTCAATTGCCTGGATAAAAACATACCTTACAGTAATGGGAATGCTGATCTTCTTGCCTGTTTCTCGTTCATATTCACTGGCACTGTTTCTCATTAGGACATATCTGTTCTTTAGCTTCTCAGCAGCTTCTTCTGAGATACGAGGTCCACATTTGCTGCAAGAGATGTGTGCAGTTTTATTTTCTGTACATGTCACATTGAAGTGCACAAACTATATAACTTGTCCAGTTAAGAGAGACTAATCCCTGATTTGTGTATACACATTTAAATGTTGGCCTGTACTATGAAGTTAGAGCACTGAGCTGAGATTCTCCTTGTGTGATATATAGGAGAAGACCGGATCATTTATAAAGCTACCCGTGTGCAAAGACATTGTTTCTTTACCATCCAACCCACATCACAACCCATGTGCTCAAGACATCTGCTATAAAAATTCTAACACAAAAGACTGCCCAACAAAAGAAGTGAAATATTTTACAACTGACCATTCATGTCCAGCTAATATTAGTATCAGGGATAGACAAATCCAGGGTGCCTAGTTGCCATGGCAGCTGGAAACTTTTACCAGCTCTTTTAGTCTGCATTTATAATCTTATATATAAATTAGGATGTGCGTATGTATCTCTGTATGTATTTATGTATCTCCGTATGTCCTTTATACGCTCGCGAACGGCCCATCCGATTGAGATGAAATTTTCTACACGCCTTCCTTTCATTCCAGAGATGCCAACTGTCGTAGTTTTTTTTTCTTCTTCCTCCTCCTCCCTCCTCCCCCTCCCAAAATACGTACGTCCAGGAAATGGTCTTCTACATAGACACTTCTCTCTGAGGTCCGCGATAACATATTAACCTGGTGGGATGGCAATCAATCATCCTACTACCTCCTCCCTCCTCCTCCCTCCCTCTACTCCTCCTTCCTCCTCCTTCTCCTCCCTCCTTCTCCCTCTTCCTCCTCCCTCTTCCTGCTCCCTCCGCCTACTCTCTCCTCCTCCTCCCTCTCCCTCCTCCTACTCCTCCTCCTCCCTCTCCCTCCTCCTCCTCCCTCCTCCTCCCCCACCCTACTCCTCCCTCCTCTTCCTAATCCCTCCTCCTCCCTCCTCCTTCTACCTCTTCCTCCCTCCTCCTTCTCCCTCCTCCTCTCTCCTCCCTTCTCATCCTCCCCCACCTACGTTCTCCTCCTCCCTCCTCCCCCTTCTCCCCCCTCCTCCCCCTCCTTCACCCTCCTCCCTCCTCCTCCTCCTCCACCATCCTCCCTCCTCCTCATCCCTCTTCCTCCTCCTCCCTCCTCCTTCTCCCCTTTCCCCCCTCTTTCTCTTAATCCCTCCTCCTCCCTCCTATTCATCCCTACTCCTCCTCCTCCTCTCTCTTCCTCCCTCCTCCTCCCTCCTCCTGCTCCCTCCTCCTCCTCCCCCTCTCTCCTCCCCCTCATCCGTCTTCCTCCCTCCTCCTTCTTCCTCCCTCCTCCTCCCTCTCCTCCTTATCCCTCCTCCTCCATTCTCCTCCTCCCCTCTCTACCTCCTCCCTTCACATTCCTCCTCATCCCCTATCCTCCTCCCTCCTCCTCCTCCTCCCTCCTCCTCCCTTCACATTCCTCCTCCTCCCTCTAATCCTCTTCCCTCCTTCTCCTCCCTCCTCCCGCTCTCTACTCCTCCCTCTCCTCCTCCTCCTCCTCCTGCGATCTCCTCCTCCCTCTTCCTCCTCCCTCCTCCTCCTCCTCTTCCTAATCCCTCCTCCTCCCTCCTATTCCTCCTGTCTCCTCCTCCCTCCTCCACCTCCCTCTTCCTCCTCCCTCCTCCATTTACCCAAGACAGACAGACATACAGATAGTCGGGAACGGGATCTTATATGACTACTTATATGATTTAAATGAGATGCTCTCCACCATGGGCTGGGCCGGGTCAGACAGACAGACAGACAGACAGATAGATAGACAGACAGACAGACAGACAGTCGGGAACGGGAGCTTATATGACTACTTATATGAATTAAATGAGATGCTCCCCACCAGAGTCTGGGCGAAGCCGGGCCGTGTCAGCTAGTAAACAATAAAAATGCTGACTCCTGCGAAAAAGGCACTGACTCATGAATTATATTTTCTACCTCTGAATATTGTAATAAGTAAATAGTGACCGTAAAAAGACACCAAAAGAACCATGCAAATCAGTCAAGTGAAAACATTCACTATTTCCAACTCAGAATTTCACCACCTGCCTTTATAAAATAATTGTTTATTTTTGCTGTGCTCTCAAACACATCATAACATATAAGCCTCAGGACATTAAGCCATGTTTATCAAAATATGAAATACTATGGAATATCCATACAATACCAAAAGATCCCAATTACCTACCTTCGGCAAAATGCAATATATTTCTTCAGAACATTAATTGGAATTTCCCCTTCTCGCACTTCCTCTGTGGTTTGCACAGCATTCAAATGAACATTCATAACATGCTTTGCCAGATTCTGAAATCACCAAAATACAAATAAAATACTAAACTTGCATTTTATTTCAGGCATACTGATATTCTGTAAAATTACGTTTTTATGTCTTGCCTATCTCTCTGTGTGCGGATATACAACCACATGTAGAGAGGTAATACTACTAGATCATGATATTAAAAGCTATCATAACATTTCATGCTGCTTTTAACCCCCTTTAATTCAAGACTGGGTGGACTTTTAGATTACAATTTGCTTTCTTTGCTGTATATCAGCGTGACTTTGACTATAAACTTTCACTACGCATCTTTTTACTCCAGTCACAAACAGGAAACTTTGCTAGTGTTTATCTTCTTCTCCCCCCCCCCCCCCCCCGGTCTTTTCTGCAATCCATATTTCCACTCTGTGTTGCAGACATGCTCTGGTACTTGTTTTAGTTCTTTGCAGCTGGAGGTGGCAATCTCTTGAAACTCATTCAACAAAGATATGATAGGTGCTAGGGTTCACAGTCTCCTGTTCCAAGTCTATGTTGGTCCACTTTATCTATTCCGTTTGTTTATGTCATTAAGTTTTGTAATCTTTATTTTAAAGAGGCAGGCCATTAATAATAGGTCAGGTGCATACAGTAATTTTTCATTTGAAGTGAAAAGATATATTTTGACTGAAATGCATAATACTGTCAGTCACTGATACTGTAGGAATGTGGTACATTTGTTATCCTCATGGTAATCACACTATAGTCTTCTGTCTGCACAGCATGGGTTTTAAACACCTAATACACTACTTTCTGAACTTAGCAGTCAGCATTAGGTCACCGTACAGTGATACCACCCCCCTGTGGAATACCTGGAAACGACAGAGCTGATCGATTGACTAAGGAAGGAGCAAAAGAACAGCCTGATGTGCCCGTTACATACCACCAAAAGAAAAGAACGATCAAATCAGTCAGAAAGCCACCAAAATCTGCTCAAGATGACTACAACATTATGGACAGACCAGAACAAGTCATTATTCTGTGCCTTAGAACAGGACACAATAGATTATGCAACCACATGTATACAAAATTCAAGATTGGTGAAACAGCCATGTGCACATGTGGATTGGCGTCGCAGACAGGAGAGCACATACTCCAAGACTGCCCAAAATATAACATATCTAGACAAACCCTCTGGCCTAGAGAGACGACAGTGGAAGGTAAACTATGGACCGCTGAGTGAACTAAAAAAAGACAAAAATTCATACAAGAGACAACCTTGCAATTATAGACATATTTCAAGCGAACGAAAGAAGAAGAAGAAGAAACACCTAATAGTTGCAACTTCAGCATACTTGAGTAAACGTTTAGAATTCGCCAAATACAATATACAAAACATCTTCAACTTCGTAACTTTATGGTAGCAATTTAACAGGCATTGAGTGGTGGACAGGGTTGGATTTTTATGGCTTTTCAACTGCACTGGGCTTTCTCCTACCCATCCTGGCATTTATTCAATTAATTTTCTATCTGTTGATCTGATCATTCTTCTTCTGCGTTCGCCCAGAATGTAGTTTTAGACGTAATTGCGTTGTGCCTGTTTACAACAGAGCTGTGATATTTGAACCTTTCGGCCGACACATCCGACTTCTTCAGGCATTTGTTGGCCGGGTTACCTTCCTGGGTGTTCTGATCATTTATGGCTTCTTTGTTTAAATTCACTAAGGAAATTTATTGATTTGAAACTTTGTTTCATTTTCATCTGCATCAACCGGAGTGTCACTAAATGTACTACAAATCTACAATAAAACATCACAAAACTCACCATGTCCCTAGTCTCATCATGCACATCCTTCACAATGAATATCATATCGAACCTAGACAAAATGGTGGGCATAAAATCAATGTTTTCCCCGCCTTTAGTGTCATCCCACCGGCCAAAGACAGAGTTAGCCGCAGCAAGAACAGAGCAGCGCGAGTTCAAAGTGGTTGTGATTCCTGCCTGCGATCAACAAACAAACGAAACTGTTAACATTAAATAATAATCACGATCTCATTAGTAAAAGTAAAGAACTCTTTTACACACCTTAAGGCACATTGAAAAGATGATGCTAGACCCATAGTTTTAAACCGGTCGGCACCTGGTGGGGGATGTGTTCAGTATCACATGAGCCAACTTTACTTCCCGAGACATGTCCAGGTATACATTAAGTCTGGCTGACATGGGAGCCTAGGTCAATTTTTAAATCTGCCCCGATGTGGAAACACACTCTTGGCCAAAGGTGGGCCGCAGGCTAGCATCTAACCACTTCACGACCACAATCAGCATCTTTCTAGACAGCCATCTTTACTTATATCATTTCTATTTTATGACTGGCACCTTGCCGTCTTGACAAGACGATTTGTAAACTGGAGTTATACTTCTCCGCTACACAAAGCCTGGACTGAATTTAGAGACCCTGTGTTGCCCATGCAGCATGATCCCTTCCTCTGCCTGCCTAGTTGACTCCAGAGGAAAGGCGACACCAATATGTCTGGAACAAGACAAACTGCAGAAGCTGCCGGATTAGCAAAGTAATACTCTAATTGTTCGCCTGTCAGAGCTTCTATCCTAGACCAGTTGCTGACTAAGGCTTAGGGCCTTGTCTGCCCTACCATGACATTTAGTCTTTAGGTTGCATTTCCTCGCTCTAGGGTAAGGCTTGTACCCTCCTAATTGCACTCCTCCACCCGAAGCCGTTGGCAAAATGCGGGGTGTCAGGTTTGGTGATAGCCACTAACAGAATGCAGGTAGTGCCATCTACTGTCATACGGTAGCTCAGTCATATCTGACTACGACCTGACCATTTCTATTTTATAAATGAACATATAATAATTAGAAAGCAGCATTCTATTTACTGACAAGTCACTTTAAATGTTACGCAATATTTACAAACACTAGGTCAATAAATCATTAGCAATCATGAGCTGACATAGTTTGCTCATTTGCAACCTGACATTTACCTTGGCAATAGAGATAGTTTGCTGTTCCATGGCTTCGTGTATTGCAACTCGATCATCTTCTCTCATCTTGTCAAACTCGTCGATGCATACAACACCTCCATCGGCCAGTACCATGGCACCTCCTTCCATTACAAATCCACGCTAGAAGTAATGTAAAAATAGCAAGCAGTTTGAAGCAGCTGTCTAAATATAATATATTAGTCATTTGTGTTTTAGAATAAGAGACACTTACAGTGGATGCTTTTACAATTGAAAGTAACAAAATATGGATAATTATAGAACATTTCTCACAGCAGCTGTACACCCTGTTACTACTTAAAACTTAAGAATGACAAAATTCCTGAATTTTTTCAGCTGTTAGCATCCATGTTTTTAAAAAGTTGCTCATTTTATGAAATGCCATTTTTGCTTCCCTATTCTTCTTCTTCTTCTTCTTCTGCGTTCATCCAGTTTTTTTTCCTGGATGTGATTGCGTTGTGCCTGTTTACAGCAAAGCTGCGTTCTTGCGCCGTTAGGCTGACACATCAGACTTCTTCGGGCATTTGTTGACCGGGTTAACCATCCCGGGGGCTTCCATATTCTGTTCTTTATCTCTGTTATACATCTTCCATCTGATTTTATCTATGTGCCTAGACATTTAATGTTTGCATTTGTCTCAAAAATAACACTGCATACCTTAATTATCCATTTAGGCACTTCTATATTCCTTTTATTCAACTAAGGCTCATTTTAAAACTTTCTGAAAACCAGTGTATTTAACATATGTAGTTCCTTCAACTTGCTTCTATCAAGGTTGTGGCATCAGTATAATTAAGTTATTTACTTTACATAATGGCCAGCAACTGTGATCCCTAGCTTATTTTCCAGATATCTCATTTAATTCTCACTGTATAATGAAATAATGAAAGCAAACACAACAACTCGATCATCTTCTCTCATCTTGTCAAACTCGTCGATGCATACAACACCTCCATCGGCCAGTACCATGGCACCTCCTTCCATTACAAATCCACGCTAGAAGTAATGTAAAAATAGCAAGCAGTTTGAAGCAGCTGTCTAAATATAATATATTAGTCATTTGTGTTTTAGAATAAGAGACACTTACAGTGGATGCTTTTACAATTGAAAGTAACAAAATATGGATAATTATAGAACATTTCTCACAGCAGCTGTACACCCTGTTACTACTTAAAACTTAAGAATGACAAAATTCCTGAATTTTTTCAGCTGTTAGCATCCATGTTTTTAAAAAGTTGCTCATTTTATGAAATGCCATTTTTGCTTCCCTATTCTTCTTCTTCTTCTTCTTCTGCGTTCATCCAGTTTTTTTTTCCGGATGTGATTGCGTTGTGCCTGTTTACAGCAAAGCTGCGTTCTTGCGCCGTTAGGCTGACACATCAGACTTCTGCGGGCATTTGTTGACCGGGTTAACCATCCCGGGGGCTTCCATATTCTGTTCTTTATCTCTGTTATACATCTTCCATCTGATTTTATCTATGTGCCTAGACATTTAATGTTTGCATTTGTCTCAAAAATAACACTGCATACCTTAATTATCCATTTAGGCACTTCTATATTCCTTTTATTCAACCAATGGCTCATTTTAAAACTTTCTGAAAACCAGTGTATTTAACATATCATGTAGTTCCTTCAACTTGCTTCTATCAAGGTTGTGGCATCAGTATAATTAAGTTATTTACTTTACATAATGGCCAGCAACTGTGATCCCTAGCTTATTTTCCAGATATCTCATTTAATTCTCACTGTATAATGAAATAATGAAAGCAAACACAACCCCCCCCCCTCCCCCAAATTCATAAGCTGTCATCATATATGAGGAAAATGTCTGGAGACATCACACATTCCTATTGCACACCTCTCTCGATTAGCCACAAAATGTTAGAATTTTCAACAAGATCAGGATAAGCTCCAGAGTTACATTTATTATGGGTGCTTTATAAGTGACACTAAAAGTCAACAATTCAAACACCAAGATGTGTAACAACCTTCCATAAATATGTACTTTACATGATACTTACAGATGAGGGATCTCGCATTACTGAAGCTGTCAAACCAGCAGCACTACTGCCTTTTCCAGATGTATAGACCTAAGCAAATATTTAAATATGCAAGTAAGCATGTGTATGTCATATGTATGTCATATGGCCCTAAAAATAGTTATTTTTCCTTTTAGTTTGCTCGCTTTGAACTCGTACCATAGTCCACATTGGACTGATGTTTTTTTTTTTAATAAAGAATAAAGTGTGCACACGTAACTATGCTACAGCAATATACATGACCAATGCAGGCGAGTTATTTTCTTTCTTAAATTTTAAATAAATTAGCTTTTAATGCTTTTTTTTAAACTTTCACTATGTTCTTAACTGGACTGTCTATTCTTTTACTTCCTATGCCTGTTATCCCCTGCTGCAGCATAGACCCTCAATCAAGTTATGCCTAGCCGCCCCATCTTTATCTCCTGCAGCTCTTTCCATGTTTTCACCATACTGTTCACCTCTGTCTCTAATTCTTTTTTCTGTGTTTTTTAGGTCAGCCTCTACTTTGTTTACCATGTGGGTTCCACAGGAGAGATTGTCTAGTTATACTATATGTGGGTTTCATCAAAGTATATCCTATTGAGTGCCAGTGTTTTCCACAACTCTTGATTTCCTGGAATCTGCCCAGTTCTTTCCATAAGCTCTGTATTTGTGGTTTTTAGATATCATATTAGTTTCTCTTCTGATCAGACATCAGCTGATGAAAGACTTTCTATTACAGTATCCTTGTTGCCTCTCATATTTCAGAAGAATCTCATACTTTCTTGGTTGGGTCAGGCCCCTTTCCTTGTCAGCATGATCTTGTCCATATTATTTAGACAACTATGCACAATTAAAAGTTAGTTGCCTTTCTTTTACAGCTTGTAACCAACTTAATTATTTATTGGTTTTTTATAATTTGCTGAGTAATTGTACGTTCAGTAGTTAGACATATAGTTGACAAACATAATACAGTGAGTGCAAATAAAAGGAAGATCAATGGGAACATAACAACTATATTATCGGAATGTGCTGCAAACTAAGTCTCATCATTTGAAATCTCTGATCCTCTAAAGTGGCATTAAACAGTGCAGTTCAAATTTTTTCAAGAAATTACTGTATAAATGTTTCTAAATTTATTGGCTTAAAACATCTACAAATACATGTAGCACAAATTAAACAATCAAATATCTTTAAAACCACATGCAACAGGTATTAAACAATTAAGAAATCTTCAGATACATGTAGCGGCTATTAAACAATCTTGATGCAGGGTAAGCAATGTCAATATTTGTTCGCTACGGGTAATATCCTGCTAAATCAATGACCACCAGGCAGGTGTATAGTCACCACGCAACCAGTGGATAGTGTCTATGGTATAGACACTGTGAAGCAATTATGACTCTCTATCCATATATAACCGGTCTCCCTGGCCAAGGAGTTAACGACATTGTTCATAATCCTGTATATCCACGTGGGGAAAACAGCTGCGAGAATCGACAGCAGTTCGCGCCGCGCTGGTAACTTACGAGGGTATGTGAGCCGGTCGTTCAGAAAGCAATGGCAAATTACTGAACGTAAAACTTGCCTAGTACATCAACAGCAACTGTAAAATGCTGGTGTTGACTGCAACGTCATGTAAGGGATATGCAACATACAAAAATATATATAAGTCCAAAGTACACTGAATACAGATGACTACTCACTCCGATGGGTGAACATCTCTCAACAAATTTGAGCAACTGTGATTTAGCTGTGCCAGGATCACCAAGCATTAAAAGATTAATGTCCCCTCTTCTAGTCAAACCATCTGGCAATCTGTACATTAAAATAAAAAATGCTATGCATTTTTAATGTAACCAAAACAATTAATTTATTTATTATTTCATGAAATCAGTATTCCAAATGTCCATCAAGAGTACAGCACATGCATGTTTCTCTCTCTCTCTCTCTCTTTATATATATATATATATATATATATATATATATATATATATATATATATATATATATATATATATATATATATATATATATATATATAGTCTCCCTGGTCTAGGGGTTACACGACTTTCTCCATAATCCTGCATACTCTCGTGAGTAACGTGGCGTGTGTGAGAATCGGTAGCGATTCTCTCCACGTCGGTAACTTACGGGGTATGTGAGCCCGTCGCTCAGAAAGCAATGGCAAACTACTGAGTGTAATCTTGCCAAGAAATCAACAATCAGCTGAGACACACACACACATGCCTCAAATATTTACGCACTAGCAATTAAAACACATCATTGCTCTTTGGCATTGTCTTTACTATGGCCAACCCATTACTGGTAAACACTCATACATTGTATGTACATCCACTGGGGCACAACTCTAGTTTTCACTCTCTATCTATCTCCAATGCTTCAACTTTTCCCGCCTTCCTCACCTTCATGCACTACTACTGTGTATTTACTTGGAGTCTTCACTGGAGCACTCTTACCCCAATTCTGTTCCCTAAGCGCACACTCACAGCTTGTTATTTAAGCATCCTATTATCACCACTCATGTGAGTTTCAGTTTGAGATATGTAGCACATGTTTTTCGTCGTTCCATTCTTCTCATTAGGTTATGCATAATGTAGTCACTGCTGTGTTTTTATGTTGTTTACTTGAGTTTGCTGATTGAAGGCTAGTCGCCGCAACATCCTGTTTTCTGTAATTGTTCTGTAAAGCTGTATGATTTTGTGTTATTTTATTTATTCCAAAACTAATTAAAGCAGCAAGAGAAGTAGGAGCAGCATGGTTACATAGACTATTCAACCATGTTTGGGTAGAACAACAGACACCACGAGACTGGGGAAATGCCATAATTATCCCAATTTGGAAAAAAAAAGGCAGAAAAAGAGACATATATAAAAATCAATCGAATTCAATGAAACACTCTACTTAGCCTTTGTCGACAAGAAAAGGCATTTCATAGAGTAAATAGAAACAAGCTGTGGGAAATCCTTAAACAATATGGAGTGAGTACACATCTAACAAACCTATGTAGAAGCTTATACAACAACAGTGAATGCATAATGACAGCAACTGGAGGACACTCAGAACCCTTCACCATAAGGTCAGGAGTACGAAAAGGTTGTGTCCTGTCCCCTCTCTTATTTATAACATATATAGACAACATATGTAAAGAAACCAGCCAAACAGAGACCGCAAGAACACAGAAGAAGAACCATCTGCAAATCTAACCATTAGAGAACTTGGAGAGTTTGTGGACGACCAAGCACTAATAGCAAAATCAGAAGCTGAATTACAAGACCACATGAATAGTCTAAACAAAATGTGTACGGAACATAACATGAAAATTAGCACAAGTAAAACAGAGGTATTGACTATAGCTAAAGAAGACAAAACAACGATTCACCTAAACGAACATCCCTTGAAACAAGTAAAGAGTGTCAAGTACCTAGGAAGTATAATATCATCAAATGGCAAATCAGAAGACGAGATCGAAAATAGATGCAATAAGGCAAACCAACTCATTGGGCAAATGGCACCAATACTAAAGAACAAACATGTATCAATAACTACTAAGAAAGCACTTTACAACACAATCTTCCTACCAACTCTACGTTACCAATGCCAAACCTGGACAATGACAGAAAAAGAGAAACGAAAAATCATAACAACAGAAATGAGATTCCTGAGAAGAATACTCAATGTATCAAGAAGAGATAAGATCAGAAATGAAGAAATCAGGACTAAAGTTGGGGTTATAACTGCACTAGATTTTATTAGAAGGCAGCAAGTCAAATGGTTTGGCCATGCAAGTAGGTTACCAACTAACAGTATACCACAACAAGCAATGATGTACAGACCAGAGGGAAGCAGAGGAAGATGCCGACCACGCAAACGATGGACGCAGGGAATAACAGCGTCCATGGGAATATCGATACATGAGGCCCATAAGCGGGCACTCTCCCGCTGTTTATACTTGACCTCGACATCACAAGGTACAGGAGGAACATGAGATGAGTCAACACCAGCATTTTACTACTGTTGATGTCTTGGCAAGTTTTACGTTCAGTAGTTTGCCATTGGTTTCTAAACAACCTGCTCCCATACCAACACGTTAAAACCAGCGCGACACGGTCTGCTGCCAAATAGGTTACCGCTGTGTTTCAAACGCGGGTAAGCGGCACTACGAATCTCGTCCGCAACGTCATCGCGACTAACCTTGATTAAACAAGCAAAATAAGTGTCAAAAACTAATTTTTTTTTCTTTTTGCTGGCCAGATGGTCATTTTAACTAAATTAAATATATATTTTCTTCCTTGGACTGCCAGAGTAACTAACTATTGCCTGAAAGAGGCTAATGAAACTGAACACTATATATATAACAATAAGAAAGAGACAAACAGCATTCTCTGGTCATGTGATGAGAAGAGAGACATTGGAGAACATCGTGACAACCAGAAAGATAGAGGGGAAGAGAGGCAGAGGCAGACCAAGAGGAATGATGCTGGATGGATTGAGACAGTGGCATGGAGGTATACCATCAGCAGAGTTGATCCAGAACACCAAAGACCGAGATTTGTGGAGAACCATGAACGCCTACGCCAGCTGGCAGGGCACTTGATGATGATGATATATTATTCTGTGTTTCCCAGCTGTTCAAGCTTTCCACATACATATTTCTATCTGTTTCTCGTCCCAAATTTGTTGGTTTTTGTTTACTCGCTTTGAACTCAAGCAGTTCATACATGTGCTGCTACTCCTAGTAATTGCTACTACTCGGGAGTACACTGGACTGATTTTTGCATGTGGATTAGCTTTTCTTATTACCAATCAAATGAATCCACACCAACCTCTGAGGTATTTGTAATTTCCGTCCTCAAATCAAGGGCAAAAAGTCAACAATTTAGTCAAGCTGTCTAGTGAAAAGGTTGAACCCGCTATCTCAGCATCAGCACACAGGAAGTTTAAGTGTGAGCACTCATGTCCTTTCTGCCAGGTTGGCCTCCTCATACCAAGTATTATCCTACATTAGGCTAATTCAAATATTATCCTACATTAGGCTAATTCAAGTTTTATCTTACATTTGGCTAATTCAAGTATTATCCTACATTAAGTTAATTAAAGTTTTATTCTACATTATGCTAATTCAAGCTTTATCCTACATTAGGCTGATTTATCTACTCCACCACTTCTGTTGATATATCCCATAAATGCCTAACTGCTCACAAAGTTATAAATCAAGTTAAGCAATAAGTATTTAACATTTCACATGTGTTCTTTGATAAAGTCAATGCCATGAAGAACAAACACAAATACCTCTTTCTAGAACCACCAAACAGCAGACAGGCGATGGCCTTTTTCATGTCAATGCTGCCAAAGATAGATGGAGCAATGCTTTTGGCCACGGTTTCATAAATGTTGGGAGAAGCTGCCAGCCGCCTGAAATCATCTTCCTCTGTTGCAGTCAGGGTGGGCACTGACCTGCCAGATCCTTCAGTGTCAACTTTCACTCCAACAATGCGGAAGTAAGGTTGTCTGATTCCAACATTGACTTTGTCTCTTGTGTTTCTCTGGGGGTGCAAACATTAATGTTAAACACAAATTACATGTGTTTAACTTCTTACAACTTACACGTGTTTACATTTTTATAACTATTAAGCTAAATTTAGTAAAAGAAATTGACAGGAAAATTTGATTTTAAAAGAATATGCAACCTAGCAAACGTGATCATCGCTGAACCATCAAGATTGCATAAGTTTCTAAGCATGCAATCTATTTAGTGGTTTAGTTTAGTCGATGGATCAACATCACGGCACACGGGTGCAACCCATAAGTGCTCCGTTCTCCCCTTAACTCAAACCCGAGTCCGGAGACACTCAGCTCAGTGCACGAACTCTGTAGCACCGGCGAGGATCCTGAAATACTTTGGGTAATGTTTGAAATTTTGCCCAGGCAGCGCTGTTAGGCCCTCTTTTTCGATTTGCAACTGCCAAGGGATTTTTTACGGGCACAACAATACACACAGGCGTCCGATCTCACTACCCAGAGACCAGGGAAAATTTTATTACTAGAAGTCCACGAGAAAAAATCCCGGTCAACACCAGGGACCTCGAGCACTCGAGGCAGACACCATACCTCGAGACCACGCAGTCCCCATTTAGTGGTTAACAGAACACAGGTGGGAAATATTGCCAGATAAATATCAGTCCTTCGTTTTCTTGACTTTCAGAGCCAGGTGTTTCAATTGATCCTACTAAAGCTGTTGAGTTGTCTATTCAAGGCAGTCCAATGTCATTCTTATTAAGAGACAGGTTGTCATGATTTATATATCCCTTGGATGGATCATGGCTTCCGTAATTGTGAGGGTACGGAGTTGATACGGGATTCTGATTGGAGCAATAGAATGGGGATATCATTAGTTAGCTGATGAGGCACAAGTGACCCACAAATCATGGAAATGATGTAATCTAGAGACTAATACTGGGTTCGAAACACAGCGGTGCTGGTTTTTTCTAAAAAGGTATAGGAGCCGGTCGTTCAGAAAGCAATGGCAAACTACTGAACGTAAAATTTGCATGAAAATGCTGGGGTTGACTGCTACGTCCTGTGAAGGACATGCAACTTAATTTAGAAATAAGTCAACACGACCAGCTCACAGTAGATCATTCAGGGGACAGCCATCATTACAGAAGCAACTTCGTAATACAAAAATTCTGTGTGAGTAAACATAGCAAAATCACATGTGCTTGAAAATAACATGACATATTTTAGCTTGCGTTTTGGAAATCATTTGGTTAGAACAAAATGACAGTTGGGATGAAAGAAGAATAAAACCATAACAGTAATGACGCTGTTCTGTTAACTGTCAGAATACCTGCAAGGAAAAATGAGCGATAGTAAAATTAACAGCAGTAGTTTCCTGATACAAGTCCTCCGTTGTTGTATAACTATTGGAGACGAATGTTATAGCTTTCCATGACTTATAGTAGTGCAGTACACTTGAAGAGAAGGTGGTTGATGGTTTCCTTAGGGTGAGAGTAATATCTGAGCAGGGAGGTTATGACTTACAAATATTAAAATCCTCAATAAAACCGCTTTTTTTAACAGGTTTTCAGAGAAATGTGTGTGTGTATCAGATCTATATATGGATTACCTACCTTTGATGGTTTGGTTGATTTCTTAATGGAGTATATTCCCATTATGGTAACTCTGTTACCAGGCACTACTCTATCGCATAAATATCTGAGGAACCACAAATAAATATCAATTATATAAATGTTATCTTTATGAAACAAAGTTACTGAGATGTAGACTTGAGATGGGCCAAGAACCGACATCACATGACTCGGGACATTCCCACAAGCACTCCATAAACTTTAACAACCAACGAAGAATCACAAAATTAATGGTACCAGTAGCAGTCTGATTATGCGTTCATCTGACCTTTGCTTAGAGTACTGAGGGTTGACCAGATCTCTGTTGCACCATTCTCTCCAGACAATGATGGTCTGTTCTTTCACACTATACACATGGAATCCACACCAAAAGGACTGAACACATTTGCCTTACGCATCAATACCCCACCCAGTGGTGCAGACCTAGCATTTGTCAGACTGCTCATTTCTGCTCTTTTTAACTGAAGCATGCCACTCTGCACCCTTTTCTGCATGGTATTTGTAAACAATCACCAATTTATGAATTCATCCATCCATCCATCATGTGCCATGCCGATAAGCGTTGGCGGTCATGTTTTGCCATCTCACTCGATCACCAGAGTCGTGGATAAGCTCCGTGTTTCTGTCTCGACCATGCCATGTGGCCAAGCCATCTAGGTATTTAATTCTTGGTCTTCATACGTGGGTTTATTTTACTAATAATAAAATACTTGCTACCAATACATGGAAGTGAGGATTTAAAGCAGCCATGTGCAGGACATGGCGATTCCTTGGGTGAGCCAAGTACCAGAGCGCTATGCGTTGGCTTTGTAATTATGGAAGCCTCTTTGGGTGGCTGATAATGCCCATGGACTGCCCCTGTCTTCCCT
This sequence comes from Cepaea hortensis, assembly GCA_963921405.1. Taxonomy (NCBI): domain Eukaryota; kingdom Metazoa; phylum Mollusca; class Gastropoda; order Stylommatophora; family Helicidae; genus Cepaea; species Cepaea hortensis. Next base: position 44,365,024 of record OY992881.1, read on the forward strand.
TGAGGGCTGACCGTGAAGTCTACGACCGTTCTAACTTGACCAGCTGAGATGTGGACAGCACCACAACAGTGAGTCTCCCGGGAATAGGGTTGCCAGATACGTGGCCACCAAAAGAAGGACATAATAAGACAAAAAGGAGGACATAATAAGACAAAAAGGAGGACAAATTGAATGTTTCATTTAAATCGTTCCATATTAAACCCACAATCAGTACAATTTTATTACAATAGCTGCCAATAAGTGTATCTCATGTTTTTGGAGTGTTCTCAAAATATACTGTGATATAGTTTCTGAGGTTTCATTTGGTGTGTTGTCTAACTCGAGAATCTATTACTTGGTTTATTATTGCTTCAGTCGTTGTTTTTGCACAAGCAATATTTTTAGCAATTTCTGAATCTTCAAATAATGTGTGCATCAAACCAGCTTTGCAGGTCATCGAGTTGTAAGACTGATGATGACAAACTGTATGAAATGCCAAAGTTGCTTCAGCCGCATGCGCTTTCAGCAACACATTTGAGTACTGAGGCTGAAAAAAAAAGACGTCAATGTGCTAGATGACGCGGACACTTTGATTAGGTTTCTATGTCTCTCACTGTCAACATGGCGCTCCAAGTCAGTAGTTCCTTTGTTAGCAACGGACCAGTAACTATCACAAATTGTACACTTTGCCTCATTCTCGTTATAAACTGGAAACAATTAGGTATATTTAGCTCCTGCGAAAAGAAGAGACATACTAAACACTGACACAATGCACATTCACATACCTTACAAGGAAATCCATCGTACACAGGTGAAAAACAAAGTATGACATCCAAAATCAGAGGCAATCAATAAATATATAAAATGAAATAATAAAACAATAAAATAACAAATAAGTACAATAGGACAACAAAGGACGGCTGACGTTTCGATTCTGAGAATCTTTGTCAAGGACAGGACAACACAAATAGATAAACAAACGAAAAATACACAAAATAAATTGACACAACTACCATGGTGCTTTGAACCGGTTCAAACCACCATAATAGTTGTGTCAATTTATTTTGTGTCTTTTTCGTTTGTTTATCTATTTGTGTTGTCCTGTCTTTGACAAAGATTCTCAGAATCAAAACGTCGGCCGTCCTTTTTTGTCCTATTGCACTTATTTGTTATTTTTATTGATTGCCTCTGATTTTGGATGTCATACGTTGTTTTTCACCTGTGTACGGTGGATTTCCTTGTGAGGTATGAGCATGTGCATTGTGTCTGTGTTTAGTATGTCTCTTCTTTTCGCAGGAAATATACCTAATTGTTTCCAGTTCATATTGTTATATCCTGCTGCAGCCGCTGCTTTTTCTTTTGTTCCAACTCATTCTCGTTGCGTCCTTCAACGAAGCATGGAAACTTATTGTTCATAGTGTTCGAGAATTTGCATTTTCTCTTTGCAGAAGCCATTTTCATAAACATAGACGGCAAACATTACAAATTAAAAAAAACTAATTTTAAGTGGCGTCTGCTACCGGAACCGGAAATAACATTAACATTTTGACCATAGAGACTACAGCATTTTCAGTGTTGCCGAATAGAGCAACAGTTAGATTAAAATTATACAAATAATTGGTGTTTCACATTTGCTATATATATAGGAAAATTAAGTAAATATTATTAAGCAATGGGTTTTAATAAAGAATGTAAACACGAGGTAGAGTATAGATACATTGTAAATTGTAACAATACATAAAAAATGATAACAAATATTTAAAAAGCCGGATATTTTAAAGGTTTTTTAGCTTTGCCTGCCAGATGGAGGACACGAGGTTAAAAAGAAGGACATGTCCTCTCTTTGCCGGACGTCTGGCAACCCTACCCAGGAAGGTAAACCTGACAAAAGACACCCACCAAAGGGCGCATAACGGGACATATCGCAATTACGTCTGGAAAAAAAAACACTCCAGATGAATGCAGAAGAAGAAATACTTGCTATAAATGGATGAAGTGTACAAACTAATTACAAATAAAGACGGGCTCCCCTGACTGAAGATCAAGCCTGATAATTTTTTTCTTCTATTCAAAATTGACTTACCTATCACAATAGAGCTGAAGATGTCTGGGCAGTTCACCATTTGGAACATTCTCAGGAGCTTCTTGTAGCTTCAGAGTCTGGAAATCAACACAGCGACACTTGTCCGGAATAATGAAAAAAGGATCTACTGGGCATTTTGGTCTGCCAGCCTGCTCTCTGCAAGAATAAATAATTTTACCATTGCACTTTTTACATTGCATTGAGGTCAATATAAAATACTGCAAGAGACAATTAAGAACAGAGATATGCAAGCTTATACAAATATATAGACCATCAATGTTTTGCCTTGCAAAATGGTATTAGTGTTCATGCATCTCCATACATCTCGGTCCTTGATGTTCTCAATACATTTTGTTATTATTCCAACGGACCACCTTAGTCCACCCAACATTTCTCTCAGTTTATCTCTTCTGCCACCATCTCTAATCATCAAGACATTTTCCATTTTGCCTTGTCTCATTATATGTCAAAGAATGCCATTTGTTAGTTCTTATAGATGCGTATTATGTTCAGTGTTTTATCAGCTTCTTCTAGGCAGGCACCTATTAGTTACTTTACCTTTAACAGCCCAAAATATTTGCAACAGCCGTCTTAGAAACCACATCTCTTTGCCTACAAGCTCACCCCAATTTGTTCATTCACATTCCAAGATTCACTGCCACGCTGCAAAACAGGTTTGATTTAACATTTCAGTACTCTCTTTGTGACATTCAATGATCGCTCATTTTTCTTGTTCCTCTCATTATGTCTCGAGTAGAAATTGGGTGACATGATTTTGCATTCATTGTTACTGATCTTTTGGGTAAAGGTAATAATACATATTTCTGCATATAACTAGGTATATATCCACTGTTGTAATGATCCAACAGTTAATATTTCCATTCTAAATTATATATCCACTGTTGTAATGATCCAACAGTTAATATTTCCATTCTAAATTATGCCAATACTTCTAATTCCTCTACACATGATTTTATTTGGCCCAGCATTTTGTTCCTTTCTTAATGTGTTTGATAGCATCAGTGGCTTCATTTGGTATAGATGTATGTTCTTTATGTTAATTTCTTTTTTTTTATTCTGCTCTTTTTCCATCATATCTCTTACAGAAAAAATTTACAACTACTGAAAAATGTTTAGTACATATTGTGACAACTGGAAAGATTTGTGGAAAGATAGACAAGGAAGACAGAGAGAATATTCTTGGTAGCCTTGGGTCATGCCATGGAAGGGTGTCAATCCATGATGCCCCATGCCACAAATACAATGTTGGTGTCAAAATCAATGTTGGGGTTGAGAAAAAAAACCAGGAAGGTTACCCCGGTCAACAAATGCCCGCAGAAGTCAGATGTGTCGGCCTAACTTTACAAGAACACAGCTCTGCTGTAAACAGGCACAATGCAATCACGTTCGGGAAAAAAAAACTGGATAACGCAGAAGAAGAAGAAGAAGAAGAAGAAGAAGAAGAAGAAGAAGAAGAAGAAGAAGAAGAAGAAGAAAACAAGTTGGGGTAAGAAAGAAAGACAACGATAGAGTCAAAAAGAAAGACAATGTTGGAGTCAAGAAGAAAGACAATGTTGACTTAAAAAGAAAACAGACAATGTCCAACAAACAACTACATCACCTGAGGCCCGAAAGAACAATAATGTTAATCTTACACTAAAAGAACTGCAGAGAATACTGGAATGTGGAGTAATATAACTCGACAACTTCAACACCAGGCTTAGAACTGGCATGATGATGATGGTACACACTATAAGAAAATAGAAAATGATTAAATTGAAAACAAAAACATGATTAAAAAAAAACAATAAAATTATTATTACGTGTTGCATTTCCTTGGTAAGGTGTAGCCTTCAAGTCCTGGTTTGACCTGGATGTTGTTGATGACATTAGCACAGCTGCGGCACTGAATGGCCAGGCGAATTGCTTTGGATCTGATAGCAGAGGCCACAATCACAATGCCAGGAATCTTTACCAATCGGGACATTTGATCCGACTGGAATGATAAAGTAAAATGTCCATATTACAGTTGCATATTACAACTGCATACTGCATATTACAGTTACAGTTATTATTGCTGAATAATGTGAAAAATATAAAGAGCTAAAGAAATCAACATTAAAAGAATGTGAGGAGTCTATATAATAATTGAAGCATATGATATGAATTAAATAATTTGACATATATTTATCAAAGGCCTACAAAAACATCCAAAATAATACTTAAAATACAAATAACAAAAGACATTCAAGTAGTAAACTGGTAACCAGCGGATGTAAAACAAAAAAAGTTTTTTAACACGATGTGAAGATAGTTTATCTTAAATAAATAAAAATAACAATCAAATTCTGAGAAAGAATTAAATATATGAATAAACACACTATCTCATATGTGCCAACCTAGGATCACATCGTCTTTTATGACCTTTTTATTTCATGTTTTTTGTAAGTTCCATTTACCATCTTGCCACAGTGAGTAAGATGAAAATACATAAAAGAAATACATACCTTCAGCTCACGAATTCCACAAGCATTTGAGGCAGAATTCAGCATAACCTGGATATCTTCAACATCCTCTTCACCCTCAGGCCGAGGTCGTGTAATTTCATCAGCAACCTCCTTAGCTGCTTCTTCGAACTGAAATCAAAGGAGGTAAACAAAATTTTCAAACCCAGCAAAAAAAACGTCTACTTAACATACCATTTTTTAATATCCTATTTACAGGACATCGCTATCAACACCAGCATTTTACAGCTGTTGTTCATGTCTTGGAAAAGTCAGGTCTTAGATATGACTGAGCTACCGTATGACAGTAGACGGTACTACCTGCTTTCTGTTAGTGCCGAACGTTGAGTGGCGCTTACCAAACCCAACACCCCACATTGTGCCAACGGCTTCGGGCGGAAGAGTGCAATTGGGAGGGTACAAGCCTTACCCTGGCGCGAAGAAATGCAACCTAAAGACAAAATGTCATGGCAGGGCAGACCAGGCCCTAAGCCTTGGTTGGCGGCTGGTCTAGGATCGAAGCTCCGACAGGCGGACAGTTAGAGCATTGCTTTGCTGATCCGGCAGCTTCTGCAGCTTGTCTTGTTCCAGATGTAGAGGTTACCTTTCCTCTGGACAGCTAGGCAGGCCGAGAGAGGGATCATGCTGCATGGGCAACACATGATCTCTATATTTTAGCCCAGGCTTTGTGCTATGGAAAGGCAATAACTCCATCCCTGGTCTTAACCGGTCTCGGAATCAAAGCGAGAGGCAACTGTTGCTGGCCTGCAGGAGACTCGCCTCGCTGAGGAAGGGTCACTCAAGGAAAAGAATTACACCTTTTTTTGGAAGGGTAGAGGGCAGGCAGAAAAAAGGCAACACGGTGTGGGCTTTGCAGTGAAGAATTCGCTACTGGGAATGATTGAAAATCCAGCAGGAGGAAATTAAAGATTATTATCCCTGCGCTTGGCAACCTCTTGTGGTTTTGCCACCATTACTACTGCATATGCACCGACACTCAATTCCTCTGATGATGTGAAGGATTCGTTCTATGAGGATCAAGGCACTCCGCGATCAAGGCTGTTCCAAAATCTGACTACATTTATATGCTCGGTGATTTCAATGCTCGTGTGGGCAAGGACTCGAGTTCATGGCCAGTATGCCTGGGAAAATACAACATCGGTCGCATGAATGAAAATGGGCAAAGGCTGCTGGAGCATTGCACCAGAAATGACCTATAAACTCCTTTTTTAAAACAAAAGAGCTGCATAAGGTCACATGGAAACATCCAAGATCCGGCCATTGGCACCAGCTGGACTTCATCATCACACGAAGACAACATCTGAACCATACATCATTGACTCGAAGTTACCACAGTGCTGACTGTGATACGGATCATTCTTTGGTTGTTGCAAGGGTTAGACTGAGACCAAAGAGAATCTACACAGCTAAACACAAATCTAGCCCCAGGATTAATATTATTAACACTCATGACCTGAAAAGTGCTTTCAGTTTCAACAGCAACTTGAAGACGCTTTCACTGATACACCAGATAATTGTACAATAAATGAAAAGTGGGGTCATCTTAAGGAAACTTTATAAAACTGCCTTAGGGGTTTACAGTACTGTGGATCATAAGAGCCAGGACTGGTTTGCGGCAAACAGCCAGAATCTGTAGCCTTTGATTGATAAGAAGAAGATAGCTCTCTTAAGAAACAAGGAAAGGCCAATGCGTAACACTCTGAGTGAGCTAAAGCAAGCTAGGAAGGATGTACAAAAGGCTGCCAGGCAGTGTGCAAATGATTATTGGATCAAGTTATGTGAGTCCATTCAAATCGCAAGTGATAAGGGAAACATCAGAAGCATGTATGAAGGAATAAAGAAAGCCTGTGGTCCAATTATCAAAAGAAGTGCACCATTGAAAACCTTGACTGGAGAAATCATAACTGATAAGAAATAGCAGATGGACAGATGGGTAGAGCACTATTTGGAGCTTTACTCAAGTGAGACCAAACTAGCGGATGATGCCCTCAATGCCATAGAGGCTCTACCAACTCTTGACCACCTGGACACACTTCCCACCATAACAGAAGTTAAGTGTGCTATAAATGAACTTGCATCTGGCAAGGCTCCAGGTCAGGATGGGATTCCAATAGAGGTTATCAGGAGTGGGCAAGACACACTCGCTCTACAGATCCACCAGCTAATAGAGCTCTGCTGGCGAGAAGGACAAGTCCCACAGGATTTCAAAGATTCAAACATCATAACGCTGTACAAGAACAAGGGCGATCGGAGTGACTGCAACAACTATAGGGGTATCTCACTTCTATGTATTGTTGGGAAAGTATTTGCCAGAATTGTTCTGCGAAGACTTCAAGTCTACCCTGAATCACAGTGTGGCTTTCGACAGAACCGCTCTACCATTGATATGATATTCTCATTGCGACAAATGCAAGAAAAATGCCGTGAACAGAATCAACCACTTTTTATTGCCTTCATCGACCTCACAAAGGCATTTGATTTGGTCAGTCGTGAGGGTCTGTTCAAGGCACTAAAGAAGATTGGCTGCCCACCAACTCTTCTGTCCATTGTTGAATCGTTCCACACAGGCATGAAGGGTGTAATCAAGTTTGATGGTGCAACTTCTGAAGAGTTTGAAATCAAGAGTGGAGTTAAGCAAGGTTGTGTACTAGCTCCCACCCTCTTTGGAATATAATTTTCACTTCTTCTGAAATATGCCTTTCATGATCAGGATGGAGGTATATAAATTTCACTCACGCTCAGATGGCGGCCTCTACAATTCTCAGAGATTGCAGGCCAAGACCAAAATCAGGAGGGTACTGATCAGAGAGCTGCTTTTTGCAGACGCTGCTGCAGTTACGCCCCACTCTGAGGAAGAGTTACAATGTCTACTATCTGCATTCTCCAATGCTTGTTCTGAATTTGGTTTAACAATTAGCAAATAGAAGACGCAGATTATGTCACAAGGTGCACATGGGGTACCATCAATCTTTATTGACGACGCTGAACTAGAGATGGTAGACCATTTTACATATCTAGGATCAGTGGTAAATAAAAAATTATCCCTAGATCAGGAAATCAACATCTGGATTGGTAAGGCAGCAACAACAATGAACAGGTTAAGAAAAAGAGTCTGGGAGAACAGGAAGCTTACTGCCAAAACAAAAGTCCTTGTCTATCAAGCCTGTGTCCTTAGTACTCTTCTTTATGGCAATGAAACCTGGACAACTTACTCACACCAAGAGAAATGTTTAAACAGCTATCATATGTGGTGTCTGCGAAGAACTCTTGGCATTAAGTGGCAAGACAAAATCACAAATAATGAAGTAATGGAAAGATCAGGTTGTGTGACAGTTTATTCCATGCTCAGTCTTCGTAGACTTAGATGGATAGGACATGTTAGGAGGATGGATGATGGTAGAATACCAAAGGACATCTTATTTAGTGAATTACAGATGGGCAAGAGATCTCAGGGTCGGCCTCTACTACGATACAAAGATGTATGTAAGCGGGACATGATTGATACAGGCATTGATAATGCACATTGGGAGCAAGTCGCCGCTGAACATGTTGCATGGAGGGCAAACAGAAATGGAATAAAGACAAAGGAGAAAATTATTGCAGATAAGTCACACACCGAGCATGTGAGACGTAAGATGGTGCATGATGGTGGGAATGACCACGTGTTCACACGCACCCACTGTGAAAGGACATTTACAGCGCGAATTGGCCTTATCAGTCACATTCGCTACCGCCATCGGTAAAAGTTATTATGCCTTTTTGAAGCACAAACTATCGTCTGTCAAGACGGCATTGTTTTCTGAATGACCGGCTCCCATGCCAAAACTGCCAAATCGGTCGCAGCCGTTTCGAACACAGGTAAGCGGGCTCACAAATTGCGCCCACAAGACCTTGGCCACGGAGACCGGCTAACATACCACTACTCACTACAAAAAGCCAAGCAAGTTTCTTGTACTAGAAATTTCCAAGGTCATAACATATATAACTGTAAATTATTATTCTTGCAGACATGTCTTAGTCAGATGTGACTGAGCTACCATATGACAGTAGACGGTACTACCTGCTTTCTGTTAGCGCCAAATGATGGGCGGCGCTCACCAAACCCAACACTGTGATTATGGCTTCAGGCTGAGGAGTGCAATTGGGAGGGTACAAGCCTTACTCTAGTGCAAGGAAATGCAACCTAAAGACTAAATGTCATGGCATGGCAGACAAGGCCCTAAGCCTTGGTCAGCAAGTGGTCTAGGATGGAAGCTCCGACAAACGGACAGTTAAGAGTATTGCTTTGCTGATCTGGCAGTTTCTGCAGCTTGTCTTGTTCCAGACGAATTGGTGCAATTTTTCCTCTGGAGTAAACTAGACATGCAGAGAGAGTGATCATGCTGCATGGGCAAGACATGGTCTCTAAAGTCAGTCCAGGCTTTGTATTATGGAGAGGTATAACTCCATTTTACAAACTATCGTCTGTCATGTCAAGACTGCAAGGTGCCAGTCAAATTACTATTCTACCTCATCTCATTGAAAACTTTAGCTGTGAAATCCAACCAACAACTAAAAAAGTCTACAAAGAGCTTCATTAAAATCTTTCACGATATAAGTTAACTATAAATTTTGCTGCATATTGTGCCAGTTGTTTTGATGGCAACTATTTTAAAAAACAATTATGGAAAATATAAATGAATGGAGCTGGTGCGTGAATCAGAACCTGCCTCAAATAGAGGAAATAAAGCATTTGACACCTTGCAGGCTTATGTCACAGACCACATCTTTAGTGCTGCACCTGTTTCTTTCTCCCTCACACAGTGAGTATATTATATATATATATATATATATATATATATATATATATATATATATATATATATATAGATGAACTACTCATGGAGCAGCAGATCTCCAACGGCTCATAGATCATTTTGCAGCCGCCAGCAAAGACTTTGGGCTCACCATTAGCCTAAATAAAACTCAGGTGATGGAACAAGATACTGGTGCGGCTCCGTCAATAAAAATGTCTAATTACGAATTGAAGGTCGTCCACGAGTTTGGGGTCGACAATATCAGATCTTTCAATAGAGACAGAAATCGACAGACGCATTAGAAAGGCAGCCACAACATTTTCCAGGCTAACTAAAAGAGTTTGGGAGTATAATAGACTAACAGAGCGTACAAAAGTTCAACTATATAAAGCCTGTGTTGTTAGCACACTACTCTATGGGTCTGAATCCTGGACCCTGTACTCAAGACAGGAAAGAAAGTTGATTTCCTTCCATATGAAATGTCTGAGACGTATCCTGGGCATAATATCGAAAGACCATATAACAAAACAAACGTGCTTGAAAGAGCAGATATTACCACAGTGCACTCCATCCTCAAGCAGAGACGCCTCCGGTGGCTGGGCCACGCATCTCGAATGGAGGATGAACGTATTCCCAAAGATCTCCTATACGGAGAATTAACCACAGGAAAGAGGCCAATCAGAAGACCCCAAATGCGATATAGGGATGTGTGTAAACAAGATATGAAAACCCTTGGCATAGATCCAAACACGTAGGAAAGATTGCAACAGACAGATGGTTCCTGGAGAAGAGATGTACGAAACGGACTGGTGCTCTTTCAGCACAATCTGATCCAACAAACTGAGGATAGGTGGCACAGGCATAAAACGCAGTCACTTACTGCCGGACCTGCCTCGTCTTACAGTTGTGGAAACTGTGACAGAGACTGTCCTCTCGCATTGGACTATACAGTCACCAGCAGTGTTGCGGCACAACTCTATATTCCTTCAGGACTGAAAAAGGCCTACTACTACTATATATATAAGCATATAAGAGGCTGGCAAAACTAGAACATTATATACAACAATAAGAAAGAGACAAACAGCTTTTTTTGGTCATGTGATGAGAAGAGAGGCGCCGGAGAACATCGTGACAACTAGAAAGATCGAGGGGAAGAGAGGCTGAGGCAGAGCACGAGAAATGATGCTGGATGGATTGCGACGGTGGTATGGAGGAATATCATCAGCAGAGTTGATCCAGAACACCAAAGACAGATCTGTGGAGAACCATGAACGCCTACGCCAGCTGGCAGGGCACTTGATGATGATATATTATTCTTTGTTTCCCAGCTGTTCAAGCTTTCCACATCCATCTTTCTATCTGTTTCTCGTCCCAAATTTGTTGGTGTTTGTTTACTCGCTTTGAACTCAAGCAGTCCATACATGTGCTGCTACTCCTAGTAATTGCTACTGCTCTGGAATACACTGGACTGATTTTTGCATGTGGATTAGCTACATATATACTTACAAGTGGCAGATGTTCTGAAGGCTGTTTCAGTAATTTCTCTGCAAGACTTTCATCGTAGCTACTAACATCATCGAGGTCCACCTCCAGCCAGTATTGCTTCAAGTTGTAGTGCCGCTTCAACTGATCTCTAAACAACAAATGCATTACATGTATAAACAACAAGAGTAACAATATACCTAATTATACAGAAGGTCCTCTGTATAAATGGTAGTCTTCCTAGAATCTTAATGCCCCTCTGACGTATCTCCACCTTGTCGTACGTGGCAGAGGGGCTTGCATGTCCGAATGACCCCAGGAGCTCTGCCAACGGAAGCACAACTACATGTTGGACTGGCCTTGGGATAGGGACCAGACCAAGAGACACAACCTGCTGTTCTGCAGGTAGACTGAGGATAGGCAGTCAAAGACCAAATCAGGCGCACGTTGCCACTAATTCTTGGTCTGGACACATACTCTAAGGCCCTCCGCTGAGGGATATGACTGAATGCCTCTAAGTCAACATCCCCCGGATGTGAGAACCGGGCCGATACTAATCCACTGCAAAATGGTGGCGAGATGAGAGATCCTGGCCGTTACATGCTCTCTGCTGCATGGAGGTAAGGTGCTGAGTCGGCAGCACATGTAGCCTACCTCTTGAGCGTTACTAGAGGTGGAAAAGCATCCCAATCGCATGTAGTGGTTACGATGCAAGTCTGTACTAGAGCTCACTGACTGAGTGTAGACTAAGGTGGAAAAACGTCTCATGAACATGAAATAGAACTCTTAGCTAGCAAATCTATTACGTGGAAGTCCGATGCGAAAGCTTGCTGAGTGGATGTCATCTGCAGACTGACCATTCCTGGTCCATGCGGGGAGCGGCCAACGAAAAACCCAATACATGAAGTGAGGAATTAAAGCAGCCATGAGCAGGAAGTGGCGATTCCCTAGGTGAGCCCAGTCACAGAGCACAATGTGCCGGCTCTGCAATTATGGAAGCCTCCTTGGATGGCAGAAATGCACCACAGCAGTAAGAGTCAAATATCCCTCGAAACCACGGGAAGTAAAATCTGTTTACCAAATGCCCGCTGAAGTTGGATTTGCAGGTCTAAGGGCGCAAATTAAACAGGCACAATGCAAAAATGTCAGGGTGAAATGTCATTCGTGCCCACAACAGCTCTGACTATTTTGTCTTCCGGCCGGAACAGCTCGATCTTGTTTTTCGGCCGGAACAGCTCTGACAATCTTGTTTTCCGGGTACACGTCCGATCATAAAGCTTGCTGAGTGGAAGTGATCCGCAGACTGACCATTCCTGGTTTGTGCGGGGAGCGGCCTGTGTCGAACGAAGTGCCAAATACGTGGGAGTGAGGAATTAAAGCAGCCATGTGCAGGACGTGACGATTCCTTAGGTGAGCCCAGTACCAGAACGCTATGTGTCGGCTCTGCAATTATGGAAGCCTCCTTGGATGGCAGACAGTACCCATGTACTGCCCCTGCCTTCCCTTGAGGGTGTACCGTGAAAGTCTTCAACCGTTCTAACTTGACCAGCTAGTATGTGGACGGCACCAAAACAGTGAAGAGTCCACCAGGAATACTAACCTAGTAAAAAAGTTGCATGCTGAAGTCAGATGTGTTGGCCTAAGGGCTTCGGCCCAAGGGTGCCTAACTTAGACACACCGCAATTACGTCTGAAAAAACACTCCGGGTGAACACAGAAGAAGAAGAAGAATCTTAACGTAATGAAATATAATTCTATATTAACTAAAATAAGCAAATGTAAAAACAAAAAAGTATGTAATTATATGTGTGTGAATGGAAAATAATTACTTTATTATAGATTAAACTAGTAAAATAAACTTCCTGCTATTGCTATACAATAATTAGAAAATACATCATGAAATTATTAATAAAACTAAGAAACAAAATATAAATTCAACAGTCAGTGCAGCTCAATTACTGTAAGGTGACTAAAGTGACTAAAATTGATTCTGTTTCTATGATTAGCTATTGAAAACTTGACTTTTCTCTCAAGATGAAGTAACTTAATTTTCTTGCCACTAGGAATCTGCATCAGCTATCCTCTGAGTCATGTTACATTTTCAGAAAGCCAACCAGGCTATGTTAACTTAACAATGTATCACAACAAAAATTCCTACATATACATAGATCAATATTGCAAAGTAAAATAATAATTTTCCCATTTATTAAAAAGCTGTAAACACACTGACAGAAATGGCAGGAATGGAGATGCTTAGCACACACAGGAATATCAGCAACTGTCTGAAAATTTTGATAACATAATAAAAATAGGAAAACGGTGAGTTGAATAAACATCCATCATCTCAAATATTAATTCAACTTAAATCCCAATATAAGTGTAGCAGAAGAGTAATGACAAAGATCAATTAAGAAAAATTTGGGGGAAATGAAATATTTTGAGCATGTAAAAAAAAACAAATGAATGTCTGGAAAAGATTAGCGGAGTCTACTGTGGAAGCAGAGAAGAGAACAAACACAACAAGGATTTCAGATGTGATAAAGTTAGTTGGCCGATCTCTGTGGCCAAAGGTTTGCGAACATGGTTCGTGAGCCACTTACTAGGTGTTCGAAACGCAGCCGCGACCGATTTGTGTAGCAGACTGTGTCGCGTTGCGATATAACGTGTTGGTATGGGAGCCGGTCGTTCAGAAAGCAATGGCAAACTACTGAACGTAAAAACTTGCCTAGCACATCAACAGCAGCTGAAAAATGCTGGTGTTGACTGAAATGTACTGCAAGGGATATGCAACATTTAAAAAAAAAAAAGTTAGTTGCCTACAATTTACAGAATCAACTCGGCATTTATTGGCTGTTTGTCATTTACTAGGGAGCTTTTAGTAGTTTGCCATTTAATATTTTTTACGGCCACCACCTCACACCATCGAAATCAACACAAAATGATCTCTCAAATCTCCGGCTGCTCCTAACTATGTATGCTGGGAAATTGTGAAACTGTTTCACAATCCCCAAATTGCAGACACGGGTAGAAATTTTGCTGCTTTTATGGTGAGAAAATTCAACACAAGACAAACCACCGGATGACTATTATCTAACCAATGTAAATTTGGTGTTTACTGTTTACAACTAGTGTAGTAGCACTACTGCTAGGAGCTATCTAAACAATGTTATTGATCAACTAGAGTATCTCGACCCAAGGTGAAGCCTCTGAATTGTCAGAATTATCGAACTTTCCGGGCTGGGTCTTGGGACTCGATCTTGATTTCACGCGTAATTAGTTAGTTAGTCGCGGTTCCAACTTCACAGCAACGGTTCATCCCCATTATGCTCCGCTCCTGTGCCAGTGAATATCACACAAAATTATTAGTTGAGGCCAACGATCACTTCCGGTTGTTACTATGTCTTGCAAGAATTTAATTCTCCGAAAGCAGCGTGGTACGATGAAAGGGGAATCTACTCTAATCTTTGCAGTATTAGACCTTCTTTTATACGTCAAAAGTTTGAGACCGACAGTGTTTTTTCTGGATTTTTTTCAAGTCTATTTACGAATAGTAAGCTAATCTGTCTTATAACTCCTGAAGTAAAAAGAAGACTTAACTTTTTCATCCATTTTTGAATGCCTCGACCAATTTTACATAAATGTGAAGTTTCAACACAGCTGGTGTTTGCTGGAGTTCAGGACAAAATATTTCATGACATGGCCATCATAAATACAAAATTCAAGATGGCGGCGCCCATACAATACAATAGTACTAAACTTTAGCAGACCTATATTTATTTATAATTAGAACTGGTAATTTAACTACTAAAATTAAACAGAATACAAGTGTCATTTGTAGCAGTAATGTATAATATTTCAGCATTTGACATGACTGAAAATAATTTTGAAAGCCAGTTTTCAGACCCGTCTCTCCCCTCTGCTGTGTGTCCACCGTGACGAGGTAGAGGGGCTTGTGCGTCCCAATGACCCCAAGAGCTATGCCGACGGTAGCACAGCTACTGGTAGGGCCACCCATGTCGGACAGGTCAAGGGAGAGGGACCAGACGAAGAGACACACAAACCTGCTGCCTTGTAGGTAGACTGGGGACAGTCAAAGGCTAGGGAAAGCACCCCAAATACATGCTTGTCGAAATCGGATGTACTGAGCCACAGGCTTGACAAAGCAGTGCAACGTGAAACCTGCTGCCTTGTAGGTAGACTGGGGACAGTCAAAGGCTAGGGAAAGCATCCCAAATAAATGCTTGTCGAAATCGGATGTACTGAGCCACAGGCTTGACAAAGCAGTGCAACGTAACTTAATTCATGATGTCACAAATCAAAATTAATCGATATGGTGCTAATCCCGTGAAGTCCCATCAGGCGGTGATAGTGCCGGGCCCCCTGCCTCGAGGGGGTCCACCCATGACTACTGGTGGTCACCTTCCCCTGTGCTGTGGAGTCAAGGCACAGAGGAGTAGGTTAAGAGCTATTGACCAAACACCCCGGACACTCAACATACTACAGTGGAATGCCGAAGGAGTTTATAACAAGAAAGTCTCCCTGACGCAGCGTCTTCATAAAGATAGAATAGATGTGGCATGCATTCAAGAGACACACCTCAACGCCAATCACAAATTCTCAGTCAGAGGATATCAGGCCACACGTTTCGACCGCGAAGGACACAAAGGAGGAGTTCTAATACTTACACGAAATACAATACCTTGCAGCGAAGTATCTGTGATCTCTGACAACCAAACGGAAATTATAGGTGTTGATATAATGATAAAGGACGTCAAAATAAGAATCTACAATCTGTATAGCCCAGCAGATAAGGACCTTACACTCTCAAACATGAAAATAACTGACACAAACTGCATTATTGTCGGAGACTTTAATAGCCGTTCAGAAAGATGGGGATACCCAGATACTGACAAAAGAGGAGATGAATTGGAGGACTGGGAAATAGACTCAAATCTCCATCTACTCAACAAAGCGGATGACACACCGAGCTTCTACTCCAGAAGATGGCTTACCACTTCTACTCCAGACTTAGCTTTCTGCACAGGAGACATCCTCCACAAAATCGATCGCCATGTGCTGGACCAATTAGCAGGTAGTGACCACAGACCAATCAAGCTTGAAATGAATATGGAGTATGTTCCACAGGAGCAAAAGCCCTTGCCCCGCTGGAATTACAAACGAGCAGATTGGGACAGATTTGCCATACTAACAGTTAAAATATTGTGAAAACATAAATACACGATATGGCAACATAAAGCAAATGGTGGAAAGTCTAAACAGAGCGATAATACAGGCAGCCACTGAGTCCATTCCAAGAGGAGCGAGGAAAAATTACAAACCATACTGGACTGAAGAACTACAAAGTTTGGAGGACAAAGTTGAAGATGCCAGGAAGACAGCAGAGAGAGAACAAACAATTGAAGCAAACATCTCTCTCAAAGCCATCTCAGCAAAATATAAAAGAACAGTAAATCAAACAACAAGAGATTGTTGGAGGGAAAAAACAGAAAACCTGAATTTTGACAGGGATGGAAACAAACTATGGAAACTAGTGAAAGCCATGAACAATGAAGGACCTAGAAACAAACAAATAACAATTAAACAAGGAAATGCCTTGCTTGCAGGCAAAAAGGCTGCAAATGCACTAATGGAACACTATGCAAATGCAAACCACATTGATATTACAACCGAACAGAAGAAAGCAATCAAAGACAAACAGATACATCATAGAAATACAGAGACAGCGGCAGAATATATGATGGCAAATCTAACAATGGAAGAAATGGAACAGGCAATGAATACCCTAAAAAAGAAGAAATCACCAGGAAAGGATGGAATCACAAATGAAATGCTAATAGGACTAGGCACCAAGGCAAAGAAGAAACTACTAGCAGTCCTAAATAACAGCTGGAAGAGAGGAATAGTCCCACAGGCATGGAAGGAAGCTATACTAATACCAGTCCCAAAGAAAGGAAAAGACCTGGAAGAACCAAATGGCTATCGACCTATCAGTCTACTTAGCTGTGTAGGAAAATTAATGGAACGCATTATCAATGGCAGGCTAACATGGCATCTGGAAGAAAACAAACTCTTAACACCACACCAAGCAGGATTTAGAAAGTACAGATCCACTGAAGATCAAATAACCTATATAGCTCAGGAAATAGAGGATGCCTTCCAAGAGAAAAAGCACACACTAGCGGTCTGGATAGATTTAGAAAAAGCATTTGATAAAGTATGGAAGGAAGGACTGAAAGTAAAACTGCAAAAAATGCATGTTTGTGGGAAAATGTATAAATGGATCAGCCACTACCTTGAGAACAGAACTGCCAGGACAAAAGTACAAGGACACACAAGCAAAATGATGCTGCTGGAGCAAGGTGTCCCCCAAGGAGGAGTTCTTTCACCAACATTATTCCTAGCATATATAAATGACATCACAGAAAATTTTCCAGCCAGAGTACACACATCCTCCTTTGCAGATGACCTAGCCATATGGACATCTGAAGAATATATTAGTACAGCTAACAGCAGAATACAGCAAGCCTTATTAGCGCTAGAGGACTGGTCAAAATCATGGCTAGTGAAGATAAGTGAGGAGAAAACAACATGCACAGTGTTCTCCCTCTCAAATAAAACTCAGCAACCTAAGCTGGTATTGAATGGAAAAATATTGCGCCATGAAGAAAATCCAAACTATCTCGGAGTCACCTTTGATCGTCGCCTGACATGGAAGACACAGGTTGAGAAAAATCGAACAAGAGCAAGGCAGAGAATGGCAATCATGAAAAAGCTTGCTGGTACAACGTGGGGAGCAGATGAGAAAGTTCTCAAGAAGTTATATACTGGACGGGTGAGGCCAGTACTGGAATATGGCATTGCAGCTTGGGCAACAGCAGCTAAGTCAAACTTTAACAAAATAAGTAGAGTCCAAAACCAAGGAATGCGAATCATAACTGGAAGCCTGAAGACAACGCCTATTAATGAACTAGAAAAGATCACTTGTTTACAACCAATGCAGGATAGAAGAGATAGCAGAGCCCAGCAACAAGCAGAAAAATTTAGAAGATTGACAGGCCACCCTATGTACAACAGATTTAATGGTTTTGGAAAGGGAAGACTGAAGCGTAGCAACTTTGTAGAAACTGCAAAACGAAGGATTAGGGCAGATCCTATACTTAACATATCAACAGTCAAGCCCATACACAATGCACACAAGTTCCCAGCTTGGAGACAGCAGCAACTGCCTGAGATGATAGAAAACATTCCTGGTATTGAGAAAAAGAACACTCAGCATGAAACCGAAAGAAGAGAAATAACCCTAAACTACATAAAAGAACATTACCCAAGCAGGAATTGGACCCATGCATATACAGATGGATCAGCCAAAAATTCAATAGAGAATGGAGGAGGAGGAATTCTCCTAAATTTAAAAAATGGAGTGAAAAAAACACATTCATTGGCAACTGGAAAATTTTCAAGTAACTTCAAAGCGGAGGTAGAGGCTTTGAAAACTGCAGCAGAAATGCTCCTGATGGAGGAAAATAAAGAGAAGCAAATAGCTATCTTCACAGATGCAAAGTCAGCTGTCTCAATACTCAAGAGCAATAACAGCACAGAACTAACTGACCTAAGAGCAGCACTCCATGGTCTATGCCAGAAATCCAAAAAAGTTGTAATACAGTGGATCCCATCACATTGCAGTATACCTGGAAATGAAGAGGCTGACAGACTGGCAAAAGAGGGCGGACGACTACCACAGCCTGACATAGACATAACCTATAATGAGGCAAAGAGGTTGATAAAAAGCACTTATAGAACCAAATGGGAATCTGAGCATCCAGGCCATCAGAAGGATGATGCATATTACAAACTCGACCGAAGAGAACAAGTAGCAATCTTCAGACTCCGCACAGGACATAACAGGCTGAAATACCACTTGTTCAATAAACTAAAGATAGGAGATACCGATGAATGTAATTGTAGAGCTGGAAAAATGACAGCAAAACATTTGCTGCAGGATTGCCCAACGTATGCAGAACAGAGAAAGATATTTTGGCCCACACCTGCTTCATTTGAGGACAAGCTCTATGGAGATATAAACAAGCTCAAGTTGACCGCAGCTTACTTTAACTACATACAAGTTGACATTTAAAGGTGCATGAAGACCCAGAGGCATGAAATGGAATATTGCTTGGATAGCAAATCCATTATGTGGAAAGTCCAAATCGAAAGCTCGCTGTGTGGGCTTCTAAAAAGGTGGAAAAGTGTCCTAGTGGCACGAAATGGAATATTGCTTGGATAGCAAATCCATTACGTGGAAAGTCCGAATCAAAAGCCCATTGTGTGGGCTTCATAAAAGGTGGAAAAGTGTCCTAGTGGCACGAAATGGAATATTGCTTGGATAGCAAATCCATTACATGGAAAGTCCGAATCGAAAGCTCACTGTGTGGATGTCATCTGCAGACTGCATACTTCTGGTTTCCGGAAGAACAGCCTATGGTGAACGGAAGGCCCAATATACGGAAGTGAGGCTAAGCAGCCATGTGCAGGACGTGACGATTCCTTGGGTGAGCCCAGTACCAGAGCGCTATGTATCGGCTCTGCAAGTATGGAAGCCTCCTTGGATGGCGGGGAATGCCCATGGTCTGCCCCTGCCTTCCCTTGAGGGCTGACCAGGATCTTTGCCCGTTCTATATGGACCAGCTGGGATGGGGGATAACACCACAACAGTGAGAGTCAAACGTCCTAAGAAACCCCCGGGAAGGTTAACCCGGTCAACAAATGCCCGCAGAAGTCGGATGTGTCGGCCTAACGGCGCAAGAACGCAGCTCTGCTGTAAACAGGCACAACGCAATCACATCCGAAAAAAAAACTCCGGATGAACGAAGAAGAAGAAGACCCGTCTCTGTAAACCTGGAGTACTCAACTTATTTCTTAGCAGAGCACCAGTACTTATTTAAATAAAATACTGTGAAATAAGTTATGGTTTTTTTTTAAAGTTAGCATTTAATTATTAATTGCTCACTTCTAGATACAGAACAGTGTAATTATTGAGCAGAAGTAGAAATCCATTATTAACGAATATTTTATTTACTTATTTTTTTTTAAATTTAATATTTTAATAATTAACTACTGCTTAATTTATACAGCAGTTACAAACTTATTTACTTACATTAACGCATGATATTTAATCAACAAAAGAAAGCTGCTGCAGTTGGTACATTAAGACAATATGAGTACATTTTTATGAACTGTTCTTTCACTAACGACGAACATTTCACATGGCATTTAATTAATATAAATGGGACTACTGCCCTATGCGCCGCCTTGGGCTCAAGAGGAAAGACTAACTAATATATTGCAGGAAATGTTATCAACAATAGAAAGATAATGCAGTTTATAGTGAACAGATCAAGGAAATGTGAGTACATTTTCATTTATTTTTGAGGGTGGATCATTAATTGTTAATTAGATCACAGCACATCCTATCGAAAAATAAATAATAGGTCAAGTTAGGCCTCGCCGCCCCGGACGCAATGATATATGGCACTACGTTGTCCATTTAAAAATAAACAAGCTACAGTAATAGAAGGCAGAATTTCTAAGCTTCCAATTTTAGGGCCGCAATAAAATCTTTATCTCTTAGGTCATCCTTGCACTTCCTGGTAGTACATTACGTCACAAAAAAATTAATAACTCTGCTTAGAATTAACATACACTCTTCGTTGAGATACCGCTGGATTTATCTTGTCAAGCTCTATCTAACTGGTATGATTTCATAAGTAAAAACCCAATTTTAAAATATTGACCAAAATTGCTCAACTTGTAGCTTTCAAAATTGTTCCTAGCAATAACATTAAACCTAGCCAGCCTGGCCTAGGACCCTAGGTGTTAATGTCTTTCTCCACAATCTTGTTTATCCATGTGAGGAACATAACCTGCGGGAGATTCGGTAGCGGATTGCGTCGCGTTGGTTACTTACGGGGGGTATGCGAGCTAGTCACTCAGAAAGCAATGGCAAACTACTGAGCGTAATCTTGCCAAGAAATCAACAACAGCGGTTAAATGCTAGTGTTGACAGCAATGTCCTCTAAATAGTAAATATATGCGGGAGGGGGGGGGGGGGGGGGGGGGGGGAAATAACATTAACAATAACATCACTGCTTATTTGTGTGTATAATTTTTGTGATTGATTGATTGATTAACCGACATCACAGCATTCGGGACATTCCCATAAGCGCTCAGTCCCCATCCTCAGCAGCCAGCGAAGAGTTCCAACCCTAATAGTTCCTGTAGCAATCTGATTATATGTCCGTCTCGCCTTTCCTCTGAGCGCCGAGCGTCGGCCAGATACCCTCGTCACACCTTGCTGTCTCATTCTTACCAGACCATGGTGATCCATTTGCTCCTCCGAGGTGTACACGTGCTCCCACAAGGCCGCAACCATGTCTGCCTTGTCATGCATCAATACTCCACCAAGTTTTGCCGAGCCAGCCAATCTGTCTGTCTGTTCATTCCCCAGCACACCGGCATGCCCAGGAGAAAAGATCCAGGTGATGCTTGCTACCCGTGACCTCCGAAGCGAAGCAAGCCACTCTGCACGAAGCTTGCCTGCTCTCACCCTTCTCAGCATGCTTTCTGAGTCAGTTACAATTTTTATTAATCAATTAATTTTTGTGATTAATGCTACAGAATAAAGATCCAATGAATGCCTGTTAATTTTGTGAATACTTTCGTCTTTTTTTTTTTTTTTTTGGAGGTTTCACTATATAATGAAACAACAACAATCATCAATCAAGGAAGCATCTATTCAGACTCCAGCTCCGTATAAACTACTCTGTTTATTCAGAGCTGAACTATCACGTGATTTTTCCCGGTCCCGCAAACCCCGGGTGGTCCTGGTCACGTGATTTGCCTAGTCACATGACTTAACGTATGTAACGTCATCAGGACATGAGTGTGGCTATGTTATATACTTTTGTTGATTCAAAATCATATCCTCAGTAGCACAGTGGTAAGTGTCTCTGCCTGATAAGCGGGAGCTGTTGGTTCGATTCCCTGCTGGACACTTATTTTTTTTTTTTTTTTAATTTTTCAGCAATTAATTGGGTGCAAGCGACTTTTTAATAAAAAAATATTAGGAACTATGATTATGAACAGATGTTTTGTCACTTAAATTATCTTATTTATATTATATAAAAGTTATCACTTTTTTTTCAACACATCTTTCTCATATCTCTGTCTCTCACACTAGCTTCGTTATCGAAGTGACTATACACAAAATTTTGTGAGTAGTACGAGCCGCTATACACAAACATGTGTGGCTGGTCACATGATTATTCAACTGGTCACGTGATGTCTAACTTCCTTTTGACTACATTATTAATGTTCGTGGAACTATCATTGTGTGCTCTGTAGTGTAGTGGTTAGTATCTCCGCCTGTCACCCTGGAGGCTGGGGTTCGACTCCCCGCTAGCCAATTTTTTTTTCATTATTTAAATTTTTAATCAGTCAATCAGGTGCCGCCTCCACAATGAAGGTTGGCTGCAATGGATCTCCAACACTGTCTGTCTTTCGCCTTGGCTGTACATTGTCACGCTGATGTTCGTCCATCTCTTGATGTTATCTTCCCACTTGTATCGTCTACCTCTTGATAGCTTGCCCTCAACCTTGCCTTCCAGTATGGTATTTATAAGAGTATCATGTATTTTAACAATAACATGGCCGAAATATTTCACTTTCCTCCTCTTTATTTCTTCCGTCAACTCTCTCGCTCTCTCTTCATTCCCAGTTTTTCTAGGACCTCTGCATTTGATTTTGATTGTTTTTGTTTCCATGAAATACGACATATTATTCGTCTGTATATCCACATCTCCAGGGCTTCTAAGCGACTTTCTAGTTGCTTGTTTTAGGAACTAAAATGTAGAAGTGAGAAACTCGAAGCATCTGAATAAAGTGTTCTCTATGGATCTGCGGTAGCTGCCGGGGGGGGGGGGGGGGGGGGGGCGCGCACGACGGAGTGATTAAGTCTCGGATGAATCCAATAGATGTCTTTGTGAATTTTATTTGCCAAATAAAATATCACTGTACGTAGAGTGTGTCCTTGTCGACAAATATTGTCTTTGTGAGGTTTGAAGAAAAAGAACTTGCAAAAAAAAAAAAGACAGACGAGAAGAGAGAATAATAGTCTTCTTCAAATTTTTGTGAATAGCGGCTCCTACTATTCACAAAATTTTGTGCCGAATAATCACGTGACCAGCCACAAATTTTTGTGTATAGCGTCTCGGGCTATACACAAAATTTTGTGTATAGCTTCTCCCCTTCGTTATCTATCTATCTCCTCTCTCTTTTCAACCTGCTTCACATATACCAGGTTTTCCTGCACTTTATGTGTGTAGCATTTCCTTGTTTATTTGTTAATTCAACTGGCCAGTAAGTCGGAAGCCTGGTGTTTGAATCTAATCATGTCTTTCTGAGGCGACGCATATTACTGTCAGCTTGGACCGGAATTATGAGGCATCAATAGCAGGAAATAGTAGGTCGGTAATGTCAACAAAGATGGAAGCCTGTAAACAGTAAGAGTACAGAAACGCAAGTTAACAATTCTTGAACTCGCATGGGGACACAATTATTTTGGCACTCTTCCGAATTGCGGTCCCAAATAGTTCCGCAGTGAATAGGTCAGGGGTTAAGGGTTAGGGTTAGTTGTTAACTAAACACTGACCCTAACCCTTACCCCTGACCTATTCACTGCGGATCTATTTGGGACCGCAATTCGGAAGAGTGCCATTATTTTTATTGGGGATACCAATCTGGAAAATTATTCTTG
>OY992881.1:44393719-44438719 GCA_963921405.1 Cepaea hortensis
CCACCTTTTTTGAAACCAACACAGTGAGCTTTTGATTCGGACTTTCCACATAATGGATTTGCTATCCAAGCAATATTCCATTTCGTGCCACTAGGAATTCGGACTTTCCACGTAATGGATCTGCTATCCAAGCAATATTCCATTTCATGCCTCTGGGAGGCTTTTGTAACCGACATACTTGTGGTATGAAGTGTGGCAGTTTGAATACTTCTTCATACACCTTTAAATGTCAACCTGTATGTAGTTAAAGTAAGCTACGGTCAACTTGAGCTTGTTGATATCTCCACAGAGCTTGTCCTCAAATGAAGCAGGTGTGGGCCAAAATATCTTTCTCTGTTCTGCATATATTGGGCAATCCTGCAGCAAATGTTTTGCTGTCATTTTTCCAGTTCGACAATTACATTCATCGGTATCTCCTATCTTTAGTTTATTGAACAATTGGTATTTCAGCCTGTTATGTCCTGTGCGGAGTCTGAAGATTGCTACTTGTTCTCTTCGGTCGAGTTTGTAATATGCATCATCCTTCTGGTGGCCTGGATGCTCTGATTCCCATTTGGTTCTATAGGTGCTTTTTATCAACCTCTTTGCTTCATTATAGGTTATGTCTATGTCAGGCTGTGGTAGTC
Organism: Cepaea hortensis; assembly: GCA_963921405.1. Taxonomy (NCBI): domain Eukaryota; kingdom Metazoa; phylum Mollusca; class Gastropoda; order Stylommatophora; family Helicidae; genus Cepaea; species Cepaea hortensis. Next base: position 44,394,346 of record OY992881.1, read on the forward strand.
GTCCGCCCTCTTTTGCCAGTCTGTCAGCCTCTTCATTTCCAGGTATACTGCAATGTGATGGGATTTACAACATTTTTGGATTTCTGGCATAGACCATGGAGTGCTGCTCTTAGGTCAGCTATTTCTGTGCTGTTATTGCTCTTCAGTATTGAGACAGCTGACTTTGCATCTGTGAAGATAGCTATTTGCTTCTCTTTATTTTCCTCCATCACGAGCATTTCTGCTGCAGTTTTCAGAGCCTCTACTCCATTTTTTTAAATTTAGGAGAATTCCTCCTCCTCCATTCTCTATTGAATTTTTGGCAGATCTATCTGTATATGCATGGGTCCAATTGCTGCTTGGGTAATGTTCTTTTATGTAGTTTAGGGTTATTTCTCTTCTTTCGGTTTCATGCTGAGTGTTCTTTTTCTCAATACCAGGCATGTTTTCTATCATCTCAGGCAGTTGCTGCTGTCTCCAAGCTGGGAACTTGTCTGCATTGTAAATGGGTTTGACTGTTGATATGTTAAGTATGGGATCTGCCCTAATCTTTCGTTTTGCAGTTTCTACAAAGTTGCTACGCTTCAGTCTTCCCTTTCCAAAACCACTAAACCTTTTATACATAGGGTGGTCTGTAAATCTTCTAAATTTTTCTGCTTGTTGCTGGGCTCTGCTATCTCTTCTATCCTGCATTGGTTGTAAACAAGTGATCTTTTCAAGTTCATTAATAGGCGTTGTCTTCAGGCTTCCCGTTATGATTCGCATTCCTTGATTTTGGACTCTACTTATTTTGTTAAAGTTTGACTTAGCTGCTGTTGCCCAAGCTGCAATGCCATATTCCAGTACTGGCCTCACCCATCCAGTATATAACTTCTTGAGAACTTTCTCATCTGCTCCCCACGTTGTACCAGCAAGCTTTTTCATTGTTGCCATTCTTTGCCTTGATCTTGTTCGATTTTTCTCAACCTGTGTTTTCCATGTCAGGCGACGATCAAAGGTGACTCCGAGATAGTTTGGATTTTCTTCATGGCGCAATATTTTTCCATTCAATACCAGCTTAGGTTGCTGGGTTTTATTTGAGAGGGAGAACACTGTGCATGTTGTTTTCTCCTCACTTATCTTCACTAGCCATGATTTTGACCAGTCCTCTAGTGCTAATAAGGCTTGCTGTATTCTGCTGTTAGCTGTACTAATATATTCTTCAGATGTCCATATGGCTAGGTCATCTGCAAAGGATGATGTGTGTACTCTGGCTGGAAAATTTTCTGTGATGTCGTTTATATATGCTAGGAATAATTTTGGTGAAAGAACTCCTCCTTGGGGGACACCTTGCCCCAACAGCATCATTTTGCTGGTTTGTCCTTGTACTTTTGTCCTGGCAGTTCTGTTCTCAAGGTAGTGGCTGATCCATTTGTACATTTTCCCACAAACATGCATTTTTTGCAGTTTTACTTTCAGTCCTTCCTTCCATACTTTATCAAATGCTTTTTCTAAATCTATCCAGACCGCTAGTGTGTGCTTTTTCTCTTGGAAGGCATCCTCTATTTCCTGAGCTATATAGGTTATTTGATCTTCAGTGGATCTGTACTTTCTGAATCCTGCTTGGTGTGGTGTTAAGAGTTTGTTTTCTTCCAGATGCCATGTTAGCCTGCCATTGATAATGCGTTCCATTAATTTTCCTACACAGCTAAGTAGACTGATAGGTCGATAGCCATTTGGTTCTTCCAGGTCTTTTCCTTTCTTTGGGACTGGTATTAGTATAGCTTCCTTCCATGCCTGTGGGACTATTCCCCTCTTCCAGCTGTAATTTAGGACTGCTAGTAGTTTCTTTTTGGCCTTAGTGCCTAGTCCTATTAGCATTTCATTTGTGATTCCATCCTTTCCTGGTGATTTCTTCTTTTTTAGGGTATTCATTGCCTGTTCCATTTCTTCCATTGTTAGATTTGCCACCATATATTCTGCTGCTGTCTCTGTATTACTATGATGCATCTGTTTATCTTTGATTGCTTTCTTCTGTTCGATTGTAATATCAATGTGGTTTGCACTGGCATAGTGTTCCATTAATGCATTTGCAGCCTTTTTTCCTGTAAGCAAGACATTTCCTTGTTTAATTGTTATTTGTTTGTTTCTAGGTCCTTCATTGTTCAGGGCTTTCACTAGTTTCCATAGTTTGTTTCCATCCCTGTCAAAATTCAGGTTTTCTGTTTTTTCCCTCCAACAATCTCTTGTTGTTTGATTTACTGTTCTTTTGTATTTTGCTGAGATGGCTTTGAGAGAGATGTTCGTTTCAGTGGTTTGTTCTTTCTCTGCGGTCTTCCTGGCATCTTCAACTTTGTCCTCCAAAATTTGTAGTTCTTCAGTCCAGTATGGTTTGTAATTTTTCCTTGCTCCTCTTGAAATAGACTCAGTGGCTGCCTGTATTATTGCTCTGTTTAGACTTTCCACCATTTGCTTCAGGTTGCCATATCGTGTATTTATGTTTTCACAATATTTGTCTGTTAGTATGCAAATCTGTCCCAATCTGCTCGTTTGTAATTCCAGCGGGACAAAGGCTTTTGCTCCTGTGGAACATACTCCATATTCATTGTATTAAAGTCTCCAACAATAATGCAATTTGTGTCAGTTATTTTCATGTTTGAGAGTGTAAGATCCTTATCTGCTGGGCTATACAGATTGTAAATTCTTATTTTCACATCCTTTATCATTATATCAACACCTATAATTTCTGTTTGGTTGTCAGAGATCACAGATATTTCGCTGCAAGGTATTGTATTTCGTGTAAGTATTAGAACGCCTCCTTTATGTCCTTCGCGGTCGAAACGTGTGGATTGATATCCCCTGACTGAAAATTTGCGCTTGGCGTTGAGGTGTGTCTCTTGAATGCATGCCACATCTATTCTATCTTTATGAAGACGCTGCGTCAGGGAGACTTTCTTGTTATAAACTCCTTCGGCATTCCACTGTAGTATGTTGAGTGTCCGGGGTGTTTGGTCAATAGCTCTTAACCTACTCCTCTGTGCCTTGACTCCACAGCACAGGGGAAGGTGACCACCAGTAGTCATGGGTGGACCTCCTCGAGGCAGGGGGCCCGGCACTATCACCGCCTGATGGGACTTCACGGGATTATTTAACATTCAATACTGCCGACTGGGTAACAAATGCGAGGTCAATAGATGTGTCCACATCACCAGGTCTCATCCCCATTCTAGTTGGCCTCCCATCGTTTATGCAGACTACTTTTGAATCCACCATGACTTCTGCAAGGGCATTTCCCTGTCGGTTTTCCCCGGTATTGTCCCACTGTCTGTTTCGTACATTAAAGTCGCCACATCGTACATTGAGCAACCTACTGCCTGGGATGTCCTCCAGCTCCATAAGTCCCGTCGTTCCCTTGTAACAAAAGAATCAACCGCGGCATATACATTTATTAAGTTTCAGGTCAGACCCATAAAGGTCTTGTGGTGCTCACTGAACAATAGGATTGTTAAAGCTCTCCCAAGCCTCTCGATAAATGGTAGAAATATGATTAGAGAAAGCAGACTGCAGTACCTGGGAATCACTTTTGATAGAAGCCTGTCCTTTAGGGATCAACTCAACTCACCTCCCACATAATTTCCAGATAATTCTAAATAATGTTTGTACTTATTTTAATTAGGCTGGATCGGCCCCAGAATTGTCCTGGTCGATAAACCTGCTATTGGGACTGAAACCGGACCGCTGTCTTGGTAGGCAAACAACAACGATGTGATTGGTTGTGTTGTTTGTCCATCAAGAATGATGATGACCATTCATTTCATCCAGTGGGGTTGAAAGTATGGAGCCGTCAGTTCTAAGATGGCTGATAAGGCCTATTTTGGCTCGAAATGTTCTTTGACAATGTGGACAAAGAATGCTTGACGTTTCTAAAGGAGGATTTCCTGCAGTGGTTTTTCTGTTCTGCCTTTTCTTCACAGCTTTTGCAGTCCTGGTTGCTTCACACGTGACTGCACCCTTGAGTAATGATGCACGCTACGAATTTCGGTCTTTGGCTGCAGTCTCCCAGGTGTCATGGTGAATTCCAAAAGCATTCATTGAGATTTTCAAAGTGTCTTTAAAGCGTTTCCTCTGGCCGCCTTGGGAGCGATTACCACAACGCAACTCGCCGTAAAAACTTCGTTTAGTGAGCCTGTGATCTGGCATGCGAGTCAAGTGACCAGCCCAGCGAATCTGATTCTTCATAAGTAGAGTGTGGATACTGGGCATGGACGCTCTTTCCAGGACTTCAGTGTCTGGGATCTTGTCTTGCCATTTAATCTTCAGTAGCTTCCTAAGGCAGACTGTGTGGAAGTGGTTTAATTTCCTAGCGTGTCGTTAATAAACAGTCCAGGTTTCACAAGCATATAGCAGTGTAGATAATACACCTGCTTTGTAGACTTTTAGCTTTGTTTGCAGGCTTATTCTTCTTTTTTTTTCTTCTTCTTTCGTTCGCTTGAAATATGTCTATATCTGCAATGTCGTCTCTTGCATGAATTGAACTGTTTTTTTCAGTTCACACAGTGGTCCATAGAGTTTATCTTCCACTGTCGTCTCTCTAGGCCAGAAGGTTTGCCTAGATATGTTATATTTTGGGCAGTCTTGGAGTATGTGCTCTGCTGTCTGCGACGCCAATCCACATGTGCACATGGCTGTTTCACCAATCTTGAATTTTGTATACATGTGGTTGCGTAATCTATTGTGCCCTGTTCTGAGGCGCAGAATAATGACTTGTTCTGGTCTGTCCATAATGTGGTAGTCATCTTGAGCAGGTTTTGGTGGCTTTCTGACTGATTTGATCATTCTTTTCTTTTGGTGGTATGTAACGGGCACATCAGGCTGTTCCTCTTTGGCTCCTTCCTTAGCCAATTCATCAGCTCTGTCGTTTCCGGGTACTCCACAGTGGGATGGTATCCACTGTATGGTGACTTTATGCTGACTGCTAAGTTCAGAAAGTAGTGTCCTTAGTACTGGCAATTTCCCAGAGAGGAGCGCCTCGAGTACTGATTTTGCATCTGTTAGTAGCACCACAGGTTGTGTACCATTGCTGTTATTTAGTAATTTCTCTGTTGCTATCTTGATTGCCTCAATTTCGGCATCATAGTTATGGCAGTACTTTCCTGTCGGTACTCTGGCTGTGTCCCTAGTATTATTTGGGTATTCTATGTACACTCCCGCTCCTCCGTTTCGAACAGCATTTTGTGCTGACCCATCTGTGTAGACTCGGATCCAGAGGTCCTGTGGGTATTCTTCATCAAGGAAGCTGAGAGTGGCTGTTCTGCGCTGCACACTGTTCTGTTCTTCCTTGTCAAATATTCCTCTCACTTTTGTCTGGATTTGTAACGATAGTCTATGCTCATCTTTCCATGGAGTTCGCTCTGGAATAGTTGTTAGGGGGATACCAACTGTGGGCAGATCAGTGGCTTCTCTGCAGAGTCGTTTGGCCTGGTGGATGAAACTACTTCTTTTCAACCGCCCCATAGCTAGGTTTTCAAATCTGTTCTTCATAGGGTGGCCTGGCAAGCTGAGGAACTTTTCTGCTTGTATTAGCGTTTTCGTATCTCTGCGCTCACTCAGTGCCTGTGTCCTCCCCATCTTCTCCATTTCCACTAAAGGGGTTGATCTCATCCCTCCTGTGGTGACTCTAAGTGCTTGATTTTGCACCTTGTCCAGCTCTTGTAGTGTGGTATTTGATGCTGAACACCACGCAGTTGACCCATATTCCAGGTGTGGTCGTATGCTCTGTTGGTAAACTTTGCTAAGTATTTTCGTACTCGCTCCCCATGTGGTTCCACTTAGCTTTCTCAGGATGGCTATTTTCCTTCTGGCTTTTGCTACTGCTTTGTTGATGTGCTTTCTCCATGTCAGCTTGCCATCAAATGTTACTCCAAGGTATGTTGGTTCTTTATCTTCTCTTAGGGGTGTTCCATTTATCTGGATGATCCCTGCCTTTTGTTTTGGAGAGAGGGTAAATAGGGTGGTGCTGCACTTGTCAGTGTTTATGCTGACACACCATCTATTTGCCCATGCAGCAAATGTATCTACAGCTCTTTGTAGCAATCTGGTGGCCACTGATGCATATTCATTTGTGCTCCATAGAACCAGGTCATCGGCGTACATTGCCGCTTTAATTCCATGCGGTAGGTGAGCAACAAGATCATTTATGAAGATTAGAAAAAGTGTGGGGGACAAGACTCCGCCCTGGGGGACACCGTGACGCAGTAGTACTTTCTTGCTCTTGAGTCCGTCTATCTGTACTCGGGCTCTTCTGTTGTGCAAGTATGCTTTCACCCATTTGTACATTCTTCCATTGACTTTGCAGTTTCTCAGTTTCTTCATCAGACCTTCTTTCCAGAATTTGTCAAAGGCTTTCTTCAGATCTATCCATGCCGCAAGCACCAGCTTCTTCTCTTGGAATGCATCCTCAATTTCTTGAGAGAGGTAGGTTGTCTGATCTTCCGTAGAGTAGCACTGCCTAAAGCCAGCCTGCTGTGGCACAAGGATGTTTTTACTTTCAATGTACCACTGCAGTCTGTGATTGATGATGCGCTCCAGTGTTTTGCAGAGACAGCTGGTGAGGCTAATTGGTCTGTAGCTAGAGGCAATGGAACCATCTTTCCCTGATTTTAGGAGGGGTATCATGATTGCTTCTCTCCAGGCTTGTGGAACACTGCCTAAGGTCCAGCTGTTATTGAAGATCTGCAACAGCTTTGTTTTGGCCTCTGTTCCTAGGTTCCTGATCATTTCATTGGAGATACCATCAGCTCCTGGTGACTTTCTCATTTTCAGTTTTGATATGGCTAGCTCCAGTTCGCTGATTGTGATGGGTGCCTCCAGAACCTCATGTACTATTTCCTTCTGTCCTGTATGTTGTCGTTTCTCTCGAATCTCTTGTTGTTTCTCTGGACTAATTTTGATATTGCTATCTTGTGCGAACGAGTCCGCAAAATGGTCAGCTGCTTGCTTTCTTGTTAAGATTTTTCCATCTTTATGTAGGGCAATTTTTGAGTTTCTCCCTGTGCCCTCGTCATTAAGCTGTTTTATTAGCTTCCACAATTTCCTTGTGTCTCTTTCAAAGTTCAGAGACTCCGTTTTCTCCTGCCAGCTTTTCCGTCTAGCCTGCAGCTTGGCCCTTTGAAATTTGGCTTTTGCATGCTGGAATTTATTGTGGTGCTCTTGGCTGGGTGTGGCCTCTGCTTGCTTTCTACACACTTCAACATCATTATGCAACTGTTCCAGTTCACTACTCCAGTAGGCTTTATATTGTTTACGGGCTCCTCTTGGTACTGTTTCTCGCGCTGCCTGTAGTATGCATTTCCCAAACTCTTCAACTGCTTTATTTATGTCTTTCTCAGTGTTCAGGTTTCTAACCAGTATGCTGGTGCGATGCTTGTACATTGCCCAGTCTGCTTTCTTGTAGTTCCACCTCGAGAGGGTGCTGCTTTCACTTACAAGCTCATTTTCTACGGTTAGAAAGACTGGCCGATGGTCACTGCCACCAAGTTGTTTCCCAACAGTTCGTGTAATGTTCCACTCCAGGTCTGGTGAATGAAAAGCCAGGTCAGGTGTAGTTGTAGAGTGCCATGATCTCGAGTAGAAAGTATGTGGGTCGGACGGCTTGTTAATCAACATGAATCTATTCTCATCCTGCCAGTCTTCCAGTCTCTCTCCTCTCTGGTCCATGTGATCATAGCCCCAGCTCTGCGAGTGGCTGTTGAAATCGCCACACACAATCATTTTTTTCTTTTAGTGGTAGAGTGTCCAGTGCCTGTGGGCGGTCACTTGGACAGTAGTAATTGATCAGATGTAGATCTGTATTACCTGTCTTAAGTTTAAGTGTCTGATACTCAGCCCCTTCCATGTAGACTTTGATTTGGGAAGCCATGATGTTATTTCTTACAAGGGTCAGTATCCCACCTTTTCGCCTGTTCTTTCGGTCAGATCGGTAACACTGGTAGCCTCTGATTTTGAAGGCTATATTTTCATTGAGGTGAGTTTCTTGCAAGCAACATATGCTTACTTTTTCTTGGTCCAAGATTTTTTCTAATTCTATTTTTTTGTTGCTGACTCCCTCCGCATTCCAGTGCATTATTTTAAGTCTTCGTTTAGTATGGCCAGTCGTTCTATTCTCATGTCCCCTGGCTCCACAGGACATCTGAGAAGGACCTCCAGTAGTTGGGGTTGGACCCTTTCGAGACATAGGGCCCGGCACTGCACCTGCCTGGGGGTCCAAAGCAGGGCGAGCACCATAACGATTAGCAGTAGTCGACATATTCCATTTTGCGTGATTGCGTGGCATCCTGATTTCTGTGGTGCGCCTCTTGGCTGGTTGCCTCCGTCTTCAGCACCTTTCTTTGCTAGAGCAGACTGTGGTCTCACTCGAGTGTAGATGTGTACGCGCGCACACACCTGTCTGCGCATGCATGTACGTGCATACACATCTAGAGCATACTGGTTATTTTCCGGCGCCAGAGACTCGCCGTCGCCCCTTCTCCTGTTAGTTTAAACAGGCCCGCCACGTGAAGGCCAGGAGTTGGACTTTTGCTGCATAGGTTATGTATTCACGAGCCATTGAGGTATTTGAGCAATGTTGGGCGCTCACCCCAACACCACGCCTCGGCTACATACAGCAACATTTGGAACCCTGGCTTATTCCAATTCTGTCCCTTACATTCTTGTACAGTCTGCCAAAGGCTGCGCTGGCCTTAGAGATTCTTGCATTCACTTCGTCATCAATTGTGGCAGCTGGTGACACAGTGCTGCCAAGATAGGTGAATTTATCCACAACACTTAGTCTATGACCATTCACATTGATATTCGGCACAGTGTGATTATTCCCTGGAGCTGGCTGGTACATAACTACAGTCTTCTCCAAGTTGATATTGAGCCCAAAGTTGGCACAGGCATGTGAGAAAGCTGAAACATTATGTTGCATGTCCGCCTCTGAGTTGGCGTATAGAGCGCAATCATCAGCAAACAGGAGCTCTCTGACGGTGTCGCTGTTAATTATTGTTTTAGCTTTCAGCCTTCTGAGATTGAATAACTTTTCATCCATGCGGTAGTTGATGTCTATTCCAATGTCGTTGTTCTCGACGGCATTCGTCAACATAGCTGAAAACATGAGGCTGAATAGTGTAGGTGCCAGGACACATCCTTGCTTCCCCCCATTGGTGACTGGAAAGGGCTCAGACAGATGTGATTTAGTCCAAGGGAGGCAACCTTCTCTTTTATAGATGTTTGATTCTATAGAGCCTAAATATTTCATTTTCAAAGCATCATTTTATAGTTAGAAATACTTTGATTTCTTAAAATCTGCGATCAGAATGTAGATAAAACTCTTTGAATATAAGTAAAACTTATAGAATGCTGCACATCTGCTTGTAATGTATTGTACAAATATTAACAAGCTTACGTCATGTTCCCTGTAGTTGAAATGGTAATAATCTATATCTATAAAACAAAATGTATGTGTATATATATGTATGTATGTAAATATGTATGTCCTTTATTTGTTCGCGAACGGCCCATCCGATTGAGATGAAATTTTCTACACGCCTTCCTTTCATTCCAGAGCTGTCAACTGTCATAGTTTTTTTCTCTTCTTCCTCCTCCTCCCTCCTCCCCCTCCCAAAATACGTACGTAAATATATGATGATGATGATGAAAGAATCCCCGAACCAAAACGCTAGGGAAAGGGAAGAAAATGACGTGACTACACAGAATCGTCACACGGCAATCATCATCATCAAGTGCCGTGCCGGCTGGCGTAGGCGTTCATGGCTCTCCGTAGATCTCAGTCTTTGGTTTTTTGGATCAACTCTGCTGCTGATATTCCTCCATGCCACGGCAATATCAATAACAATTCATCTTTTTATGTGTATCTATATCTATAAAACAAAGTGTATGTGTATATGTATATATGTATGTATGTAAATATGTATGTCCTTTATTTGTTCGCGAACGGCCCATCCGATTGAGATGAAATTTTCTACACGCCTTCCTTTCATTCCAGAGCTGTCAACTGTCATAGTTTTTTTTTCTTCTTCCTCCTCCTCCCTCCTCCCCCTCCCAAAATACGTACGTAAATATATGATGATGATGATGAAAGAATCCCCGAACCAAAACGCTAGGGAAAGGGAAGAAAATGACGTGACTACACAGAATCGTCACACGGCAATCATCATCATCAAGTGCCGTGCCGGCTGGCGTAGGCGTTCATGGCTCTCCGTAGATCTCAGTCTTTGGTTTTTTGGATCAACTCTGCTGCTGATATTCCTCCATGCCACGGCAATATCAATAACAATTCATCTTTTTATGTGTAAGGAAGTTATCTACAGTCGTGTAGAAGGGAAGAACTAGACGAGTATGAATTCGGAATGGCGAACTCTCTCCTCCTCTCTTCTTCCTCCCTCTCATCCCTCTCCCGACTCCCTCCTCCTTCTCCCTCTTTCTTCTCCCTCTTCCTCTCCCCTCCTCCTCCATCCTCCTCCCTCCTACTCCATCCGCCTCCTCCCCCTCCTCCCTCATCTTCCCTTCTCCTCCCTCTCCCTCCTTATCCCTCCTCCTCCTCCTGCCTCCCTCCTCCTCCTCCTGCCTCCTTCTCCCTCATCATTCTCACTCCTCCTTCTCCCTTCTTCTCCCTCTTCCCTCTTCCTCCTCCTCCTACCTCCTCCCTCCTCCCTTTTCCTCCCTCCTCCTCCCTCTACATCCTCCCTCCTCCTCTCCATTCTTCCTCCTACCCTCTTCCTCTTCCCCTCCTCCCTATCCCTCCTCCTCCCTTCACATTCCTCCTCCTCCCTCTTCCTCCTCCTCCCTCCTCCTCCTCATCCCTCCTTCTCCCTCCTCCTCCTTCTTCCTCCCTCCTCCTCCCTCCTCCCCCTCCTCCTTCCTCCTCCTCCCTCTCCTCCTCCTCACTCCTCCTCCTCCTCCTCCCTCTACCTCCTCCCTCCTCCTCCCTCTTCCTCCTCCTCATCCCTCCTCCTCCCTTCTCCTCCTCCCTCCTCCTCCTCCCTCTACCTCCTCCTCCCTTCACATTCCTCCTCCTCCTTCTTCCTCCCTCCTCCTCCTCCCTCCTCCCCCTCCTCCTTCCTCCTCCTCCCTCTCCTCCTCCTCTCCTCCTCCTCCCTCTACCTCCTCCCTCCTCCTCCCTTCACATTCCTCCTCCTCCCTCTTCCTCCTCCCTCCTCCTCCTCCCTCCTCCTCCTCTCTCCTCCTCCCTCCTCCTCATCACTCCTCCTCCCCCCTCCTCCTCCTCCCTCCTCCCTCTCCGCCTCCTCCCTCCTCCTCCTCCCTCTACCTCCTCTCCTCCCTCCTCCTCCCTCTACCTCCTCCCTCCTCCTCCCTTCACATTCCTCCTCCTCCCTCTTCCTCCCTCCTCCTCCTCTCTCCGCCTCCCTCCTCCTCATCCCCTCCTCCCCTCCTTCTCCTCCTTCTCCCTCCTCATTCTCCCTCTTCCTCCTCCCTCTTCCTTCTCCCTCCGCCTCCTCCATCCTCCTACTCTCTCCTCCTCCTCCCTCCTCCTCCCTTTTCCTCCCTCTCCTCCTCCTGCTCCCTTCTCCTCCTGCGTTCTTCTCCTCCCTCCTTCTCCCTCCTCCTCCCTCTTCCTCCTCGCCTCCTCCTCCACACTACTCCTCCCTCCTCCTCCTAATCCCTCCTCCTCCCTCCTATTCCTCCCTACTCCTCCTGTCTCCTCCCTCCTCCTCCCTCCTCTTCCCTCCTCCACCTCCCTCTTCCTCCTCCCTCCTCCATTTACCCAAGACAGACAGACAGTCAGACAGATAGTCGGGAACGGGATCTTATATGACTACTTATATAATTTAAATGAGATGCTCTCCACCATGGGATGGGCCGGGTCAGACAGATAGACAGACAGACAGATAGATAGATAGATAGACAGACAGACAGACAGACAGACAGACAGACAGACAGACAGACATACAGACAGACAGACAGACAGACAGACAGACAGTCGGGAACTTATATGACTACTTATATGAATTAAATGAGATTCTCCCCACCAGGAGTTGGGCGATGCCGGGCCGGGTCAGACAGACAGACAGATAGATAGTCGGAACGGGAACTTATATGACTACTTATATGAATTAAATGAGATTCTCCCCATCAGGGTCTGGGCGAAGACGGGCCGGGTCAGACAGACAGACAGACAGATAGACAGACAGACAGACAGACAGATAGTCGGTAACGGGAACGAGAACTTATATGACTACTTATATGAATTAAATGAGATGCTCCCCACCAGGGTCTGGGCGAAGCCGGGCCGGGTCAGCTAGTTATGTATATTTATTGAAGACGTCTGTGTTGAGCATAAATTTCTCTTGAAGGGGAAGTGGTATGGCCGTCATGGCCCGCCAAACCCTATAATGTTCTGAATATGTTGTATTCTTCTTCTTCTTCTTCTTCTTCTTCTTCTTCTTTCGTTCGCCTGATATATGTTTGTAACCGTGTGTTGCCGGGGCCCATAAGGGAAGCAAAGAATAGCAACACTGCAGCCTACCATGCATGTCGTAAGAGGCGACTAAGGAGGCTTGATGGTTCCGTCGCCCTGCTACTGAGTGAGTGCGTGGCGCGGCACTGTGAGCTGTGAGTTTCGTGTGAAATGCTTTTGAATCTGCCCAAGGTCTTTTGGAACGTGACTGCATGTTCGGAGCGATGGCAGATGGCTATGTCCCAGAGTTGACCGGTTTTTGCCTTATGCAGAAATGCGTGGCTGCTGGGCTTCTGGTTGACTGCCACTGCCATTGACGATGAACTGTATTTCGTGGACTGTGTGGGTGAACATCTAGGAAATATCCAGATGGGAAAATGACTGCCGATTCCATCAGAAATGAACTGGGTGCTTTGTGGGGGACTATTGTGTTGACATTCTGGTGGCGGCATTATGCACAGTGTATCTGTGCGGGCTGTTATTTGTCGAGACTCCTGTCTTTTCCACTTTTCACATTGGGCAGTGGGGAGCGTTTTGTGTGATATTCACTGGCACAGGAATGGAGCATAATGGGAACGACCCGTTGCTGTGAAGTTGGAACTGCGACTAACTAACTAACTAATGTTTATAACTACAATGTTGTCTCTTGTATCAATCTAATAGTCTTTTTTAGTTCACTCAGCGGTCCATAGAGTTTATCTTCCACTGTTTGTTGTCTCTCTAGGCCAGAAGGTTCGCCTGGATATGTTGTAGTTTGGGCAGTCCTGGAGTATGTGCTCTGCTGTCTGCGACCAATCTTGAATTTTGTATACATGTGGTTGCGTAATCTATTGTGTCCTGTTCTGAGGCGCAGAAAAATGACCTGTTTTTGGTCTGTCCATAACGTGGTAGTCGTCTTGAGTAGGGTTTGGTGGCCTTCTGTCTGATTTGATCATTCTTTTCGGTTGGTGGTATGTAATGGGCACATCAGGTTGTTCTTCTGTTGCTCCTTCCTTAGCCAATCGATCAGCTCTGTCGTTTCCGGGGACTCCACAGTGGGATGGTATCCACTGTATGGTGACCTTACGCTGACTGCTAAGTTCAGAAAGTAGTGTCCTTAGAACTGACATTTTCCCAGACAGGAGTGCCTCTAATACTGATTTTGCATCTGTCGATATCACCACAGGTTGTGTACCATGGCTGGTATTTAGTAATTTCTCTATTGCTATCTTGATTGCCTCAATTTCAGCATCATAGTTATGGCAGTACTGTCCTGTTGGAACTCTGGCCGCGTCCCTAGTATTATTTTGGTATTCTATGTACACTCCCGCTCCTCCATTTCGAAAAGCATTTTGTGATGACCCTTCTGTGTAGACTCGGATCCAGAGATCCTGTGGGTATTCGTCATCAAGGAAGCTGAGAGTGGCTGTTCTGCGCTGTACACTGTTCTGTTCTTCGTTTCAAATATTCCTCTCACTTTTGTCTGGATTTGTAGCGATAGTCTATGTTCATCTTTCCACGGGGTTCGCTCTGGAATAGTTGTCAAGGGCATACCAACTAATGGAAGATCGATGGTTTCTCTGCAGAGTCGTTTGGCCTGGTGGATGAAACTATTTCTTTTCAACCGCCCCATAGCTAAGTTTTCAAATCGGTTCTTCATAGGGTGGCCTGGCAAGCTGAGGAATTTTTCTGCTTGTATTAGTTGTCACGGTCTTACTTAAACATAATTCTGGCTCGTATTTCAGGACAGAGGTGAAACTATTGCATGCGTTCAATAACTGCATTCACACGCACGGCAATTATAGTTATCATTTATTAAACACTAGCTGACCCGGCCCGGCTTCACCCAGACCCTGGTGGGTAACATCTCATTTAATTTATATAAGTAGTCATATAAGCTCCAGTTCCCGTTCCTGACTATATATCTGTCTGTCTGTCTGTCTATCTATCTATCTGTCTGTCTGTCTGTCTGTCTGACCCGGCTCGGCTTCGCCCAGCCCCTGGTGGAGAGCATCTCATTTAAATCATATAAGTAGTCATATAAGCTCCCGTTCCCGTTCCCGACTATCTGTCTCTCTGTCGACTGTCTGTAATGCGGACTCTATATTTTTGTATGAACATACAACGTTTCTCAGTTCGATGTACTGCTATCAATGTTTGGAATAATTGCGTACTCTTTTTGCTACGTGCAAATCAATAAACTCCGGCAGAACCCAAAACGATGCGTTGAGTATTCCATCTTTCACTATCGACTCATATTCATCATCTCCACCACCGCACTGTTATACTGGGCTACAGTGTTAACAATGGGTTCGAGAGAATTGACCTGGGCTACCATGTTAACAATGGGTACAAGATAATTGACTTGGGCTATAGTGTTAACAATGGGTATGAGAGAATTGACCTGGGCTATTGTGTTAATGGGTACAAGAGAATTGGCCTGGGCTACAGTGTTAACAATGGGTTCGAGACAGACAGACAGACAGATAGACAGACAGACAGACAGACAGATAGTCGGTAACGGGAACGAGAACTTATATGACTACTTATATGAATTAAATGAGATGCTCCCCACCAGGGTCTGGGCGAAGCATGTTAACAATGAGTACGAGAGAATTGACCTGGGCTACTGTGTTAACAATGGGTACAAGATAATTGACCTGGGCTACTGTGTTAACAATGGGTACGAGAGAATTGACCTGGGATACTGTGTTAACAATGGATGCGAGAGAATTGACCTGGGCTACTCTGTTAACAATGGGTACAAGAGAATTGACCTGGGCTACCATGTTAACAATGGGTACAAGAGAATTGACCTGGGCTACTGTGTTAACAATGGGTACGAGAGAATTGAACTGGGCTACTGTGTTAACAATGGGTACGAGAGAATTGAACTGGGCTACTGTGTTAACAATGGGTACAAGAGAATTGACTTGGGCTATAGTGTTAACAATGGGTATGAGAGAATTGACCTGGGCTATTGTGTTAATGGGTACAAGAGAATTGGCCTGGGCTACAGTGTTAAAAATGAGTTCGAGAGAATTGACCTGGGCTACCATGTTAACAATGAGTACGAGAGAATTGACCTGGGCTACTGTGTTAACAATGGGTACAAGATAATTGACCTGGGCTACTGTGTTAACAATGGGTACGAGAGAATTGACCTGGGATACTGTGTTAACAATGGATGCGAGAGAATTGACCTGGGCTACTCTGTTAACAATGGGTACAAGAGAATTGACCTGGGCTACCATGTTAACAATGGGTATGAGAGAATTGACCTGGGCTACCATATTAACAATGGGTATGAGAGAATTGATCTGGGCTACCATGTTAACAATGGGTACGAGAGAATTGACCTGGGATATTGTGTTAATGGGTACAAGAGAATTGACCTGGGCTACAGTGTCAACAATGGGTTCGAGAGAATTGACCTGGGCTACCATGTTAACAATGGGTACAAGATAATTTACCTGGGCTACTGTGTTAACAATGGGTACGAGAGAATTGACCTGGGTTACTGTGTTAACAATGGGTGCGAGAGAATTGACCTGGGCTACCGTGTTAACAATGGGTACAAGAGAATTGATCTGGGCTACTGTGTTAACAATGGGTACAAGAGAATTGACCTGAGCTACCGTGCTAACAATGGGTATGAGATAATTTACCTGGGCTACAGTGTTAATAATGTGTACGAGAGAATTGACCTGGGCTACCGTGTTAACAATGGTTACAAGATAATTGACCTGGGCTACAGTGTTAACAATGGGTACGAGAGAATTTTTGGGGAAGTGAAATCGGCCAATCTGATAAAGACCACATCACTTGTTCAGTGTTAATTGGTCTAAAAATATGGAGCTATTGCCTTCTCTATTTAAGTAATCCTCTCAGAAATGTGGTGTACTCGCCAAGTGGTTGATCAAATACCAAGCTTTCGTTTCCCTGACTTGTCATTCCAGAAATGCTACAAGTATCAACTATTGTTTGACAGCACGGAGCAGAAGCACCACTGTTGTGCATGTGGTAAGGGCTTCTGTGCTGACTGCTACTCCAAGCAGCGTCCAGTACCAGAAAGAGGCTGGGGCTCCTAGCCCGTCCGTGTTTGTGATGCCTGTTTTACGAAGCCTGACACAGGTACAGCTGTACAGTCAATTTCAAAGACAGGTGACCTTGACATTACATTTATGTATTTGAAGGCTATGTCAAATATTTCTGTTTTCAGAATACTACAGAGAACTTACCAGTGTTCGTTTCATGTACTGGAGGACAAGCAACACACAAGACGGCCAACACTTTCCAGTATGACAGTACAGGGCAAGATGTGGTGAGCAGAATAAGACGTGACAAGCGCAGAAAGCTTCAGGGCAGAAAAAAAAGCTGGGAGCAGCCACCTTGGTGGAATTTTGAGGTGGAGAAGGCTTGGGTGGATAAGCGTAGTGCTGTAAGGAGATGGCAAAATGCCAAGAAGAACAGAGCTGGCCATCCTCGTCCCTGCAAGCACTTAGAAAGAGAGATGCACACAAAAGTAAGCTATTTTAAAAAAACTGGTCAAGGTGGTTGAAAGTGAAAAATGGGCAGAGGTGTGTCAAAGAGTAATCACATACAAGTCACTGGAACTGTTCTGGCGACTACATAAAAGAATGAGTGGGGTAGTCAAGAATAAGAGCATTTCTGACTTCCAAGGTGCTGACCTCATCTGGCAGAGGACTGATGAGGACAAGGGCAAAGCCCTCTTTGAGCGCTATCTAGAGCAAAGCAACCAGACAGACATGGGAGGCCGAAATCTGGCCAAGGAGGTCAACCCAGACAGGTGCAAGGCCCAGAACACTTCGGATGAAGACACAGTGACAGTGAAAGAAATCAAGGCTGTGCTTCGACAATCAAAAAACAGCGCTCCAGGGCTTGATGGTATAAAATACGACAACATCAATAGGTGTACCGACAACGAGCTAGCTAGAGAAACTAGCAGACATGTGCAACAACAGTATAGGGAGTGCTAGCATCAAGGAGGAGTGGTTACACAGCTATCTGATTCCCTTGCCGAAGCCTGGCAAAGACCACACAAAAATTCAGGGATATCGAGTTATAACCATGCAGAATACAATAGGCAAGCTGCTGGAGGAGGTAATTGCCAGGAAAATATCAAGCCAGCTAGAGAGGCAAGGTGTTTTCCCACCTACCCTGGGTGGGTACCGTCCAAATAGAGAAACCTGGACGAATGCAGCAGTTTTTGCCCATGATGTTTATGAAGGTTTCCACTCAGGCATTGAAACCTTTGCTGCAGCGATTGATCTTGAGGACACGTACAACAGAGTACCATTGGATTTTTTAATGCTTCAGCTTCTTGAACTCAAAATAAGTCCATTCCTCCTTAGTTGGATCGCTGCAGCCCTCTTCCAACAGAAAGTAGATTTTAGGTGTGGCAGTTGGATTTCGGAACCAACAACAATATATTGATATATCATTATCAAGTATCTCATCTGTTTGTAAAGTATGTATGTTAGTATGCATGGACATTTATGAACAAGTGTGTACATAAAGTATCTGTAGAAGATACCACCCAACCTCATGTTCAGATCTTGCAAGATGTATTTTTATTCTATGTACAGTGCAAACCGATTAATGCGATCTCGGAAGTGGCAAATTTCTGTTGTGAAGAACAATATTGTATTGTACGTTGTAAATGCATTACTATATGTTTGAACTCTTTTAAGAGGAATTTCTGATAAGAATATCTATTTCTTGGGTCCCAGGTGAGTTCGCCTTATCAGATCTGCACTGTATATGTGTATGGAAAGAACATTGAAGGAAGTCATGGTTCCAGAAGGCATGGTTCCTAAAATGGATGGTTTCCTAGAAGGCAAAGAACATTGAAGGAAGTCATGGTTCCTAAAATGGATGGTTTCCTAGAAGGCATTGTTCCCAGAAGGCATTATTCCCAGAAGGCATAGTTTCAAAAAGAAGAGGCAGTGATCAACCAACATGGAAATGGACACAGGAAATTGAAGACTCCTTGGGTATGAATATGCATGAGGCAAGGGGAGCTGGTAAAGGATTGAGAATCTTGTTGGTGAGCAATGATGAGAGCGATATTCTGCAAAGGACCTGCTACATGATGACCTATATGTATATAAAGGTCATCCCATGGCAAATACTGCTGTTGAGGTGTGTGAAGAGTAATGCCTTCACATATCCTGGGTCATGACACATTCCCTTTCTCGTCACCTTTTCCTTCTTTCCTCTGACAATTCCAGAAAATTGTCTGGTACCCAATTTCACGAGGCGGGTGCTTTATTCTGACCTCGCTGGGGATTGTACCTGGGCCACTACTTTCAGAGGCTAGCAGGATATTAAATTGCAATTGTTCAAAAGAGGGAAAAGAAACAGGAATTGTAATAAAGGAAATTCTAGTGTTGGTAGAAGCAGAAAGGAGGTTAACTAAACAACTGAAGACAGACATTAATACTTACCAGAGACAGTGCATTTTGTTTGACATAAGAGAGGCTGTAGTTGTTACTTAAAAGAACTGGGTTTTCCATGGATGTGTAATAATCATGCAGGTTAAAACTCACTAAAGGAACATATATGTACTTAGGCACTTGGCCACTGTATTCGAACCCACTATGCCAATGGCACAACAATTAGCATGACTGATTATTCCTTCTATCCTCTTGCCTTCCATAAGTGCTAATCATTAGCTGTGAATTTATTTCTTATCTTGCTTCAGTGGCCACATTCATTAAGGTGGTCGCTAAAATTTCTGTGTAATACTCAGAATTCTACCTATTTGCAGTTTCTAACATCTTGAGAACAATTTAAAAAAAAAACAACTGAAATCTGCTGCTAGGAATTATCCACAACTGTACTTACTGGTCAGAAAAATTCACACCACTACAAAGGATTGATCTAGAAGCACCATGTTGATAAGCAAACACTCTGTCACCACAGCACTAGTTAATTAGGGTCTTAGTTTATTCAACCGTTCCATGTCTATCCATCACTGGAAGCACAGTTAACTAGATCATTCCTTCACCTGTCACCAAATGTTATAGGGAGAAGCTACGAAATGCGATTCACAATCCCGCATACTGCATTTGAAACACAGCTGCTGGCGATTTGAAGCAGAATACATTTTACTGGTTTTCATACAATGTGGTATGAGCGTAAGTCACTCAAAAATCAATGGCAAACTAATGAACATTTTTTAAAAGTTTATTACATATCCTTTACAGGCCACAAAAGAAGTATTGGACAAATAAAAGACGACACGGCAGCAAGAGCGGATATTTTACACTATACAATACTATTAACAAAAAAGGTTACCGATGACAACAATTATGACGAGTTCAGCAATTTTCCTGAATGCACAAGAGTTCACCATGTATATCTGTGTGAGAGACTAATCACTTGCGGGTTTGTCCGGAGGGCTACGGTTCTTAGAAACCCCGGGACTTACTTAAAACAGATCCCAAAATAAAAAAAATCTTTAAGGGGGTGACAATTAAAAACAAGAAGCCCAGCAACACGTGTTGTGTTGAGTTTCACAGAAAGACTGAGCAACTGTAGATTTGTCCGGAGTGCTACAGTGCCAGGGAAACGGGCGGTCAGAAAAAAAAGAAGAAAAGGAAATTGTACACAGCTAAAAAAAACCACAGACATCAAATTTGTTTTAGCGCTAAATACAAATAGAAATCATCTTCATCATAAAACTACCATTCTGTAGTTACCAGCAGGCTGGTCGTTTGGCAGTCTCTTGACGGCTAATATAACAGAGCATCATCTCTGTTAGGGGGTTTAATGGGTGGTGTGCAAAGGGGAAAAGACTAGTATACAAGGCACGGCTGAGCATCCCGTTGGGATGTAACTAGGGACGCTCAAGCTGTGACGCGGGGGGTAGGAATAGTTAGTTACCATCTGTACCTCGGATCAGCAACACCTATTGTAATAACATCTGTCCAGAAAGTCATTGTATGCTGTTTTATATTCTACGATGTATTCAATTGAATAAACATTTGAAATACAGCGAGGACTTGTCTCTGCTCTATAACCTCAGCACTGTTATAAGAGTAGAAATGTTGCCGTTTGACCAGGATACGATTGTCTGGATTGACCGAAGTATTAACCACGGCACATTTTGAAACGATCGTCAAACAACTTCATTTTGTTGCGGCGACTAACCGAAGTATTGACCACGGCACATTTTGAAACACTTGTTGAACACGCTTGGAAAATGGCTGTTTTTGTTGATACAACCTTGAATGTGAGACTTGCAACAGCCAAAAGCCCATCCAGGGGTGGCTGTTTGTGAGTTTGTGATCTTGCCCTGTTCGACTGCGTCAAGAGGCTGCTTAATTAGGTCGCCGTTCACATTCTCGTTTCATCGGCCTAATATAATCAAAGCTGAAGTCCACATTATCAAGTTGATCGTTGGCTCTGCGGTCGTCAAATCCACATTATCAAGTTGATCGTTGGCTCTGCGGTCGTCATATCCATATTATCAAGTTGATCGTTGGCTCTGCGGTCGTCAAGTCCACATTATCAAGCTGAACGTGAGCACTCTACGAGGTTTCTATCAAGGGCCTACCAAGAGGCGGCAGTCAAGAACCCGACCAAGGGCGAATTGTCAGTGAGGTTGATTTCTATCAAGGGCCTACCAAGAGGCGGCAGTCAAGTAAATCCTTACTGTGTCGATTGGGTCATCTCCTGGACGCTGTAGTTCGTGAGCCTTAATGTCATTTTCTTCCAGTGTCGAGAATGGACTTAGGACAGGCACCTGGTCAGTTTGTTCAGCTGGGAAGTGCTCGAGCAGTCAACATTGCTAACTAAAGCAGCAAGTACAAGTCTAATAGTTTAACTTAGTAGAAGATTATAAAACTTGGTTAGTTTAGAATAACAATATCGACAACATTGGTAACTGAAGAAAATACAAGTCTAATAGTTTAATTTGGTGAAAAATTATAGAACTTGCTTAGTTTAGAATAATAATATTGTGTTGCTATATATTATTGTAATATATTGTGTTGTGCTGGTATATTCTGTATTTCAGATTTATAATGGAACCCCGGGACCTTTCCTTAGGACAGGTGCTTGGTGGTGTAGGTCGAGCCATATCCAAGTTGTACACATTTTGAAACAGCAAAGCATAGCTGTTGACATTGATAAGTTTAGTGGGCAAGCAAAATATTTTAAAAAGTGGATCGTGTCCATAGAAAAACATGCTTATTTAATGGGCGCCACAGATGAAGATAAGAAAAATTAAGCTTATAAGACAAGTGTATCGCCTGTCTCAGATCATATTAGAAGAAGATTGGAGGCAGGAACAGATGAGACGTGGGAGCAATTTAAAGATGATCTAGCTCATAAATATGCTGAGATCACGGATCCCCAACATGCTTTTTCAGTATTAAGACAATCTAGGCAAGATAATGGAGAAAGTGTTCAGCTGTACAGTGATAGGCTGATTAATTTAGCTGAAGAAGCATTCATAGGCCAGAATGTTCAAGGCGAGGAAGTGGAGAGGATGCTGGTTGGAATTTTTGTTGATGGGATAAAGTCAGATGGACTTAAGTTTAAACTTATGAGGGAAAATCCTGCGAGATTATCACAGGCTGTGGATATAGCTGTACAGGAAGAAAGTCTGAGAAGAAGGTTAAGACTGAGAGTAGGACGAGAAATAGGAAGTAGTAGAGAGGATAGGATTGAAGAACCTATGGAGATAGGACAGGCAAGATACGGATGGAGAAGACGAGGAGAAAACAGACAGTGCAGGGAAATAAGGAAAATACTCAGGATAGAGGAAGACAAATGAGAAACCATATAAGAGAGACGGTAGGTAGTACAAATATGGTTTGTTGGGATTGTGGACAGAGAGGACACGCTTCTAGATTTTGTGGCAACAGACGTGCTCAGGTTAGTGCACAGAATAGAAGTGTAAACAGTGGACTAAATAGAAATTTTGAAGACAGACAGGAATTTTACAAGGCCAAGAACGCAGGAAAACTGGCATCCCACTTACTGAGTAGGACCTGCGGTAGGAGGGAAAATAAAAAGGTCCCAAGAATTAAGGAATATTTTAATGACAAGTATAGGAGGACAAGTAGACAGTGGTCTCAACTTGGTGAAATAAAACAGTTCTCAGTGAATATGACGGATCCCAGTTCATGTATAATAGAAATAGGAAAATTTAGAATTCGAACATTGGTTGATTCGGGAGCTCAAGTCAGTGTAATCAAGGAAAAATTCTTATATCGTATATTAAAGAATTTTAGAATATTTGGGAATCAGGACAATCTCCATTCTGTTACCGGACAAAATTTGGAAGTGGTTGGACAAACAATGATCAACTTTAGGTTAGGAGGGATAAATGTGAGACACCTTTTCCATGTAGTTAAAGATTTAAGTAGGAACATGATACTAGGTAGAGATTTCTTGCAAAAAAATGGCATAAGACTTTATTTTGATTTACATAAGTTAAGATTTCAAGATGTCTATGTTGATTTAGAAGAAGATATGCACGTATCGGCGCTGGTCAGAGTAAAAACGACCATGTCCTTAAAACCACAGACGGTCAATCTGATACAGGCAACAATTTTAAAAAATCCTTATTTTTCGATAGGACAAACAGTTACGATAACAGAGTTAGAGAGAGAAATAATAGATGAACCAGGCTTAGAAGTCACAGATGGGATAATAACACTATATAACCACTTCAGCTTTCCAGTGATGCTTTTTAACAAAACAGGGAAGGAGATTAAATTATATAGAAGTTGCGTGATCGCCAAAGTAGCACATAGTCATAACAGCATATCAACTACAGAAAGAGAGGAAATATCGAGAAATAATTCAGAAACCCCTATTGAAAGAATCAATGCCAGAAATAGACGCGGAAGAAGAGGGAACGTACAGAATGATGAATTGATCCATGCATTCAGAAAACATACATCTCAAATATATTCATTAGACAAAACAACAAGAGAACAGGAATTATTATCACAGTTGAAAGCTCTACCAGAGTATAAGGAAGTATTAGAAAAGTTAGTGAGAGAAAATCAAGACGGTTTTGCTATCAATGACTTGTAGCTGGGTAAGACTAAAACAGTTACTATGGAAATAGACACAGGGAATCACCCACCAATTAGTTTAAAACCATATAGAACTCCTCTAAGAAATAGAGAGATTGTAGAAAAAGCATTAGAAGATATGCTGAAAGCAGGAATCATAACAAGATCCAAGTCAGAATGGTCATCTCCGATAGTAATAGTAACCAAGAAGGATGGTAGTCACCGGTTTTGCTGTTACTACAGGGCCCTGAACAAAATCACCAAGAATGTAGCTTATCCGTTGCCGGTGATCGATGATATTTTAGGGCTACTTAATGGGTCTACCTTCTTCACTACGCTAGACGCAAGGTCAGGATTTTGGTGTATCCCTATGTCGCCGGATGTTCAGAAGAAAAGTGCTTTCTGTACTCACGCAGGTTCTTACGAATTTTTACGAATGCCTTTTGGAGTCAAGACGGCGCCTTCTCATTATATGTTATTAATAAATCAAGTACTGGAGGGCTTGCAAAATTTCGCATTAGCATATATAGATGACATTTTGATCTACACAGCAGGAGAAGTACAAGACCATCTGAAACATGTAAAAGTAGTATTTGATAGGCTACGATTACACGATGTTAAATTGAAACTCAGTAAATGTGAATTTCTAAAAACGGAAACTAAGTACTTGGGGTACATCATCGATAGGGAAGGAATTAAACCAGATCAGGACAAAGTAAAGGTCATTAGAGAATTACCTGCTCCGACCAACGTAAGGGAAGTACGAGCTTTTATTGGTACATGTGGGTACTATCGTCGGTTCATTCCAAATTTCGCACAAATAGCAGAACCCATCACAAACCTAACTTGCAAATACGCAAGATTTAAATGGGATGATGATTGTCAGAAAGCATTTAATTTTTTTAAAAATAGTTTAACAACAATTCCATTATTAGCACATCCAGATCTAAACAAACAATTGATTTTATATACAGACGCTTCAGATAGTGCCATAGGAGTATGTTTAACACAACCATATGAAGGAGAAAATTCAGGAATACCAGGAGTTAAGAATGAAAGACCAATCTATTTTCTCTCACACAAACTTAGCAAAACTCAAAAGAAGTGGGCAACAGTGGAGAAGGAAGCATATGCTATACACTATGCCTTGCAGAAACTAGATTATTACTTACATAACGCTAATTTTATTATCAAAACTGATCACATGCCACTAAAATCTTTACTAGTGGCCCCAGTACAAAACAGAAAAATACAGACATGGGAACTGAACTTACAAGGGTACAACGCAAAAGTTGAGTATATATCCGGTAAGGAAAACACATGTGCAGAATTATTATCCAGAATCCCGTATCCAGAGACATCAGGGAATACTGAAGATGAGGGAGAACCAGAAATAGATGACCGAAATTGGCAAGTAAATATACTAGATTCTGCCATATTGAACAGAGAACATTTTAGGAGCTCACTGTCAGATCAAGAATCTGAACCAATAGCGGAAGATCCACAATTAATGCAGTTTGATATGAAAGAAGAACAAGAATTGGATCCGAAGGTAATAGAAATAAAACAGAAGTTGAAAGAAACGGGCGAGAACAGTTCTAAGAAGAATTTTTTAGTCTTGCAGGATGACAATCAGTTATATTATGTGAGTGAAAAAAGTGAAGAGTTGAGAAAAGATATTCCGAAACATTTGGAAATTGAGATTCTACAGGCATATCATGATGAGAATGGTCATCTTGGTCGCGACAAGTTAGTTAAAGCCCTCAAGAATAAATATTATTGGCCGAATTTATTTAAAACCGCTTGTAAATATGTTGACGCGTGTGAGAAATGTAGGTTAAGAAATATGAAAACGATCAAATGTCCCTTACAAGATACTGACATCCCTCAGTTTCCAATGCAGAAAGTGAGTGTAGATATTTCAGGTCCTCACCCTAGAACGTTATCGGGAAATGTATACCTACTACATATCGTGGATTGCTACAGTCTATGGCCGGAGGTTTATGCGATTCCGGATAAGAGCGCTGATACCATCATTAATATTTTTCTACAAGAGTACATACCAAGGTTTAGTTGCCCACAGACGGTACTCACAGATAATGGAAAGGAGTTCGTGAACAAGAAGTTTGAGAAATTATTACAAGATTTGAATATCGCCCACATAAAAACTTCTTATTATAGACCTTCTTGAAATGCGAAAAATGAGAGACAACATTGGACATTATACAATATAATAGCAAAAATTGTAGAGGAACATGATAGGGATTGGGATCTTTACTTGGGATCTGCATTGGGCGCGATACGCAGAAATCAAAATGAAGGGACCGGTTTTTAACCATTTTACTTGCTACACGGAAGAGAACCAATACTCCCAATTGACAATCTGTTAAAACCTAGACGTAAATATATGGGGGAGGATTTTCAGGAAGTAATTTTACAAGAAATGCACAAAGCGCATGTAAGGTTAAGAAACAATATAATTAAAGCCAGAGAAAGACAGAAAAAGTACGCAGACAAAAATACACAACTACAGGAATTTAAAGTAGGTGATAGGGTTTACCAGGTAGCGGGGTAGGGGTATCCCCTATCAAAGGAGAAGTAAGGCGCCTCCTTCCCTCCGCTAGCCTACGGGACACCCTTGGGCAAGGTGGAGTACCCGTTTAGCCCCCCGATCAGGGTTACGTGAAGCCATGGGTGCAGGTGGTGGATGAAGATGTAGAGCAGCCGACAGATAGTTGTAGGTTATGGTCTACACCTTCACGACGGTAGGCAGAGGATCTCCTTTTTTGAGGAGACAATGGCTACGGTCACTGACCAGTATGGTCACTGCTGGGAAGGAAAGCAATGGCAAACTACCTTCTTTACACATGCCAAGAAAATCATGTTGTGTTCACTTATCGATAATCAGAGAAACGGCGTAAATGGGTGCTCCATAGGAGCAGCCTCGCCCGGTAGGGATAGTCATGCGCACCAGGTGACTCCAGACCGTCAACAGGCTACTAGGTGCAAAAGATTAATATCATTGAAAGTAGGAACTTGGAATGTTAGAACAATGAATGCAGATGGAAAGTTGGAGGACATAAAAAAAAGAAATGGAGAGAGAGAAGATTAACATATTAGGAATATCGGAAACGAGATGGAGAGGAGCAGGGATAAGGACAGGAGAGGATTGTAAGATTATTTACTCGGGGGGAGAAGAACAGCAAAGAGGTGTAGCCATTATATTAGATAAGCAAACATCAAATTCTGTCAAAGGATATTGGGCTGTGTCAGACAGAGTTCTATTAGTAAAATTAAACGGAAGACCTTTTAAAATAAATGTAATTCAAGTATATGCCCCAACAAGTGAAAGCAGTGAAGAAAGTATAGAGGCATTTTATAATGACATGGAGTCTGCTTTGAAGAACTGTAAAAAAATCAGAAATAAATATCATAATGGGTGATTTCAACGCAAAAATAGGAAAGCAAAGCGATGGATACAGTGTAGGCAACCATGGTTTGGGAGAGAGAAATGAAAGAGGTTACAGACTTGTAGAATCGGCAAAAGAACAAGAATTGGTTGTAGGAAACACCTGGTTTAAACAACATCCTAGAAGATTATGGACATGGAGGAGTCCAGACAGCAGGATTAAAAACCAGATAGATTACATCCTGATGAGCAAAAGGTTTCGAAATGCATTAACAGTTGTAAAAACAGTTCCAAATGCAGACTGTTACAGTGATCACAGATTAATTACTGGCACATTGAGGGTAAAGTTAAAGAAAGTCAAGTATACAACAGGAAACCCTAAATATGACTTGTGCAAATTGAAAACTGACAAAGAAATACAAGATAATTTTAACATAGAAGTAAAGAACAAATTTGATTTATTGTCTGATCTAGAGATCCTATTTCAAGATGTAGATGATCAATGGGAAATGCTGAAGAATTCAATCAGTTGTGCAGCAGAAAAAACTATTCCAAAAGTAAAGAAAGTTGGCCGTAAGACATGGATGACTGAAGAAATTTTACAACTAATGGAAACAAGAAGACAGAACAAAAATAATCCTGCCAAATATGAAGAAATTCACAGAAAAGTCAGAACCTTATGTAAGGAGGCTAAAGAAACATGGCTTGAGAAAAATTGCAGAGAAATTGAAAAACAACACAACAGTAAAAATGCGAAACTAATGCACAAAAGAATTCAGGAGATTACTAATCAAAGAACACGTACATCAGGAGGCTGCCTAAAGACAAAAGATGGAAGAGTCATAGTAGAAAAAGATCAGATTTTACATGTATGGTCAGATTACGTGAAAAACCTTTATGACGATAGCAGAGACGAACAATATATTGTTCAAAATAACAATGAAGGGCCAGCAATTTTGAAGATGGAGGTTCAGAATGCTCTTAATCATATGAAATCTGGCAAAACCCCCGGTCCAGACAGCGTCACAACAGAAATGATTAATGCTTTAGAAGAATATGGAATAGATAAAGTTACCAGTCTGCTTAATACAATATATGATACTGGAAACATACCTCATGAGTTATGTAATTCTGTATTTATTGCAATCCCAAAGAAATCGGGAGCCTTGGAATGTGATCAACATCGAACAATTAGTATAATGAGTCACATCACGAAGATTTTGCTAAGAATTATCATGCAAAGAGTTAGGAGGAAAATACAACCTGAAATAGGAGAAGAACAATGTGGGTTTGTAGTAGGCAAGGGTACAGTAAATGCTGTGTATATACTGAGAACCGTAATCGAACGTTCTATAGAAGTAAACAAAGATCTACACCTTTGCTTCATTGACTACACAAAGGCTTTTGATAAAGTGAGACATGTCAACATGATAAGGATGCTTGAAGATCTACAAATTGATGGGAAAGACCTTAGACTTGTAAAAAACATATATTGGAAACAACAAGCTGCCATAAGAGTTGATAATGAAGTAAGCCAATATCAGCCTATTAAGAGAGGTGTGAGACAGGGATGTGTAATGTCTCCAGATCTGTTTTCCCTGTACAGTGAAAATATTTTCAGAAATATTGAAAATATGGAAGGAATCAACATTGGGGGACGATGCATCAATAACATTAGATATGCAGATGATACAGTCTTGATTGCAGACAATGAACAGGACCTGCAAAATTTAGTAGATGCGGTTGTTACACATAGTGAACAACAAGGGTTAGAATTAAATTGTAAAAAGACACAGATTATGGTCGTCACTAAGAAGAACGAAATACCACAGTGTAATATACAAGTAAATGGGAATACTCTTCAACAAGTGAATGGGTACAATTACCTCGGAACAGTAATAACATCTGATGGGAGATGCCTTGAAGAGATTAGAACAAGAATCGCCATGGCAAAAGTAGCCTTTAGCAAGATGAAAAACATACTGACCAATAAAAAGATGTCAATTGAAACGAGAAAAAGAGTGTTGAGATGCTACATAGAACCTGTACTTTTATATGGATGTGAAGCTTGGACAATGAGCAGCCAGGCTGAAAAATATCTGATGGCTGTAGAAATGTGGTTTCTGAGGAAAATGCAAAGAATACCATGGACAGCCAGAAAGACCAATGAACAAGTCCTTCAAGAAACAAATGAAGATCGTAAACTGATCAGAGACATTAGACGTAGACAGTCACAATTTTTTGGGCATGTTATGAGAAGAAATGATTTGGAGAACTTGGTGACAACTGGTAAGATCGAGGGGAACAGACCAAGGGGAAGACCTAGAAACAAGTATCTGGATGGCTTGGCCTTGTGGCATGGTCGAGACAAAAACACGGAACTGATCCACGACTCTGTTGATCGAGTGAGATGGCAGAACATGACCGCCCACGCTTACCGGCATGGCACATGATGGATGGATGGATAGGGTTTACTATAAGAAACATAGAAGAAACTACAAATTTGATGCTCATTGGATTCCAGGATATTACATTTTAGAAAAGTTAGGTCCAGTATCATATAGTATCAAGAACCAAATTACAGGACATGTGGCTCGGTCACACGTGGAGCATTTAAGACGAGATAATGAAGATAAGGGAGACGATAATAATAATAATTATACAGAAGGGGTATACTCAGATGGACAACTCGTCAGAAGAGTCAAATATACGATACCCTCAGATTTTGAAAAAGAACTGGTACAAAAACAAACAATAACAACACCAATTTATGACGAAACTGGTGAACAAGCAGAAATAGTACCGAAAACTCTTAGGAGAGAAGAAAATAATACGTATGATAGTGTTGAATTTATGGAGGAGGAGGTAACCGCTCCATTTAAAAATACCAGACAAGCAGTAAAAAGGAGGATAGAGAGACAAAGAGCTAGAGAAGTTAAAAGACAAAAGAGAATTAGAGAAAATTCATCAAGCGACGAAGATATGCCACTACTCGAAAGATCGTTAAGAAACCATGATAGATAGATTAGAATAGACATAGAAAGAAAAAAATTAGCGGCCGCTAGCAATAGATATACAGATGAAGAACAAGAAATGGACGAAAATTCAGAATCTAATGGAAATAGTAGCATGAAGGAAGATGTTTCTCTTCGGGAAAATGAGGACATTGATGTGGAGATGGCAATTATACTATAGAGAAAAATCTAGAATTACTGAAAAAGTGGAGATATGGTAAATAGATTGATAGAATATTCTGCAGATAGCAGGATGAAAATTTTTGGTTTAAAGAGGAAATTTGTAATTGATGAAAAACGGTAGCTGTGAATTACAGATGAATTATAGAAGCAGGTTAGCAAATAGCCTGGTTAATAGTTGTTGTGAGTTGTCTTGATGAGTAGACATGATATTGTATATTTTTGTAATAAGTTAGGTGAATTCTCTTGTGGTCTTGGAGATGTATTCTTTATTGGCATTTAATTTTGAAATTTGACTTGTTGAGTTTTCTTAGTAGGTAAATAATTGGTTATTAGCCCAAAAATGTGACTAATAATGGATAGGTTGTATTTAGATATGATTTATTTTTTGTTTCATCATGTATGTCATATTATTTTGAATAATGTCTTCCTTTGACTTGGTTGATTGCCTTTATTTAAATTTGGGGATAAAAAATTGTCTTTAAAATGGTGGGGGGGGGGGGGGGGGATGATATCCTGTTTTGACTTCGTTTCGGTTTGCTCATGAATTGTGATTTTATTTGAATTGCTTTGTTTATTGGATAGTATATAGCCTTGTTTAAAAATAAGTTGTTATTGTTTTGCTTAGAGTAAAGAGTTGGTTTAGATCAATAAGACTACCTCTTATTAAATAATTAATAGGATCTTTCGTTCATAAAATAGTAAACAAACGACTGTGGACTAGGAAGAGAGACATATTCCCCTTGTGAGTAATAAGTTTAAGTAAACATGAGTACCATGAACTTCGGCCTTGTACTAGCAGGAAGGCTGCTGCGTCAGTCAGCATTAATATTTGGAATATGAGGGGTTAGTTAAAAAGGGAGTACATGTAGTTTAGAAACACATGAAATAAATGCCATGATTGGATGACGGGTTTTATAATAGATGCTACACAAGTAAACGTTGGTAGAAATATATGGATCTGGGGGGAGGGGGGGGGGTTGAAATAGGAGCTGCATTAAGTCAGCATTAATTGAAAATACAAGGATTGGATGCCATGTTATATTATGGGAGAAGAGTGGTTTAACTTATTGACACTTGTTGTGTGTTCAGATTAAACAAACGTGAATAATAGTAATGAAGGGACGCTGTGGTAACAGCATAAATCATAATTTTTGGAGCTTGCGAAGGTATGATACTAATATGCTATAAACAGAGAGAAAAAGAGCAGTAGTTGCTAGCTGATTTATAATCCTGGCAATAGAAGGGTGGTTTTAGATCGACGTAACTTTTGACAGGAACATTTATTATTAACAAAAAATGAAGATAATTGAAGATTAGCGGATTATATGATTTGGGTTTTTGAAAACTTTACGTTATAAAGTTTTGAGAGTGCATGGGAGGATAAATGGGATAATTGTGACTACTTCTTACTACTTTCTCTTTGGTGCGCACCAACCACTTTCCTGTCTATCCTGTGTTGTTGATGTTAGTGAGAGTATGATAAGTCGTAAAAATACATAAAAAATCTTCAATTTTTGTTAATCATAAATTAGATCGATATTTTTTATAAAGCGCATTGCTCTGTGACGGGGATTGCAAGAGGAGCTTTTGTAAAATATACTTACGTTATAATAATGTATGTGGCTGGCTATAAGATGAATTGTTGGGATAGAGGAATAGAGAGATAGAGATAGATTTTACTTGAGACAGGTTTAAATTGTTCAGTGCAAAATAAGGTAAGCGGATTGCTAATG
This sequence comes from Cepaea hortensis, assembly GCA_963921405.1. NCBI lineage: Eukaryota > Metazoa > Mollusca > Gastropoda > Stylommatophora > Helicidae > Cepaea > Cepaea hortensis. The sequence continues at coordinate 44,426,160 of OY992881.1, forward strand.
GTTTGAAGATGAAGTAATTTTGTGAGAGCGTTTAGTTAAGTGTGTTAGAAAGTCATAGAATTTGGAGTAAGACTTTTCGGGGAAAAGTCTTGTTGAGGGTAGAGAGGAATATAACAGAGCATCATCTCTGTTAGGGGGTTTAATGGGTGGTGTGCAAAGGGGAAAAGACTAGTATACAAGGCACGGCTGAGCATCCCGTTGGGATGTAACTAGGGACGCTCAAGCTGTGACGCGGGGGGTAGGAATAATTAGTTACCATCTGTACCTCGGGTCAGCAACACCTATTGTAATAACATCTGTCCAGAAAGTCATTGTATGCTGTTTTATATTCTACGATGTATTCAATTGAATAAACATTTGAAATACAGCGAGGACTTGTCACTGCTCTATAACCTCAGCACTGTTATACTAATACACGCGTTCCTCCATCTTGTTGTTAATCTGTTTATGTCAGTCTGCCTATCAAAGCCATGAAAAATACTGTATATGTTACTAGCAGTGATGATAATATAAGGACAAGGAAACATAGTTTGCAACTCTTGCAGGTCGCTATTCGACCACTTGCCTTCATCCACCCGCTTATTATTAAGATACCATGATGACGGCGCTGTTTGCCCGTCCGTATACACCCCTGGGAGGTCCGCGGGCTTCAGGAAATGATCTGCTACTTGGACACTTCTCTCTGAGGTCCGCGCGATAACTTTATTATCCTGGTGGGGATGCCAATCAATCAGTGGTCAAGAGAGGTGTCCATATCAAGTGATGCTGTCTTAGGGTGAAGTATCCCTCCGCCGTGAAGAAATAGTCCGTGATGTCAGCGCGGATTCACTACTGAATAAGGAAGCGATTGTGCACTTGTTCAGGAGTGAGGTGCGTGGTGTCAGCCCCTCCTGAATAAGAAGAGAATATGCGTTGACACCACGCACTACTTCTTCAGATTAAGAAGGAACTCATGGCGTCAGCGTGATGCCAGAGTGGCTTTCCTCTTGAAGAAGGAGGCCATTGTGCACTTGTTCAGGAGTGAGGTCGCGCAAACACCATGGAACTATTTCTTCATGACCTTGGGATTCCTTCTCTGCAAGTCAAGGTCATTTGAGGTGGACACTATTTACCACCTATTTATTGGCATCAGTCAGTTCAGCAATCTTCCTGAATGCACAAGAGATCGCTATGTATCTTGTCCGTCTTTGCGTGAGACTGAGGACTTGTGGGTTTGTCCGGAGGACTGTCTTTCTCTCTCAAAATAAAGATTCTTTAAGGGGGTGACAATTAAAAACAAGAAGCCCAGCAACACATGTTGTGGCGGGTTTCACAGGGAGACTGAGCACCTGTAGACTTGTCCGGAGTGCTACAGTGCTGGGGAAACGGGCGGGCAGAACAAAAACGAAATAGGAAATTGTACACGGCTAAAAAACACAATCAACGCACCCTCCCTCCCCAAATTACGGCCCTTGCACAAGAGTTCACCATGTATATCTGTGTGTGAGACTGAGCACTTGCGGGTTTGTCCGGAGGGCTACGGTTCTTAGAAACCCCGGGACTTACTTAAAACAGAACCCAAAATAAAGAATCTACAAGGGGGTGACAATTAAAAATAAGAAGCCCAGCAACACTTGGCGATCGATGTTCTGGAGGATGTCTCCTGTGCAGAAAGCTAAGTCTGGAGTAGAAGCTCGGCGTGTCATCCGCTTTGTTGAGTAGATGGAGATTCGAGTCTATTTCCCAGTCCTCCACTTCATCTCCTCTTTTGTCAGCATCTGGGTATTCCAATCTTTCTGAACGGCTGCAGGCGATTTGAAGCAGAATATATTTTACTGGTTTTCATACAATGTGGTATGAGCGTCAGTTACTCAAAAATCAATGGCAAACTAATGAACATTTTTAAAAAGTTTATTACATATCCTTTACAAGCCACAAAAGAAGTATGGGAACAAATAAAAGACGACACGGCAGAAGGAGTGGACATTTTAAACTATACAATACTATTAACAAAAAAGGTTACCGATGACAACAATTATGACGAGTTCAGCAATTTTCCTGATTGCATAAAACAAGAAGCCCAGCAATACATGTTGTGTTGTTGTGGTGGGTTTCACAGGGAGATTGGGCACCTGTAGATTTGTCCGGAGTGCTACAGTGCTGGGGAAACGGCGGGCAGAAAAAAAAAATTGTACACGGCTAAAAATGGCCAAATATGCCTCTATGGCAGTGGGGCCCAGGGGGGCTCCATACTTTCAACCCCACTGGGTGAAATGAATGGTCATCATCATTCTTGATGGACAAACAACAACTTCACCTCGACACCACAAGGTACAAGAGGAACATAATGAGATGAGACGGCTGAAACTAGATAACATTTAACATTAAATTAATTCACAGCGTCTGTAACTGCGAAGCTTGTAACACAGTAAATACAAGCAGAGCCTGTAAAGCAGCCTTCAAATTATGTTGAACACAAACAATTCAACAATTGTATATATTTCCAAACAATGTTTTATTTTATTGTATGTAAACTTTCAATACTGTCACCTTATATATAAAAGGCAATGTGTGTGGATGTGTATGTCTGTATGTATGTCCTTTATGCGTTCGCGAACGGCCCATCCGATTGAGATGAAATTTTCTACACGCCTTCCTCTCATTCCAGCGCTGCCAACTGTCATATTTTTGTTTCTTCTTCTTCCTCTTCCCCCCCCCCCTCCCTAAATACGTACGTAAATATATGATGATGATGATGAAAGAATCCCCGAACCAAAACGCTAGGACAAGCGAAGAAAATGACGTGACTACACAGAATCGTCACACGGCAATCATTATCATCATCAAGTGCCGTGCCGGCTGGCGTAGGCGTTCATGGTTCTCCATAGATCTCAGTCTTTGGTTTTCTGGATCAACTCTGCTGCTGATATATATGCCTCCATGCCACGGCAATATCAATAACAATTCATCTTTTTATGTGTAAGGAAGTTATCTACAGTCGTGTAGAAGGGAAGAACAATCAATGGAAGGACCGAAATCACAGAACCTAGACGAGTATGAATTCGGAATGGCGAACTCCCTCCTCCTCTCTTCTCCTCCTCCCTCCTCCTCCCTCTACCTCCTCCCCTCCTCCTCCTCCCTCTCCCTCCTCATTCTCCCTCTTCCTCTCCCTTCCTCCTCCATCCTCCTCCCTCCTCCTCCTCCCTCCTCCTCCCTCTCCCTCCTCCTCCTCCTGCCTCCTTCTCCCTCATCCTCCTCCCTCCTCCTCCTCCTCCCTCCTTCTCCCTCTTCCTCCTCAATCCTACTCCCTCCTCCTCCTCCCACTACCTCCTCCTCCCTCCACCCTTCTCCTCCTCCCTTCTCCTCTTCCTCTTCCCTTTCCTTCCTCTTCCTCCTCCCTCTACCCTCCTCCTCCTCCCTCCTCCTCCACCTCCCTTTCCTTCCTCCCCTCCTCATTCTCTCTCCTCCTCCCTCCTCCTTCTCCCTCCTCCTCCTCCCTCCTCCCTCCTTCCCCTCCTCCTTCCCCCTCCCTTCTCCTACCCCCTCCTTCTCCCTCCTCCTCCCCTCCCCTCCTCCAATTCCTACCGTCTTCCTCTTCCCCTCCCCCTCCTCCCTCTCCCTCCTCTTCCTCATCCATCATCTTCCTCCCTCTTCCTCCTCCTCCCCCTTCCTCCTCCTTCCTCCTCCTCCCTCCTCCTCCTCTCTCCTCCTCCTCTCTCCTCCTCCCTCATCCCTTTTCCTCCCTCCTTCTCCTCCCTCTACCTAATCCCTCCTCCTCCCTCCTCCTCCTTCCTCCACATCCCTACTCCTCTTCCTCTCCCCTCCTCCTACCCTCTTCCTCTTGCCCTCCCCCTCCCCCTCCTCTTCCTCCTCCATCCTCCTCCTCCCTCTTCCTCCTCCTCCTCCCTCCTCCTCCTCTCTCCTCCCTTTCCCCCCCTCCCTCTATCTCCTCCCTCCTCCTCCCTCCATCTCCCTCTTCCTCCTCCTCCCTCCTCATCATTCCTCCTCCTCCTCCCCCTCCTTCTCCTCCCTCCTTCTACCTCTTCCTCCCTCCTCCTCCTCCCTCTTCCTCCCTCCTCCTCCCTCCTCCTCCCTCCTCCTCATCCTCCCTCTTCCTCCTCCCTCCTCCTCCCCCTCCTCCCTCTCCCTCCTCCATCCTCCTTCTCCCTCCTCCTAATACCTCCTCCTCTCTCCTCATCCACCTCTCTCCTCCTCCTCCCTCCTCCTCCTTCTCCTCTTTCCCCCCTCCTCCTCCCTCCTCCTCCCTCCTCCTCCCTCCTCCTATTCCTCCCTACTCCTCATCCTCCCTCCTCCTCCCTCCTCCTCTCTCCATCTCTCTTCCTCCTACCTCCTCCTCCTCTCTCCTCCCTTTTCCTCCCTCCTCCTCCTCCCTCTACCTCCTCCCTCCTCCTCCTTCCTCCACATCCCTCCTCCTCCCTCTTCCTCCTCCTCCCTCCTCATCATTCTTCCTCCTCCTCCTTTTCCCCCTCCTACCTCCTCCCTCCTTCTTCTCCCTCCTCATTCTACCTCTTCCTTCCTCCTCCTTCTCCCTCCACCTCCTCCCTCCTCCTCCTCTCTCCTCCTCCTCTTTCCTCCTCCCTCATCCTCCTCCTGTGTTCTCCTCCTCCCTACTCCTCCTTCTTCCTCCTTCTCTTTCTTCCTCCTCCCTCTTCCTCCTCCTCCCTCCTCCTCCTCCCTCTTCCTCCTCCTTCCTCCTCCTCCTTCCTCCTCCCTCCTCCTCCTTCTCCTCTTTCCCCCCTCTTCCTCCTAATCCCTCCTCCTCCCTCCTATTCCTCCCTACTCCTCCTCCTCCTACTCTCTCTGCCTATCTCTTCCTCCCTCCTCCTCCTCCCTCCTCCACCCTCTTCCTCCTTCTTCCTCCTACTCCTCCTTTTTCTTCTTCTTCTGCTGCTGCTGCCGCCGCTCCATTTACCCAAGTTAATTGTTGGGGGAATATGTAAAGATCTTTCAAGTGCTCTTTCTAATACTTTTTTTCCGTTTATCTAAGGTTGTTCTAACCGCAACCAATAAATGATTAGACAGACAGACAGACAGACAGAGAGGGAGGGACAGACAGATAGACAGACAGATAGATAGTCAGTCGGGAACGGGAACGGGAGCTTATATGACTACTTATATGCATTAAATGAGATGCTCCACACCAGGAGCCAGGCGATGCCGGGCAGGGTCAGACAGACAGACAGACAGACAGACAGACAGACAGTCAGGAACGGGAACGGGAGCTTATATGACTACTTATATTAATTAAATGAGATGCTCCCCACCAGGAACTGGGCGAAGCCGGGCCGGGTCTGCTAGTATCTTCATAAGTTTACACCTGGTAGCCAAATAATCAGCTGAAAGATGCTGATATTGACAGCGATGTCCTGTAAAAGGATATGCGAAAAAAAGCCAAACTTACAGATTACGGAACAGCATGTCCTAATTATTCCACACGAGAAGCTAAATGAAAAAAAAATAATTATATCATTAATACTTTTACTTAAATGCAAAAAAATAAAATATGTTAAATGATTCAAAATAAAGCTTTTATTGTGTAAACATTTAATTTTACAGGAAATATATACGGCATAATAGAGTTATAATCATAATATATTTGCTAATTTTATATGAAGTATTTGGTTTTGAAATAATATCAACAAAAATACTTGAGCATAGCCTACGATGGGTGACGTTGTGATATTCTGTTATGATAATTTGGCTGTGTGTCCAACGTGTGCCGCGTGGTTACACACCCGCTTCACACGCCAGTGATCCGGGGCTTTTTTCCGGATCCGGTCAGGGATATGCACTACTGACGAGCTCAAACGAGGGCAAAACTCGAGTATAGTGCTTCCATATTGACGTGGATAGGCCTTAGGTTCATACCAGAATACGATCAGCGTTGCCAGTAGTGGGTAGTGCTCAATATTTAAAACAAAAATACTGGCAAATGGCTATAATCATTCAATATGGCGACTGTGATAACGGAGTCGAACATTTACGTCTGACCACAAGTATTTTTTATGTATGGTATATGTCACCTTTACTTTATAATTATTTCAGTTGATTTTATCTATCAAATTACAGCCTTACGCCCAAGAAATGCCACCAACCGTACAAACTGGGAGGAGAGATGAGCGTGACAAGAGGTTGCGCCCTGGCGCTTTATCTTAATTTCTACAATATTTAGATGTCAACCTGAATGTAGTTAAAGTAAGCTGCAGTCAACTTGAGCTTGTTGATATCTCCATAGAGCTTGTCCTCAAATGAAGCGGGCGTGGGCCAAAATATCTTTCTCTGTTCTGCATATATTGGGTACTCTTGCAGCAAATGTTTAGCTGTCATTTTACCAGTTCCACAATTACATTCATCGGTATCTCCTATCTTTAGTTTATTGAACAAGTGGTGTTTCAGCCTGTTATGTCCTGTGCGGAGTCTGAAGATTGCTACTTGTTCTCTGCGGTCGAGTTTGTAATATGCATCATCCTTCTGGTGGCCTGGATGCTATGATTCCCATTTGGTTCTATAAGTGCTTTTTATCAACCTCTTTGTCTCATTATAGGTTATGTCTATGTCAGGCTGTGGTAATCTGGATTTTCTTCATGGCGCAATATTTTCCCATTCAATACCAGCTTAGGTTGCTGAGTTTTATTTGAGAGGGAGAACACTGTGCATGTTGTTTTCTCCTCACTAGCCATGATTTTGACCAGTCCTCTAGCGCTAATAAGGCTTGCTGTATTCTGCTATTAGCTGTACTAATATATTCTTCAGATGTCCATATGGCTAGGTCATCTGCAAAAGAGGATGTGTGTACTCTGGCTGGAAAATTTTCCGTGATGTCATTTATATATGCTAGGAATAATGTTGGTGAAAGAACTCCTCCTTGGGGGACACCTTGCTCCAACAGCATCATTTTGCTGGTTTGTCCTTGTACTTTTGTCCTGGCAGTTCTGTTCTCAGGGTAGTGGCTGATCCATTTATACATTTTCCCACAAACATGCATTTTTTGCAGTTTTACTTTCAGTCCTTCCTTCCATACTTTATCAAATGCTTTGCCAATGTTGTGATTCTCTCCTCTCTTGTCATGCCTGATTAAATACGTTTGCTTACCAATTTATCGTTCCCGCCTGGCATGCTTCAGCTGGAATATTATCAATACCAGTAGCCTTGTTATTGGGACTTTTTTCAAACTGCTTCTCTCACTTCCTGTTCTAAGATGCTTGGTTCATTATTTTCTACATAGGATGGACTGAATGAAATCATCACTGTATTTGTTGTTTGTGGATTTAATAGTTCTTTAACATATGTCTCCCATTTCTTTTTTTTTCTTTTTGTTTTTGTTTTATTTCAGTAATATTAAGTATTTGTTTCCCATACTCATTCATCATTTATTGTTGCGGACGAACATCTCTCATGGCTTTAATATTTTTTGGAGAATTGCCCATAGGAGTTTGTAACGAGTTAGTTTAGAATAGCTCCATATTTAGTTTAGTTTAATTTAATCGCGGTTCCAACTTCACGGTAACGGGTCGTCCCCATATTGCTCTGTTCCTGTGCCAGTGAATATAACACAAAATGCTCCTCACTGCCTTATGTGAACAATGGAATAGACAGGAATATCGACAAGCCAACAGCCCGCGCAGGCACACTGTGCATAATGCCGGCGCCAGAATGCCAACACAAAAGTCCTCCACGAAAAATACAGTTCATCGTTGATGGAAACGGCAGTCACCAGAAAGAGTTCATTGACCCGGGTTTCATCCCATATGGCTCGGTCTCTTTCCGCAGGGTGACCAGCCGAAAGTGCCGCACAAAGCACGAACTCCGTAGCTGCAGCGATGACTCCCAGGAGTCTCCTGAAAAATGAACTCGTGAACCGAAAAGGCAAAACAGTCAATCCAGTAACAGCCGGCCGCCATCATTCCGAACATGCAGTTCACGCTACAAACAACCGCGGACAGATGTAAAAGCATTCCACGAGAAATTCACAGCTCACAGTGTCGCACCACGCACTCACTCAGTAGCAGGGCGACGGAACCATAGCCTCCTTAGTCGCCTCTTACGACATGCATGGTAGGTAACAGTGTTACTATTTTTTTGCTCCCCCGTATGGGCCCCGGCAACACACGGGTGACCTCCGTATTTATTCCACGATAGTCTCTTGAATGTTTTATACGAGGGGGAAGTCAATAAGTAAGTCACAAATGGCTGTAGAAAAATAACTAAATGTGATAACAACATGAAACGAGTTTGTTTTTATACATGCATTGTCCCTTTATTTTGCAACATAATTTCCATCAACATTGATGCACTTATCCCATCGTTTTATCACAAATGGCTGTAGAAAACTAACTAAATATGATAACACCTTGAAACCAGTTTATTTTTATGCATATATTGTCCCTTTATTTCTCAACATAATTTCCACCAACATTGATGGACTTATCCCATCGTTTTATCAGTCCTCCCAAACCGGCTTCATAGAAATACGTGCTCTGTTTTTTAAACTAAACCACGTTTTTACTTCACATTCAACTTCGAAGTCATTCACGAAATGTCTCCCGCCAAGGTGGGTTTTCAATGGACCAAATAGGTGGAAATCGCTAGGGGCAAAGTTCCGAAACTTCCCACCTTAGTTGGTTAATTTTCTCCTGAGTTAATCGAGCCGTATGTGGTCTGGCGTTGTCATGAAGAAGCGACACTCCTCTAGTCATCAGTCCTGGACGTTTTCATCGAATTGCATCATGAAGCATCGAAAGAACTTCACAGTAAGATTCAGAATTAACATTGTCACCATTATTCTTGAAGTTGGTTAAAAGCACTCCTTGACAATCCCAGAACACTGTCAGCATAACCTTCCCTGCTGATGGCGTAACCTTGAATATTTGGACACAAGGCGAAGAAGGATGTTTCCATTGCATTGAATCACGCTTTGATTCTGACTGGTAGTGATGCGCCCATGATTCGTTCCCAGTAACAATCCTGTTCAGCATGTTATCTCCTTCATCTTCGAATCGACAGAGATGATGCAAGGACAGGCCACATCGGTTCATTTTGTGTTCCTCCTTCAATTGTCTGGGTACCCACCTTGATCACACTATCTTAAATTTCAATTGATCATGCATTATGCTGTGTGCTGAACCATGTAAGCACCCTATTGCAGATTCTAGTCTATCGTTACTCGCCGGTTACCTCTAATCATCTCCTCCACCCGCTGCACGGATGCTTCTGTTGCAATCTCAACAGGACTACCAGATCGGATTTCACCAACAATTTTAAAGCGTCCTTGAGAGAATTTTTCTACCCAGCTATGCACCGCTTTACGGACAAACACTTCTCAGCATAAACAGGAAGCATTTCCTTATGGATGTCCTTTGCAGGCAGTCCTTTTACCCCCCCCCCCCACCCCCCCCCCCCAAAAAAAAAACGCACAACAGCACATTGCTCTGTGGTTGTACATTCCGTAAGTACAGACGCCATTTTGTTTATGCACCGCGCATGCGCATGAGACACCTAGCGCCACCTGACGAACGGGAATATAAAGTTCGATGTTACTGTCACCTTTTGACACTGGTAGTAAACACCAGCTACATTTACCTGCTATCCCACAGAACTGTGTGACGTACTTATTGACTCGCTCTCGTAATTTCCTTTGTGTCCTGTTGGTATATCCAGACCACCAGAAATATGATGCATACTACCAGTTCAACCGACAAGAACAGGTTATAGTATAGAGACGCCGTACGGGAGACAGCAGGCTGTGATATTACTTGTTTAATAAACTAAAGATGGGCGATACCGATGAACGTTAATGTGGAAGTAGTAAAATAGCGACTAAACATTAGCTGCAGGAGTGCCCAACATAAACAGTATTGAGAATGTTATTCTGACATACAACCGCTACATTTGAGAACAGATTCTGTTGAGATGACGAGTTCAAGTTGGCTGCTGCTTTCTTTGAATATATTCAGTCTGACGCCTGAAGGTGTACGGAGAAGACATTGTATTTACGCTGTCAGGGGAAGCGTGCGTTAATTGTGGCAAAGCTGTGAAAATGCAAGTCACAAGAGAACAAGCGCGAAGTGTGGGAGGTAAGCTTTGCAAGAACACAATGTGGTCAGTGTTACAAGAACACAGGGAGGTCAGCTTTACAAGAAAACAGTGAGGTCAGCTTTACAAGAATGCATGGATGTCAGCTTTACAAGAACACAGTGAGGTCAGCTTTACAAGAACACAGTGATGTCAGCTTTACAAGAACACAGGGAGGTCAGCTTTACAAGAACCCAGTGAGGTCATTTTTACAAGAATGCACGGAGGTCAGCTTTACAAGAACCCAGTGATGTCAGATTTACAAGAACACAGTGAGGTCAGATTTGCAAGAACACAGTGATGTCAGCTTTACAAGAACACAGGGAGGTCAGATTTACAAGAATGCATGGATGTCAGCTTTACAAGAAAACAGTGATGTCAGCTTTACAAGAACCCAGTGAGGTCAGCTTTACAAGAACACAGGTAGGTCATATTTACAAGAACACAGTGATGTCAGCTTTACAAGAACACAGTGAGGTCAACTTTACAAGAACACAGTGATGTCAGCTTTACAAGAACCCAGTGAGGTCAGCTTTACAAGAACACAGGTAGGTCATATTTATAAGAACACAGTGATGTCAGCTTTACAAGAACACAGTGAGGTCAACTTTACAAGAACACAGTGAGGGCAGCTTTACAAGAATGCACAGAGGTCAGCTTTACAAGAATGCACGGAGGTCAGCTTTACAAGAACACAGTGAGGGCAGCTTTACAAAACTGCAAGGAGGTCAGCTTTACAAGAATGCACAGAGGTCAGCTTTACAAGAACCCAGTGAGGTCAGCTTTACAAGAACCCAGTGAGGTCAGCTTTACAAGAAAACAGTGAGGTCATCTTTACAAGAACACAGCGAGGTCAGCTTTACAAGAATGCACGGAGGTCAGCTTTACAAGAATGCACGGAGGTCAGCTTTACAAGAATGCGCGGAGGTCAGCTTTACAAGAATGCACGGAGGTCAGCTTTACAAGAACCCAGTGAGGTCATCTTTACAAGAACACAGCGAGGTCAGCTTTACAAGAATGCACGGAGGTCAGCTTTACAAGAATGCACGGAGGTCAGCTTTACAAGAATGGACGGAGGTCAGATTTACAAGAACCCAGTGAGGTCAGCTTTACAAGAACACAGTGAGGTCAGCTGTACAAGAATGCACGGAGGTCAGCTTTACAAGAACCCAGTGAGGTCAGCTTTACAAGAACACAGTGAGGTCAGCTTTACAAGAATGCACGGAGGTCAGCTTTACAAGAACACAGGGAGGTCAGCTTTACAAGAACACAGGGAGGTCAGCTTTACAAGAACACAGGGAGGTCAGCTTTACAAGAACACACTGAGGTCAGCTTTACAAGAATGCACGGAGGTCAGCTTTACAAAACCACAATCTTTAATACACATTAACAAATAAAACGTATATTAACAGCCCAGGAACATTTCGACGACAAGGCTATATCAGTAAACAAAAACAACAACTCGCAAAGACTGAAATTAGACTAAACTATCCGCACTTGGGCATCATAACATCATGTACCGTGCAAACATGTGTATTAAAAGTGAAACAAATAGAATCAGGTGACATTATTGATATATTTAACCAGGCGTTCGGCCACAGAGGTTCATCATGCTCATGTGCATGCACCATATCTTGTTATGTACAATATTATTTTTATCTGTCTGTCTAATCTTGATCTTCATTCAGCAATTCTTTTTATGCAAATGTGTTAATGACCCTTTATTTTCAGTTCATGATATTTGAGAAATTTTATAAATGCGCGTTTCCAGATCATCATCATCATCATCATCATCATCATCATCATCATCATCATCATCATCATCATCATCATCATCATCATATCATCATCATCATCATCATCATCATCATCATCATCATCATCATCATCATCATCATCATCATCCATCATCATCATTCATCATCATCATCATCATCATCATCAATCATCATCATCATCATCATTCATCTATCATCATCATCATCATCATCACATCTCATCATCATCATCTCATCATCATCATCATCATCATCATCATCACTCATCATCATCATCATCATCATCATCATCATCATCATCATCATTCATCATCATCATCATCATCATCATCATCATCATCATCATCATCATCATCATCATCATCATCATCATCATCATCATCATCATCATCATCATCATCATCATCATCATCATCATCATTCATCATCATCATCATCATCATCATCATCATCATCATCATCATCATCATCATCATCATCATCATCATCATCATCATCATCATCATCATCATCATCATCATCATCATCATCAATCATCATCATCATCATCATCATCATCATCATCATCATCATCATCATCATCATCATCATCATCATCATCATCATCATCATCATCATCATCATCATCATCATCATCATCATCATCATCATCATCATCATCATCATCATCATCATCATCATCATCATCATCATCATCATCATCATCATCAT
>OY992881.1:44443719-44451219 GCA_963921405.1 Cepaea hortensis
TACCATATATTGCCAATCGTTGCATCTATTAGGTTGCTGTGTTAGAATAAAACCTAGTTACTTGTGCCGGATGGAAACGTAGATTATGTCAGTCAGTTGCTGAAGCCAGAAGAACGGTTAGAAAACCAGGTAAGTTGGTAGGTGGAGATTCAGACAAAATTGTGCTTAGTTACTAAGTAAAGGAAGAACTTAGTTCTGTGCTCCAGGAATGATGTAACTATTGTGTAGTAACTTAATAGTGAATTCATTGTGTGGAACAGCGGATTTCTGTGGAAAGGTAAGTGGCTTTGGTGCTATATCTATATATATATGATGTGACATTGTGTATATATATTAGGTCATAGCATGTGATACTTCCTGGGGTAATTCCGAACACCGAATAGCTGGACGCGTGATAACACTGCGTGCCGTCGCGATGTAAATATGCGTTCTGAAATCTTGTCTAAGCTATCCTGTTTCTTTCATACTGGCGCTAGTGCGAGTGAATGCTAAGGTGCTGGAAGTATGGAAGGATGCAGGAGGCTGTATGAGACTGGGGAAATATAGAATATGGGGATGTGAAAGCAAGTTATGAAAGTATGTGTTGGTAGACCAAACCAACGATGAAGTTCAGTCCAGGCCAAGGCTAAACCACTTGGGAGGACAGAACTGGAACAGTACCCTTGGAACATGTGGGGGAACATGTATTCTCAAGAAGGCTTCTTGACTCTAAGGCAGAGTCTGATAAGAAGAGTTTGCTATAGCGTGGGCAGGTGGTCCCACCAGCAAACAGGCTTGTGTACATATTGGATGTGATCATGTACTATTCCTATATCCCGAGGGATGGTATATTGATCAAGATTGTTTCTTAATGTACATTGATGATGTTAGGAACGAGTCTAGGGACTCTTTACCTATTTGTTTAGTTCGATTAAATTAGAACAATAACAGCCTTGTATCACTACTGACGTTAGCGACGACTGGTAGATGATTAGGGATAGGTGAGACCGATGATCAGACTCGTCATTCTGATTTCTTGCTCTGTTTGACGGGCTGTTCTGTGAGGCCAGATGACATATGTGAACCCATGCTTTACTACTCTCCATATAGAGATAATGCTTTGGTTATATGAATAACTAACTAGCATGACTGAGGGTTGAGTAGTTATTGGTAGGATGCATGTGGACTAATGTTTGGGCCAGTATACTCTCACCGGTCGCTCTTCCTTTTCAGGAGTTTGCCTGTTGAGGAACCAGTCAACTATAATTGTTGTTGGCAGGAAACCACTTCGTGTGACAGAGCGAAGGGTTCAGTTCTTTACCTATCACGCCAGACTCAACCACACCAGGTACCCAATGTGATGCACCATGCGTGAAGTTTGCTTCAAAACATACAAATGCCCTGAAGGTGCACGTGTGGGAAGTGATGGTTTGTGATCGTTTTAAAATAGAAGATACTCTGGTTTTGCCAGGAACATTTCAGCATTTTGAGTGGTCATGCTCCACGACAGGAAACACCGGTCCGTCTATTATGACGGGGGTTCTGCCTAAACGCAGAAGTAACTAATCTTCAGACACTTGAATGGTTCTTTGGACAGCTCGAGTGGCAGGTCTTGAGAAGAACTACACCAGTATGGACGTGTGTCAAGTGTAACCCGGTGGAAGGGACTAGGGATTATAGTCCAACCTGAATTGTTTCCGTAAAATAGATGTCTGATTCTATTCATGTACTGTTTCCGTATCCAGATTATCAACTGTGTTCTAGAAGGACTCAGTAACTTTTCAGTAGCCATATCTGATCCTACAAAGTGTGACTGTAAGAGACCATTGAATTGGTCAATGCCATATCGGTTCTGCAGTGGGACTGTGCTATGAGTGACAGACCATTCGGTTGGTCAGTGACTATTTAGTTCATCGAAGTAACCAATACTTGGAGCCAAGTCCAGGAAGATTGTCTCCAACTCGGTTGTGTTCGAGAACTGTATTACCAGTGATTCCGTGGGAGTGTTATAGATGCAGTTGGTCCAGTGAAGTGTGGTCCAGCAGTGACTCTATTGTTGTGGTTCCACGTTCGGGAGACGGAGTGGTCTCCAAGGTTCTAGTCATCTCACTGGAAGGAAGCCGGGTGAGTGGCGGACCGACTGGACGGGACATCTGCATCCACTCTACTTCTCAACTCGATGAAGACACCTACATCTCTAAGTCTTTCTCTACTCTATCTTCTATTTGTGTAAATAGATTCTTCTATCAGGATGTTCATTTCAGTTCTATATTCTCAAGGGTAGAATAAACTTTATGTAAGTTGACTTGCTCTTTGTATAATGATTGAGTGTGGTCTCGGACGATGCCTAAGTGTTCATTGTTCAACAGGTGTAGGTAGTTAGTGGGGGTCTAGAATCTGGAGGGGTGTGTAGACGTAACTAAATAACCTGAGATCAACCACAGAGAAAAAAAAAGTGTATCTGCTCGTCCAACCCCTGGGGCTAGAATACACGGGAGTGCTAGAGACACCTCGGGTGTGGTTCACTCTCACTACCCAAGGTGAACCCGAAACACTCCGTTACAGAGTGGGGGCCCGTCCGGGATTATTCCAAGATCTTTGTGTGTTGTAGACCTCTCACTTAGGGATAGGGACTTTGTCTTTATCCTCTACTACAGTCTACATAAGATTCTACTACTTCTACCTATTTCCTAACTGTCTGACGGACATTTGTGTTGTGGTGATTAGTTAGTACTATTGATTATTGATTCATTGTATTGCTTCACCCACACATACTTGAGTACCCACCTATCATAGTCAACATGTCTACCCAAGAGATAGACTTGGACAAAGTTCAGGAAACTGGACGTAAGTCTGGTCTGGAAGGAGATGCTTTGAAATCCTATGTGCAAGAGGTGGAAAGAAATTTTCGCCAAGAGGAAAGAGAGAGTAGGAGAGCAGAAAGAGAACTGGAAGCCAGTAAAGTGGCTCTTGAGGAAAAGAGGATAGCGGCTGATACTGAAATGAAACGGCTTGAGTTGGAAGCCGAGAAAGAAAAACGTGACCATGAGTATCGAATGAAGCTACTTGAGGCACAAGTGCCTGCTACAGGTGTAACTGATGGAGCTATGGGAGGAGGTGTACCTCCTGGCTCAGAGTCAACCAGTAGACGTGACTACCAGGCTATGAAATGGCCTTTACAGCCGTTCGAACCCGAGAAGGAACGGATAGACCAATACTTAGAGAAGTATGAAGCCATGTCTAGTGCAATGGGTCTAGACAAACAGAAATGGTGTTTGAAACTCTCCCAGGGACTCCGTGCCGAAGGTTATGAGGTGTATGCACGCTTACCACCGGGTTTACAGAATGATTACCCGGCATTGAAAGCGGCTCTCTTGAAGAGATTCGAGATCACAGCGCACTCATACCGAAGGAAGTTTCGGACGGCGAAGCGAGAACCTGGTGAACTGTTTTCAGCATACAGTGTGAGATTGAACTCATACCTTCTTAAATGGATGGCCTTGGCCGGATTTAAGGAGGAGTATGAAAGTTTGCGTGAGTTGATGGTTGTAGATCAGATGCGAATGCAAATATCTAAACCCTTGCGAAACTTCTTAGGTGAGAATGGGGCTGAGAGATTGGATATAGTCACCAAGTTAGCCGAAAGATACGTTGAAGTCTATGGCGAGACTGGGGACACCAGTCCAACAGATCCGAGATCGAAAGATCCGGATCAAGGTAAGTCAAAGAAGAAGTCAAAGAAGACCACAGGTTCTGATGAACCAAAGAAACAGGTAGGCTCTTTAGAGAAGATCTCTAACGTCAACCAAGGTAAGAATAGCCCACCTAGTTCTCCAAAGAGGAAGTGGAGTGAACGATGGTGCAAATTCTGCAAGTCCAGCACTCACAATACGAGTGAGTGTAAGAGTAAGCCCAAGGACTTTCACTTTGCTTGTCTTGCAGAGGTTAGGGATAGATCTTGCGGGAAAGTGAAGTCGGTTGATGGGAATGGAGAAACTAGACGACCTCCAGTGGTTGAGGAAGTAGAAGTGAATGGGCGACAGGTGTTGTGCCTCTACGACACGGGATTGCAATTTTCCGCTGTAATTGCATCCCACCTGACAGGCCCAGAGCAACTCACCGGGGAGATGACGGAGATACAGCCAGCCAGTAGGAGTGCTGTGGCGTTACGTTGCCCGATTGCCAATGTGGAGATTCGGAGCAAGTACGTTACTGGACGCATTCAGGCGGCAGTTGTACCGGATCCTCTCTATCCCCTAATTCTAGGCCGGAAGTACGTGTTTCTGGGCGAACCAGAACACCCTAGCCTCCATAAGTCTAGGCAGGTCAGAGATACAGAGGAAGAGGGTCTCGAAAAGGTAAGTCTCCGAAATACTCACCCGGATAGAATGAGTAATGCTCGGAGCAAGGATGCGACGGAGTGTCCTTGTTCGGAATGGTTGCCCAACAATGAAAACCCGTTAACGCAGGGTAAGTTCAACTCTGATAACCAGTCACCGTTAATTCAGACTGGGACAGAGAAAAGGCAGAGGGAACGTAAGTTGGTTCCTGAGAGCTTCAGAGCTAATCTGCTGCGAACGGTACATGTCAGGTCCCCAACCGGACATCTGCCTGTAGGGACAACCAGTAAATGTCTATCCCGGTACTATTGGTGGCCGGGAATGACAGGCGACGTGCGCAGGTATATTCGGTCTTGTCCGGAGTGCCGTAAATGCACACCTGAGAAACGGACGAAGACGAAGATATCCTTAGAGGTTGGAGACCGAGTTCTAGTACTCCTCCCAATCGAGGGGAACGAATTCGAAATCGGGTGGCAGGGCCCATTCCTAGTGGATAAAGTGGGGCTCCACAAGCACTATGGAGTGGTGATCCTGGGAAAGTCTACTACTTTCCATTCCAGTCTCCTCATGCGCTATGAGGGGAAGCCCGATGATAAGTCCACCAGCCCAAGGGCGCAGAGATTCGCTGAAATAACGGTTCGGGGTTCAGGTCAGGTAGCGGAAAGCCTGTCACACCATAGGAAGTCCTATATGTATGTGCAGGTACCTTCTTCGGTTCAGCCCGGTGCTCGGGGGAACATGACCGGCCAAAGGAACACCCGCAGTGCTAGCTACACTGAGAACCGAGGTAGGAAGAGGTGGGTTGTGTCGGAACGGACACATACCCTTGGTCCCTCAATCCGACCGACTGCAGTCCAGCTGGGTCCTCGAAAGGGGAAGCTGGAGTTGCAGAAGTCCAGTAAACTCTGGCAGGAACGATCGTTAAATCAGGTCGAGACGGGAGCTCTGGTCCGCAAGATACTGCGAGATGCCCGATCGCAGTAGCGGAGTAGGCGTTGATCACCCGTGATACTGAATAGCTTGTCACCCCACCGAATGTGGTAAAAGTATTCTATACAATATTGACGGGTTAGACTTCCTCACCCGCCATCCGGTCTCTTAGAAAGAGGAACGAACGACATAGACAGCTTCTGCGTAGAGGTGGAACGACGGGGTCGATCCTCTTAAAGTGGGGGCCTATGTGACGAAACGCGTTTATCTGTCTTGGGTCGTCAAGTATTTTGGCGCGTCATCGGGGACTTTCCCAGCTAAAAATAGACTGAGGGAAGCCGATGGAGGACTTATTATCTAGAATCGTCTCGAAACACTGGAATTCGAGTAACCCGTGATGTTGGGTATCGCTCTAAATTCCCGGGCAGAGAGATCTAGAAACTCTAGGCGGGGAATGACGTTTTCCCGAGAAAGTATCTTTTCTCAAGAAGCACTCGCTTCTTGTGCGCATCGAGTTGGCACGAAGCGGGAAATTGGCTAAACCAGCCATTCACTTACTTTTGTTCGAAGAGAACAGACGCTGGCCTGAATGTGAGCCATTTTTGTGTTGCGTCTCACCTCAAACATGATTCGGCTGACTGTTATGAAAAGGAAGCTGAGAAGCCCTTGAACAGTTCGGAAGCTGACTGGAGAGCTGGTTTCACCATCCAGGTAGATATTTGGTTAAATCATTTAACTTTGTACGTGTGTTCCACACGCCATTGTTCTAACCTCATTACCTATGCGGATGTCCTCGCATACTAATTAGCAAACCGATCGATAACGCAGGTGACAATTAATCGTGGGTTTGTTTACTGTGTGCTCACGAATCAGCTGTTAGGAACGCCGTAATGTGATGTGGGCGATTTGGGTTCCAAATATATGTACCATATATTGCCAATCGTTGCATCTATTAGGTTGCTGTGTTAGAATAAAACCTAGTTACTTGTGCCGGATGGAAACGTAGATTATGTCAGTCAGTTGCTGAAGCCAGAAGAACGGTTAGAAAACCAGGTAAGTTGGTAGGTGGAGATTCAGACAAAATTGTGCTTAGTTACTAAGTAAAGGAAGAACTTAGTTCTGTGCTCCAGGAATGATGTAACTATTGTGTAGTAACTTAATAGTGAATTCATTGTGTGGAACAGCGGATTTCTGTGGAAAGGTAAGTGGCTTTGGTGCTATATCTATATATATATGATGTGACATTGTGTATATATATTAGGTCATAGCATGTGATACTTCCTGGGGTAATTCCGAACACCGAATAGCTGGACGCGTGATAACACTGCGTGCCGTCGCGATGTAAATATGCGTTCTGAAATCTTGTCTAAGCTATCCTGTTTCTTTCATACTGGCGCTAGTGCGAGTGAATGCTAAGGTGCTGGAAGTATGGAAGGATGCAGGAGGCTGTATGAGACTGGGGAAATATAGAATATGGGGATGTGAAAGCAAGTTATGAAAGTATGTGTTGGTAGACCAAACCAACGATGAAGTTCAGTCCAGGCCAAGGCTAAACCACTTGGGAGGACAGAACTGGAACAGTACCCTTGGAACATGTGGGGGAACATGTATTCTCAAGAAGGCTTCTTGACTCTAAGGCAGAGTCTGATAAGAAGAGTTTGCTATAGCGTGGGCAGGTGGTCCCACCAGCAAACAGGCTTGTGTACATATTGGATGTGATCATGTACTATTCCTATATCCCGAGGGATGGTATATTGATCAAGATTGTTTCTTAATGTACATTGATGATGTTAGGAACGAGTCTAGGGACTCTTTACCTATTTGTTTAGTTCGATTAAATTAGAACAATAACAGCCTTGTATCACTACTGACGTTAGCGACGACTGGTAGATGATTAGGGATAGGTGAGACCGATGATCAGACTCGTCATTCTGATTTCTTGCTCTGTTTGACGGGCTGTTCTGTGAGGCCAGATGACATTTGTGAACCCATGCTTTACTACTCTCCATATAGAGATAATGCTTTGGTTATATGAATAACTAACTAGCATGACTGAGGGTTGAGTAGTTATTGGTAGGATGCATGTGGACTAATGTTTGGGCCAGTATACTCTCACCGGTCGCTCTTCCTTTTCAGGAGTTTGCCTGTTGAGGAACCAGTCAACTATAATTGTTGTTGGCAGGAAACCACTTCGTGTGACAGAGCGAAGGGTTCAGTTCTTTACCTATCACGCCAGACTCAACCACACCAG
>OY992881.1:44456219-44518719 GCA_963921405.1 Cepaea hortensis
TCAATCTTCTTTGGCTTCCTGCGTAGTGTTCTTGTTTGGCCACACCTCTTTTAATTTTCTATTCTCGCAGTCTGGCCATGGTTGTAGATTCACAGTCATCACGTGGTTCTCGCAACTGTCTTACTTCTCGTAGAGCATTCAGAATGTCAGCCTGGTCCATGGCGCGTCCGCCCTCCACAGTAGCCTTATATGCGAGCTTGTCAGCCAGCTCATTTCCTTGTACTCCCGCATGCCCTGGCACGAAGATGAAACTAAGCTTTGCCAGCCGAGTCCGCTCCAGAGACAGCAACCGCTCTCTTCGGATCCACCCCATCTCTATCCCCTTGAGCATGCTCATTGAGTCACAAAGGAAACATGCCCTAGTGCATGTCTGTGTCTCGAGTCATGTTATTGCTTTACTTACGGCCATGACTTCCATAGTCAGGCTACTTGTGGTCTCAACCAAAGTACCAGAATCCTCCTTCACAATTCTCCCCCCGGCCTGAGCTGTAAAGGCCCATGAGCTTCTCACATGTCGGACACCGACCCATCTGTGTAGATGACAGCATCACCGTCTAACGAATTCTCGAAAATCAACACTTGTACTTCCGCCTCCAGAGCAGCCGGATTTTCTTGTCTGCATTTTCTGTCTAGTTGGATGCAAACAGAAAAGAACGTACAGAAATCTCTTGGCACTTGTACCCACTCTTCGCTAGGTTCTAAGTCCTCAAGTGCACATACCTGTTGAAGAATGTCTTCGGCTTGATCCATCCACGACCTTCCTTTTTAACCTGCTACCCTTTACCTTCATAATTTCACTATGCAGTGGATGTTGTGTGTTTGAGTTAACACTGAGGATGACACGTGCTCTGCAAATTTGTATTCTGTTTTCAATAGTTGGAAAATCAAGAAGGTAGCATATCGCCCTCCATGCTGTATCTCTTGTACATCCAAGAATAATGCGCATAGCTTCGTTTTGTATCCTTTCCATCCTTTCTATCTGCTTACAGCTGAGAGTCAAGATCGCCATCGCATACTCAAAAACAGACATGACCAGCCCCTCGTATAGAAGACATAGGTGGCGCTGCTCACAGTTTGCTGTCGCCATCACCCGCATCGCCGCCAAACCCCGCTTGGCCTTTGTTATCACCTGGTATATGTGCTCAGTATAAGCAAGGCTTCGATCAAAATGTATCCCCAGGTAATTCATTGCCTGAGTGTTGACAATATGGTTATTCAAAGAGAACCATGTAACTGTTGCCTTTGTTGGGTTGACCATTGCCCCAGCTTCAACACAACAAATACTTATGTGATTTAGTTCGGTTTGTAGTTTAGTTCCAAGGCAACCTGATCTCAATCCTTACCCTGGCGATACACTAAAACATCGTCGGCATATGACAATGTCCTCCCCGGTCCGGTGATCTGCTCGCTGGTGATTCTCACAGTGTAGGCATTGAACAGTACCGGAGATAATGGTGATCCCTGTGGTAGGCCAGGATATATTGTTGTTGGTTCCGAAGTCCAGCTGCCACATCTGAAAACTAGTTTCCATTGGAAGAGGGCTGCGGCGATCCAACTAAGGAGGAAAGGACTTATCTTGAGCTCAAGAAGCTGAAGCATTAAGAAATCCAATGATACTCTGTTGTACGCATCCTCAAGATCAATCGCTGCAGCAAAGGTTTCAATGCCGGAGTGGAAACCTTCATATACGTCATGGGAAAAAACTGCTGCATTGGTCCAGGTTTCTCTATTTGGACGGTACCCACCCAGGGTAGGTGGGAAAACACCTTGCCTCTCTAGCTGGCTTGATAATTTCCTGGTAATTAACTTTTTAAACTTCTCATAACTGCTCCAGCAGCTTGTCTATTGTATTCTGCATGGTTATTACATGATATCCCTGCATTTTTGTGTGGTCTTTGCCAGGCTTCGGCAAGGGAATCAGATAGCTGCGTAACCACTCCTCCTGTGTAACCACTCCCCTATACTGTTATTGTAAATGTCTCAAGATTAGCAGAGTATAGCTTTGCAAAGTCTTGATGATGGTATCCATGATCTGGTAGAACATTTATAAGCGCTAGAGCTTGTAAAACTCTTCTGAAGTTTCTTGGTCCTCCATTGTTAGAGAACCACATTCATTTAAAAAATAAAATCTTCTGCCAGTTCGGTTTGCGGCAACACAGTATTCACTAGGTCTTGTATTCGATTTTCAAGCTTTATCTCCCTTTCATCGGTGTGACCCGACTCAGTATGAAGCCACGTACATGCAAAGTGCTAGCTATATTCATAACATTTCTATCATTTTTTAAAATTTTGACGGGAAAAAAAAATTCGTTTGGATAGAGCTAACGGCAGCATTCCATTCAAATATTTCAAAATTCAAATATCTACATAAATGATCAACGGATTTGTGTGTGCACGCGCATGTCTATATGAGCGTGTCTGTGTGAAATTAATTATGAGCAAACACTCACTAACTAGGGTGACTTTTTGGAAATAAAAATAACACACAAAACAGCTGTTGCCAGTTTGTTTGTTTTTGTTGGTACAAATAATGTATTCTACAGCAAAATATATTTCAGTAAAAATCAAATCTGACTTTGTTAAAGTTTGGAAACCCCTCAGTAAATTGATCCTATCGTAGAGCATTATACGTAGAAATGCGACAGGAGGTATTTGTTATTGGGTGGATGAAGGTGTGTGTGTGTGTCTCTCTCTCTCTCTCTCTCTCTCTCTCTCTCTCTCTCTCTCTCTCTGTATGTGTGTGTGTGTGTGTGTGTGTGTGGGGGGGGGGGGGGTTACGGGTGTGTATGTGCCATCATTGTGTATTACAAGCATAAGTTGTGGGAGTGTTTATGGATGGATGATTAGGTAAGGGTGTCTTGATATGTGCGTGCGTGTGTTTATAGATGTTTATGTTTGTGTGTGTATGTGTCTGTGTATGTGTGTGTGTGTGTGTGTGGGGGGGGGGGTGTTTGTGGGTTTTATGTGCGTATGTTTACGGCTTTATGTGTATATGTCCGTGTGTGTGGATGTGTATTGTTATATACGTGAAGATTTGTGGGGTAATCGATGGACGGGTCGATTGTTTTAAGAATGTATGTGTTTATGTGATTGAATGGTGAATGAAAACTCATAGGACTATAAATGGGTTGATTAATCTGGCCATAGACTTAATTTTACAAGTTCGAATTACCAATGGGAAATTCATGACGTCAGAAGTGAGAAGAGGGATGAATATTACACCCAAGAATGGTGGATGGGAAATTCATGACGTCAGAAGTTAGAAGAGGGATGAATATTACACTCAAGAATGGTGGATGGAAAATTCATGACGTCAGCTGCCAGAAGAGGGATGAATATTACACTCGAGAAAGGTGGATGGGAAATTCTTGACATAATCAATCAGAAGAGAGATGAATATTACACTCAAGAATGATGGATGGGAAAAACTTGGGGCCACCAACCAGGTTATTAATGTGAAAGTGAATTTGTAGTTTTACAAACATAAATGGTGAATGGATCATCAGTCAACTGCCTGATGGTATCATAGATAATTATAATTAAGATTTATAAATGGCAAGCCCCAGGGACCACAAACTTATTTCTTAATTGTATAAGTCATTAGAAGAAATTTTGTGGCTTGTGAACGTTCATATTACAGAAAAGCTAACAGAATATAGTGGAATAATAATAATAATAATAATAATAATAATAATAATAATAATAATAATAATAATAATAGTGACATATGTAGTTTTAATGACAGTGCAGTGTTTGAAAATATTGCCGGTCCAAGTTTTGTATATACCTATTAAGTAGCATGAACTTTACAAAGAGTAAATAGATTATGTGGTTGTTTCGGGATTTGAAATTTAAATATTGAGCACAACCCACTACTGGCAACTCGGTCGCATTCTGGTATGAACCTAAGGCCTATCCACGTCAATATGGAAGCACTATACTCGAGTTTCGCCCTCATTTGAGCTCGTCAGTAGTGCATATCCCTGACCGGATCCGGAAACAGTCCCGGATCACGCGTGTGAAGCGGGTGTGTAACCACGCGGCACACACTGGACACACCAAATTATCACAACAGAATATCACAACGCTACCCATCGTAGGCTATGCTCAAGATTGCCCAATCGCCGCGACCGACGTCCGTCAATCGATGGGACCCGAACGATCAGGACTTCTCACTGGCAAGGAACACCAGGCCTCCTAAATCCAGTGAGCAATAATCAATTGATTATGTGGTTGTTTCGGGATTTGAAATTTAAATATTGAGCACAACCCACTACTGGCAACGCCGATCGCATTCTGGTATGAACCTAAGGCCTATCCACGTCAATATGGAAGCACTATGATCGAGTTTCGCCCTCATTTGAGCTCGTCAGTAGTGCATATCCCTGACCGAATCCGGAAACAGTCCCGGATCACGCGTGTGAAGCGGGTGTGTAACCACGCGGCACACACTGGGTGTGATCCGGGACTGTTTCCGGATCCGGTCAGGGATATGCACTACTGACGAGCTCAAATGAGGGCGAAACTCGAGTATAGTGCTTCCATATTGACGTGGATAGGCCTTAGGTTCATACCAGAATGCGATTGGCGTTGCCAGTAGTGGGTTGTGCTCAATATTTAAAGAGTAAATAAAAAAACTTGGACAATATATTCAAACACTGCACAGTGAAAACACCCTATACAGGATCTGAACATCGAAGAAAACTAGCTCATAAACAGTGTCATGTCTCGGGAATGGAATACTGTGCTCATTGTGAGCGTCATGGTGGTTGTGACAGAGGTGAGATAATGTGCATGGTTCCTGGAAGAAGTGACGGGGGAACCATCGAGAATCTTGTAGACTGGCCGTTAGAGAATATCAGAATGTTATTTGTTCTTTACATTGCCTTAATTTTTAAGTATTTAACTCATTCAGTGTCGAAGGATAATATATCGCCAAATGTGACTTCCCATTTAGACAGCTGGACGATACTAGGGTCATCGTGTTATTTGTTTTATTTCGTGATATCTTCCACAATTTCAATGGTCAGTGCATGGAGATTTACATTATGACTGTTGCTCATTTGATTGTGTACCTTGTTTGGTCCAAACATACAATTTGTTTTGCACGGAATCAGTGAAGTTTTAAAAATACCCCGATTCTCTTTTGTAGCTATTGCGAAATGGTCCAAAAATAGTCATTCTCGTACTACCTACCATGCACTGTATGAGAGATAACTAAGGAGAATAGGAATTATACTGGATTACAGCCCGACGTTCCCTTCTTCCTTCCTCCTCCTTTTCTTTAAGCAGTCTCCTTTCACCGAGTTCAAGATTAATCCTTACGGGGCATCTCCATGTGCTGAGGTCAGAAGCTGTTACCTCCCATGTTGCAGGGCTTTTCCCCCAACATTTCTCTGTCTCAATTTCATTATTTGTACAGTAAAACTCCATGACGCAATTACAAGGAACAGACTCGCACAACACACACCGCCTTCACCCCAGTTGTTTATGTTATGTTTCTCCATATTGCCCCTCACAGTTGCTAGTAAGTTTGTCACGTGGCTCCAGCAGAAAGCAGCAATATGAACATATGTGGCAAATGTTGCTGTGTTTACGTGCGAACCATTCCTACGTCGTCCTGCTAATCATAGCCTCTGAAGTTGCAACCTAATTATGTAATTAGGTTCCTCACGAGTCAAATGTACATTACACTAATATCAGTTTGATGGTAGCGACACCTACAGGCCTGAGGTCCTGCTTATTAGGATGTGGGAGTTGCGGTGGTACAGTGGCTAGCACGCTTGCCTGTCGGTCCAGTGGTCATGAGTTCGAATTCGCATGGATGCGGAACTATAAAATTGACCTTGGCTAGCACTTGATACCTAATATACCCTAGGGTGTGTGTACACGGTTATTTACTTACTTTTTTAGAAGTTGATCTTTGCTGACTTGTTTAGATGCATTGGTGTTAAATACTGATCATCACTTACTTGTGACAAATGAGTCGCTTAAAAGTCGACAGGGTCGACTTTATTGCACCGAGTTTTTATCCCATATGGCTTAGTCTCTTTCCGCAGCGCGGGAAGCGTCGCACAACGCACGAACTCCGTAGCTCCAGCGACGACCCACAGGAGTCTCCGAAAAAATTCACTCGTGAACCAAATGACGCGGTCCGGAATCGAACCCACAACCTTCGGAGCCCGAGTCAAACTGCTTGACCACTTTGCCACGGAAACTCCTTGTTTATATGCAGAACAAGGGAAAGGCAGAGAAGTAAACACTGGGATGGTTTGGCCACTTGGCATGGTTGAGACAAGAACACGGAGCTGATCCACGTCTCTGGTGATCGTGCGAGATTGCGAAACATAACAGCCCACACTTATCGGCAGGACACATGATGATGATGATGAGTATATACAGTGGCGTTAAATATCTTTGATCTTTGCATAGTTGTTTAGATACAATGGTGTTAAATATTGATCTTTGTTGACTTGTTTAGATGCAGTGGTGTTAAATGTTGATCTTTACATAATTTAAATATTGACCAAGGGTATCAGTGTTGCCAGTAGTGGGTTGCGCTCAAGATTTAAATCTCAAATCCCGAAACAACCAAATAAATCAACTTTACATAATTGTTTGGAAACAGTGATTTTAAATGTTGATCTGTCAGATATCAGTTATCATTTATCAGTTGGGGTATCTTCATTGCACTCCGGACAGGTCCATGGGTGCTCAGATCCCCACCCCCCCCCCCCCAGCATATGCACCAGCGTTCGGTGACTAATAGTGCCAGTTCTGTGTTGGTTGACGAGGCACCTCGTTTTCCCGATGTACCTCTCGTGTCTGGCACATGGTACCATTAGTATTGGAATGGTCAAACGGACAGATAATCAGACTGCACATGGTACCATTAGTATTGGAATTCTTCGCTGGTTGTTGCAGATGAGAACTGGACGCATATGGTAATTTCCCGAGTGCTGTGATGTCGGTTCATGACTGGGAATATCCCTAGTGATGTGATATGGATTCTTGACTGGGAATTTCCCGAGTGCTATGATGTCGGTTCATGACTGGAAATGTCCCTAGTGATGTCATGTCGGTTCTTGACTGGGAATTTCCCGAGTGCTGTGATGTCGGTTCTTGACTGGGAATTTCTCTGATGGTGTGATGTCAGTTCTTGACTGGAAATGTCCCTAGTGATGTGATGTCGGTTCTTGACTAGGAATGCCCTGATGATGTGATGTCGATTTTTGACTGGGAATGTTCCTGATGATGTAATTGATGTCGGTTCTTGACTGGGAATGTCCCTTCTGTTTTCTTCTTCTTTCGTTCGCTTGAAATATGTCTATAATTGCAGTGTTGTCTCTTGTATGAATTTAACTGTCTTTTTTAGTTCACTCAGCGGTCCATATAGTTTATCTGCCACTGCTGTCTCTCTAGACCAGAAGGTTTGCCTAGATATGTTGTATTTTGAGCAGTCTTGGAGTATGCGCTCTGCTGTCTACGACGCCAATCCACATGTACACATGTCCCTGATGACGTGATGTCCATTCTTGACTAGGAATGTCCCTAGTGATGTGATATCGGTTCTTTACTGGGAATTCCCTAGTGATGTGATTTCGTTTATTGACTGGGAATGTCCCGAGAGCTGTGATGTCAGTTCTTGGTTCAACTAAACTTAACCCCCAATTCATACACGGTTCTAACATCATAGGTGCCAATTCTAGATATGTTCCTATCAGAAAGAACGTCAAGGGGTATAAAGACTTCTTAGGGGTTTCTTCGCATCGTGTCACGCGTCTTCTTGGGGAAGATGCTTCTTTCATCTTGGTTGGTGGAGTTGTTTGTCCTTCCTTTTTGTTAGACTGCTTCGTAGTTGGCTGAATTTTGCAGTTAAAGTTGTCTACTTAACGGGGTAGCCGATCCTACAGAAACAAATCTTAATATTCCCATGCGACATGCATGGTGGGTTACAGTGTTACTATTATCTCTTCATATTCCTTTCCTTCCTAATGTAGTGTAATTA
This sequence comes from Cepaea hortensis, assembly GCA_963921405.1. Taxonomy (NCBI): domain Eukaryota; kingdom Metazoa; phylum Mollusca; class Gastropoda; order Stylommatophora; family Helicidae; genus Cepaea; species Cepaea hortensis. Next base: position 44,464,228 of record OY992881.1, read on the forward strand.
TTAAATGGAATAAGCCTGAAAAGAAAGCTGAAAGTTGTGGTATGTTAAAATGAAATGGAAGATGAATCCTCAAATCCTAATCGCCAACTGTTATGAGAAACCCTGAAATGGCTCGATAAGACTCCCTGGGGTTGACGACAGATCATAAGGTAATGTTTCCTAACAGAGGGCCAGCAGAGCACAGGAAAGCTATCGAACTTCAGAGATGAGAACACTCATTCTTGATATACTGAAAGTCAGTGTGGTTATCCTGCAACATTCTGCTCTATAATGATGATGTCATTTGATGAATATTATCAATGTGAACACACATAAAACTTAAACATAAATCAACAAGTACATAAACAACTCCGTAATACAACTTATACCATTATAATGGGATAACATGGGGGAAAGAGGGAGTGTGTATCCTCGTGTGTGACATATCAGATTATTACACAACTCAAAATATAACACCTCAATAAAAGACATACTAGTTATCTCTACCTTTTTAAGCAACTGTTTATGTGTCCTTACAATGAAGGAAGTAAACTAACACAGATCCATCACCAGTAAGCTGTTAACGGTTGTCTCGATCACATCAGTTGGTATTACTAAGTTCGTGAGTCCATCTAAAACATGAGCTATAAATGTCTATTGTGTTAGCCTTAACCATCACAGACATGTCCATAACTAAAAACACAGGATTAAAAATGTTCATTTTCTATAGGAGTTCCTGAAATTAAAATACTACTGTGGTAAGGACGCTGTTGTTGGCATTGGTTAGCTAGAGGGTAGTAATAAAAGACTTAGCTGATTTCCACCATGTTGAAGTGGCTCCTGACATCGGAGGAGTCAATAGTGGTTAATGGAGATTCGCTCTTTCAATAGTATCAAGGCAATATCCTCATCCTGCATTGAGGACCTTGATCCTCCTGATGACAATCTTCAGCATTTCGAATCTACCCCAGAGTTAAGCCAAAAAATGACCACCAGTCCTGTTGAGAATAAGTATCACAACATATTCCCATACTTACATAAACAATGGGGGGGGGGATGAAAAAAAGAAAAAGGAAAGAGGAGAGAGAGAGATAAATGAGGGAAGGTGAAGGGATTAGTACATTGGACAGGATAGACCAACCTTGCCCTGGTGGGAACCATCACTCCAACACTCTGATGTGACTCATCTTCTCACACCAGCAAAATGTGTCTCCTTCACTCTCATGCGGTGCAGGTGGATCATCCTTGTGTTTTCAACGCCCAATTGCCTCGATTATCTGGTTGGGTAACAGCAAGAATGACACCATCTCATAGTCTTGGCATTTCTTCCCTTTCCATGATAAATGATTACATAATCACATCATATTTATTCACATATTTATATTTATAGATAAAATCATTATTAATATTACCACATATAGTAATGTGACTTCCTGTCAAGATGGCGGCGTGTGGTTGTGTGATGTTGAAACAGCTCAAATTTTCACATAGGAGATGGATAATTTCATCTTGTGCGTGTGATTTCTGGACTAGGATATAAACCAGAAGTTTCTTCTCAAGATTTTCGCCAGTGCTACGGAGTTCGTGCATCTGTACGAATCATTCCTTGAGTGTTTTCCGTAGCTTGTTGGGTTACTGTGTTGTTTTTATGGATTCTTCAAGATGACGGATGAACGTAAGGTAACCAAACCGTTTTGACTTTTAAGGCGCCGTCCACGACGTAAGAGACAAGGTAGGCGGGCCTGTGCCAGTTGCTTCAGACGCAAATGCGACCGACTGGGCCTCAAGTACACGCGTATTCTATATTGGAATTGTGCCAGTGCTAAACAACGTGACCCCATCTTGGAAAGCCTGGCGTACAGGAACGATATAGTTGCCCTTCAGGAGATGAGACTGAGCGTTGGTAAGACACTACATATAGCCGCTTCAAACGATTTTACAACAGGCGACACCTGGGAATACCATGGACAGCCAGAAAGACCAATGAACAAGTTCTTCAAGAAACAAATGAAGATCGTAAACTGATTAGAGACATTAGACGTAGACAGTCACAATTTTTTGGGCATGTTATGAGAAGAAATGATCTGGAGAACTTGGTGACAACTGGTAAGATCGAGGGGAACAGACCAAGGGGAAGACCTAGAAGCAAGTACCTGGATGGCTTGGCCTTGTGGCATGGTCGAGACAGAAACACGGAGCTGATCAACGACTCTGGTGATCGAGTGAGATGGCAGAACATGACCGCCCACGCTTACCGGCATGGCACATGCTGGATGGATGGATGGACACCTGGGAATGGCAATGCTGATTCGAAACAGTACAGTGGTTTCAGAGTCGGATATGTCCACGTGGGACAGTGACGAGATACAGTTACACGCTGTGACAGTTCACACCGGTCTACCATTCGTGCTGGTGAATGTTTATGCCTGTAAGGCAAGTGTGGATTACCATAGATGGCAGTGTTTGGGTGACATATTATGTCAAGAAAGGAATGTCATTTTCCGTGGCGATTTCAACGCTAAGGGCTAATCATGAGGTAACATTTTTTCCAACACACAAGGGGAGGAGCTGAACGCGGCACTTGACACCAGTGACCTTGTGTGTATCAACAGTCGCTGTGTCACCAGGACAGCAAGTCCTGCAGGATAAGCAGGATAACAGTGTTATTGACCTGGCGCTGGTGTCTCCGTCACTCACTAAAGTGTGTAGATGGGGTGTAATAGGGCATTATCACCCTTGCAGCATATGGGTGGAAAACAGCAGTACCAGACAGCACAAGTCAACGGTTAGGACCTTTTAAGTATGACAGTTCATGGCAAGATGTGATGAGAATAAGGCGTGACAAGCGCGGGAAACATCATTGTTCTACCAAGAACTTGCAACGTTATAAAAGAAAACAAAATAAGAAGAACCAAAGATGTCACACAGATTAATACTGTCAATAAGTATGATATTTAACGGCATGACAGCGCATTGTTAATTGTGCTACTGTCACTATTTTATAAAATAGATGTTCATTCGTTTTGAAGAGCTTGCAGAGTACATTCTTCTTATATTTTGTGCTTCATACGTGGTTTGTTATATTCGCCCTTCAATGGACATGCAATATTTGCCATTTTACACTCTATCTCATGGTCATCGCTTCCTTGCTTATTGAAAAACCATTCTTCTGAATATTGTTCATTCAAGGACACTTTTTCGGTATTTTCTAAATCCGTTAATACGATTTAAAAATATCTAGCAATTATTTCAGAAATATCTGATGAAACATAAACACGTACTCATTTCACCAGACATAGAGATCACGCTGTGAAATAAAGCTTAGCTTACAACCAATTTTGTACATGTCATAATACTGAAACTGAAGAACTGTAATAATCATTGAAACAATGAAAGTGGAACAACAGCACTTACGCGTGCAAACATTTGGCGTTTTCAAATTGAGCAGTTCTACCAACGCGTTTGAATTAATTAAATGTATTATTTGCCCCGGAGTTGAGGGTGTCGGTGGGGATGGGGAGGAAGGGGTTGTGGACTGGGACAAACGAGCGTCCTGAAAATATTTTTCGGGACAGTGTAACCGTGACTATTTCGGAAAACACTGTTTGGCAACCCTAACCGCCCAGGAATGCAAGAACTGGCTCGCCGATCAAACAGTTAGCTGATTAAGTGTCATGTGTTGATCAACCATCTTAAACGACTTCCAGTAATTGCCGTGGGCTTATATATCGCCGAGATATTGTCACTGCGTTATAATACATGTCTGCTACCATATTAACAACTTTGAAGTCATAACTGTGACACATCCCTACTTCCAGTTTTCCGCCATTCATTTTTGTTTGGTCAGATTTAGTTATTTCAACAAACAACTTTCAATGGGAATGAAGATGATCACAATTTCTTTTGATCCAAAATCGGACTGCCAAATTAACGAGAGTAGGGAACGGGTGTCTCAGACAAAAAGACAATCAAACTGACCCCCCCCCCCCCCCCCTCTCCAAAAGCAAATGAACTAACAACTTAGCACTAAAGCCTGCCCTGTTATAAGATAAACGGTAGAGTAATAAAACTTGACGCTAAGTGTCTAAAAGTGTCTTAATCTGCAGAGAGAAAGCATCTCTGTATAAGCAGATATTAACATTTGAGCGAGTAACTGTACATTTCAAATACTATTTTCCTTACTCGCACGCAACATGTGCACACCGGCTGTTCCTCCGCGGCTATTAAACTCTACTCACTCTAACGACGGAAGAAAAGAGGCGATAATTACTGTCTATATTTATTAATCTGTCTGTGAAAGAAAACTCACAACAAGCCTTGCTGTGCACATTTCCAGAACATCTTCCTTATCCGCATTGAGTAGTCCCACTATTGGCGCGCTATAAGCCGACACATTCGCTCGCCTGCTGTTTCGCACTACAGCAGACCACAACTTCTTTTTTTTTTTTTTTTTGGCGTTAGCTAACTTTTAACTCAAGCGAAGTCCATACACGTGCCTCTAATTCAAGTGCTCTGGACTGATTTTTGCTTGTGGATTAGCTGTCCCTATTACCAGTATACCCTTCCATCAGGCGAATTATAACTTAGATGCTTTATGATCTTAAATACACTCTTTTGTTTTTACCGCAGGCTAGAGTACAGTGTAATTGTTATGTTGCTTCAATAAAAAGTGATAGGAAAGGTAATGCTTATAAAATGTATGTAACCATTGGCACCTTTCCGTCATGACAGACGATACTTTGGTACATTGTGCTTCAAAAAGGCTTAATAACTACGACCCATAGCGGTGGCGAGTGTGGCTGATAAGGCCAATTAGTGCTGCAAATGTTTGTCCACAGTGGATGCATGTGAAAACATGGTCATTTCCACCATCATGCACCATCTTACGCCTCTCACGCTCTGTGTGTGCTTTATCTGCAATCATTTTCTCCTTTGCCTTTATTCTATTTCTGATAGTTGCCCTCCATGCAACACGTTCAGCGGCGACTTGCTCCCAATGTGCATTATCAATGCCTGTATCAATCATGTCCCGCTTACACACATCTTTGTATCGTAGTAGAGGCCGTCCCTGAAAGCTCCTACCCTTCTGTAATTCACCAAAAAAAGATGTCCTTTGGTATTCTACCATCATCCATCCTTCTAACATGTCCTATCCATCTAAGTCTACGAAGACTGAGCATGGAACACATCGTCGCACAACCTGATCTTTCCAATACTTCAGTATTTGTGACTTTGTCTTGCTACTTGATAACAAGTATTCTTCGCAGACACCGCATATTAAAGCTGTTTAAACGTTTTTCTTGGTGTGAGTAAGTTGCCAGGTTTCACTGCCATAAAGAAGAGTACCAAGGACACAGGCTTGGTAGACGAGGACTTTTATTTTGGCATTAGCTTCCGGTTCTCCCAGACTCTTTTTGCTAACATGTTCATTGTTGTTGCTGCCTTAGCAATCCTGATGTTGATTTCCTGATCTAGGGATAATTTGCTATTTACCACTGATCCTAGATATATAAAATGGTCCACTATCTCTAGTTCGGCGTCGTCAATAAAGACTGATGGTACCTGATGTGCACCTTGTACATAATCTGTGTCTTCTTTTTGGTAATTGTTAAAGCAAATTCAGAACAAGCATTGGAGAATGCATATAGCAGATGTTGTAATTCTTCCTCAGAGTGGGTCGTAATTACAGCATCATCCGCAAAAAGCAACTCTCTGATTAGTACCCTCCTAATTTTGGTCTTGGCCTTCAATCTCTGAGCATTATAGTGGCCGCCATCTGAGCGTGAGTGAATGTATATACCGGCATCCTGATCACGAAATGCATATTTTCAATAGAGGGTGGGGGATAGTACAAAACCTTGCTTAACTCCACTCTTGATTTCAAACTCTTCTGAAGTTGCACCATCAGACTTGATTATACCCTTCATGCCTGTTGGTGGGCAGCCAATCTTCTTTAGTGCCTTGAATAGACCCTCACGACTGACCAAATCAAATGCCTTTGTGAGGTCGATGAAGGCAATAAACAATGGTTGATATTGTTCCCGACATTTTTCTTGCATTTGTCGCAATGAGAATATCATATCAATGGTAGACCGGTTCTGTCGGAAGCCACACTGTGATTCGGGGTAGACTTGATCTCTCAGGACTTGAAGTCTGCGCAGAACAATTCTGGCAAATACTTTCCCAACAATACACAGAAGTGAGATACCCCTATAGTTGTTACAGTCGCTCCGACCGCTCTTGTTCTTGTACAGCGTTATGATGCTTGAATCTTTGAAATCCTGTGAGACTTGTCATTCTCGCCAGCATAGCTCTATTAGCTGGTGGATCCGTAGAGTGAGTGTGTCTTGCCCAATCCTGATTACCTCTATTGGAATCCCATCCTTATCTGGAGCCTTGCCACACATCTGGAGCCTTATAGCACACTTAACTTCTGTTATGGTGGGATGTGTGTCCAGGTGGTCAAGAGTTGGCTAAGCCTCTATGGCGTTGAGGGAATTATCTACGAGCTTGGTCTCACTTGAGTAAAGCTCAAAATAGTGCTCTACCCATCTATCCATCTGCTGTTTCTTATCAGTGATGATTTCCCCAGTCAAGGTTTTCAGTGGTGCACTTCTTTTGATCATTGGACCAGAGGCTTTCTTTATCCCTTCATACATGCTTCTGATGTATTCCTTATCACTTGCGATTTGAATGGACTCACATAACTTGATCCAATAGTCATTCGCACACAGATTGGCAGCCTTTTGCACATTCTTCCTAGCTTGCTTCAGCTCACTCAGAGTGTTACGCGTAGCTCTTTCGTTGTTTCTTAAGAGAGATATATTCTTTTTATCAATCAAGGGCTGCAGTATTTGGCTGTTTGCCGCACAAGCCAGTCCAGCCTCTTATGATCCACAGTACCATAAACCCCTACGGCAGTTTTATAAAGAGTTTCCTTAAGATGACCCCACTTTTCATTTATTGTACAATTATCTGGTGTATCAGTGAAAGCGTCTTCAAGTTGCTGTTGAAACTGAAAGCACTTTCCAGGATCATGAGTGTTAATAATATTAATCCTGGGGCTAGATTTGTGTTTAGCTGTGTAGATTTTCTTTGGTCTCAGTCTAACCCTTGTAACAACCAAAGAATGATCAGTATCACAGTCAACACTGTGGTAACTTCGAGTTAAGGATGTATGGTTCAGATGTTGTCTCCGTGTGATGATGTAGTCCAGCTGGTGCCAACGGCCGGATCTTGGATGTTTCCATGTGACCTTATGCAGCTCTTTTGTTTTAAAAAAGGAGTTTGTAATACATAGGTCATTTCTGGTGCAATGCTCCAGCAGCCTTTGCCCATTTTCATTCATGCGACCGATGTTGTATTTTCCAAGGCACACTGGCCATGAATTCGAGTCCTTGCCCACACGAGCATTGAAATCACCGAGCATATAAATGTAGTCAGATTTTGGAACTGCCTTGATCACAGAGTCTAACTCCTCATAGAACAAATCCTTCACATCATCAGAGGAATCGAGTGTCGGTGCATATGCAGTGATAATCGTGACAAAACCACAAGAGGTTGCCAAGCGCAGGGATAATAGACTTTCATTACCTCCAGCTGGGATATCAATCATTCCCAGTATGTAATCTCCTTTGAGGATAATAGGGACAAGTACGAATCAGAGGCCGTATACCACAGGTACCATGTCCGCCTCTGCCAACCTGAAGTGATCAGAAAGTGACCTTAGAACCCAGCTTCGTTTTATCGTTTCCACAGTCATTTGAAACCAGTCGAATGAAGGCAATACCGTACTAAGCGAGATGGCAAGAGAATCACAGTCAAATCACAGTTAATTCAAAAGGCGTGAAGGCAGGAGAATCACAGTTAATTTCTGGGGCGTAAAGGCAAGAGAACCACAGTTAATTCCTGGGGAGTGAAGGCATGTGATCAACATCAACGTTTGACGTCCCCGAGATGGAATACCCATGAATCTGTCCAGAGTGAATGTGTTGTATATCTGCCAAGGGGTATCAAAATCGTTGAAGGTTCCCGTTATCGGCACTCTGTGAGAGCAGTTCTACACATGAACGTTCGACCACCACCACCACCACCACCACCACCAACAACAACAACAACAACAACAACAACAACAACAACAACAACAACAACAACAACAACAACAACAACAACAACTAGAGGCTTCCGTTTTCATCACTTGAGTACATGGACGTTCAAACAACAACAACAATAACAACAACATCAGCAATACTATCATTATAGATTCCCGTGTTCATCTCTTTGTGTGAACCACTTTGTACTCATGTGTTAGACAAACAGCAACAACAGAAACAACAACAACATTATCAAAGGTCCGTATTTTCATCACTTGGTGTGAACAACTCGGTTAATGGGCGTTCTTACAAAAATAACAACAACATCGACGGTAACATTATCAAATAAAAGCAACAACATGTTTAGGTTAAGTCTGTTAGTTCACACAGCCTTGCCTTGCAATGACACATTACGCAACCCCGCCTGTCACCATAGTTGGTGTTTAGGAATTCCCATCCCAAATTATCCATTAAACAAACAAATTACGCCTACAGGCATATTTAAAGAAAGCAATTGAGTGAATTTTAATGTTTTATGATCGTAGCATTAACTGAATCTGACCTTAGATAAAACTTATCGTGATTCATCATCATCAGCATCATCTTCCATTTTTGTCGTCAAGCGTCGTTCGGACGAATAGTTGGATTGCCAGCTCCCGATGGGTGACAGTGGATAGTGTCATTCCGTGCAGTTGTACAATGTCTTTGATATCGTAAATTCATTTTCTTCTCGGGCGTTCTCCTTCTCTCGTAGCAGATCTTCATTGATGTAGTGCTAGTGCTGGTAGATGATGATACTGCATTCTAACGAGATGACCAAACCTTTTGATTTTCTGTCTTTCAATAAATTGGCACAAGTTGTTAATCCCACTGATAATATCATTTCTGATTAGCGCATCGGATAGTTAAGTTGGAAGCTCTCCGCAAGCATCTCATCTCACAGGTGTTGATTTGTGTGACAAAATCAAGCAAGCGATGACTTAGTGTCACATGCTGAAATCTCACTGAAAACCGCGCAATCATCCACATGTTTAGATAGAATTGTAGACAAAGATGGGACGAAAGGTAATTCCCCCATATAGAAGACAAATGTGGCGTAGACACATGGGCCATAGAAACAAAAGAGGTATGGGAACAGAGACTGAACATATAGAAAGGTGTCAATGACAGGCGAATGGATATAGGCAGAATAAGATCTCTCTCTCTCTCTCTCTCTCTCTCTCTCTCTCTCTCTCTCTCTCTCTCTCTCTCTCTCTCTCTCTCTCTCTCACACACACACACAATCACACATTCACACACACAATCACACACACACACCATCCATCCATCCATCATGTGCCATGCCGGTAAGCGTGGGCGGTCATGTTCTGCCATCTCACTCGATCACCAGAGTCGTGGATCAGCTCCGTGTTCCTGTCTCGACCATGTCATGTGGTCAATCCATCCAGGTATTTACTTCTGGGTCTTCCCCTTGGTTTCTTCCCTTCGATCTTGCCAGTTGTCACCACGTTGTCCAAGTCACTTCTTCTCATAAAATGCCCAAAAAAGTTTGACTGTCTACGTCTAATGACTCTAATCAGTTTACGATCTTCATTTGTTTCTTGAAGGACTTGCTCACACACACACACACACACACAAACACACACACAAACACACGCACACGCGCACGCGCACATGCACGCACACGCGCACGCGCACACACGTGTAAATCACCCACTGTCACGGTGCTAGCCCCATACTTGTAGACCAATCGGCACTCAGTCGGTGATGTGCTCAAGATTACACCGGCGGCTTTTGTTCCTAGATAATTTCCTGCTACCCACTGTAGGGTGGGTGGCCTGGGAATCCAAGTCAATTAAAATAAAATCCTACTCGAAGGGATTCGAACACATGCCCACTGGATCGGTATGACTGGCACTTTGCCGTCTTGACAGATGATAGTTTGTTAAATGGAGTTATACCTCTCCATAACACAAAGCCTGGAGTGAATGTAGAGACCATGTGTTGCCCACGCTGCATGATCCCTCTCTCGGCCTGTCCAGTTTACTCCCGAGCAAATATACGAGCTGTCGTGTGTGTGTAAAGAATGAAGGTCGTAGTAGTTACTTGTTCTTCTTTACCACTTTAGTGTCGTCCCTGGAGTGAAGAGAATCAACACCCACATTATTTTTAATTCAATATCTCTATTCTGGAGAAATCCAGCAGACTCCATCCACACACTCCTTCAATCTGAAGACACCTTCTTCTCACTCTTACTCACCCCTGGATCATGCCCCCTCTCATTCTTCCCCAACATAACATACTTGACAACTCTCGCTTCAACAAATAAAAACAAGAAATTTATTAAAGCAAAGAGTATATGTAGGAGATACCGGCTCCGTGGCCGAGGGGTTAGCAGCTTTCTCAGCTAACTCCGAATACTCTCGTCACGTGACGCGACGAGAATTAGCAGTGGTTAGAATCGCAAAAGTGACTTATGAGAGTATGGAGCCGGTCGCTCAGAAAGTCGTGGCGTGCTGATGAGCGTAATCTAGCCTAGGAATCAACATACAGCTGAAAGATGCTGGTGTTGACCGCAATATCCTGAAATAGGATGGAAACGCGGGGGAAAAAAAAAAATATGTAGGAGAAGTGTATGTGTGTATAAGGTGTAGAATGTGTGACGGGTATTCTAAATCGTCTATAGACTCAGATCAGTGTTCAAGAGGATATTCATTCTCATCCCTGTGCTGAAGACACACCAGCACCATGTATCCCATACAAGTAGCCTCACCCAGGTGATGCTCCTCCGGTCACGTGAAGACTTCCTCCGTTGTCTCTGGAACCACCAGGATGCTTGGATACCCCTGACAAACACTGTCTAATTAGAGTCTGATTCACACTATGAACTTCCTCGGTTATTTAACGGATTGTTAATCAGGAAATTCTAATCCTATTGTCACTGTTAGTGGAGAAATCTTAATGGATCTAGAGTCACTGGTTCTAAAGATTCCTCATATTAACACCACAATCTAACTGTTCTGGGTATCAGTATAAATTATGCAATGTTCTGACTGTTTATTGATACATCTATCACTTGGCTAAACCTCAATCTCGTCAACATGTCCTGCTCAGCAGAAGCCAGGTTCCCGCAAACCAACTTGGGTATAAGCCCTATGTAGCGGCCTCTCAGCAACCTCTGTCTTCAGATGCTGAGCCCTCCTTGTATAAAACTTTGAACCTGTTTCTTCGTAGTAAATCATCGCACACTCAAGTGGAACACTCAAGGGGAACTGTACATGGAACCTGTAGAGCAGATAACATCATGGTGAGGGCAACTCAGTCCTGGCCAGAATTAGGCAAGTGTAGGCCAATAACAGCACTCAGATCTATAACAGAGATCCGATCATACGGCCAAATAACTCAATCATATGATCTGAGACATGGCAACACCAGGAAATACTAAAGGAACGGGTAGAAACCCAGCAGATGCCCTACTGGAAGATTCTACCATTACACATTCCCCTCCTCCCTCTCAACCATCCTTAATCTCTCTAATTATTATTCCACTACATTGTCCTCAACTTCCCGAGTAAAATGATATATAACACAAGCTACTTGAAGCCACACAATAGAATACTAGTGCCGACGCTCCTATGATACTTTCTAGCACCGCACTTATAGAACATTCTATCACTAATCATAATACATTATATCACTGCACCTATAATACATTATATCACCGCACAGTACTGTACTCTTTTCCTAATCATACTCTTAAGTTAGATATAATTAATTGCCTACCATATGTCTATTCCTGTTGTTACTCGAGAAACTAGGCAATCCGATTGGATCTATATCCGCGGATAACTATCACTACTAAGACAGCCCAGTCCCTCTAATATAACACAACTCGGAATAATCCCCAATCCTAACACTTCCGAATGTTTTTCTCGACTCCCTCTACCTGTTTACTGCACTGGGTTTTATATGGGTGCTTGAGTGAGTCACCAGAAAGTCCAGACGCCAATCAGTCCAGAATCTGGCTTTGTCCTCCTGTTTCCAGACTAACCCGAGTCAATTATCTGTCAAGTTTCCTTTTCATCTGGGGAGTTCTTTGTCTCATCCAACAAATATCCAGGTTGTCTGTGAGCCAGAGACCTTTCTCCCATTACAGAATCCTTCTGACCTCTAGCAGACATCTGTCCATTACTTTCAACGGCCAACTCCCGTTTTGTAGACAAATGTTGCCAATACACACCTCTCGAACAACATCCTGTCATCAAACTGTCGACTGTATGTAGACAACTCGACGTGACTCCCTTTGATCTCATACACACTGTCGACCAGGTGCAGAAAATTATACCGACGTATTTTCCTCAGTTTGTTCACCATCAAAGAGTCAATTGTGTTAGCAAAATAATGTCGGGCCTGGTTGTCATCGATCGACTGACAAGTTTCTTTATCCTGTGACATAGGCCCCCTCCTAAGAGAGTAGTCTGCAACAACTCTTTCTTCTTGGATGTTCGATCCAGATGATCTATTCCTCTTCTTCAGGAGCTGGATGTCTAGACAGGAAATCAGCTCCAACATTTTCCTTCCCAGGTATATACTCCACTGTAAAGTGGTATGGCTGAAGTAGCAACGACCACCGCATCAAACGGGCGTTGAGCTTCTGAGAAGTGGCCAGGAATATCAAAGGTTGATGATCCGACTGAACTCGAAACTGAACTCCATACAAATAAGGCTGGAATTTTTGTACGGCCCATACGAGAGCCAAACACTCTCTCTCAACGGTCGAATAATTCCTCTCAACCGGGAGAAGTTTCTTGCTTGCGTATGCCACTGGTTTCAACACTGAAGCATCGTCTTTTCCTTCCTGTAACAAAGCTGCCCCAATCCCAATCCCACTTGCATCCGTTCTCAACACAAATGGTTTGGAAAGGTCCGGGAGATGTAACACAGGTTTGCTGACCAAGGCCTCATTCAACTGACTGTAGGCACTCTCACATTCTGGTGTCCAAACTATTTGGTCTGGGAATCCCTTTTTCAAGGTTTCTGTTAATGGAGCTCCCAGTTCAGTGAATTGTGGGATAAATTTGTGGTAGAACCCACACAACGATAGAAAAGATTGCACATCCTTCTTCGTTTTTGGCCTTGGAGCACTTCTGATTTTCTCTAGGTTCTTTTCCTCTGGGACAATGTGTCCTGGAGTGATGGTGTGACCTAGAAATTCCAGAGTCTGGTAACCGATCATGCACTTGGTTGGGCGAGCTGTAAGCCCTGCTTCCTTGAGCCTATTGAACACTCTCTCCAAGGATTGTAAGTGGTCATCCAAGCTGTCACTGGAAATCAGAATATCATCCATGAATGAGATGATGGACGGATCCTTTAAAGGATCTAGTAAAGTCCTCATCATGCGAGTAAACACACTAGGTGCATTGCTGAGTCCAAAGGGCATGACCTTGAATTCATAATGTCCACTGGGTTTTGACCGGAATCTGATAATACCCGCGACTCAGATCCACCTTAGAGAAATACCTTGCCTTATGGAGCCTCGCGAATAACTGAGTTGGATTCGGCAAAGGTTCCACCTGAAATTGTGTATGACTGTTCAGAAGTCGGTAGTCTATACACAACCGGTGTTCTCCACTTGGTTTTCGTAACAAAACTACCCCCGCATTGTATGGGGATGTAGAAGGTGCAATGACGTCATCCTCCAACAGTTTCTGTATTTCCTCCTCCAGGGTCTTTTCTTTAGAGAATGGCACTGGGTAAACCTTTTGGCGAACAGGCTCTTGAGTGGTCAAAGTCATCTCGAACTCCACCAACCTCGTTCGTCCTGGTTTATCAGTCAGTATCTCCTTATGAGACTCGAGAACCTGGGTTATCTTTTCCCTCTCCTGGGAAGTCAGATCAGGGTTCACCTGTACATCCTTGTAGGTTTCCTGGTGTACCAGGGGATATTCCCCTCCCTCGTTGGTTCCCACTTCTGTCTCCACTGCAACTGCCATTGCCAGGAGGTGAGCTGCTTTTTCTCCTGGTCTCTCTTCGTATTTCCTCAAGAGATTGATATGGAAAATCTTCGACTTTCCCCTTATCCGGATCCGATAGTTCGTTCTGGATATCACCCTTTCCACGGGAAATGGTCCTTGCCAACCTATCTCCAGTTTGTTGTTTCCCGTTGGGAGTAGCAACAATACTTTGTCTCCCACCTCTAGAGATCTGTCTTTTGACCTACGATTGTAGTAAGCCGCATGTCTTTTTCTGGCCTTTTTCAAATTTTGATTTGCCAGAGTCCATCCCTTGTGAAGTTCTTCTTTCAGTTCCTCCACATATTTGTAAGAAGAGATCACTTCTTCTGACGTCCCCTCTTCAGTCCAACTCCTCAACATGGCTTCCAACGGTCCTTTGATTGGACGACCAAACAGCAACGTAGCGGGTGGTAGTCCTGTTGAGCCATGAGGAACTTCCCGATAGGCAAAGAGGGCTGCTGGGATATATTCATCCCACCTATCAGGTTTTTCCTGCGCTAGTTTCCTGAGCATTGTCATCAACGTGCCGTTGAAACGCTCTACTTGTCCATTGGCTTGAGGGTGGTAAGGGCTGGTATGGATATGGTTAGAGTGGAACACCCTAAATACCTCCTCCATAAGTTTTCCACAAAACTGGGACCCATTGTCCGTCAGTATTTGATCAGGAAAGCATAATCTTGTAAAGGCCTCCATCAGTGCGTCCGCCACTCGTTTCGAGTCAATCTTGGTCAACGGTATGGCTTCGCCCCACATTGTACAGCAATCCACCATGGTGAGTATGTACATGTTCCTCTTCCTAGTCCTAGGAAGTGGACCCACAATATCGATGGCTACCCTCTCGAAAGGAGAGTTCATGGTGGGCATTTCACCCAAGACCACCGGCGCTGTCCAGTGTTTCGGTGCCACCCTCTGGCACTCAGGGCATGACTTCACATACCGACGCACATCACCTGTCATTCCCGGCCAATAGTAGTGGCAGGAAATTCGCTGCATGGTGGCGGCAATACCCATATGCCCACTGAATGAGATGGTATGCCCCATATGAAGAATCTGGGAACGGTGGGCCTTTGGGACCACCAGCTGACCATGTAGGTTGTCTCCCCTTCTGGCTCTCCTGTAGAGTATCCTATTCTTCATATAGTACTGCCCCCGTTTGGGTGGATCAGCACTTTTCTGCAGCTTTTTGTAGCAAGGACGTAACGTAGCATCCTCACTCTGGGCAGTTCGCAACTCCCCTGGCAGTGGGTTAGTCACATTGGCTTCTGCCTCATCCGTTTTCGTCTGAGAGCGAGTCTGAATTGCTCCCATATGGATTGGCTCCCTGGGCATTCCCAGAAAGACATACCGGCAACCGAGGATTACGGGGAAAATGGGATCGGTCAATACAGCGGCCTTGATGGTGCCGGTGACATATCTTGACCGAATCTCCACTCTGGCAATGGGCAATTTCATGGCTACAGCACTCTTCTGTGCAGGCTGTATCTCCATGGTTTCACCTGTGAATTGTTCTGGATGGACCAGATCCGCAGAAATCATGGCCTCCCCGTCCAGTCCTGTGTCGTATAAACACTCCACTTGACGACCGTTAACTTCTACCAATTCCACTACAGGTGGTTTTTCCTGGTCTGGAGTCTCTCCTTCGGCCTCGACCTGTTCGGTGGGCTCCACCTTAGGTTTTCCGGGGCACACGACGAATTGAGTGTCTCCTGACTTCCCCTGCAGTCAATAGCATTGTGTGTATTCGACCTGCAGTGTTTGCACCATTTCCCTGTCCTAGATTTTCTTGTGCCGGACTTGAGTGAGCTCTCCTGGTGGTGAGCATCCTTGTAGACCTTGGCATTGTCAGTGTCCACCTGCGTTGAAGTCACTTGACATGCCGCGAAGTGAGGGTTCTTAGCCTTCGATTTACATTCCCTCGTATTGTGAGAGGGCGACCTACAAATCGAACACCACTTCTCCGACCATGGTCGTTTTTGTGTAGAGCTCGAAGTTTTCTTGCTTTACCCCTTCGTCTTCTCCGAACTCTCCTCTGAAGTTTTGACATATGGTTCCACTCTTTTAGTTCCTGTGCTTTTTGCTTTCTTCAGGTTATGTTTTCCCTGACTTTTGGTGTTTGTAGAAATGTTTTCTGCTGCCTCCCCATGGACCTCGACGAACCGTTCTGCCAATTTCGTCACCATGTCGATTCGTTCCGCCCCTTGTTCTCCCAAGAATGTCCTGAGAGGTTTCGACATTTGCTTCCGCATCTGGTCGACTACTGTGAGCTCTTCCAGACTCTCATCGTCATGCGCAAACCCAGCCAAATCCATCCACTTATGGAGATATGCTTTCAGACGCAGACTATAGGTGGCGAACAACTCCCCCGGTTCTCGTTTCGCTCCTCGAAATTTTTTCCGGTAGGTATGGGACGTAACTTCAAAACGTTTCAGCAAAGCCGTCTTCAACTCGTCATAATTGTTCTCATGTCCTGGTGGCAGGCGAGAATAAACCTCGTAACCGGTCCCGCGTAAACCCTGGGATAGCTTGAGATTCCATTTGTCACGCTCCAGACCCATAGCAACTGACATAGCCTCGAAGCGTTGAAGGTACTGGTCAATCTTCTCTTTGTCCTCCTCGTAGATCGCTAGAGGGAACTTCATAGCATGGTAGCTATGTCCACTTACTGGTGTTGAGCCAGGGAGAGAGGAACCTCCCACTGCTCCCTCAGTTTCCCCACTAGATTGCCTCTTAAGCTCGAGTTCCCGCATCCGGTACTCATGCTCCCTTTTCTGAGCCTCTTGCTCCGCTTCCCGTTGCTTAGCAGCTTGCTCAACCTCAAGTAACTTAGCAGCTTGCTCTGCTTCCAGTTTTTTAGCTTCTATTTCCAGCCTTCTCATGGCTTGCTCAGCCTCAAGTTGCCTAGCAGCTTGTTCTGCTTCCAATTTCTTAGCTGCTTGCTCTGCCTCCATCCTTCTCAATTCCAACTCGGCCTTTCGATCTTCCCTTTCTGCTTGACGATACTCCCTCTCCAATTCCTGTATGTAATCCGTTAGAGCAGAACCCGACAATCCCATTTCTTCCCCCTTTGCCCTAAGTTTCGCCGTAGTCAGTTTAGGAGTGGCCATATTACAGAGAGGTAACTCAACAGATAGAGTATAGATTATCTCTAAACAACTATATAGATAATGACCAAATACAATAAATCTATATATATTATAACACACCACACAACACAACACAATCACTCAGTGACAAGAGTAGAATCAGGACCACACACCTATGCAGACGTGTGAAGTGTGAACAGGTTAGATAACTCCTAACACCTATCCACATTCACTCTAGCTGGATTCTCACTAATAGGATATCTCCATCCTCTAACTAAAGATCCCGTGTTAAAAGATCCCGTTGTCTAAAGATCCCGCTGTCCAAAGATCACGGACGAGCCCCCAATAAATGTCGTGTGTGTGTAAAGAATGAAGGTCGTAGTAGTTACTTGTTCTTCTTTACCACTTTAGTGTCGTCCCTGGAGTGAAGAGAATCAACACCCACATTATTTTAATTCAATATCTCTATTCTGGAGAAATCCAGCAGACTCCATCCACACACTCCTTCAATCTGAAGACACCTTCTTCTCACTCTTACTCACCCCTGGATCATGCCCCCTCTCATTCTTCCCCAACATAACATACTTGACAACTCTCGCTTCAACAAATAAAAACAAGAAATTTATTAAAGCAAAGAGTATATGTAGGAGAAGTGTATGTGTGTATAAGGTGTAGAATGTGTGACGGGTATTCTAAATCGTCTATAGACTCAGATCAGTGTTCAAGAGGATATTCATTCTCATCCCTGTGCTGAAGACACACCAGCACCATGTATCCCATACAAGTAGCCTCACCCAGGTGATGCTCCTCCGGTCACGTGAAGACTTCCTCCGTTGTCTCTGGAACCACCAGGATGCTTGGATACCCCTGACAAACACTGTCTAATTAGAGTCTGATTCACACTATGAACTTCCTCGGTTATTTAACGGATTGTTAATCAGGAAATTCTAATCCTATTGTCACTGTTAGTGGAGAAATCTTAATGGATCTAGAGTCACTGGTTCTAAAGATTCCTCATATTAACACCACAATCTAACTGTTCTGGGTATCAGTATAAATTATGCAATGTTCTGACTGTTTATTGATACATCTATCACTTGGCTAAACCTCAATCTCGTCAACATGTCCTGCTCAGCAGAAGCCAGGTTCCCGCAAACCAACTTGGGTATAAGCCCTATGTAGCGGCCTCTCAGCAACCTCTGTCTTCAGATGCTGAGCCCTCCTTGTATAAAACTTTGAACCTGTTTCTTCGTAGTAAATCATCGCACACTCAAGTGGAACACTCAAGGGGAACTGTACATGGAACCTGTAGAGCAGATAACATCATGGTGAGGGCAACTCAGTCCTGGCCAGAATTAGGCAAGTGTAGGCCAATAACAGCACTCAGATCTATAACAGAGATCCAATCATACGGCCAAATAACTCAATCATATGATCTGAGACATGGCAACACCAGGAAATACTAAAGGAACGGGTAGAAACCCAGCAGATGCCCTACTGGAAGATCCTACCATTACACATTCCCCTCCTCCCTCTCAACCATCCTTAATCTCTCTAATTATTATTCCACTACATTGTCCTCAACTTCCCGAGTAAAATGATATATAACACAAGCTACTTGAAGCCACACAATAGAATACTAGTGCCGACGCTCCTATGATACTTTCTAGCACCGCACTTATAGAACATTCTATCACTAATCATAATACATTATATCACTGCACCTATAATACATTATATCACCGCACAGTACTGTACTCTTTTCCTAATCATACTCTTAAGTTAGATATAATTAATTGCCTACCATATGTCTATTCCTGTTGTTACTCGAGAAACTAGGCAATCCGATTGGATCTATATCCGCGGATAACTATCACTACTAAGACAGCCCAGTCCCTCTAATATAACACAACTCGGAATAATCCCCAATCCTAACACTTCCGAATGTTTTTCTCGACTCCCTCTACCTGTTTACTGCACTGGGTTTTATATGGGTGCTTGAGTGAGTCACCAGAAAGTCCAGACGCCAATCAGTCCAGAATCTGGCTTTGTCCTCCTGTTTCCAGACTAACCAGAGTCAATTAGCTGTCAAGTTTCCTTTTCATCTGGTGAGTTCTTTGTCTCATCCAACAAATATCCGGGTTGTCTGTGAGCCAGAGACCTTTCTCCCATTACAGAATCCTTCTGACCTCTAGCAGACATTTGTCCATTACTTTCAACGGCCAACTCCCGTTTTGTAGACAAATGTTGCCAATACACACCTCTCGAACAACATCCTGTCATCAAACTGTCGACTGTATGTAGGGACAACTCGACGTGACTCCCTTTGATCTCATACACACTGTCGACCAGGTGCAGAAAATTATACCGACGTATTTTCCTCAGTTTGTTCACCATCAAAGAGTCAATTGTGTTAGCAAAATAATGTCGGGCCTGGTTGTCATCGATCGACTGACAAGTTTCTTTATCCTGTGACACGAGCACCAATACGTCTGGAGCAAGACAATTTGCAGAAGCTGCCGGATTTTACAATATCACAAATACTGAAGTATTGGCAAGATCAGGTTGTGTGACAGTTTATTCAATGCTCAGCCTTCGTAGATTTAGATGGATAGGACATCTTAGGAGGATAGATGATGGTAGAATACCAAAGGACATCTTTTTTGGTGAATTACAGATGGGTAGGAGATCTCAGGGCCGGCCTCTACTACGATACAAAGATGTGTGTAAGCGGGACATGATTGATACAGGCATTGATAATGCACATTGGGAGCAAGTCGCCGCTGAACGTGTTGCATGGAGGGCAAACATCAGAAATGGAATAAAGACAAAGGAGAAAATTATTGCAGATAAGTCACACACCGAGCGTTTGAGACGTAAGATGGTGCATGATGGTGGAAATTACCACGTGTTCACATGCACCCACTGTGAACGGACATTTACAGCGCAAATTGGCCTTATCAGTCACATTCGCTACCGCCATAGGTAAAAGTTATTATGCCTTTTTAAAGCACAAACTATCGTCTATCAAGACGGCAAGGTGCCAATGAATGCCGGATCAGCAAAGCTCTTAACTGTCCGTCTGACGGAGCTTCCACTCTAGACCAGTTGCCGACCAAGGCTTAGGACCTGGTCTGCCCTGCTATGACATTTAGTCTTTAGGTTGCATTTCCCCGAACTAGGGTAAGGCTTGTGTCCTTCCCTCTCCGCCCTAAGCTGTTGACACAATGTTGGGTGTCGGGTTTTGTGAGCGCCGCCCAACATTCGGCGCTGACAGGAAGCAGGTAGTACCTTCTACTGTCATAGGTTTGCTTAGTCATATCTGACTAAGACCTGACACTGGATCGTCATACACAAACGTATATTATAGGTTTGAGATCGTTGAAAGCTATCTGCACTTGCTGTGTTTGTTGCCTCTCTTTTTCACATTAGTAACGTATATATATATATATATATATATATATATATATATATATATATATATATATATATATATATATATATATATATATATATATATATATATATATATATATATAAGAATGCCAGACAGCTGTGGTTAAATGACATCAACAACATCTAAAAGGAAGAGCAATATTGAACTGAATGTAAAGAAGCTACAAAAATATTTCGGCAGCAGAAGCGAGAATATATGAGCAATATAATCAAAGATATGGAAACTAATCACCAGAAAAACGAATCCAGAAAGTTTTTTTAAAGAGCTGAAGTCAATGAAACGAGGGCACCAACAAAACACATATGGTTTAAAAGACAAAAATGGGAATATGATAAATACCAATGAGGAAATGTGTAACACTGGAAAGAATACTTTGTTGAATTACTAAATTGTGAAGGTAAAAGTAACACTTTCCCACAGGAAGCGGTTCTAATGTGTGAACCACAAATTGAAGAACCTGCTTTTGAAGAAATCCTATGTGTAATAACACGACTTAAAAACAGTAAGGCAACTGGGGCTGATGGAATTGCTGCTGAATTTATAAAGGCAGGCGGCCATGCATTACATCTAAATCTATACGAACTAATAATAAAAATCTGGAGGACAGAAGAATTACCCAATGACTGGAAAGAGTCATAATTGAAACCTATCTTTAACAAAGGAGACAAGTTCCAATGTGAAAATTATAGAGGAATATCACTCCTGTCCATAAGCTATCAGATACTATCCGCGGTATTACTAAATAGACTAAAACCATATTCAGAAGACATATTAGGTGACTACCAGGCGGGTTTCAGACAAAACAGATCAACAATAGATCAGATATTTATCTTACGACAAATAGCCGAGAAAAGTTGGGAATATAAAAGAGATCTCCATAACATTTTTGTGGATTTTAAAAAAGGCTTATGATAGTGTCCATAGGAATAGTCTATGGAATGCTATGCTGGAATTTGGAATACCAAGGAAGTTAATCAACATGACCAGACTATGCATGGAAGATACTTATAATATAGTAACATATAAAGGCAGGAAATCAGACCCTTTCCAAATAACATCTGGCTTGAAACAGGGCGATGCACTATTGCCGTTCTTTTCAATGTGGCTCTAGAGAAAGTTGTAAGGAAGGTAAAGGAGGAATGTGATATTTGAGGAACATCCAAACTGCTTGGTTATGCAGATGATATAGATATTGTAGGGGAAAATGAACAAAAGACATTGGAAATATTGACTCACATAAAGGAAGAAGCTCAACAAATGGGGCTGGTTATCAACCAAGATAAGACAGAATATATGGTAATTTCAAGAGAAGGAACGGCTAAAAACTCTGGCCACATACAAATAGATAATATGACCATTAAAAGAACGGAAACATACAAATACCTGGGTACAACCTTCAACTGCTCCAACATAATAAGGGAAGAAATACAAGCTAGAATAAACTCTGGAAATAAGATATACTATGCACTACAACATCTGCTAAAATCAAATGCGCTATCTCGTAACACCAATATCACAATATACAAAACACTGATTAGACCAGTTGTGCTGTATGGCTCTGATACCTGGAATACAACTAAAGGAGACGAAGCCTTGTTACAAACCTTTGAGAACAAAGCCTTAAGACGTATCTTGGGCCCATTAGGGATACACAAAGTGGAGAATGGAAAAGAAGAAGCAACAAAGACATTTATGATCTGTTTAAGTCCCCGCTAATCACTGGTATCGTGAAGGCTAATAGACTGCAATGACTGTGGCATATAGAAAGAATGGAAGACAATAGGGAAACAAAACTCGCTTACATTCAAGAAATAAATGACCGTAGACCCCGAGGTAGACCAAGAAGACGGTGGAGAGATAACATATATACAGACCTACAAGCACTTGGAATCAACGACTGGCAAGAGAAGGTCAACCAGAGAGACGAATGGAGACGGTTTGTATCTGCAGGAAAGAATCTCAATAGCTCGGAATGCTGAAGAAGAAGAAGAAGAAGAAGAAGAAGAAGAAGAAGAAGAAGAAGAAGAAGAAGAAGAAGAAGAAGAAGAAGAGGAAGAAGAAGAAGAAGAAGAAGAAGAAGAACGTACACTTTACTTTTTAATTTTAAAAGAGAAAGGATAGGTCTATTTGTTCTGCTGTTCATGACTGGAAATAAGAGTCTCGACACAATTAACAGACTGTAAGCAGTGGAAGCTGTAGACTTGACATGTTTAGGATGGTCGCGAAATCGGAAGACATCACCATTTCTTGGGTTTATGTGTCGAATTGTAAAAAGTGGGGAGTGGAAAATAAGAAGTAACAAAGACATTTATGATCTGTTTAAGTCCCCGCTAATCACTGGTACCATGAAGGCTAATGGACTACAATGGCTGGGGCATATAGAAAGAATGGAAGATAATAGGGAAACAAAACTCACTTACACACAGGAAATAAATGACCGTAGACCCCGAGGTAGTCCAAGAAGACGGTGGAGAAATAATATAAATACAGACCTACAAGCACTTGGAATCAACGACTGGCAAGAGAAGGTCAACCAGAGAGACGAATGGAGACGGATTGTATCTGCAGCAAAGAACCTCAATGGCTCGGAACTCTGAAGAAGAAGAAGATGTGTCGAATTGTGCAGTTTTGACATAATCACCGGAGACGTTGCAGTGGGAGAAAGGAATATAACCAAGAATGATGGTGGGAGAAGGTCCACAAAAGAAATCCGTATAGTAGAAGATAAAAGGCAGTTAAATCTTGCGCATCTCATGAAAGTATCCCAAGACTTGAAAACCGACGTATTTTTCCGGTGTAGACTGCTACTAGTGAATGCATAGACTGCTATGGGGGAGGGGGGGGGGGGGCTCTTCTCAAGATAAGCCACTGAACAAGGACGATGACCTGGACTCCCAGATCGACCCAGCAGAAAATGGGTACCAGGAAATGTCTTGGAGAGTAAAGGCGACAAGCGTAATACCGACCACTTCTTGGTCTATACAAATACGGGTCTAGCACCATATACCTTCCATGTGTTAATGTGTCTCATGGACTGGAAATGGATCCTTTACTTGTCTTTATTCGTTAGTCCTGGTAATATTGTAAAGGTTATCTTTCCCATTTCTTTCACTTTTATTTTTGGAAATCAGATGTGTTCTTTTTTCTTAAATGTGACCTTTGATTGCATTATCGTTTGATTTCGTATAGCATAGTAAATCAGACCATTTCCAATTCCCGTTTCTTCACTTTCACAATGTGGTTGCCTAGCTTTACCTGTGTTTAAACATTGTATGTGTATAGCTTTACCCTGTTTACACATTGTAGTTGTTTAGCTTTACCCGTGTTTACACATTGTAGTTGTATAGCTTTACCCTGTTTACACATTGTAGTTGTTTAGCTTTACCCTGTTTACACATTGTAGTTGTTTAGCTTTACCCGTGTTTACACATTGTAGTTGTTTAGCTTTACCCGTGTTTACACATTGTAGTTGTGTACTTTAACAGTGTTTACACATTGTAGTTGTGTACTTGAACAGTGTTTACACATTGTAGTTGTGTACTTTATCCATGTTTCCACATTGTAGTTGTATAGCTTTACTCGTTATTACACATTGTAGTTGTGTACTTTAACAGTGTTTACACATTGTAGTTGTGTACTTTATCCATGTTTCCACATTGTAGTTGTGTACTTTAACAGTGTTTGCACATTGTAGTTGTGTACTTTATCCATGTTTGCACATTGTAGTTGTGTACTTTATCCATGTTTGCAAATTGTAGTTGTGTACTTTATCCATGTTTGCACATTGTAGTTGTGTACTTTATCCATGTTTGCACATTGTAGTTGTGTACTTTATCCATGTTTCCACATTGTAGTTGTGTACTTTATCCATGTTTGCACATTGTAGTTGTGTACTTTATCCATGTTTGCACATTGTAGTTGTGTACTTTATCCATGTTTACACATTGTAGTTGTGTACTTTATCCATGTTTACACATTGTAGTTGTGTACTTTATCCATGTTTACACATTGTAGTTGTGTACTTTATCCATGTTTACACATTGTAGTTGTGTACTTTATCCATGTTTGCACATTGTAGTTGTGTACTTTATCCATGTTTCCACATTGTAGTTGTGTACTTTATCCATGTTTGCACATTGTAGTTGTGTACTTTATCCATGTTTACACATTGTAGTTGTGTACTTTATCCATGTTTACACATTGTAGTTGTGTACTTTATCCATGTTTACACATTGTAGTTGTGTACTTTATGCATGTTTGCACATTGTAGTTGTGTACTTTATCCATGTTTGTACATTGTAGTTGTGTACTTTATCCATGTTTGCACATTGTAGTTGTGTACTTTATCCATGTTTCCACGTTGTAGTTGTGTACTTTATCCATGTTTGCACATTGTAGTTGTGTACTTTATCCATGTTTGCACATTGTAGTTGTGTACTTTATCCATGTTTACACATTGTAGTTGTGTACTTTATCCATGTTTACACATTGTAGTTGTGTACTTTATCCATGTTTGCACATTGTAGTTGTGTACTTTATCCATGTTTACACATTGTAGTTGTGTACTTTATCCATGTTTACACATTGTAGTTGTGTACTTTATCCATGTTTACACATTGTAGTTGTGTACTTTATCCATGTTTACACATTGTGGTTGTACAGCTTTACCCATGTTTTCACAGTATCATACAGAATAAAACAGAAGCAACTATAGATTAGAGGATCTTTATATGTACTTTCCTATTTAGTATCCTCCTCTTCCTTCTTCTTCACCAACCATCGTGTATTATAAACATGTTAATTGCGCCTGATGCCTTCACATCCCCACCCGACTATCTGTCTTGCAAGGTTGCTTCTGGGGACCATGTTTCCCTTCCATTCTCTACCCGGCCAGCCATGCAGAATGTGATCTGCAGTTTGCTGGCTTTGGTGCTTCACAGCTACAAGCTGCATCGGGGATGGGAGCTGGGTATAGGTTTGAGATGATGACGTTTCTTGTCGGGCTCGCGCAGGCCTGGTTAATGACACGGCCAGGACAGTGTGGATGTTAAAAAATAAACAATAACAAAAAAGGATGATATCTTTTAAAATATATAAAAATAAAAGATGATTCCCACCTCTCTATGTCATTGGGTAGCGGATTGGACGTCCAGACTCTTCGATCAAGATCGAAAAACTTGGAATATCTGTGTGGACGTTGCACACGGTAAAATTGTCTCGGCAACTGAACATCGAAATGAACAGGCCGGGAAGGCCGCTGCCCAGACACAATTTATAAATACCCACACACATCCACACCCACACCCACCAACATCCACACACACACAGACGAACGTTTCGATCGAAGTCTTTATTAACGGAACAAATAATTTAATTTACAGAAACGAAACAGTTAAAAATATATTAACACAAGACAACACAAACGAATACTTCTGTGGAGGGAGTTCAATCGACGAAACTGGAAACCCGGGAAATACACAATATCCGCCCAGATAAGTAAGTATTCTTGTGAGATTTACGCTTTAAAATATGTTGTACTGTTTCATTTTTGTTATTCTACTGATAAAGAAATCGATCGAAACGTTCTCCTGTCTGTGTGTGTGTTTTTCCACCCGCCGAACATTCCGTCATACTTGGTGTTCTTATTTGGACTCCTCAAACAGCTATGCAGCAGTAAAAACCCGTTTTTCGACACTATTTTGGTTTCTTTCCGGCTTGTTACGGCTTTATTTATATCCTTCTATTATTTTAGTACACGTTTCAGAAAATAAATGTGTACCCAATTGCTTTATTTCTCTCTGTAACGCTAAATTTCTTTTACCTTATAATGTCGACTTATTTCAAAGTGCAAGATATTTCAAGAAATATAAACACGAACAGTAAGGGGAACTAACAAATAGAATGTTTATTTTTAGCCCTGAGTGATGAAACATGAAAATGACATTGCAATCAATAATTTTCACCTTTTATTTGATTAGTTTTGATAGACGGGTAATGAAGTTTAAAAGCTGAGATTTTTTTTTAAATTTGAGATTTTGAAGAGGAAGCTCGTCAAGCTTATTATTGACGTCACCGTGTGGGCGATTTGCGTGTATCAACACAAACGTTACGTTTGTTGTAACAGCCCATGTTTGCTTATGATTTTATTGCTGCTTGTTTAAGAATTAAGTTTACCTACATATTAGAACTGAGTTTACCTACATATTAGAACTGAATTTACTATTATATTAGAACTGAGTTTACCATCATGTTAGAACTGAGTTTACCATCATATTAGAACTGAATTCATCATCATCATCATCATCATCATTATCATCATGATCATGATCATGATCATGATCATCATCATCATCATCATCATCATCATCATCATCATCATTATCATGATCATCATCATGATCATTATTATCATCATCATCATCATCATCATCATCATGATCATCATGATCATCATGATCATCATGATCATCATGATCATCATGATCATCATGATGATGATCATCATCATCATGATCATCATGATGATGATCATCATCATCATCATCATCATCATCATCATCATCATCAAGGAGTCTTGCTAGCTGTCTTGGACGATAGTGCCTCTTCACAGCTCACGTTCTCCAGCCTAGTATATCAATTCATGCGAGGATAGTTTGCCATCGAAGGATGCACGAGGAAAGAGAGCAAAATACGCAAATGATAATCCTATCTCTCTTGCTGAAACCTCACTTCAAGCGGTGGAATCCTTCACTCTTTTATGTAACAATGCAGACAAAAGTGTTAAAAAAGCACGAACCCCGTAGCTCCAGCGACGACCCCCAGGAGTCTCCGAGCAAACTGCACTCGTGAACCGAATGGCGAACAACGGAATCGAACCCACGACTTTCGGAGCGCGACGCAGGCGACCTAACCACTTGGCCACGGAGTCTCACAGAGGCAACAGGCATAGACTTTTAAGTGACAATACAAAAGGGGAAGGGGGCATTTTGTGGAAGTCAACAGAAAATAAACTTAGCACCAAGCTTAGATTATTTAACACTAACAGCTAAATCAATTTGCTATATGAATCAGAAGAGCGGAGAACGAATAAAGCAATTACTAATACATCACAAACACCCATTAACTGATTCAGTCCGAAGGATAATATATTGCCACATGTAACGTTCCATATGGACAGAAGGACGATATATCGCTATAATAGGGCCACCATGTTATTTGTTTAGTTTCGTGATATCTTCCACAATTTTAATTCTAAGTGAACGGAAATTTGCCTTATAAAACTTGTTAATTTGATTTGTGCCATGTTCGTTCCAAACCTACTTGTTGTTTGGTATTGAAATCAGTAAACTGATGCTTGTGTAGTATAATAATAATACTCTGTAATTGGTCAGTTTGCTGCTATGGGTTTTTGATGCCACCGCGCTATCACATTTTGCAGACCTAGAGCAAGGACGAAGAGACGGCCGGTCTGTCCGTCATCGCTCACCGAATGGAATAACCGGAACTGAACTTGTAAATCTGTATGTGTATGCGTGTGTGTGCGTGTGTGTGTGTGTGTGTGTGTGTGTGTGTGTGTGTGTGTGTGTGTGCATCTTTGTTTATGTATACCTACATGCATATATCTGTCTGTATGCCTGCCTGCTTGGCCCCATCCTTCCGTTCTTCTGTCTGTCTGT
The DNA here is from genome assembly GCA_963921405.1 of Cepaea hortensis. Classification (NCBI taxonomy): domain Eukaryota; kingdom Metazoa; phylum Mollusca; class Gastropoda; order Stylommatophora; family Helicidae; genus Cepaea; species Cepaea hortensis. The sequence continues at coordinate 44,492,530 of OY992881.1, forward strand.
TTTCCTGCCTCTCTGTCTGTATGTCTGTAATCCATCTATCCATCGTCCGTCCGTCCGCCCATCGTCCGTCCGTCCGCCCATCCGTTCTTCTGTCTGTCTGTCTGTCTGTCTGTCTGTCTGTCTGTCTGTCTGTCTGTCTGTCTGTCTGTCTGTCTGTCTAACTCTCATCTATACATCTGTCTGTCTATCTATATACACAGAGATGGGGAACATGCGAGCGACTGAGCGAGCGAGCGAGGGAGCGAGAAAAAAGAGAGAGAGAGATAGAGAGAGAGAGAGAGAGAGAGAGAGAGAGAGAGAGAGAGAGAGAGAGAGAGAGAGAGAGTGAGAGAGAAAGAAACTAAGAATAATTCTAATGTCAATCTGAAAGGAATTCCTTGGCTCCAGACCATTAATCTCTGAAAACGGCGCATGAGTTCGATCAGGTTATTCACGAATGCGTGAGATACATTCGATGACCAGACACTATCATCTGTAATACACTTGTAATCCTGACGGTATTATTTGGCTGAAAGCTTGACCGAGAAGTGGTGCCCATGGCGGAAACAATCAAGATAAACACATCAGGACGTGGGAGACTGGAGTACCAATTCTGCCACAGTATGAAACTTATCAATAATAATAACTATTTTAATGATAATTATAATAACAGAGTTAATAAAGTCATAAACATGAGAATTTACACTGTTCTATTCAAACATATGCCCCAAAAGGAGAATGCAGTGAAGATAGTATAGAGGAATTTTATGAAATGGAGTCTGCGTTGAAGAATTGTCAAACATCAGAAATAAATATCATAATGGGTGATTTCAATGCAACAGTGGGAAATCAAGGCGATGGATGCACAGTAGGTAACCATGGTTTGGGAGACCGAAGCGAAAGAGGATACAGACTTGTAGAATGGGCAACAGAGCAGGTAACAACATCCTAGAATATTATGGACATGGAGGAGTCCTGATAGCAGAATTAGAAACCAGATAGATTACATCAAGATTAGCAGAAGGTTTAGAAATGCGTTAACAATCGCAAAAACAGTTCCCAATGCTGACTGTTACAGTGATCACAGATTGATTACATGAACATTGAGAGTAAAGTTAATGGACTCAACATTTCGATGTGCAGTGTGGGTAATCTGTCGACTTACTGTACTGGTTCCTTGACGTCTTGACAGACGATAGTTTGTTACATTGTACTTCACATAGCACAAAGCCTGGACTGAATTGTAGAAACCATGTGTTGCCCATGCAGCATGACCCTCTCTTGGCCTGTCTAGTTTACTCCAGAGGGAAGGTAACACCCATACATGTGGAACAAGACAAGCCGCAGAAGCTTCCGGATCAGCAAAGCAATGCTCTAACTGACCGCCTGCTTGAGGTTCGATCCTAGGCCAGTTGCCAAACAAGGCTCAGGTACTAGTCTGCCTGCCACGACATTTAGTCTTTAGGTTGAAGTTTCTCGCACCAGGATAAGGATCTTACCCTCCCAATTTCGTTCCTCTGCCCGAAGCCGTTGGCACAATGTGGGGTGTCGGGTTTGGTCAGCGCCGCCCAACACTCGGCGCTAACAGAAAGCAGGTAGTACCATCTACTGTTAAACGGTAGCTCAGTTATATCTGATTAAGACCTGAAACTTACTACTGACTAACTAACTAGCTTTTCCAACATTCCAGTCCCTTAGGGTTCATGCATCATTATTTCTAATGTTGCTATAAGTAACTCGATGGCGGAAGCGTAGCAACTATGGGACGTTTTGTTCCTAACTCGCCGGGATAGTTTTTAATATCTCCTCGTGACATCGTTCTCTTTAGATAAACTGTAACCACAAACTAATCTCTTGGCATTTGTTCACCCCAGAGTGATATTGACCTCATCAGCCACCGGGTACCCATTGGTCGATAACAATATGGGTCTAGCACCATTTGCCCAATATGCTTTAATACGCGTGAAAGGTTCCGTTATTTTTTTAAGCGACAGAGATGAAAAGGGAGAACATGAAGGAAGTTACAGGAGACAGGATAAGGTGAGCTGATGTGAGTTAGCTATGCACAGAAATATGCACAGACAAATCAGTGAGCTTACAGGAAGAAAAATAAGAATAAATACAGGGTGTTTGAAATCAAAAACAGGAAAGATAATATTAGAGGAAGATGCTATAATGAAGAGGTGGAATGAGTATATAAGAGAATTATATGAAGGAGAAAGGGAAGAATTAACAGAAGATAGTAACTTAGAAGGTCCACCTATTCTGAAAGAAGAAGTCGCTGACGCTATGAAACGTATGAAGAAAGGAAAAACAGCTGGGCCAGATGAAATCACAATAGAAGAATTAGAAGTATTGGGAGAATTTGGAGTAGATATATTAACCAAAATGTTGAATGATATTTACAGCAGTGGATATTTACCCAGTGATATGCTGAAATCTGTATTTATAGCTATACCAAAAAGACCAGGAGCAATTGATTGTGAAGATTTTCGTACAATTAACCTTATAAACCATATCACTAAGCTTCTACTCAGAATCATAATGAGAAGAACCAAAAAGAAAATAAAAATGGAAATTAGTGAAGAACAGTATGGATTTGTGGAAGGAAAGGGCACAAACAATGCAATTTATACATTACGGACACTAATAGAAAGGTCAATAGAGAAACAGAGAGACATATATTTGTGCTTCATAGATTATACTAAGGCATTTGATAAAGTAAAACATGATGAACTGATTAAAATGTTGGAAGATATCAACACTGATGGAAAAGATTTAAGAATAATAAAGAATATTTACTGGAACCAAGTAGCAGCAATTAAAATGGGAAATAAAGAGGGTAGTTACGAACAGATAAAGCTAGGAGTACGACAAGGGTGTGTCTTGTCACCAGATCTTTTCTCCCTGTATAGCGAAGTAATAATGAGAGAGATCAAAGAGATGCCAGGAATACTAGTTGGAGGTTATAATATAAATAATATACGCTATGCAGATGACACAGTATTGGTGGCGGATAATTCAACAGACCTACAACAATTATTAGACGTAGTAGTAACAGAGAGTGCAAGGAAAGGACTCTCCTTGAATATCAAGAAAACAGTAACAATGGTAATATCAAAGAAAATGGTGACACCAAAATGTGAGATAGAAATAGAAGGGAAAATCCTTAACCAAGTTGATAATTTTAAATACCTAGGGGCATTTATAACATCAGATGGAAGATGTACAACAGAGATTAGGAGCAGAATAGGGCAGGCAAAAGCCGCATTTAAGAAAATGAAGAGTATCTTATGCAATAAGTCACTATCACTGAATGTAAGAAAGAGAGTGCTGAAATGCTATGTAGAACCAGTTTTGCTGTATGGCAGTGAATCTTGGAATATAAATGAACAAATTAAGAAGAAATTAGAAGCAACAGAGATGTGGTTCCTGAGACGAATGTTGCGAATTCCTTGGACTGCCAGAGTAACTAACGACGACTGCCTGAAACAGGCTAACGAAACTAGAACATTATATACAACAATAAGACAGAGACAAACAGCTTTCCTCGGTCATGTGATGAGAAGAGAGGCATTGGAGAACATCGTAACAACTGGAAAGATAGAGGGGAAGAGAGGCAGAGGTAGACCAAGAGAAGTGATGCTGGATGGATTGAGACGGTGGCATGGAGGAATATCAGCAGCAGAGTTGATCCAGAAAACCAAAGACCGAGATCTATGGAGAGCCATGAACGCCTACGCCAGCCGGCACGGCACTTGATGATGATGATGATGTGAGTTAATTGTGGGTCTATCTTTAAAAAAGAGGGATTTATTACGTTAAATGCTTCTATTCTGGGTGTTAATTGGGCATTTTCAGTTCCTGATAGTTATTAATATTAATCTTCAGATGCTATTTGTTTGAATCAGAAATATTATCTGGGATAGAAAATGTTAAAGAAGCAAATTGAAAAAGTGTGAATTAGAGTGGAAAAAACTTTATTTTTTATGTTTTCGTCCATTAGTTTGCCATTATTTTCTGAATAGTTTTGGTTGTTTACCAATTTCAGTGCGCGGTGGGTCCTATCACAAAACTATCCAAAGGGTGGTTGTCCCGGCACATTTGGGAACCACTGCTGTAGAACTTGACCTAGAGGTGTTTCCTTGTTGGGGCATGGCAAAGTTCTGAAACATGAACTAAAGCACTCTCCTGAACACTTTGGAAACTGGCGAGATCATTCCTCCCTGATCCATGAATAAATGCCCAGCGATAGGGTAATTGACTTATATTTTTGGCCAAGAAGAATTTCTAATGACCCTAACTAAGTACAGAGCTGTATAATGTGCCATTGTCGGTATACAGACATAATCGTTTACAATACTCCTCGTCCATTAGTCTTAGCGTTAATTTGAATAGGTCCGACTTGGGGTGGGGTGGAGTGGGGTAGGGGTGGATGGTGAAGGGATAGCCACAACTTATAACAAAACTTCTTCCTATTACAGCCCATGCAGTATGACGTTGGCACGGCATTGTCTTTTATACAGTGTCCGTCTATGTGTCAGGGGTCACCAAACTTTTTTCTCGGCGGGCCGCATAACTGACAAAATGACGAGCGCGGCCGCATACTCATTCTGTACAATACTTGCGCCGGTCTCCGTGTTGAAGGTATAACGGACGCGGTTCGTAATACCGTTTACCTGCGTTCGAAACACAGATGCGCGCGATTTGGTAGCAGACCGCATTGCGCTGGTTTTTACGCTATGGTGTGGGTGCGGGTCGTTCAGAAAGCAATGGAAAACTACTGAAAGTAAACTTGCCAAGACATCAACAACAGCAAAAAATGCTGGTGTTGACTGCAAACGTCCTGTAAAGGATATGCAACTAACGTTAACAATACTTGCAAGCCAGAATGAACGCTCTGGCAAAACAGACGAAAAACTAAGTTAATCATGGGTGAGTGGCGTGAAATGCACACAAAAAACAAAGACAACCAACATATTTATTTACTACAAAAGGTTATCGAAGAAGGCGACGTTAGCAACAAAGATAGTTACATCAGACTTAGTGTGCACATATACGAATCTCACAAACTAAGCAGCAAAGTAAGTTACTGAGATTTGTGAAGCTGATATTTGGCTTTCAAGATTTAATCCATGTTTGGTTTGGAATTGCAGCATCCAATCTAGAGAATTGCTTTCAACTGTTCATCAGTCAATCTCGTTCGATGTATTGATTTCACATATTTCATTTTTGAAAATTTTTGCTCACAGATATATGTTGTTCCAAACACTGATACCATTTTTTTGTTTCATATCCTTTACAGGACATCGCTGTCAACATCAGCATCTTTCAGATGACTGTTGATTTGTTGGCAAGAGTACGCTCAGTAGTTTGCCATTGCTTTCTGAGCAACCGGCTCACATACCCCGTAAGTTACCGACGCGGAGAGAACCGCTACCAATTCTCGCTCACATCACGTTACTTACGAGAGTATACGGGATTACGGAGAAATTCGTGTAAACCCTAGACCAGGGATACCGGAACTGATGCCAAACCAGCGGCAAATTGCTTCAGTTACGGAAACTCAACATCAGCTAAGCAGCGTTAAAATTCAACAAGTTTTCATTCTCTGTGCTTCTCTTTCAACAAGTCATTTGCTTGGCAATCAGTGAGCTTCAACTGTAGTTCAACTGGCACATCATCAAGGTTACAATCAAACGGATGTCACTTTCAATTCTGTCAAGATCTGAAAATCTATCCAAGCAAATGCTTCTTCAAGTCACGAATAATTCTATTTCGGAAAATCGAGTTTGACATCTTCGACGATTGTTGCGCAAAACTCTTTGAAACAGTGAACAATGAGAAACGTTTTCTCCTTCCTGTTGTATTACAAACAATGTCAGCTCTCTCCAGCTCCAGAGAAGTGCCAGACAGCGCCAGAGAATACCACAACACGATCGCAGTTTTCTCGCGTATCTGTAGCACTATGTTCTCTCCAAATTCTTCTGTTCTTCGCACAAATGAACTTGCCGTAAGGCAGATAGGTCAAAACAAATTCGCTTTCTCATGACACAAGTCATTTGCTGCTTCCATAATACACTCTTAGCCATCAGTAAACTGTTTTCCTCGTTCCGCCATCTTATTCACAATGTTGTAGCTTGTAAGAGTGATAGATTCATTTTCAGCAAACTTTCTCGTGAAGAGATTTCTTTGTGTTTCAAAACCACGTTTCAGGACTCATATTTCTCAGAGCGTAACTTTTCAGAAAACTTTCAATACGTTGATAGATGTTTTGTTTCGTAGTGACACCGAAGATTGTACTCTTTCAATATGGCAACACTTTAGCTGCATATTACGAAACTGGTTTCCGGTCCTTTGTTTCCACAAAGAAGTACTTTACTCCCCATTCTTCATTGAAAACGCGAGACTCGGAGTCCCCTTTTCTTTTCTTAGTAGCCATAATGAAGGGTGAAGTACATGGGGTCTGAAAATGAAAAAGACATTGAATTAGAAACATAATTAAAATCCTAATGACACACAAGAAAAGCAGGTGACTAGGGGTCACTGGTGAAGCTACGGCTCACGATAGGTACATATTAAGTTTATAAGTACCTATGGTAATAGAATATATCTCATAATAAGGTTTGCAAAATATACAAATAGGGCCGGTCTAAATAAACAGCCTAGAGCAGAGTTTTTCAACCGGGGTTCCGAGAGTGGCAGCCAGGGTTCCGCCGAAACAGACCGAAATCGCTTAAATGCAACATTTCTGCCCATCTGGTTTATTACACGAAGTAGGACAGACACTTGGATAATCGCACAGAGTTCCTTGAGCAACGTAAACATTTGCGCCAGGATCTGCTCCAGCAGAAAGATTGAAAAACATTAGCCTAGCGACCAACTTGATTAACATCTTGACCGGGGAATTCTTCTGAGCTGGGGATAATATTTTCGTAATAACACGAGGATTCTCTTACATTTTTATGCTATGTTTGCTACTTTATTGCCTCTATTCACACTTGTAGTTCACTTACTTATCATTGTCTAACATAGAAATATCCTTGTTACATACCTATAAAATGGATGACTGGCAAAAATAAGTAAATATTTCTGGAGCAATGGACTTGTTTTGACAGGGAAAGATGTGTGTGAGTGTGTGTGTGTGCGCGCGTGTGTGTGTGTGTGTGTGTGTGTGTGTGTGTGTGTTGCTCTTGAAACCATGGTAATGTCAGAGCGTAGGCGGCGCTACAACGAGCCGGGGACGTAGTTTGGTGGCCCATGAGCTAGACGATGTCAAAAATGTATTGAAGAAAAAGCAAATGACACCTCACCAGGGCCTGATGTTGTTAGGTAGGCCAACATGACGGATATGAGTGATGGAGAACTTATGGAGATGGCTGCTTGCTTTAGCCTGACCATCAGGGTGACATCCGTACCCCAGGTTTGGGTGCATAGCTGTTTAACACCATTTCCTAAACCAGGCAAAGACCATTCAAAGCTAAATGGATTTAGGATTTTTACCCTACATAATACTTTAGACAAGGTGCTGGAGAAGACCGTTGCTGTTAAGCTTCAGGACAATTTAGAAAGTGCAAAGCTTCCCCCTCCCCTCTTTTCCCGTAAGGTTTGGGAGGTTACCGGCCAGGGAAACATACCTGGTCAAATGCTGCCACTTTTGCCTACGATGTTTATGAAGGGTTCCAAAACAGACAGGAGACGACGGTGGCAGCTCTCGATTTCGAGGACGCGTATAGCAGTCAGATATGATATTTTGATGTACGCTCTTATGAAGAAGAGAGTATTCCTTGGTTGGTGAATTGAATTGCAGCTGTTCTGTATTCTCATAGCGTGGTTCTCCGACTGGGTACATGGACCTCTGAGCCATGAATCATAGCCCCCGGACTACCACAGGCGTCAGCAGTTACCCCTGTGCTGTTAAATGTGTATACCAGCAAGATTGCCAGCCTCGAAGCTCCAGGGGCTGGAAGGATACTAACATTTGCAGATGATGTTCTTGCATACAGGCAGGGGAGGGATAGAGATCAAACAGCTCAGGAGATGCAGAAGACACTGGACAGAGTGATGGCGTGGTGTACGGAGATGAATGCCGTCATTAACCCAGAAAAACCGTCTGTCTTGTGATACTCTCTGGAGAATAGGATTAGTTAGTTAGTTAGTCGATAGATCATCCTCATTGCACATCCAACCATTCAGTCCATAAGTGCTCGGATCCCCTCTTCAACAAATCCCGCAGCGTGTAGCGGCTAACGACACCAATTCTGTGTTGGTTTATTAATCTTCTTTGGCTTCCTGCGTAGTGTTCTTGTTTGGCCACCCGTCTTTTAATTTGCAGTTCTCGCAGTCTAACCTTGGTTGTAGATTCACAGTCATCACTTGGTTCTCGCAAAAGTCTTACTTCTCGTAGAGCATTCAGAATGTCAGCCTGGTCCATGGCGCGTCCGCTCTCCACAGTAGCCTTACCTGCGAGCTTGTCAGCCCGCTCATTGCCTTGTACTCCCGCATGCCCTGGCACGAAGATGAAACTAATCTTTGCCAGCTGAGACCGCTCCAGAGACAGCAACCACTCTCTTCGGATCCATCCCGTCTCTATCCTCTTGAGCATGCTCATTGAGTCGCTAAGGAAGCATGCCCTAGTGAATGTCTGTGGCTCGAGCCATGTTATTACTTTACTTACTGCCATGACTTCCATAGTCAGGCTACATGTGGTCTCAGCAAAAGCACCAGAGTCATCCTTCACAATTCTCCCTCCGGCCTGAGCCGTAAAAGCCCATGAGCTTCTCACATGTCGGACGACCGACCCATCTGTGTAAATGACAGCATCACCGTCTAGCGAATTCTCGAAAATCAACGCTTGTACTTCCGCCTACACAGCAGCCGGGTTTTCTTGTCTGCATTTTCTGTCTAGTTGGATGCAAACTGAAAAGGATGTGCAGAAGTCTGTTGGCACTTGTACCCACTCCTCGCCAAGGTTCTAAGTCCTCAAGTGAACACACCTGTTGAACAATGTCTTCGGCTTGACCCATCCAAGACCGTCCTCTTTTTAACCTGCTGCCCTTCACCTTCATAATTTCACTGTGCAGTGGATTTTGTGTGTTTGCGTTAACTCTGAGGTAGGCGCGTGCTCTGCAGACTTGTATTCTGTCTTCAATGGTTGGAAAATCAAGAAGGTAGCGCATCGCCCTGCATGCTGTATCTCTGGTACATCCAAGAATAATGCGCATAGCTTCATTCTGTATCCTTTCCATCCTTTCTATCCGCTTACGGCTGAGAGTCAGGATTGCCAACGCATACTTAAAAACAGACATGACCAGCCCCTCGTATAGAAGAGATAGATGGCGCTGCTCACAGTTTGCTTCCGCCATCAACCGCATCGCAGCCAACTCCCGCTTGGTCTTTGTTACCACCTGGTCTATGTGCACATTATAAGCAAGGCTTCGATCAAACCGTATCCCCATGTAATTCATTGCCTGCGTTCTTTCCACCGTCTCTGAACACAGATTTACAATTGGTGTTGGAGTGTTGACAATATGATTATTCAACGGGAACCAAGTCACTGTTGCCTTTGTTGGGTTGATCATTGCCACAGCCTCAACACACCAAGTACTTATGCGATTGAGTTCGGTTTGTAGTTCCACAGCAACCTGATCTCTATCATTACCCTGACGATACACTAAAACATCGTCGGCATATGACAATTTCCTACCAGGTCCAGTGATCTGCTCACTGGTGATTCTCACAGTGTAGGCGTTGAACAGTGCCGGAGATAATGGTGATCCCTGTGGTAGGCCAGAATATATTGTTGTTGGTTCCGAAGTCCAACTGCCACATCTAAAGACTACTTTCCGTTGGAAGAGGGCAACAGCGATCCAGCTAAGGATGAATAGACTTATTTTGAGTTCTAGAAGCTGAAGCATTAAAAAATCCAATGGTACTCTGTTGTACTCGTCCTCAAGATCAATCGCTGCAGCAAAGGTTTCAATGCCTGACTGGAAACCTTCATAGACATCATGGGCAAAAACTGCTACATTGGTCCAGGTTTCTCTTTTTGGACTGTACCCACACAAGGTAGGTAGGACAACACCTTGACTCTCTAGCTAGCTTGATATTTCCCTGGCATTTAACTTCTCCAGCAGCTTGCCTATTGTATTCTGCATAGTTATAACTCGATATCCCTGAATTTTTGTGTGGTCTGTGCCAGGCTTCGGCAAGGGAATCAGATAGCTGTGTAACCACTCCTCCTTGATGCCAGCACTCTCTATACTGTTGTTGTACATGTCTGCTAGATTCTCTAGCTCGTTGTCGGTACACCAGTTGATGTCGTCGTATCTTATGCCACCTGGCCATGGAGCGCTGCTTTTTGATCGTCGAAGCACAGCTTTGATTTCTTTCTCTGTCAGTGTGTCTTCATCCGAAGTGTTTTGGGCCTTGCACCTGTCTGAGGTGACCTCCTTGGCAAGATTTCGGCCTCTCATGTCTGTCTGGTTGCTCTGCTCTAGATAGCCTTCAAAGAGGGCTTTGTCCTTGTCCTCGTCAGTCCTCTGCCAGATGAGGTCAGCACCCTGGAAGTCAGAAATGCTCTTATTCTTGATACACCGCTCATGCTTTTATGTAGTCGCCAGAACAATTTCAGTGACTTGTCTGTGCTTACTCTTTGACACACCTCTGCCCATTTTTCACTTTTAACCACCTTGACCAGTTTTTTTTTTAAATAGCTTACTTTTGTGTGCATCTCTCTTTCTAAGTTCATGCAGGGACTAGGATTGCCAGATCTGTTCTTCTTAGCATTTTGCCATCTCCTTACAGCACTACGCTTATCCACCCAAGCCTTCTCCACCTCAAGATTCCATCACGGTGGCTGCTCCCAGCTTTTATTTACTGGCCTGAAGCTTTCTGCGATTGTCACGTCTTATTTTACTCACCGCATCTTGCCCTGTACTGTCATACTGGAAAGTCTTGACCGTTAGCTTGTGCTGCCTGGTTCTGCCTTTCTCCACCAATATGCTGCGAGGGTGGTGGTCGCTGCCGTGGTGTCCTAGGACACCCTATCTAAACACTGTAGTGAGTGAAGGGGAAATCAGCACCAGATCAATAGCACTGTCCTCATCCCCTGAATGGCTTGCTGTCCTGGTGACACAGCCACTGTTGATACAAACCAGGTCAATAGTTTCAAGTGCAGTCTCGAGCTCCTCCCCCTGTGTGTTGGAGGAAATGTTTCCCTATGATCTGCCTTTAGCGCTGAAAATAACATTTCTCTCGTGACCTAATATGTCACTTAAACACTGCCACTTCTGGGAATCCATACTCGCGTTCCGGGCATAAACATTAACCAGCACGAATGGTAGACTGGATTGAACTCTTACCGCCTGTATTTGTATATCGTCACTGTCCCAACTGGACATGTCTAGCTCTGACGCCACCATTCTGTCGCGAATGAGAATCGCCATTCCCAGATGTCGTCTGTTGTAGAAACATTTGAAGCCGGCAATTCGGAGTGGCTGATCACCCAGTCTCGTCTCCTGGAGCGCTACAATGTCGTTCCTGTAAACCAGATTTTCTAAAATCGGACCCCATTGTTTTACGCTGGTGGAGAATAGGATTGTCAAAGCTGACCTCCCAAGCCTCACAATAAATGGTAGAGCTGTGAATAGAGACATGATGTGGGTATGAAATGTGATGAGGAAAGTAAACTGGCCACCACATCTTCTTGTGGACCGAGATGATCTCCGTGGTGTAGTGGTTAAACCGCTAGCCTCGCGCTCCGATAGAAATGGACTTGTTATGGGACACAGTGATTCGGTTCATGGGTGTCATTTTCTGGGAGACTCTAGTGGGGCCGTAGTGTGTGTGCTCAGTGCGATACTTTTGACAGTTCCCTCTGTGGAAAGGGATCCAGCCATCTGGGATAAAACCAGTTGCAATGAAACCATCCCTCTTACCTTCCAACCATATTCAATATGTCGTGGCCTGGAAATTGTGAAGGCCTAACAGTCCACACTCCGTCGGTAGTATATACTGTGGGACCATCTCCACCGTATACAGACATACATACATACATACAGACAGACAGAGAGACAGACAGACAGACGGACGGACGGACGGACGGACGGACGGACGGACGGACGGACGGACGGAAGGGCGGGCAGGCAGGCAGGCAGGCAGGCAGGTAGAACGAACGAACGAACGAACGAACAGACTTTATTTTCAAAGGGTAACAAATTGGGCACGCAGGCCCGTCTTACATTCGGCCCTTCTAATCATTCATCTTTCTTTCATCAACAGTGCATAGGAAAAAAACATTGTCACATGAAATTTGTAAACATAAACAATGCATATTACTATGTTATGAGACACATCCACCACCCACCCACACATCCCCCATTCACTCCAACTTCCACACCCAACCACACACACATACAATACATCCCCCCACCCATCCACCACATCCCTACACCTACACGTCTCCCACCCACACACACCTCTCACCCACCACACATCCCATCCACCCACACCCCAAGCACACATACATTCAATAACCCACACATCCCCCACCTACACACATCTCCCCACCCACTCACATATCCTCTACCCGTCCCATTTCCCACCAACAATCACTCACCCAATATCCTCCTCCACCCACACACCTCCAACCACCCAACCAAACACACATTCCTCAGCCACACACATGTCTCCCCGTCAACTCACATATTCCGCACCTACCCACACACAAATTCCGCACTCACCCACATAATCTCCCATCTCCCCCAGCCCACTCACAGATCCCGAGCCCGCACCTACAAACATCCCCCACCATCTCCTAACCTGCACACACCCACCCACCCACATATCCTCTACCCACCCACACATCCTCTACCCACCCATCCCCCAACCAAACATCCCTTAACCACACACCCTTACTCATATACAATCACCCACCCACACATCCTCTACCCAACCACACATCATCCACCCAACCACACATCCTCCATCCACCCATTCCCCCAGCCACACATCCCTTAACCACACACCCCTACCCATATACACACACATCCCCACCCACGCACAATCTCCCCACCCATACAAACATCCCTCACACACATCCCCACCCACCAACACATTCCCCATTCACAAACACACACCTCCCATCCACGCACACACAACCCATACATTCATCCCCTCACACATCCCTAGACACACGTACTTATCCCTCAACCACTAACACCCACACATCCCTTACCCACTCATCAACACATACATCTCCTATCTACCCACCCACACTCACACATCCCAACCACCCATCTAAGCACACATCCCCCACCCTCACACACATCCTTCACCCACCCACAAACCCAACCACACCTTCACCCACCCACACAAACATCATTTAACCACACCCAGCTCCCCTCCCACACAATACCACACCCACACACATCCCAAAGACACATCCCTCACCCACACACACATCTATCCACACATCTCCTACCCATCCACACATCCCCCAACTACAATCAACCTCACTACCCACACATACATCCTTCATTCAGCCACACACACCCCCACCCAGCCAGACATATCCCCCACCCACACACACATCTCCAAATCCATCACCCACACCCATCACGCACCCCTCCCCCCACACCCCCCACACACATTCACCCACACATCTCTCACCCACACACACTCCCCACCCATCCACCCAAACATCCCACACCCATACACATCCCTCACCCACACACACATCCCCAAACCCACAACCACCCCCACCTGCACACATCTCCCACCCACCACATATCCCCACACCACATCTCCCCACCCACACATATACCCCCACCCATCCCATAACCCACCATCAATCATCCACCAACATATCCTCCTCCACCCACTCACCCACAACCACCTACACAAACACACATCCCCACCCACAAACACATCTACCCATATACCCATACATCTCGCACGCACCCACACACAATCCCCCACCCACCCACACACAATCCCCCACCCACCCACACAAACCCACCCCTCCCACCCACACATCCTGAGCCCACCCACACACATCACGAATCCACCCACACACACATCCCCCGATCCCCCAACCTACTATTATGATGAAACTCCCACACTTTACACACACATACAGTGACGATTGTCGTGAGCATTGTCGCAAAATTGTAAAGAAAATGGAGAAAAATTGTACATATACATTTTGTAACTTAAAAATTAGTGATGCAATTCAACTCTCTCTCCCCCCCCCCTCTCTCTCTCTCTCTCTCTCTCTCTCTCTCTCTCTCTCTCTCTCTCTCTCTCTCTCTCTCTCTCTCTCTCTCTCTCTCTCTCTCACTAACGCTCTCACTCACATTACAGTAATGTTATATTATACATGATAAAATCAAGTGTCATACATACAAAATGATAATGTGAAAGATGAAAATACACAAAAAATATGGAATGGCATGTTACAGGACATGCGAGCACTGAATTCTCTCTCTCTCTCTCTCTCTCTCTCTCTCTCTCTCTCTCTCTCTCTCTCTCTCTCTTACACAGGCACACACACATTCCCCACACACACAAACACATATCCCTCACATACACACCCATACATACATCCTCACATCTAGACAAATACTTGATGCCTCACATGGTCACTGAAGCTAATAAGAACAAACTCCCACACTTTACACACAATTGAGACACTGACGATTGTCGTGAGAATTCTCGCAATTGCAAGAAGTAGAGAAAAAATTGTACATATACATTATGTAGCGTAAAAATTAGTGATGCAATTCAACTCTTTTTTTTCCTCTCTCTCTCTCTCTCTCTCTCTCTCTCTCTCTCTCTCTCTCTCTCTCTCTCTCTCTCTCTCTCTCTCTCTCTCTCTCTCTCTCTCTCTCTCTCTCTCTCTCGCGCTCTCTTTACATACACACACTCTCACACTCATTCACTCTCTCTCTCTTACTTACACTCACTAACTCTCTCACTTGCTTTACAGTAATTTACATGAATACATTTTATGCATGTTAAAATCAAGTGCATCAAAATGATAATATGAAAAAAATGAGAATACACAAAACATATGGATCAGCATGTTAGATGACATGCGTGCGCTCAACTCTCTCTCTCTCTCTCTCTCTCTCTCTCTCTCTCTCTCTCTCTCTCTCTCTCTCTATCTCTCTCTCTCTTCTCTCTCACACACATGTGCATACACACACCCACACACATCATACCCACGCAATACACACACCTGCACACATCCATATACTTACTCACACGTACTCACATAACACCCGAATATACACTCCCTCGCATACACTGCATGCATGCACACTTACACTTACAAAGATATACAATACATACACGAGCAAACACACACAGACTCATCCATACACACATACACACACGCACATGCATATAAACGCATATAAACACATGAACGCACACTTTAACACACGTACAGACATACACACAGAGTCACACACAGATACACACATGTACACACATATACACCTGTCAGGGTCTTATAATTGGCTCGTTGGCTAACACGTGTGAGACAGTACAAGTATAACGTGATTCGACGTAAGACACAGTAACACAAGTTCTATGGATTTATTGCCACATTAAATACAGAACGATAATTACAGCAATCTACAATATATAACTCACGACGCTCACAACCACAATACAGCTCATAGGTCTGACGCTCAAGATATCAGTCGTTCGGCTTTCAATCACGGAGATTCATACAAACGCCTTGCTCTCATCGCACATGTCCGTCCGGTCTCCAGTCCCAGCTAGGTCTGACCTTAGCACGCCAACTGCCCACTGCCTCTAGTGGTGTCACGTGTCCTGCGTGCGTCTGTCGTCAGCCTGACCGCTGGTCGCGTGTCAGGTAACAATCTTGTCAGCCGGGTGTCGCAACGATGTTGCTGCACAGCTATACCATGTTAGGCTCTGACATTCTCCCCGGGTACCTCAATGAAAGATGTCATCTTTCATTCATAATGTTTGTATATACTGGGGTAGTGTTAACTTCATGTCAGAGACTACTCTTTCCCAGTGTTATGCATGAAAATACATATATGGCATGGAAATATATACAAAAAATGTAAGTTGCATTGAAATGACAAATGAAGTACAACTTTTAACACAACTTAGGTTTCATCCCCCTGATGGCTGGTTACCTCCATTGCAATAATACCCAGTCAGATCAGTAGTTACCAGCTTCACGCATCTACTTCGCAGCAATTTGAAAAAAACGTAATAATATGGTTGTCTTGCAACAGCCATCTAGCCAGACTGAAATACGACTTTACATAAGTCGCATTAAACATTCAAACTCTGACCTCATTTGGCCAGGAGCTCTTATGTTGGTTTGCAATGTTGGCAGCTATCTGCCATGCTTGGTGGACGCCTACCCGGTGTGTTAACCATTTGAGCAACAAAATGTCTATTTATACAATACACATTAATGAATATGTTTCAAATTATGGCCCTTGGTGTAATTCGTAAATGCAAGGGAAGTAATTTTGACAATCAAGAAATTCAATAAATGACAATAATTATTTAATTTCTTAGCGTCATTGCTTGACGTTTCTTCATATTAACGAGAAAAAGTCGGTAATATGAATACATTAATCAAGATATGATTCTAAGATTACACTAATCAATTTAAATAATGACCCAATTGGTGTATTATATTTTATAGATTCACAAGGATTTTACAATCGTCATAAGTTTTTGAATATTTGTATATCGTCTGCTAATTTTGCTATACTTTTTAAATTACACAGGAGATACACACGAAACGCAAAATTTAGTTGCTGTTTGACCACAAATGCTCCCGTTTTCTTTTGTAACGGATAGTTAAATGTTCTCAAAGTTCGTGTTTGATGTTCTAGTATCACAACTATCGGATTATGATGGAATGTTCTTATTTCCGATGTGTTCACAACTTCTGGATAAAGATTGAATGTTCTTATTTCCGATGTTCAATTGTCGAACATTTTGGATTAAATTCGATGCAGAGGTGGTGTAGAAGTCACTGTTCAGTCCTCATTTGCACACGTCGTTAAAATATCACGGTGAAGAAAGTCACTCACAGCCGTCACTGTTAACTGGTAAAGTTCGCTTCTGGTAAGTGGTTAAGCGTCTGTGACACTGTTCTTGGTGTATATTTACAATTAATAATGTTCTCTTTCTAACACACACTACACAATTATACTACACTCATTACATGGCTTGATTAAAATAAGTATATTATACATGTCGGTTTTTTAACCGTATCACAATTACAATTATAGACCTTACACAGTAGGTGAATAGAAAACATTCACTCATTGGTGGCTGTGTTGTTCTGAGTGTATTAGTACACTCTGCACTCAGGTATTGCTTACTGGGTCGGTTGGACAACGGGACAAAAGATCGGCAATTGTATTGATTCTGCCAGAAATGTGACGAACCTCGAAACTGTAATCCTGAAGCTTCAAGGACCAGCGAGCAATCATATTGTTGGATGGTACTCCGGCATTTATATACCGTAATGGACTGTTGTCAGTTTCGATGATAAAGTGACGTCCTAGAAGGTATCTGGATAGTTTCGTCACACTTTCTACTAAGGCAAGTGCCTCTAATTGCGGAATGGACCATGCCCGCTCTCTAGGCCTTAGCTTTCTTGATATGAAACAAATGGGATGCAGGATGTTGTTGTATTCCTGCAATAGGACTGCCCCAATCGCAACGGAGCTAGCATCTGTTCTCAATCTGAAAGGTAAACGAATGTTGGGCAATTTAAGGATGAGATTATTCGAATTCTTATCAGAAAAGTATGTCAAAACTTTATGAAATGCATTTCGTAGGCATTCATCGTGTACAACTTTTTCAGGCTTATCCTTGGTTAGTAAGTTAGAAAAAACCTCGGTCAGTTCTGAAAAATCAGGAATGAATTGCCTGTAATAATTGATCAGTCCCAACAAACTCCGGACTTGTTTCTTATTAGTCGGGAGTGACAGTTTTAGAATTTTGGAGACAATTTTGTTGTCTGTCATGACAAAGCCATTGGATATTCTGTACCCCAAAAATGATATCTCTTGGTAAGCCATGTTCACCTTTGAAGGCTTCACTGTCAGTCCGTGCTGTCTGATACGTTCTAGTGTCTGTTCTAGTGTCTTTATATGTTCCGTCATTGTCTCTGTATGGACACAGATGTCGTCAATATAGCAAATGATATTAGGAATGTCAGATAGGAGGAGTCGTGTCATGCGTACGAATGTGGCTGGGGCATTGACTAGCCCAAATGGAAGTTTGCACCATTCGTACAGTCCCCAAGGCGTGGCAAAAGCTGTTAGATGTCTGCTGTCTTCATGTACAGCAATCTGCCAGTAACCTTTAGACATGTCAAGCGTCGTAAAGAACTTAGCGTCAGTCAGTTCTGTCAAAAGATCGTCAGTGTTTGCCATTGGTTCAAGATCTAAAACAGTTATTTTGTTTAGTTTTCTGTAGTCGATGCAAAGTCGTATTGTCTTGTCCTTTTTGCGTACAATGACCATGGGTGAAGAGAAGTCTGATAAGGATCGTCTGATGATGTTGTTTTTTTCTAAGTTGATAATTTCTTGATGTAACTGTTCTTTGTAGTGTAATGGTATTGTGTATGGTCTACATCTTATTGGTGTGTTTGATGTGAGTGTGATGTGATGCTGTACTAATTCTGTTTGTCCTGGGTTGTCTGAAAAGATGGTGTTGTACTGTTGTATCAACTGTTTGCAACTGTTTGTCTCTGCTTGACTTAAGTTTGGATTGATCTTGATCTCCTTCAAGCAGTTTGTCGTGTCTAATGTAGGTGTTGGAATCTCGTCGCTAGAATCGTCATCTTCGTGATCTATTATCACGGTGCAAGCTGTCGTATCGTCTTGTTCGTTGTCTCTGTTGTGGTATGGTCTTAGCATATTTATGTGAAATATTTTGTGTTTGTCTTTTATTAGGATTTCGTAGTCTACAGGTGAGATTTGTCTTGTCACTTTAAAAGGTCCCTGCCAAGAATCAGTCAGTAGCTGTCTGTCACTAGGTAGTAGTAGTAGGACGTCCTGTCCAGGTGTCAATGTTATAGTCCTGTTACCTTTGTCTGCGTACTGTCTGTAAGTAGCACCAGATAGTTTAAGCGCATTT
Source organism: Cepaea hortensis (assembly GCA_963921405.1). Classification (NCBI taxonomy): domain Eukaryota; kingdom Metazoa; phylum Mollusca; class Gastropoda; order Stylommatophora; family Helicidae; genus Cepaea; species Cepaea hortensis. Next base: position 44,511,667 of record OY992881.1, read on the forward strand.
TTAGCAATTTCACATGATTTAATAATCCTTTCACGCAATGATGTTACATACACAAATGATGATACGGGTTTCAATATTGGAGTAGAATTAGTTAACATTTGGTGATAAATTGTTAATGGGCCTCGTGGTTTGGCACCATAGATTAGTTCAAAAGGAGAGAAACCGGTACTAGAATGTGGTACCTCGCGATAAGCAAAAAGGACAGCTGGTAAGTATACATCCCAGTTGTTGGGGTGATCTTGAGTTACTTTGGCAAGCATGTGCTTCAGGTCCCCATTAAGCTTTTCTATAATCCCGCTAGAGTGAGGATGATAGGGGGTATTGAAAACTTGCTTCACTCCTAACATTTTAGTGAAAGCTTGGGTGGATGCGGCAATAAACTGAGTGCCTCTATCAGACTGGATAGTATCTGGAAATCCGATTCGGGAGAAAATATGGAAGAATACTTCCATGATGTCGTTGGCAGTAATGTTCTTTAGCGGGATCGCTTCTGGCCATCTACTACATTGATCAACAAAAGTTAGAATATATTTATTCCCTCTAGTAGTTGTATGACTAAGAGGGCCCACAATGTCAACTGATAATTTTTCAAAGGGTCGACTGGCTAAGTCAGTGACTTGTAACTTTGCCTGTGGGTGTTTACCTTTTTTTACTAGTTTCTGGCATGTATCACAACTTCTGCAATATGTTTTTATGTCATTGCAAAATTTTGGCCAATGAAACTGTGTCAAAAGTCTTGACCTGGTTTTAACATATGCCATATGACCTGCAAAAGGTATATCGTGAGCAAGATGTAAAGCTTGCTTGCGATAAGTAGTTGGCAAAACAGTTTGCTTTGTTGTAATGTCACCTCTGGTGTAGTACCTGGTGAGTATATCATTGTGTAAAGCAAAATGCCATTTCGCATTTTTGGTTACTCTTGCCTTTTTGCCGATCAGGTCAAAGTACTTTGACAGTGAAGGATCAGCTTTTTGAGCTGTTATGAATGTTTCCTTCATAGAGTCACTAGGTGGTAATTCTGGGCTAAGCATTTGTATAGCCTCAGTTTGGTTACTTTCATCTTGCACTCTAGCAGTAGCTCTTGTTACTGCGTTCACACACTCAATGACATCAGATGATGATGGAATGATATCGTCAATGATGTGATGAGAATTTAGTGCTGCATTAGCTAACATACATTCAATAGGTGATATGACATTTTCAGTGATGACATTTGGTGGTGATGTGATATCATCAATACATAGTGATGTTATGTCATGATTATGAGGTTTGCCATTCACCTCAGGTAAATTTCCTATGATTATATCGCACACTGGGTTTGTAAGTGCCGCGACCTTTACTTTCCCGGTGAGGAATGGTGTTTCAATGTATGCCCATGCTAATGGATATTTTTCAATATTGCCTGAAAATGTTCTACATGTGATGTGTCTGCCTGTATAGTCTGTAGGCGTTATGAATGTTGTTTTCAGGCCAATAAGTGTACTTCCGGTGTCGCGAAGTACTGTAGCAAACTTGCCATTAACATACCCGTGATGGATGTCTAATCTGCCTTTTGAGTCTATTACCAAGTTAGCTTCCTCACTGGCAATAGGGATGGCGTGCCCGCATGTTAAGATACCATCTTCATAGAAGGTGTTACAGACAGTGCATTTGTTAGCATTAAATACATCACAAGCCTGTGCTGCATTCACAGGATGTTTCTCTGGATTTTCGTCTTCTGACGCTGAGCTATCGAACAAGGCGGCATTGGCTTTATTGGTCATATGCCTGCCTCTACAATCCATGCGATGGTGCCCGAAAGCCTTGCAGAGAAAACATTTACGTTTATTTTTGAACAATTTACGTTCTCTGTCTTGACTGTTTACTATATTTTGCAAGTATGTCTGGTATCCTGGGTTTTGATCGCACATCTCGTTCAAATGGTGAGAAAATTTACAAAATCTGCACTGTCTAAATTTTTCAGAGGTAGGCCTGTTTGGTTTTTGCCTACTATAGTTTTTCTCATAGTTGGCTGCTGCTACCCAGTTACTGTCAGTAGCTTCAGTGGCAAAGCATTGTTTGTTGGCCGTGTAATAGGCCGACCCACGTCTTTCAATTTCTTCCACACTTGTGCATTCATTCTCCTGTAAGAACTTAGAAAACGATGATGGGATAGAAGAAATGATTTTATCTCGAATGATGAGATCTTCTAATCTATCATAACTTTTATTAATTTTGGCTGCTGAAGTCCATTTGCTGAAAACATCTCGGACTAAACAGAGGTAGTCAGAGAACGTTTGAGTTGATTTTGGACTCAATTTACTGAATTGTTCTCTGTAACCTGCCTCGTCTAACATGAAATGTGCCATTATCTTAGATTTAATATAATGGTACTCTTTCCTTAGGTCTTTGGGGATGGTTTCAATGACTTTAAGAGGTTCCCCAGATAGACTCCTCATATAAAGAATATTCCATTCAGAAAGTGGAACTTGGTAATGTTCCATTAAAGTCTCAAAATTTTGAGTAAAGGCTGCTATGCAGTCACCCGAGGTATAGTTACGTACGATACCTTGATACTTCTTATACTGGTTTTCTTTTTCCAGTCTTTCCGATTTCTTTGATTCTTTATTCATCGCAGTCTCAGTGTCAAGTTGTTTCATTTTCAACTGTAACTCTAGTTCTTCTTTCTTACTCTGAGCTGCTATTTCAGCTTGTTTTAGAGCTGTTTCTGCCTCTATTTGCTTGGCAGCTTTTTCAATCTCTGCCTGTTTCAAGGCTGTTTCAATCTCTGCCTGTTTTAAGGCTGTTTCAATCTCTGCCTGTTTTAGAGCTCTCTCCGCTGCTCTTTCTTCGCGTTCATTATTTTTCTCCTGTACCAGCAGGTATTCAGAGTATTTGTTCTCGCTCCAATTTGTTAATTCATCACCTGTTAGATGTAATTTAATACCCATATCGATGAAATCAAATAATGACGACATGATGGAGAAAATACGTCACTGAAAATCAACCACACAAAATATGTTATAAATGGTTAGTAATAAACAATTTACAATTTATTTTACTATACGATGCGTGCCTACTATTGCATACGTAAAGTTAAAGTATAGAAAAATATACTCAAGTGCCCTGGATGCGGTGAAGAATGGTTGGACACTCGGGTTAGAAAACTGTAGGGTCGTTACTTCGGAACCACTAATGACCTCTACGGCAAGGTTATGGATGGTACGAAAAAACCTGCTTTGTTTTTGGAAGAAAATAAGTTAGCGTTTATTTGTTGGTGTGTGCCTGCAAGTCACTAAGTGTTGACTAGGTTTGGATGGCGTCGAGTGTAATTGTATGTCGTAAATTTGTCGTCAACAGTTTCAACAGAAGTTACACTCTTTCCAAAACTCTTTGCGTTCCACAAACTCAATGCACAAAGACAATCTATTTGTATTTGAACACTCCATAACATTGATGACACATCACTTACATCAAGATGACATTCAGTAAGGACATAGACATCAAGTTTACAAGATGGCGACAAGGTCAAAATGGCGACAAAATAACAATGTCGACAAGGTCAAACGGTGACAAGTTTCACAAATCACAAATGTTTTACACGTTTACAGGATCAAACAATATGTACTGCACATTTACTAATGGTATTACACATATTTAAACAATGTAATAATGGATCATACTGAGACTTTCACGATCACATTTACATAGCTATAACCTTGACAAATTTCACAAGTTCAAGAATTATAGTTTTAAATACGAAAGACGAGCAACACACGTCTACATATATTAGGTTCTTAAACAAGGACGAGCAACCCACGTCCACACATGTCAGGGTCTTATAATTGGCTCGTTGGCTAACACGTGTGAGACAGTACAAGTATAACGTGATTCGACGTAAGACACAGTAACACAAGTTCTATGGATTTATTGCCACATTAAATACAGAACGATAATTACAGCAATCTACAATATATAACTCACGACGCTCACAACCACAATACAGCTCATAGGTCTGACGCTCAAGATATCAGTCGTTCGGCTTTCAATCACGGAGATTCATACAAACGCCTTGCTCTCATCGCACATGTCCGTCCGGTCTCCAGTCCCAGCTCGGTCTGACCTTAGCACGCCAACTGCCCACTGCCTCTAGTGGTGTCACGTGTCCTGCGTGCGTCTGTCGTCAGCCTGACCGCTGGTCGCGTGTCAGGTAACAATCTTGTCAGCCGGGTGTCGCAACGATGTTGCTGCACAGCTATACCATGTTAGGCTCTGACACACCCATACACACATCCAGACATGCACACACATACATTACACTTTCTCATGCACTCTCTCATTCACCCACGCTCTCTCTTTTACCCACTCACTCGCTCTCACACTCACTCATTCGTGCACATACACGCATACCCACAAATTCTCTCTTACTCACTCACGCTCCCTTACTCACTCATTTACTCGATGACTCTCTAACTCACACTCACTCACTAACTTTCACACTCTATCACACAGACAGGCAGACACACAACACACCCACTCTCTCAGATTCACTCATTCTCTAACTAAATCTCTCACACATATGTCCACACACTCACTCACTTTTACACTCACTCAGCCACACGCGCATGCATACTCTCTCACTCTCTCTATCATACTAATTCTTCCACTCACACTCTTTCTCACTCACTCTCTCACCCACTGTCTCGTTCACACACATACAGTGAAGAATGATAGTGGAAAAATGATACTAGTAGGTGACTTATGGAGGCATATAGTCGGTATGAAGTAAGTATTGAAATAGTTTTCGGTTGAATGTGTAGGGACTCATTGGTGTTTTCAGTTCTGTTGGAAGGCTATTCCACAAGTGAGCACCAGAATATGCGAAACAAGTTTTGTATAAGTCCAATCTAGGCTTAGGAAGCTGTAATAAATTTAAGCGCTTACTGTTCATTGCATTAGATTGAATTAACGGTAGAAGATACTCTGGGGTATTTTCAGATATAATTTTATTCACTAATTTGGCTTTGTTAAAAAGGAAGCGCTTTTGAAGTGGTAGAAGTCTTAGATGGCTGTATAATTTATTACTTTCAACGTGCTTTATGCTAGAAACTAGACGTATAGCGCGGTTTTGAAGCGAACACAATCGTTTCATATTAGATTTAGGGCAGCCATCCCAGACTGTGGAACAATAATCGAGAGGTGATTGGATATAGGATGCATAGAATATTTTACGTGTGCTTTCATCCAAAAAGTGTTGAATTTTAGCAAGTTGGTAAACTTTTTGTGCTATTCTCTTGGTAAGGGCGTGAACATGAGGGCTCCAGTTTAAATGTCTGTCAATTAAAAGACCTAATGTTTTATGTTCATTTACATTAATTATAGGTAACGTGTCCACGTGGAGCTCGAGTGGTGTCCCAGTTATGGCTAGGGTCTGTAGTTTTTGTCTGGTCGTTATTAGCATGGATTTGGTTTTGTCGATGTTAATTAACATGCGATTTTCATTGCTCCATCTACTAAGGTTGTCAAGATCGTTTTGTAAAGAGCTCTCTAAGTCACAAAGGCTCTCTTGACTTGTGTAAATAGTGCAGTTGTCCGCAAATAGATCACACGAAGTATTGAGGTATAAAGGAAGATCGTTAATATACACTGCAAAAAGCAGCGGACCTAGTATTGAGCCCTGAGGCACCCCAAAATTAAGTTGTGTGGGTCTTGATAGACAGTTATTGAAGGACACTACTTGTTGTCTGTCTGATAAAAATGACGTAATTAGGTCCACCATATTGGTGCCAGTCTTCACGTGTTTTAATTTTCTAATTAAAATATCATGATCTACCATATCAAAGGCCTTTTTAAAGTCTACAAATACTGCTCCACAAATGTTGCCATTGTTGATACAAAGATGCCAGTTATCGGTCATTTTTGTAAGGGCACTATGGCAAGAATATTTAGGTCGAAACCCAGATTGACTGTCAATTATTAGATCGTTGTTAATTATATGATGTAGTGTTATTTTATGCATGTGTTTTTCTAATGGCTTTGATAGCGACGATAGTAAGGAAATAGGTCTATAATTACCCAAGACGCTAATATTAGTTGAACCATTTTTAAGTAGAGGATACACTTTAGCAACTTTAAAGGCAGATGGAAAGTAGTTTTTGGATAGGCACTGGTTATATATGAACGTTAAGGACTCACTAATAATAGGTGCAGCACACCGAAGAATTCTATTACTGATACCATCTAGGCCTTCTGAATTTGTTGCTTTGAGATTCGAGAGATATTTATATACTTCTGCAACAGACATCAAGGGAATCTCAGGGGGAATATTTCTAGAGCACTTCCCTTCACAGAATGATGACAGTGAACTTAAATTACATACTGAGTCTGGTATTGAGGACTTTAGATTCTCTATTTCTGATTGAAAGAAGTAACTGCAATCCTCGCATGTTATAGAGTTTGGTATTGCTGACTCTGAAGAGTGTTTCTTGTTGGTTAGCGAGTTAATAGCCTTCCATATATTTGAATTATTTGATTTATCTACAATCAAATTTTTGAAATGATCTTTCTTTATCCTACGAATTTCATATTTAACTTTATTTCTTAGTCTGCGGTAATTGATAAAATCTTTATTTTTGTGTGCTGTATCTCGTTCTCTCGTGATTTCGAGAACTTCGCTAGTGACCCACGGGGACTTATGTTGATTCTTGACTCGAACTTCTTTGACTGGCACATGTTTATCAAATACATTGTAGACTGTCTTTGTCCAGTAAGCTAGTGCATCATCCGGATCAGGAAGTTGGTAAACATGTTCAAGGGCTGCATTTTTTAAGTCGTCTAAAAATAAATTTTGGTTGAGAGCTTTAAAGTTTCTAAATTTGATGCTTAAATGTTTATTTTTAGGAGTTTTGAACCCAATTTTCGACCATGTACAACATATTGGGTAATGGTCACTAACTGCACTAACAGGAACAGAACATTCGGTAATATTAACTGGACAAGTAACATATATATGATCGATTATAGTTGAGGAGGTGTCTGTAACTCTTGTGGGACGATTTATTAGTTGTTTGAAAT